>JAHFWL010000370.1:1200000-1800000 GCA_021292165.1 Shinisaurus crocodilurus | reverse complement strand
AATAATAATAATAATAATAATAATAATAATTATTATTATTATTATTAGGCTAGATTATTTCAACAATGGTAAAAAAAATTCAAGATTCTAAAATTACACACAAACAGAATGTCATGAAATGCACATTTGGTGGATGACGGTGTCATTTCCACACCTGTGCGTTGGTCCAAAGAAAGAGAATAATAATAATAATAATAATAATAATAATAATAATAATAATAATAATAATAATAATAATATTTTATTTATTACCCGCCTCTCCATCTAGATCGAAGCGGGGAACAACAGAAAATATAAAATACCTAAACTAAAACAACACAATATATACTATTAAACATCTTAAAACATCCTAAAAACATCTTAAAACATCTCTAAAACATCTTAAAAACATTTTTAAAACATCCTAAAATTCCGCCAGATAGGCCTGCCGGAAGAGTTCAGTCTTTATGGCTTTTTTAAAGTCCAAAAGACTGACAAGTTGACGTATCTCCTCCGGCGTGCGTGCGTGGATGGATCTTCCGCATGCAAATTTCCTTCTCTAGATTGAAACTCGGGGAATAAGTTGGATGTGCAGTTCGCTACAGTGCTTTCAATGTGATGCACCTATGGAGGCACATCAACAGGATCAACCCCATCTGCATTCTAATACTATTCCCCGTGTATGATTAGGCATGACGAGAGCTGGACGGGGCGCCAGTGTTCCATTTGGCCAGAATATTATCTGAGCTTGTTTCCCTCCAAGTTTCAACCCTAGAAGTGTTAAGAGAGCCAGTGTGGCGTAGTGGTGAGAGTGCTGGACTGGGACTCAGGAGATCCGGGTTCTGGTCCCCGCTCGGCCGTGAAACTCACTGGGTGACTTTGGGCCAGTCACTGACTCTCAGCCTAACCTACCTCACAGGGTTGTTGTGAGGCTAAAGTGGAGAGGAGGAGGAGGAGGAGGAGGAGGACCATGTAAGCCACCATGGGTTCCTTGCAGGAAAAAAGGCAGGGTATAAATATAATAAATAAATAAAAAAAAAATATGCCATGTGATAAAAAAAAATAAAATGAAATGTTTTAGCGGGTGTTCCCCCCGCTTCAATTTACCAATAAAGAAATGGTCATGTCTAAATTTTAGCTCAAACTTTGAAAAAAAAGAAAAGAAAGAAAAACACTTGAGTATAACAAGTATCCAGTAAATTCCAATTTGGTATTGCAAAATAATGAAATAATAAATAAATAAATAAATAAATAAATGAATTGGTGAGGCCACCTTGGGGCAAGGTGGCAACCTGAGGCAAATTCTTTTTATAGCAGAACCTGTAGCCCGCTTTCCCACTCCAAAAATGCAGGTGCCCAAAGTGCAAACGTAAAAACAGCGTAGTACAAGCCCAGCCATGAGCAGTGCAACCCTGTAGGGGGTGTGTGTTGTTGTTGAGGAAGGGGCCGTAGTATCTCCGTGGTACACCCAGCGTGGTGTCGTGGTTCAAATGGTACTAGGGTTGGGGACAGCCCAGGTTCAAATCCTCAAAGTTTTGGCCACATCACTCTCTCTCAGCCCGACCTTGCAGGATTGTTGCGAGGATAAAACCGGATGTGGCCTTGTGCTCCTTCGAGAAAAGTTGGGCTATACATCTAATGTGTAACTGAAGTAAAGTAGGGGGCCATGCTCTGCAGTGCAGAAGGTCTCGGGTTCAGCCCCTGGGGTGTCCAGTTAAAAGGCTCTTGGCAAGCGGGGCTGCATAAGACCCCCTTTCGGCCTCAGCCGCTGTTACAACCGATAATCTGGGCGTTAGATGCTCTCCGAGGAGAGAGAGGCTAACCCCAACCTATTGCAAAAGGTTTGGGATCTTTGGCTGGAGTAAAAAGGCACGCAGTTGCGTGAAGTATGCGCTTTGCCCTTTAACACTTAAACATGGACTTGACAAACTAGCGCTGAAGTTGAGACACAATGCGTTTAGAAGGAAAGAAGAGCTGTTTATTTAAGAAGAAATACAGAGCAGGTACAGTGTCTTAGTTCCTGGTCTTACAGTGTTTTACACCATAATCCAGGCAGCAAAATATACCTGCTGCATCTCCAGTCATACTCTATAATCTAGATAGAAAAGATCCCGGAGCCTATAGACAGTTCCCTGTCTTGTTATTGGCCCCGCGTTGGAAGGGGGTCCTGCATGGCAGAGGGGAACAAGAGGTGCGCGCATTCCTGCTTGCCGACTTCTATATGGGCTAAGTTTGAATTCTTACACTTTTCTTCTGAATTTCTTGCTCCATGGGAGGGACAAGGGCTGTTTGTCCTTGTCACCCTGATATTCTCTAATCATTGTTTTTTGGTGTGTGCTTATGGTGGCCCTGATGAGTGTCATCGGAAAAACCTTTTGTGTGTTCTCCTTGCTCGGTGAGCTTCCTGTTGGGGAAGGCCACCCTCTTGCGGGGCTTATTCTAAGACTCTTTTCAGGAAAGTCTCTCCTGTGCCTTTAGGCCGTGTGCACGTTAATCTAATCAGTGCAAGACTCTCGTCCGCTGCCCATTCACGCCTCCTAGATCTCGATCACTCTCCATGCCTGCCTTCAATTTGCAGTCCTGTGTGCCAGTTCACGTCTCACGAAACCTCGCTTACCCGAACGGCTGTGGTCTTCTTTGTGCTTGACATAACTATAACTAAATTGTTGTGGATGATATCTACTCATCATAACACTGCCCGTCAGTGCAGGCAGGGCTGGGCCAGATGGACACGTGGTGTGACCTGGCATAAGGCAGCTCCCCGCGTTCTACATTTACTCAGAAGTAAACTCCACTGTGTCCAGTGAGGCTTTACTCTCCACCAAATGGACGTACAATTGCACCTTTAAGAAGTTGTCCGTGGATGCTCAGTGATAGCCTGCCTGGCTAGACAGCTGACCTTGAAGAGATGTTTGAACTTGCCACCAGCCCACGACTCTCTGCCTGGGTACCAACCAGCCAGTCACATGATGGCACTGACGGGGACTTGGTGAGTGACCTCCGTTTACTGTGCATGTGCGTCAGAGAAGCTCTCTTAGGTGTTTTCCTCTTGTTTTTTTCCCAGGCTGACCTCCTCTTACTGTCCAGTTCAGAGCCAAACAGCCTCTGCTATGTGGAGACAATGGACATCGATGGGTAATTTTATTTTGTGTGTGTGCTGCTGCTGCTGCTGTTGTCATGGTTGTGGTCTTCAACCTGGGGCTGCTCCCGTGCTGAGCAGGATAAATCAGTACGAGAGGAACCGCCGTTTCAGATATTTTGGTGCCGGTGCTCGGCTGAGGAGCCAGTAGGGGCGAAGCGCGCATGGGTGGGATTATGGCTGAGCGCCTCTAAGTCAGAATCCCCCTGAGACACAAGAGGGAGTGTTTGTTTAGTTTATTTATTCATTATTTTATTGACAGTATTTGTATACCGCTCCATATCTAAGCAGATTTTGGAGCGGTGAGCAATAAAAAGATAAAAAAAACAGATCATGCTTTCGCTATTTTACTGATGCTCCAGTTAGTGGTGGGTGATCTCCGCCCACCACCGGACTCGCCGCACGCTTGGCGGCGAGCGCTGCCACTGCGCCCGCCAAGCCGGGCCAAAAAAGCGAGCAGCAGCCGAGCCGCTTGTCGGACTTCCGGGTTCCCGGCGGACCGCTTTTTACGTAGAAAATGGCGTAAGACGTTAAAAGTGGCCGCGGTTTGCGTAACTTGCGCAAGTCGCGGCCGTTTTTAACGGATCTTACACCATTTTCTATGTAAAAAGCGCTCCGCCGGGAACCCAGAAGTCGCTTCCCTTGCTCAGGAGAACGCGAGTCGAGCCGGGGAGGCAGGTAGGGCGGACGGAGTTCGGGCGGGGTTTTTTTGAACCCGGTGAGTTTGCCAGACTTCCACCCCCGGAACAAGATCCTCACACATCCCTAGACTCCAGGGTCCTCCTGACAACTGGTAAGACACCACGCAAAAGGAATCATCAAGCTATTATTGTAAAGTTATTTAGTTACTTTTAGTTCCCAGCATTTAGTTCCTTTTTAGTTACTATTACATAACTAAGTTATTATGATGATGAGAGCCAATGTGGCGTAGTGGTGAGAGTGTTTGACTGGGACTCGGGAGATCCGGGTTCTAGTCCTCGCTCGAACATGAAACTCACTGGGTGACTTTGGGCCAGTCGCTGACTCTCAGCCTCACCTACCTCACAGGGTTGTTGTGAGGATAAAATGGAGAGGAGGAGGAGGATGATTATGTAAGCCGCCTTGAGTTCCTTGCAGGAAAAAAGGCGGGGTATAAATATAATAAATAAAATAAAAAATAAAAATGCCATCGTACATACGGTCACATCGAAGATGGTTCTTTCAGCAGTGTTTTCCTGTCGCGCACCCACATATCTTTAAGTCAGCAAAGGGACGGAAAGCCACAGCGAGCTGTGCGTGTGCCAATCCTGGAATTAATATTTCAGGAATTCTCCCAGTCAACGTGTAATTGAGGAGGAATGAATGGGAACCTTTTGCAGAACACACCAGAGGAGCACCGAAGGAGTGGGATCCCCAGCACCATGTCCAGCTGTGTTTCCACACGTCTGAACTGCCTCTTCTCCGCCATTTTCAGAGAGACGAATCTGAAGTACAGACAAGCTCTCCTGGTGACGCACGAGCAGCTGGCCAGCGAGAAGAACATGGCCGCCTTTGACGGTGAGTGTTCGCCACCTTCGCTCACCTTTTGATTCTCAAGGGTTTTTCATGGGGGTGATTGGAGATTTCTCTTATTGTCATATTGTGTCTGTGGCTTTACAGTAATACCTTGGATTGCAAGTAACTTGGTTTGAGAGCGTTTTGCAAGACAAGCACATTTTTAAATATTGATTTAATTTTTGTTGACTTGATATACAAGCGACGTCTTGCAATACAAGTACTGTAGTACGGCTTAAATTAAAAATCTCGGTACAATTTTTTTGGGGGGGGGTGTTTCGTTTTGATATAAGAGTGTTTTGGATTACAAATGCAGAGTTACAGAATGGGGGACACTTGGCTCAACAATACTACAAGTGAGAAGGACCTTGGAATTGTGGTAGATCACAAACTGAATATGAGCCAGCAATGCGATGTGGCTGCAAAGAAGGCAAATGCTATTTTGGGCTGCATTAATAGAAGTATAACTTCCAAATCGCGGGAAGTGATAATTCCCCTTTACTCGGCACTGGTTAGGCCTCATCTTGAGTACTGCGTCCAGTTCTGGGCACCACACTTTCAGAAGGACATAGACAAACTGGAGAGGGTTCAGAGGAGGGCAACAAGGATGATAAAGGGACTGGAAACAAGGCCCTATGAGGAGAGACTGAAAGAACTGGGCATGTTTAGCCTTCAGAAGAGGAGACTGAGGGGAGATGTGATCGCACTCTTCCAGTACTTGAAGGGATGTTACACAGAGGGGGGCCAGGATCTCTTCTCGATCATCCCAGTTTGCAGGACTCGGAATAATGGGCTCAAGTTACAGGAACCTAGATTCCACCTAAACATCAGGAAAAATTTCCTGACTGTTAGAGCAATAAGACAATGGAATCAACTACCTAGGGAGGTGGTGGGCTCTCCCACTCTGGAGGCATTCAAGGTGCAACTGGACAATCATCTGTCAGGGATGCTTTGACCTGGATTCCTGCACTGAGCAGGGGGTTGGACTTGATGGCCTTGTGGGCCCCTTCCAACTCTACTTTTCTATGATTCTATGCACGTTTCCAGAACGAATTATGCTCTCAATCCAAGGCATGACTGTATATGATTTTCAGATTGCTTTTACTGCTGCCTGTAGTTGAATTGCTTTATTGTCTTTTTTCTTTGCAGTTTCTGTTGAGTTTTGTAAACTGCTTTAGATATTTTATATGGGGAAAGTAGCAGCAATATTTTGAATAAATAAATATCATATCCGTGGTGGGGTGTGTGGGGGGCAGGGAGTGGGGCAGACCTGTCACCCTAACCATGGCTATAGCCTTCATAGATCTCATAGATCATAGAGTTGGAAGGGGCCTAACAAGGCCATCGAGTCCAACCCCCTGCTCCATGCAGGAAACTAGAGGAGGGGGTCTCCCATCCGAGGAATCACCAGGCCTGACCCTGCTTAGCCTTGAGGAGAGTACGCTCTGTGAGAAGAGGCGAGGGGCCCGTTTGCAGGTTGCAGGGAAGGGAGAGCGTCTCCAGAGCAGGCAAACCAAATTCTCGCCTCTTCTGTCGGCTTCCCAGGGAAAGTGACGTGCGACGAGCCGAACAGCCGGATGCATAGTTTCATCGGCACCCTGGAGTGGCGTGGGGAGAAGTACTCTCTCGACAGCGAGAAGCTGCTATTGCGCGGCTGCAGGATACGCAACACAGAGGTCTGCTACGGCCTTGTTATCTACGCAGGTGAGTGAGATGAGCCCCATCTATAATAAGAACAGTTGTGTGGTCTGCCTTGTGCGTCGGCACCGTAGCACCAATACCGTGAAACATAGGCCCCCGACACTTGGCATGCATACCTAAGGGGACTGCTAGGGGTTGTGCACCTCGGGGTTATTTTGTTTTTGAAACGCATTGATTTTAGTTAATTTAAAGGTGTCCCTGTGGTTGAAGCCTGTGGTAGCACCGGCGGCAGCCACTGGGGGGCAGACGTCCCTGACCAGCGCATCACTTGGCGGTGCGTACGGTTCGAAGCCGGCGCGGGCAGGTTTCGTAGGCCCAGGGACAGCCTTCTAGGCCTGCCCGCTCCACACTCTGTTCAGGGGAATAGCGTGGACGGGCCCCTCCCTCAGGGGGCTATAAGGTCTGCACCGTGGCACAATGTGCCCAGCTCCGATAGCTGCGAAAGTTTGCTTGAAAGCGTCATCGTCTCAAACGAAGGCCTACAACGACCCGTGCGAAGCTGGTTCTGTTTGCTAGTAGAATCATAACCTTCGGTACAGCCTCTGCAGTGCAGGGTTCCACTACAGCAGTGTTCTCCAACCTTGGGTCCCCAGATGTTTTTGGCCTACAACTCCCAGCATGCCCCAGCCAGCTACGCTGGCTGGGGCATGCTGGGAGTTGTAGGCCAAAAACATCTGGGGACCCAAGGTTGGAGAACACTGCACCACAGCACCCCTGGGAGGTGGCCGCCCAGCCTCTGCTTAAATGCCTCCAGCGAAGGAGCTCTTCGCATAGGGCGGTGACAGCCGGTGGCCATTGCAGCTGGTGGGAAAGAGGGCGGGGCTTTTAACAGGAGGCGGAGCCAGGCATAATAGGCGGAGCCAGGGGTACTAGGCCTTGACCACGATCCTGATCACGGGGGCAAGGTGGGGTCTCTGAGCACCGCCACAGCACATGGAACCACCCTTTTGAACACACAGTTTACTGCTCCAGCATAACAAGGCAAACTGAGGCTGGGAGGAAGGGGAGGGAGTGGGGAATAATAACATTTTAAAATGGGTTTTAAAACAACAACAACAACAAGTACCAAGGGGTAGGGAGCTCACACATCCACACACTCTTCCCCCCCCTCTGCTTTCTCTCTCACCCGCCGCCGCCCAATTTAAATGCACAAAGAACGGAAGCAAACTACCACCTGTTATCGGCTGCTTCTTTCCCCCCAGTCTCTGTTGAGGCCCAGCAGGCGCGGGAAGAACTTTTCAGATGCCACCAAGTGTGCCGAGATTCGCTACCTTCGCCAACAAATCCCTGGGTCCCGATTGGCTCCTGGTAGAGCCCAGCAGGCCCCTATATGGAAATGCGGCAGAGAGTCCAAGAGGATCGCTCCCCTTGCCCGTCTGCCCCAGAGGCAGAGAGGCAGGCATGCTCAGAGAAGCACCGCCAGTGAAGCTCGCCCTTCCCTGCCCTTAGTCACTGCCAGCAGCAGCAATGGTGGCTGAGAAGAGGACTCTGATATGGCTGCACGCAGGAAGTGGATGGGTTGCCCCCCTCACACACCTCTCTCTTTCTGGGGTGGGGTGGGAACGTGGCAATTCACCCCTCTGAAAGGAAAACGGCCTCTGCTAGTCTGCGCCATTTTCTGCGTGACCACCCTTCAGACATGTGAAGACCGCTATCATGTCCCCCCTTAATCTTTCATAGATTTCATAGATCATAGAGTTGCAAATCTATGTTTCATAGATTTCATAGATTTCATGGATCATAGAGTTGGAAGGGGCCTACGAGGCCATCAAGTCCAACCCCCTGCTCAGTGCAGGAAACTAGAGGAGGAGGTCTCCCATCCAAGTAATAGCCAGGCCTGACCCTGCTTAGCTTTCCACACTCAGACAAGCTGAGCCAGCGTGAGCCACAGGCTTGTACATCGTCTCTTCTCCAGGCTAAGTATTTGCCACTCTTTCACGTGTCCATCACAGGACTTGATTTCCAGACCAGCACCGCCATTCCAGTCACACATGTCTCAGATGGGGAGGTGGGGTGGGGGAGGTTTGCCCTAAATCAGGTGATTTTGGCCTACAATTCCCATAATCCCTCACCATTGGCTAGGGTGGATAAGAGTTGTCGGCCACAAGTTGCTCACTCCTTCCCTAGATCCTACTTGAGCCCACCCTGGAGTGGGCAGAAGGTAGATCTCCGGACATTTTTGGACTTCAACTCCCAGAAGCCCCCGTCAGCATGGCCAATGGTCAGGAATGCTGGGAGCTGAAGTCCAAAACATCTGGGGATTGACTCCTGCCTCCCTTCATTTCCCTTGCAGCAGCACGTCCTGTGCCAACCTGTGAAGCAGGAAGGAATAAACCGACCGTACCAGTTTATAATTTTCTTGCACTTAATAACATTTTAATCTCGCAATAGATCTGATTGGACTTATTCGAGATTAGCCGTGGCACAGATGCATTTAATGACATGCACGCTTGGGTTTGGCAGTAATTTGGCATGGGTGCAGCGTGCTGATGAGACAGCATCAACTTAGCGGCAATCTAGGCCTTGCCAACGTGACTTGAAAGCACAGAGGCTGGTGTTGTGTGTGTCCCCACCCCTCCCCGTGTTCAGTTTTAGGTCTGTTTTCTTTCCTGGAAAAAAGGCAGATCTCTGCCCACAGTGACACCAGTTTTGGTCACCTCCTGATAAGATTACTGCAGCGTGCCCTATTTGGGGCAGCCCTTGAAAAGTGTCTGGTAATGGCAGCTTGGAAACGAGGTTCTTCCTTTGTCCCAGTGGGCGAGAGTTTAACCAGAGGTTCAATAATACACTTGAAAGTTTTATTTAAAAAACCATGCAGGAAAATGCATCCGATGAAGCGGAGAGTGTTTGTTAACGCTTATGCCAGAATAAATTTGTTAGTCTTTTAGGTTAGCCTTTTAAAAAATTGTTGTTTATGCGGGGAAATAGTGAATGCTCTTCAACTCATTCATTTATTATTTTATTCATTTAAAGTACTTTTATCCCTCCCGCTCTCAGCCAAAAAGGCTCCCGTTTTGGAACAGCTTACATATAATCGCTGAAACAAGACAGTTCCCGTCTGCAGGCTTACAGTCTAAAAAGGAAAAAAGGGGTGAGGAGGGAAGAGGAGAAACAATCAAATAAGTTTCAGCAGGGCTGGTGGAATGACCCTCTCATCTCCCTCTGTACTGCCAGCTGGAATTGAGGGCGGAGGAGGCTTCATGGGGGTGGTCTTCGGCAGGGGGTGGTCTTAAAGGACATGGCCAGCCAAGGCCTTCAACTCCCCATTGATTTCCATGAGAAGTGAATCCCCCCAGCCTCTCTCCCCCCTGGAATATATTGGACTTGAATGCTACCTTTCGGCTGGATTGTGCCCAAATTCAGAAAGAATAAGGCACATACATAATAATAGAAATCCATGCCTGTTTTTCTTTCTGGCAGTGGTGCGACTCTACCAGCTGCCCCGTGAAGAAGGCTGTGCAGATGTTCTAATTCGTTTTGTCGCATGAGAGCCAGTGTGGCGTAGTGGTGAGAGTGTCGGACTGAGACTCGGGAGATCCGGGTTCTAGTCCCCGCTCGGCCATGAAACTCACTGGGTGACTTTGGGCCAGTCACGGACTCTCAGCCTAACCCACCTCACAGGGTTGTTGTGAGGATAACATGGAGAGGAGGAGGATAATGTAAGCCACCTTGGGTTCATTGCAGGAAAAAAGGCGGGGTATAAATATAATAAATAAATAAATGAATAAATGAATGGGTGTGACTGTACCAGCTGTCCAATTGCAGAGGGCCTAGAGTTTGATTCTTCTCAAATGTCTCCTATGCAGGTTTTGATTCCAAAATCATGAAAAACTGTGGGAAGATCAAGCTGAAGAAAACCAAACTCAGCCATTTTATGGACCGTCTTGTGCTACTGGTAAGTTCTATCCTCTTCCCAACGTTTATTGCGGCCAGGACACGATGGGTGGATGTGGGAGGGATCTGGCCCCAACGTGGTGCCCGTGGGCACCAATGTGCCCGCAAACACCTGATAAAGATCAGGAGAGGCAGGAGCCCGCCATGCTCCCTGCCTCTCCTGATCTTTATTTATTTCTTAAGAATGTTTTTAATCTCTCCTTCCCCCCCCCTTTTTTTAAACTGTGGGAGGCTGATATGCTGCAAAGTGAAGGGCTGTCCTAAAGCACCCTCTTTATTTGAGTTCAAAAGAGTGGTTTTGTGTTTCGGAGCTCAGACCTTTTTGGGGGGGGAGGTATTGTAGCATGATGGGGAGGGAGAGATAACCTCCCCCCCCCCCCCCAGCTGCATTCCCCTTTGAAAACTGCCTGAATTGCATGGCAATTAAGCTTAGAAAAAAACTTTCCCCATTTGCAGCAATGAACACTCAGAGCTCTGGTAAATATTCCCACAGACAGCAGGGATGTTGAAGAGTCCTTGGTCTCGAATCACGAGTCGAGTCACGAGTCTTTGGACCCGAGTCTCGAGTCCGAGTCCAAGTCCTTGGTCCAAAATGGTGACTCATGAGTCCCGAGTCCCGAGTCACTCCCAAAGCTGACTCCACGAGTCCCTATTAAAATCAACGGGGGTTTTCCCCAACAAAAAAAGGCTACTTCAGATGTGTGGCTTAAATAAATTCTAGGCACAAGTGTGCCTTTTTATCTCAAAACTCTGCCACTGATTTTGGCAAGAACAGACCAGGCAGACAAACCCAAAATAACCAGGCAGGCAGAGGAGGCAGGGAACCCCAAAGCAGGCAGGCAGAGGCCTTTGTCTTGGACAATTCAACTGTTGAACTGGTCAAGAAGAGACCAGGCAGGCAGAGGAGGCTGGGAACCCCAAACAGGCAGGCAGAGGCAGCCAAACCAAAATGTCTGAAAGGAGGTTGCATTTTAGGAAAAGGATTTTAAAAAATAAACTTGGATTGTTACTGCAACTGGGTCCAGGCAGCACCTGCAGGTGGCATCAAGCAGGGTTGTTGATGAGTCCTTGGTCTCGAGTCCCGAGTCGAGTCTCGAGTCCCATGAAAAATATTGGGACTTGAGTCCGAGTCGAGTCAGAGGGGGGACTCAGTCCGACTCACGAGTCGAGTCCTCGAGTCCGAGTCCCCATCCCTGACAGACAGGGCCCTGGCGAATAGCTTTGGGACTTGGGCCCCAGAGGTCCAGGCCTAGCAATGCCCCTGGCAGTGGCTCTCTGGGTTTCTATCTTTCCCAGCCCCTCCTGGGAGATGCCAGGAATTCAGGGCCGGATTGAGGCCCGCTGATGCCCTAAGCACAGCCCGATAACGGTGCCCCCTCGGCCCTTCCGTTGCTTAGCTGGCAAGACATTAAGACCTGGAAGAAGACATTAAACACTCAGTTTTCTTCAAGGCCGTCCCTCACGCCAGCACACACAACTATATTAGATATAAACTCTCTTTTATTCTATTGATTTAACACTAAATAGCAGCTAGCAATATAAGCCCATTACTTATAACTAGGGCAACAGAAAGGAAGACACATTTTCATCACGTTTATGCATTTTTAAAAAAAAATAAAACTGTGTTATAAGGGGGAAATGCAAATGTAAAAATTTGTGGTATTCTGCTACTCTGTGGTGCCCCCCTTCCCTTGGTGCCCTGAGCACGTGCTCATATTGCTTAATGCAGTGTTCTCCAACCTTGGGTCCCCAGATGTTGTTGGCCTACAACTCCCAGCATGCCCCAGCCAGCTACGCTAAATGTTCTAAATCAGTGTTCTCCAACCTTTGGGTCCCCAGATGTGATGTTTTTGGCCTACAACTCCCAGCATGCCCCAGCCAGCTACGCTAAATGTTCTAAATCAGTGTTCTCCAACCTTTGGGTCCCCAGATGTTGTTGGCCTACAACTCCCAGCATGCCCCAGCCAGCTACGCTAAATGTTCTAAATCAGTGTTCTCCAACCTTTGGGTCCCCAGATGTTGTTGGCCTACAACTCCCAGCATGCCCCAGCCAGCTACGCTAAATGTTCTAAATCAGTGTTCTCCAACCTTTGGGTCTCCAGATGTTGTTGGCCTACAACTCCCAGCCAGGACCGGTGCAAGGCAGTTTGGTGCCCTAGGCAAGATCAGATATTTAGCGCCCCCCTTCCCACTTGAGAGCACTTTATTTTTTTTTCAAGGCGTTTCTGGTGCCCCCTTTAGCCCTGCGCCCTAGGCGGCTGCCTAGTTGGCCTAATGGTAGCACCGGCCCTGCTCCCAGCATGCCCCAGCCAGCTACGCTAAATGTTCTAAATCAGTGTTCTCCAACCTTTGGGTCCCCAGATGTTGTTGGCCTACAACTCCCAGCCAACAACATCTGGGGACCCAAGGTTGGAGAACACTGGCTTAATGATTGAGGCGGGCCTGACTGAGCCTTCCACGTTCTCTCCGCAGATCACCGTGGCTCTCGTTCTGATCTCTTTTGGCCTTGCAGTTGGCTCTGGAGTTTGGGCCCGCAAGTTTCACCAGGAGCACAGCTACCTCTTTGCTTTCTACAACCACACCAGCTCGCTCAAGTCTGCCTTCTTTGCCTTCTGGGGGTTCCTCATCGTCCTCAGCCTCGTGATCCCGATGTCCATGCTCATCACGTACGTTCCAGCCTCTTCTTTCCCTATGGAAACCTGGTTAGAGACGACGGGCGGGGTGTGTTGTGGGGGGGGAGCGTTTCATGTTTGGCTAGAACACCTAGGGCTTCCCCAAACAGGGCTCCCTTTCCCTGATGTACGGATGGATGAATCAGGTGGGTTTCTGCTCCTCGTCCATCCTAGTTTTGCATGTATGCATTCATAAGTCCGTTCCATCCAGTTTCCACATTAGCCTGCGATTAATTTTTTCTTTAAAAATCTGCATTTATTTTCATACACCATTTCCCCGAGCATACTCATTTTTGTACAGAAGTTCCTCTAATGTACGTATTTTTGTACGCAACTTTCCCCAATGAATGCATTTTTGTATTTTATTTATTTATTTATTTATTTATTGTATTTATACCCCGCCTTTTTTCCTGAAAGGAACCCAAGGCAGCTTACATAATCCTCCTCCTCTTCACTTTATCCTCACAACAACCCTGTGATGGACTCAGGGTGAGAGTCCGTGGCTGACCCAAAGCCACCCAGTGAGTTTCATGGCCTGAGTGGGGACTTGAACCCGGATCTCCCGAGTCCCAGTCCAACACTCTCACCACTACGCCACACTGGCTCTCGTATGCAGCTTTCCCCAACATATGCATTTTTGTATGCATCTTTTGAGCTGAGATGTGCGTTGCAAAATTCAGAGAAGTCCGCAATCCAAAAGATAGCTGTGTTCCAATCTGCATATTAGTTCAGGAGGTGCCAAACTGGTTGATTTGCTTAAAAATGTAGACCAGACAAAATTATTCTCCCTCCCTAACCAGGAATATATCATTTCTTATTGTCTAACTCTCTTTTTTCTTGACCTGGGACTTCAAGCAAGCAAAGCATCTACCACAGAGCTAACGCCCTCACCTGCCCTGTTTTGGTGTTAGTGGCCTTCAAGAACCCTTCCAGAGCCCGAGAGATTTGATCTGACAAAAGGAGTTCCTAAAGTCATCTCTGCTTGCATGATGACTGTCGTCTTGTTCCTCTAGGTTCGAGTTCATCTACCTGGTCAACAGCTGTTTCATTAACTGGGATATGGAAATGTATTACGCAGCAAAAGACACTCCAGCCAAAGCCCGGAGTACAAGTCTCAATGACCAGCTGGGGCAGATAGAATATGTCTTCTCAGACAAGACAGGCACCTTGACGCAGAACATCATGACGTTCAAGAAATGTTGCATCAACGGGACGATATATGGTAATGTTGGCTCGACATTTCCTATGTATTCAAAACCTGGGCTAGAATTTTGGTAGCTGAATTGGACACTTTAGAATTTCAAGAAATGTTGCATCAACGGGACGATATATGGTAATGTTGGCTCGACATTTCCTAAGTATTCAAAACCTGGGCTAGAATTTTGGTAGCTGAATTGGACACTTTAGAATTTCAAGACATTCAAATGTCAAAATCTTTCAGGGACCCTTTCAAGTTATCTGAAAGACTGTATGTGGAGACTGTATTCTCCCTGACGAGCCTGCCTGTACTCTGAGATCTTCTGGGGAGGCCCTTCTCTTAGTTCCGCCACCATCTCAGGCACGCCTGGCAGGAACTCGGCAGGGGGCCTTCTCGGTGGTTGCTCCAACACTCTGGAATTCCCTTCCCAGGGAGGCTAGAATGGCACCCTCCTTGGTATGTTTTCGAAGGCAAGCAGAAACTTTCTTGTTCCGGCAGGCCTTCGGGGAATAAATTTGGACCGATGAGAAAGCGATGGATTTGCACTGTTCCTAATAGTTATTGTTGTTTTAACGTTGATATTTTGCATAATTTTAATACTGTTGCTGATTTAATTATAGCTTTAACCTTTGTATTTCTCTGTTTATATGTTTTAACTGTACAAATTTTAATGTTGTAAGGCCACCTTGAGTCCCAATATTGGGAAAAGGGTGGGTTATAAATATGATGATGATGATGATGATTTAACCAAGCATTGAATCTTGCTAATAAATGCTTGATTGTTTATTGATGTGTTACATTTATATCCTGCCCTTTCTCAGGAGCTGACAACAGTGTACATAGTCTCTCTCCCCTCACCCCCATTTTATCATCACAACAATCCTGTTAGGATTGTTAGGCAGAGAGCAAGAGAGAGAGTGACTTGCCCAAGTGAACATCATGGGGGTGGGCGTTTGAACCCAGGTCTCACAGAATCATAATATTTTGGAGTTTGCAGGACCCCCTGCTCAGTGCACAAATCCTGCTGCTTCAGCATCCCTGGGAGACGGCCACCCAGCTTCTGCGCAAATATCTCCATGGAAGGAGATCCTACCGCCTACTGAGGCGGTCTCTTCCCTTGTCAAACAGCTCCTGCCCTTAGGGTGTGCTTGCTAATGTTTTGTTGAAATTCTTTCTCATAACATAAACCTGTTGATTTGGGTCCTGCCGTCAGGCCAGTGCAATAGAAGACAAATTTGCTCCACCATCTCTTTGATGATAGACCAGTGTTCTCCAACCTTGGGTCCCCAGATGTTTTTGGCCTACAACTCCCAGCATGCCCCAGCTGTAGGCCAAAAACATCTGGGGACCCAAGGTTGGAGAACACTGAGTGACAGACCTTCAAATATTTGAAGATGGCCGTCGTACTGCCTAATAATGGTCTCTTCCCTGGGCTAAACATACCCAGCACTTTCAGCCATTCCTCATAGTGTTGCAGATATGCGATTCAGAGAACCTGGTGTGTGTTTTTTTTAGCCCAGTCAGAACACAACAGGCGAGAAGCTGGATCTGGATCTTGGAAACAGCTTTATCTCATGAAATAGGGACGGAAGGAGCGTAAGCCTCAAAGCTGATGTCCCCCAAAGCACTCTTATTCGACTGTGCCTTTTGTGCAATTTTTGTTGACATGCGCAGAAGTTTTACAGAGTAAGTGGAAAAAGTACTCCTGAGCATGCGCAGATGCCCTGGGAAGTAAAAGTGGAAATGTACTGAACTGGGCCTCCCTGCTTTTGGCTGACAATTGCACTCTTGGACTGCCTGGAATAAGCGGTAGCTTGAAAACTTCGCCCTTGAATCTTTTTCTTGCCCTTGTGGTTTTTGACGCTTAGATTTCTCTCTGTTACTTATTGTTCTTCTTGAGGGCTCTTTGCCAGCCAACAACCATGATTATCTTTGCAGTGCCTTTCCATTTTAAAGCAGCCTGTGATTTATTTATTTTTTGCAAAACAAACAAGTTTTCTTCTGAAAAGGTGAATTTTTATAACAATAGGACTTGGTTTTCAGGCTTCAAACCCTCCTCTGGACATGTTCTAGTTCAGGGGTGTTTGAACCTTTTTCAGCCCAAGGGCTGAAGTCAATTTTGGTGAAGCCCTTGAGGGTCGCATTCAAGTGGTGGGTGTGACTGAAGGCAAAATGGGCTGGACCAAAGACAAAGGGGTGAGGCCAGAAATACCAGCATATTGTAGCTGAAAGCGCTTACTGCTGGTAACTAGGCCTTAGGAGAGGCATTCCAGCCTTTTAGAATGGGAAAAAAATACCCAACGGATTGGCAGCTGGAGGAAAAGGGGAGGGGCCAGAGAGCATGACCATCTGACGAACCCCAGAGGGCTGGAATGTGACTTCAGGAGGGCCGGATTGGGCCTACGAGCCCAAGGTTCTGCACCCCTGCTCTAGTTTCTCACTGCCCTTCCCAGTTTCCCCAGTTCTAGCTAAACACTCTAAACCAGCCCTCCCCTACCTGGTGCCCTTGAGATGCATTGGACTGCAACTCTGAGCATGCTGGGAGTTGTAGTACATCACATGTGGAGGACAACTGGGTTGGGGAAGGCTGCGCTCTGAACCCTACTCCACACTGCAGAGATGCATATTCTTGGTTGCTCCCAGCCGTGCCCATTCCTCCTAACCAAGCCTGATGAGGCAATGGCACATTTTCAGTCGTCGCTAGTAATCAGGGAGTCTTGGACGACATTTTAGCTTTCCGGGTACTCTGAGAGCACCATACCGAAGAAAAGCAATGGGAAAAACACAAAGTTATGTTGTCAGTTTCCTTTTGTTTTCATAGGACTTCAGTATACCTAGCTTCCCAAAACGGTGTCCTTGACGTTATTTTTCTCCCCCTTTGAAAATATTTACAGGTTCAGACAAGAGCGGCAAAGACAAATTGACGGTATGTCACATATTTACGTGGACCCTTTAAGACACCGTGGCCGTGAGAGGGGGCGGAGCCCAAGAGACCAGGTGACCCACCTGGCCTGTATAAATGTGGCAGGAGGATGGTCTTCTCTTGCCACTGTGTTCGTGCAGTGGGAGGAATTTGGCCACTAAGCTCTTTACCAAGTGTTGACAAGCTTATACGTTTGGGTGGAGCAGAGCTGATTTAAGTATGAGGGGCTGCACTGCAGATCTCTGGGGGAACTGTGACTTGTCAGAGGCAGTTTGAGCTAGCTTCCAATCCATTTCCAGGCCTGATTCAAAGTGCTGGTTTTAACCTTTCAAGCCCTAAACAGCTTGGGGTCAGGTTAGCCTAAGGATCATCCCTTCTCATATTTACCTGCCTTAGGGTACAATCCTATGCAAGTTTAGACAGAAAAAAAGACCTACAACTCTCAGCATGCCCCAGCCAGCTATGCTGGCTGGGGCATGCTGTGAGTTGTAGATCTTTTTTCTGTCTAAACTTGCATAGGATTGCGCCTTTTGATAATCTTTAGAGGCTCTTCTCTGGGTGCCCCACCAATTGAAGTGAGGCAGGTGCCTACTAAGAGGGCCTTTTCAGTGGTGGCACCCCAGTTGTGGAATGCCTTACGCGGAGAGGCTTGCCTGGCACCTACATTGTGCTCTTTTGGGCACCTTTTTATTCTCCCAGGCCTTTTATCCCTTCAGTTGTGTTTTTTTTTTAAAAAAGAACCTTATATTATGCTTTTTAGATCTTTGCACTGCTGTTAGTTTTACTTTGCTTCCATTCTGTTGCCATTTTAATATTTCCCGGCCCCCAAGATTTTATGTTATGTTTTATTATGTTCTTGTATTTTAGGGGTTTCAGCTCTTTTTTTGTGAACTTCCCAGAGGGCTTCAGCTACTGGGTAGCATAGAAATGTAATAAAACAACAGCGGCAACAACATTTGAATACCCATCAAACCTATTTTAAAGAGAGGAACCAGGTGGCCCTTCCAGGGTTACAGATGTTGTAAAAATATTTGATCAATGAGTGGAGCCCGGGAGGCGGGTTTTCTAGCTCAGGGGCAAAGCCTAGTGAAGATTTGGTGGCTTAGGGTCTGGTCAGCCCTGGATTCACCATTAAGCAATATGAGCACGTGCTCAGGGCACCAAGGGAAGGGGGGGCACCACAGAGTACCAGAGTAGCACAATGTTTTTGCATTTGCATTTCCCCCTTATAACAGTTTTATTTAAAGAAATGCACAACACTGTGATGAAAATGTGTCTTTCTTTCTCTGGCCCTAGTTATAAGTAAGTAATGGGCTTATATGGCTTGCTGCTATTTAGTGTTCAATAAATACAGTAGAATAAAAAACAGTTTTTATTTAATATAGTTGTGTGTTCTGGCGTGGGGGGATGGTCTTGAAGAAAACTGAGTGTTTAATGTCTTCTTTCGCTTCAGCACTTATTGAGTCTTAATGTCTTGCCAGCTAAGCAACAGAAGGGCCGAGGGGGCACCGTTATTGGGCTGTGCTTGGGGCATCAGCTGGCCTTAATCCGGCCTTGGGCCTGGTATATGGGGTGGAGCTCAGTGACTTGGGGTGTACAAATAAACAGCAAGTTCACCTTCACCCCCCACTACACACACAGCTTATGCTGGCTCAGCTTGTCTGAGCGTGGAAAGCTAAGCAGGGCCAAACCTGGTTGTTACTTGGGTGGGAGACCCCTCCTCTAGTTTCCTGCACTGAGCAGGGGGTTGGACTCGATGGCCTTGTAGGCCCCTCCCAACTCTATGATCTATGAATCGACTACACGGTTCAAAATACACAATTTCTGAGAAAGACATGCCAAACGGATGGGGAAGAGATCTGACAGTTTGCATCTCTAATGCTCCACTTGCATTTTCTACCAGGATGCCTTTTTGAACTGGAACAAGTACCTGGACAGGAAACTGGAGTTTTACGATCCTTTGCTCCTGGATACCATCCAGCGGGACGACGACCCTGTGGTGCGGGAGTTCCTGCGCCTGCTAGCCCTCTGTCACACGGTCATGGTGGAGGAGAAGCAGAGTAAGTTTGTCTCTTCCTTATGCCATCGCAGCTTCTCCAGAGCTGCCTGTGATTGAAGCTAGAAAGAATGTCCGTGAGAATGAGCGGTGGGGGCGGGGGATAAAACCAAGGAAATATAGATGCTATATTTTTATTTTTTACAAGCATATTTGAGTTCAGAGAATATCTTCCCCCCCCACCACCAAAAAATCAAAAATCATTCTAGCACTAAGCGTTGGGCATTATGCATAGGGATAGGCGAGACATTTGTTGGGATTGCATTTTTAGAAGAGAACACCAAATTTGCAGCTCCCAAGACTGAGCATGGAATGGAATGCAGCTTGCTAATGAAATCCATACATTTCCAAGGCTTGCGTGCAATGAGGGTTTTTTTTTGTGGGTGGGACTGCATACCCCCAAAAGGCATGCCTTTGAAATGTGCACACAAAGAATATGTACATTTGAAAAAAATGTGCTCAAAACCGCTTTTCTGGCTTGGGAAGAACCTGTGTGTTTCAGAAATGCATACAAATAATGTGTACATTTTGAAAAAGGCGCACGGAAATATTATGAAGCTGCACGCGGGGGCAAAAAGGCTCTCAGTCCAATGTGGGCCTGAGTTGGAACGAGGCTGGCGGTGGAGAAACAGGATCCGTGACAAGGTGAAGCTTGATAGATTCGCCCACCCCTAACATGCGCTACGAGGTGCGATTCTGATGGGCCATGTGCTAATGTGCCTTGCACCACTGCCATTTTTAAACAATCAGTATCTGGAACGCCAACAAATACAAGGTTTTGCATTGATACGGTGTTCCGAGTGTGTGTGTGTGTTTATTTATTATATTTATATCCCGCCTTTTTTCCTGCAAGGAAGGAACCCAAGGTGGCTTACATGGTCCTCCTCCTCTCCACTTTATCCTCACAACAACCCTGTGAGGTAGGTCAGGCTGAGAGTCAGTGACTGGCCCAAAGTCACCCAGTGAGCTTCGTGGCCGAGCGGGGACTAGAACCCGGATCTCCCAAGTCCCAGTCCAACACTCCCACCACTACACCACACTGGCTCTCAGTGTGTTAGCCCAGTCACTACAGTTTTATTGTAGCTGCATGAGCTGGAGGGGAATTTTGCACAAAGCATGAGCTGCATGCCAGTATTATCCCTGTTTTTGCAGAGAAGCAGCAGAGGCTGTTCTGTGGGGGGTGAAGAACTCAGGCCTGGGGGCCAACTGTCGTCCTCCTGGGGTCCCAATCCAGCCTTCTGGGATTCCCAAGGTGGCCACGCCTCCTCCTCCCCAGCCACCAGTCGTTTTGGGGGGGGGGTGTCTGCCTGCTTTTGTGCAGTCCCCCCCCCCCCCATTCTAAGAGGTTGGAATGTCTCTCCGAAGGCGTAGTTAGTGGCCGTCCGCTAAAATAGGCTGGTATGTTTGGTGTTTTGGCCCACCCACCACCGGAATGTGGCCCTCGAGAGCTCTGAAGTGGAATTCGGCCCTTGGGCTGAAAAAGGTTCAGCACCCCTGCTGTACTGGCTGCTCGGTAAGGTCACCTTGTTAAGGAGAGGTGTGAAACAGCGGCTTCCTGGCACGCAGCTCATGCTTTGTGCAAAATTCCCCTCCAGCTCATGCACGCAAGGAGTGTACAAGTCCAGTGTGTTACCGGCCACTTCTTATCTTCCCGGCAGCTTGAGGGAGCTGTAGGAACATATGCCAATTCCCCCGGGATGGGGGATGCTTGAGGTCCGTTCTACAAGAGCTCAGCTTCGGGGTGGGCGGCTTCCATTTGAACCTCTAGCAGATACCGTATTTTGTAAAACTCTGTGGGCGTCACGTTCAGGAAGATTTTGTGGAGACTCGTTTAATTTGCCATCGCCTGGAAGGAGGGGAACAGGCAGTGCCCGTCTCGAAAATTCAGGTGGTGATGTGGGGGCGGGAACGGCTACGCTGTGTCCCGGGAGCCCCCCCTAAAAGTACATTTGCCCCCCACACAGTTCCCTTTCACTTTCTTTGTCCGCCTGACACCTACCTTTCGAAGGTTGTCTTCAAGTACATTAGTGGGTCTTTTTGGAATGCTGGCCAGAAGCAACCGAATATTCGGTTATTATAGGGATGGACTGTTTTTATTTTATTTATCTGAAATGATTTTGAGGCTGCCTTTAAAGGTAGAACACTCTCAAGGTGGTGTACAAGACAAAAGACGGCCACAGACGGCCTTCTCCTTGTCCCTTCAGCCAGAGCAGCTAGACTGGTGGGGACGAGGAAGAGGGCCTTTTCTGTGGTGGCCCCCGTACTGTGGAACTCTCTCCCGAGTGACCTCCGCCATGCCCCCTCCCTGCTGAACTTCCGCCGCTCATTAAAAACCTGGCTGTTCAGGTGGGAATATGGGGTGGGTTAAGATTTGTTAAAATTTTTATACTGTTTTAAATGTATTTTATCTTGTTTTTATCCTATGTGCATCGCCCAGGGTGGTCAGTTGCCGGCCAGATGGGCGATTAATAAATAAATAAATTGTAAATAAATAAATAAATAAAAAGTGGGCGTGTCCACCTGCGGATCCTAGGAGGCCGGATTGGGACCCCAGGAAGGCCAGATGTGCCCCCGTGAGCCTGTGGTTCTGCACCCCTGTTGCAGGGGAGGAGCAGGAATAGATGAGGAGTCTGTTAATCCTGGACGCTTGCCTGCCATTTCTGGTCATCTCTTTGACAAGGCACCTCAGGAACCTAGGAAGCCGCCTTAAACCAGGCCCACATTAGCCCGGTATTGGCTACCCTGAATGGCCAAGGCTCTTCAGGGACTCAGGCCCAGGAGCAGAGCTCTGCCGCTGAGCCCTGTTCCATCCCCACCCAGGACCGGTGCAAGGCAGTTTGGTGCCCTAGGCAAGATCAGATATTTAGCGCCCCCCCTTCCCACTTGAGAGCGCTGTATTTTTTTTCCAAGGCGTTTCTCTGGCGCCCCTTTTAGCCCTGCGCCCTAGGCAGCTGCCTAGTTGGCCTAATGGTAGCACTGTCCCTGTCCCCACCACACAGTTTGAGAACTGCGGCTCTGTAGGGATGTGGTGCGAAGGATCGGGGAGTGTCATTTCTTTTTTGGAATGTGCCTGCTACTTCAGATGGGTGTTTTGGCCTTAAGTTTCAAAGACAATGAGGCTTGTATCAAGACAAGAGTGAAGGACAAGGGCTTTTCTTTTTTTTTTTAATGGCATGATTAACTTTTATTCTTGTTATACTTTTAATATTTTGATGTCTTTTTTTTTAATAAGAGATGTTCTATTTTAATAATAAAAGAGCTAAACTGGAGGAATAGAACCCGCTCTCCATTTTATTGTTTTGTTTTTGTCCTGGTAGTAGAAGATCCTAAAATTCTAAATTACACAGGCATTCAAAGCCCCTCTAAGTTTTAGAAGTAGGGTCATTGTTTGGTAATAAATCTCTACACAGGATTAATCAAAGATTTGACAGGACTAGATGAGGACTAGAAGACCCTCTTGGTGAAAATCATCTCCCTGAAGAAAGGCTGGCTTGTTGGTTGTTGTTTTAGCTTCTCTGATGTCTGAGTAGTTCTGTTATATTGATCTTTCCATGCCAACACCCTGCCACACTGGACGAAGGCCAGAAAGGGCTGACACTGGATATGGAGGGATTAAAACCCTTTTTTTGAAATTGGGATGAACCCAAGGAAAGTTGATCCTTCCCCTTACATACTAATCCCATTGAGTGCACCATTAACCTATATCAAGGTAATGCAGGGCGTCTCCCCAACTTGAGAATGGTCCATAGATTATGTTGACGGAGAGACCATTTTGCTTTGGATAAAGAAGTGCAGGTTTCCGTGACCGAATCTGAGTGCATTTCTCCCCCCCGCCCCACGGTGCCTTTGTAAAAACAAATCAGTTGGCGATTATGTCATTGACTGCATTGCTTTTCTAACATCGGGCACAAAATTAGCAGAAACACTGAAAGCAAAGTCCCCTGTTCTTCCAAACTCCCAAGGGCAACCGAACGTTTAAGGGTGACGAATGCCTGCTGCAGCTTTGTCAGTGGCACGAAGTGGCCATTGCAAACAGCACTAGTGGCTTGAAAAACACAACTGTTGTTGTGGCCTGTTCGCTCGTTCAGTGTCCGGAGTCAAGGGAGGCAGCTTTTTGGTAAGCCATGGGAACTAATACAAGGAGTAATATACCGTAAGTGCACAACCCACAGCCTGCAGGCCACACGCAGCCACCAGAAGCCTGTTGTGTGGGCCCCATGCTCCCCACCACCAGCAGCGAAGGGCTCTGCTTCTGCGCCACTAATGATGGCACGAAACAGCGATGCTGATGGAGGTCGCCGGAGGGAGGAGGCCTTAGCATCCTCCTCCCTCCGTGACTCTGAGGCTGCCTCCTCACACAACCCCGGGGATCATGCACAGGATTGCTGGGATGAGGGCGAGGTTGAAGTCTTCCCCGCACCGCTGTGTGCGTGCACGATTGCACCTGATATTCAGAGTGTACTTCTGTCCGTCACTGCCTAGCCCAGTGTTCCAAATATCCACTCTCCTGGGTTGCTTGTCGTGAGTGAGAAGAACCTCCTCTAGGCCAGTGCAATCAGGCAGAGAGAAATTTAAACTGCAAACAGATGGTTCTTGCTCAGCCGTGTTTCCAGAAATGATCCGGGCGACATGTTAATGCTTACAATGTGAAAAGCTGCCAGTTCAGAACAAGCAAAGAAAAAAGCTGGAAGGCCTGCGATCTAGGGCTGTTTCTCTGTTGTCCCTTCGGTTCGTTCTGCCTTCTGTTTCCCTCTTCCTGAATTCTGGTTTAACTGGGGGAACTCATCAAATTAATTCCAGAACTGGAGCAGGCACAGTTTTACTTCCTTCCTGCAATTCATTTGCATCTCTCCTCTCCCACCCATCCCCTGCTGCCGCCAGCCACTTTGTCCCAATTTGCACCGGGGAGGAAAGAAACTATAAATAATCCACTCACCTGTACAATGTGCATGACTGTGCTTGAAGGCACCACCCCAAACAAATCTTGATGCAACTGTATGTAAGTGGCATGGGGACTGCTCTTTTTGCAGTGTTGTATCAATCAGTGCCCATATGTGATTCAGTAATATTAAGAAAAGGCGCAAAAGAAGTGAAAGAACTCTATTAGGGAAGCTTTTGTTTGCTCTTTTAAGCGAACCAACATGGTTCGCACTTCCCGGAATAATACGGGGATCAGAACGCAGTTATCCTTTAGACTGCACACTCCTCCGAACTTTGTGATACAATTCTCAGCTGAAAAAATGGACGTACAAAAGTACATATAAAAATGCATATTTGAGGTCAAAATGCAGACATTCATAATGAGTATTTCAGGATAAAATGCATACAAGAATGCTCATTGTGGGGCTAACCCCCAGAATTTTTCATGCATTTTTTTTTTTAAATCACAGATTGACACGGAAATGGGGCACAATGAATGAACCAATGTGAAACTGACAGGCCAGAAGTTGACTGATCCGTCACCTAGGGGTGGGGGAGAATTTTGCTTGATGCCCATTTTTAAAGAAACTGACCTAATTTGCAATTCCCAGACTAATAATACAGACGGGCGAGGACTTACCCGTTGGTTTGCGTGCTTCTCCGAATCTTGCAGGCAGTCCTCAGTTCACACGTTACACACAAAAATGTGTTTACTAGCAATAGATGCTTTTTAAAAAAAATTTTAAAGTGTGTATTAGAGACAGTTATGCACAAAAATAAGTGCACATTTTTGTGTTTCTTAAAAAAAAAAAAAAAAATGAGCAAAATGCTGAGGAAATTGGACTTGGGATTGAATATATGCAAAACAAACACAGACCGGAAATAAACTGTTTTGTCCATCGCTACGTCTGCATCAAATTCCAAAGTAATGGCAGATCCCTGACGAACATCAAGGATAAGGCCAGGTAATTTGGAACTCTGAAGCCTAGGGAGACCTTTGGATCTAAAAAAATATTTCAGAAGCATCTTTTCGGAAGTTGTGCGGCCTGGGAAGGAGGAGTCACTGCGTAGACTTCCCTTTATCTTACTCATCTCTGGTTATTTCTCTCCTGATCAGCTGAAAGGGATAGGGAGCAAAGAAGATGAGCTGGGTGAGCACGCCCATAGCTGCGTGGTAGCTGCATTGTGTCTCCCGCCTTGACACGTGAGCACCCAGTTTCGTATATTCTCTCAAAAACAAAACAAATGGATCACGGTTACAAGAAGCCTAATCCTCCCGTCGGTCAGGAATGCCACCAGTTGACACGGCGCGGTTTGGAAATGGCACCTATATTTATTTGTTTTTGATTCACGATGATGCCAGATCGTGGGCCGTTTCAGGTTCAGCCAGGGACCTCTTAGCTCGGTGCTACAGGATGTGCTTTGTAGGCAGAAGGTTGCAGGTTCAGTCCTTGGCGTTGCTGGCTAACCAGGATGGAAAAGGTTGATCTCTGCCTGAGAACCTGTAGAGCTGCAACCAGTCCGATTGGACCTGGGGTGGGGGAACCTCTTGGAGGCCAAGAGCCAAAGTCCATTGCAGCGAAGCTCTCGGGGACCGCTTTCCAGTGGTGGGCTGGGACAAAAATACCAGCACATTTTAGCTTAATGCTTTTACTGCTAGTAATTAAGCCTTGGGAGGGGCATTTCAACCTTCTAGGATGGACGATAAACTGTGCAAAACTGCGGGAAACCACCCAACAATCTGTGGTCAGGGGAAAGGGGGCGGAGCTGGGGGGGAAAGGGGGAAGGGCCTTCTGGATTTGGCCCCCTGGCCTGAGTTTCTGCACCCCTGGAGTAGGTAGTACTGGGCTAGGTTCATAATGCCGGTGGTGGATGTTTGTCTGATCAGGTTAGCCGGCAAAGGTTTTGGATACGGTTCTGTCAGATTTGAAATACCTTTAGGGAGGAGGGATTTGTAGTCAGAATTTCATAGATTTCAGAGATCATAGAGTTGGAAGGAGCCTATTCTGCATTCCCGTTTGAGGCCTCTGAATTTAGATTGCAGTTTTAATTTCAGATTGTAAGCTCCTCGGGGCAGGCAACCTGTGATGGCAACAGATGGAGCCTTTTGTGTCAAAGAACGATATGTGTATATGATGGGGATAACGGATTCATTTTTTCAACATTTGCCCAGCACAAGGGGGGCCTGCAACAAAATGGGACCCCCTGTTCAAGATTCCAGCCCCATTCCAGCCCCATTCCATCCCCCCGCCCACGCTCCAGTTTTCCATTCCCTCCCCCCAACAGCATTCCTGTTGTCACTGAGCATACTCGGACATCACTGGATTGTTTGGGGAGTTTCCCCTTAGGATTTTTTCCGAAATATTTTTTTGTACTTCTGCAAACTTCAGAGTCTCCCTCTGCCCACAAGCCTACCGTTACCACCCTCTTGTGTGTGTAGATTGTGCCATTCTGGGGATATAAACAAAGGCACTCATTAGAAATAAAGGGAATTATTCTGATTCCCAGCACAGGGCACCTCAAACCACAGGTGCAAGTTGACTGAATAGCCATTCCTTCTCCACAGGAAACCCTGGAGACGGTTTTTCCTGGGTGCACTTTAAAAGAGGATCTTCAGCACCCTCACCAAACTGCAGTCCCCAGAATTCTCGGGGCAGGGTTGAAGCTGTGACAGTTAAATTAGTATAATTCACCACAGTTGGCCTGATGCCTCTGGGAAGCTCAGGCAATCAGGGCATGAAGATGTACTATAATCCCTGATGGTTTATACTCAGAATCTCCTCCTTTCTTTCTTTCTTTCTTTCTTTCTCTTTTATTACATTTGAACCTGCTTTTCCTGCAAGGTGTTCAAGCAGCACACATGGTTGTACACAGACACACACACACACACACTTTGTATCCTCTCAAGAACCTTGTGACATAAGTTTGTTTATTTAAAACACTTTTTATACCACCCGTTTATTCAACTTCTCCAGAGTGGTTTACAAGAGGACATAAAACACAATAAAACAGTGATAATCCATAAAAGAACAGCTGACAACAATGAACAGACAGCACTAAGAGCAATCACATCAGAAATAATAATAATAAAAAAATACGTCCGAGATTTTAGAAGCTCTCATGCAAATTTGTAAAGCCGGGGTCACCCTGAAGGCACTTAGCAAGGGGGAGACAACAAGCCTGGCCCCATACATCAGCCAAAGAAGGAGCACCTGCAGGGAGCTTGTTTTGCCGTTCCCTGCAAGAAAAAAAGAGGGAAAAAATCTATAAGAACCTTGTAACTAAGAACTGGTGCCTGAGTTTTGCTTTCTTCCTCCTCCCTCCCAATCCCTTTTCCTTTTGTGTCATGTCCTTTACACTGTAAGCCTGAAGGCAGGGACTGTCTAATATTAATCTTTGTAAGCCACTCTGAGAGCCTTTTCTGGCTGAAGAGCGGGGTAAAAATGCTGTAAATAAATAAATAATAGTATAAAAGTCCAATGCAGGACCAAACGCTGGCTGGGGCATGCTGGGAGTTGTAGGCCAAAAACATCTGGGGACCCAAGGTTGGAGAACACTGGTCTTGGACAATCCCAGTAATTACCCCTAAATATTTCTCCCCCCTAGATCAGCTGGTTTACCAGGCAGCTTCCCCAGACGAAGAAGCCCTGGTGACAGCGGCCAGGAACCTGGGATACGTCTTTCTCTCCCGGACCCAGGATACAATCACCATCAGCGAACTGGGCGTAGAGAGGACCTACAAGGTGCTGGCGTTGCTGGACTTTAACAGCGTGCGCAAACGGATGTCTATTCTGGGTGAGTGTTTGTGGACACTTACGGAAGTGTGCGTGCGGTGTGCGTTTTCTCTCACAGACCACTCGTGCGAACGTTTTAACGTTTGAATCGACAACGTTCGATTTTTGCAGTTTTCAGGATTCAGACTTTTCTGTTTTGGAGGGCAGAGGTGGGAGGAAGCTGGTGTGTCCCACACACCCTTGTCGACCAATGTTATTGCGTTAAAATATTAAGTATTAGAGAATGGGCCACGCTTCGCCAGGGTTGGAATAGGCCTTAAGTTTAATTTCGAGCAAATTTTTTTATACAGATGGTGCCCACCTTGAGTGAACTCATGCCCACTGGCACCCCCTAGGCATGGCACCTACCACAGGGCGCCCCTGTATTCCCCCTAAAGGAGGGATCTGTCCACTCTGTTGCCCTGATCTGGGGCTTCCCCACCACAGCGGGGGAGTGGGCAGGCCTATAAGGCTGTCCCTGCACCCTGGGCCTACTAATGCCCCCTGGCTTTGGACTGCAAAGCTATATGCTGAAGATGCTACTGCAGGCTTCAGCCGCATGGACACATTTCAATTAATTAAAATAGATGCATTTTAAAAACAAAATAACCCTGAGGCACACACACCCCTAGTGTCCTCTTAGTTATGCATGCCAGGTTTCCCGTTTCTAGCTTCCACAGTCTGAGCGTTTTCAGTGGGCTCGGAACGCTGGCTGACTGTTGGGACAAAAACGAAGGGAACGGGAACGGAATGGCGTGTCCTTGAAGAGGGCGTGGCTGGCTGATGCCCTGAAGATGAACACTCCGCGCTGCAACACTTCGTTGCGAGATCCCACTTGTTATCTATCTTTGGGAAAGGATTAAAAACACCCACACACACACACACACACACTGAAATAGAAATACCTACGCCTGCGTAATAATAGGAGTATCCATGGGAAAGTGGGCTTTTAGGAGGGGCTGCAACTTGAGTGGTTGGGTTGGGTATTTACCAGCCCAGGCTTTCCATCTCGCTTGCCTTTCTCAACCTGCTTCTCTCCATGTCTTGGGACCCTCGTTACTGTCCCCGATTCTCCAGGCCTGGCACTGTCTCTGAGTCGTGCTTCCAGACCCTCGCCGCCTGCATTGCCTAGGCAGGGCCACCTTTCGCCGCTGGGGAGCACGAGCGGGAGGGCTCTGGCGCACTCACGTCCTCCTTGCGGCCTTCCCCCTGGGGATCCGGTTTGCGGCTCTGTGAACAGAATACTGCTCTAGGTGGACCCTTGTCTGAGCACAACATGGCTCTCCTGATGTTCTTATCAGCGCCTGGCACCCTCGGGTAGCGGATGATGCCTGCTTTGGGCCCTCCTTTAATTTTATGTTTTTCAATGGCAATTTTATTTTATTTTTCTGGCCTGGCACCCGGAGCAGTTGCCGGTTGGCCGGGCCTCGCAGGGCTCGCTGATGAAGGCGGGGGCCTGTCACAGAACACTTTCCTCAGCGGCCCTCGGACCTGGAGCCGTCTCCTGCTGCAGCAGGCTGCTAGGCGCAAGGGAATGGGCGTCTCTCCTCTGGCAGCCTGTGCGGTTTTTGTGACGGGCGGGCACAGGGGAAGGGCGGACTGCCCGGCCCACTCACTCACCTGCGTGCGATTTCTGGTCGCCTAGGGTGACCAGGCTAGCGCTTCAGGGACAGGGCTGCTTAAGGGTGTTTGTCTCTCTCTCTTCCGCACAGTGCGAGACCACGAAGGCCACGTCAAACTGTACACCAAAGGTGCAGACACTGTGATCCTGGAGAGACTTCACGGCGACGGGGCCACCAAGGGCTGCACCGTCAAGGCGCTGGATGTAAGTCTTGAACTGAGGTTAGGAAATGAGTCGGGGGGCGGGGGGGGGGCGGGAGAGAGTCCCTAATAGGTTTGACTTGAGTTGCCGTGTAGCCGAGGGGGGAGGCACGTGAATTGCTGTTAGACTGGAGGCAAGCGTGTCATGGCCCCTGAAGGCGAAGCAAACGCCAAAGCCAGTGGCTCGCTTTCTTTCTCTTAATCTAACCTACCTCGCAGAGTTGTTGTGAGATTCGTGTGTGTGTGTGGGAATATCCATCACACAGCTTCTCTGGAGGACGGGCAGGATGAAACGTGAATGCGGTGCGTGCCTGCAAGGCTGCCAACACTTTAGTTTCAATTAGCGGAGGCTCAGTTATGCAGCCGCCCCTGGGGAGCCCACACCCGGTTTCTGCATGAGTCTTACTCCTCAGAGAGGGGGCAGAGAGGGTGACTCAGGCAGAGGAGCGGAAGGGAGCCTCCTTTGGGGGTGGATCACCCTGCAGCAGCTCTCTGTGGGGAAGACCCGAACGGGCCCAGTCCCGCCCGGTGCAGACATGAGGGCAGAGGTGCCGCCCACTCCCAACAGGCAGTGGGGGCCTTGGGCTCAGAGCAGCCTTAATTAGATTAGCATTGATTATTATTATTAATTATTATTATTTTTATTCGTCAAGTATTAATTGCTCATTACTCATTAGCTAAAGTTAATAGTTAATTAGCAGGATTGTTATTATTGATGGTTATTTAGATAACATTAGGTATTTCCTTCGGCCGTCTCCAGCCTGGTGCCCTCCGGATGTGCTGGACTACAACTCCCATAACCCCCAACACACCAGGTTTGCGGAAGGCTGATTTTTATGTGGCTTCTTAGTACGTAATCACTTATTAATTGCGGCATCCTAGGCTCTGCTCTATCCACTGCCCTGCCCTGCCTCCTCCTGTGTAAATTTGTTGTGGTGCGTCCTCTCCGTGGCAGCCCAATCTTTGTCCTCTCTTCCAGGGTTTTGCCGCAGAGACCCTGAGGACCTTGTGCCTGGCTACCAAAGAGGTGGGCGAGCAGGAATACGCCCTTTGGAGCAAGAAACACCATGCCGCCAGTGTCTTGTTGCAGGATCGTGCCCAAGAACTTGACAGCGTGTATGAGGAGATTGAGAAGGATCTCAAGGTAAGAGTTTCTTTTGGCTGGGGGGCTGATGGCGGAAGCTGTGAGCATTCAAGAGGCCTCTGCCACCGTCCCCACCTTCAGTTTCTGGGAAGCCGAAATGAAGTCGATCCGATATTTTTCAAAATTCATATCTACTTATAAGCCCGTGTGAGACAGCGGTTAAGGGGATGAGCGATGAGCCAAGAAGTCCCTGATTTGATTCTCATCTCGATCATTCACTCTCTGACAGCATCTGTCAAAGATGCTTTGACCTAGATTCCTGCAATGAGCAGGGGGTTGGATCCTTGTAGGCCCCTTCCAACTCTACTTTTCTATGATTCTATGATTCTATGATTCCTTGGGTGTGGCCTTTCTCCCGCTCCTCAAGATAACGAAGAGGAGTTTCCCCCAGAACTGAATGGTGAAGACGGACCTCCAATTAGTCAGCTGGATTTCTGGCGTAGTGGATTCTAATCTGGCATAGAATTCGGACCAATTAATAATAGATATAATATTTTAATTGCATTATTTACACAGGTATGAACAATGTTGTGGATGTGCCTGCGTTCAACATATTGTTACAATAATTTGTTAGTTTTGGGGATTGTTGTTAAAAATGCAAATAATTTGTAAAGGAATGAGGAGGAGGAGGAGGAGGAGGAGGAGGAGGAGGAGGAGGAGGAGGAGGAGGGAGAGCTCGCTGAGCTGAACATCTTGGAGAAGCAGCCTGCTCCAGGGGGCCTGGAGGCAGATCAGGGAGGTCCCTGGGCCCTCGAGAGAGACAGTACTGGAATCATTCCCCCGAGACAAGGAGAGCCCCCTTTCTGATATGCGGGCAGAAGTCAAGCCACTGCCTAGCCAGAGGGAGGGCAGGCACCTAAAGGTGCTGGCTTGGCTGGCCACCAAGCAAAGAAGTGCCTGCATACATAACAAGACTCCTTGTGAGTAAAGGGTTACTTGTGAATAAGGCCCTGCTCATAAGGAAGACCCTTCCTCCAGTGGCTCTGACGACCTGCACCTATAACTCTGAACGCTCAGGCTTAAAAGCCTTCAGTTCCAGGCAGGGAGCTGGTGGTGCCATGCCTGCCCCCCCCCCCCCCCCCCCCGCTTCTCAGAGTGCTGGTCCCTGGCTAGCTGCGTGGCCGGTTTTCACCTCTGGCTCCCAGTACTGACCCCTGCTGGTTTCCAGTTCCAGCTTTTATTTTATTTATTTATTTATTTATTTATTATGTTTATACCCGCCTTTCTTCCTGCAAGGAACCCAAGGCGGCTTACATAATCCTCCTCCTCCTCTCCATTTTATCCTTACAACAACCCTGTGAGGTAGGTTAGGCTGAGAGTCAGGGACTGGCCCAAAATCACCCAGTGAGTTTGTATGGCCTGAGCGGGGGAATAGAACCCGGATCTCCCGAGTCCCAGTCCAACACTCTCACCACTACGCCACACTGGCTCTCCGGCTTCTCTGCATTGATGCTGCTTGAAGTGGGAGACCCCTTTGCAGTATTTGCAGTTTGCTTGTGGTTATCCTTTAAGACCCGTTGGACTCTGTGGGCTTACTCCGAAGGGATTGTACTTAAGCCTTTTATTTCCAGAGGGATGGCCATGGTCATCCTGTTGCAGGAAAAACAACAAGTCTTGTGGGACCTGAAAGGCGAATGTGTTTCAGCGCAGCCCTCAAAAGTAAATTTCACTCCAAAAGCAAAAAGATCTTCAAAATCTTTCAAAACTTGAATTTCTAGATATATATATATATATATATATATATATAGAGAGAGAGAGAGAGAGACAGAGAGATTTATTTATTTGCTGGCAAATTTTAAATGTGTACAACGTTTTAACCCTTTTTGTCTGGTTTTGCTCTTTCAGCTCCTGGGCGCCACAGCCATAGAGGACAAGTTGCAAGATGGGGTCCCCGAGACCATCCACCTGCTCAAGAAGGGAGACATCAAAGTGTGGGTGCTGACAGGAGACAAGCAAGGTATGGAGGGTATGGTTTAGGGCAGGGGTGGGCAGAAAGTAGATCTCCGGATGATTTGGACTTCAACTCCCAGCATTCCTGACCATTGGCCATCCTGGCTGGGGCTTCCGGGAGTTGAAGTCCAAAACATCTGGAGACCGACCTTCTGCCCATCCCTTGGGTTAGGAAGGCTCGGGTCTGGTTCTAACATTACACGAAAAGTGTAGGTCTCCACTCCCTTGTGGCTCCAGCCCAGCAAAGCTAATCCAGAGTGGATTGTGGAAGCTGGAAGCCAGAAGTCGGAAACTGGAAGATGATTTCATTCCGGTCCAGAAAACTCTTCCAGAGTGTAAAGTGGACGCTGGAAAGCAGAACATGTGTTCATTCTACTCTAGCAAAAACTCCTCCAGAGTGGAATGCAGAAGTTGGTCAACAGGAGCTGGAAGGTGGAAGATGGTTTCATTATGATCCAGAAACACTCCTCCAGAGTGGATTGCAAAAGCTGGAAAACAGAAGTTCAGGCTGAAAACTGGAAAACTTGACTCCACTCTTGACTTGTTCAGAGAGGCCTACCTATAATATTGGCCTCTCTGCATGCTCACCCCCCACCCCCATGTACTTAATGACAAAACTATTTTTAAAAAAATCAATCAACCCAGACATATGTATTTCAAAAAGTGTTTGTTTTGTGGCTTTCTTTAAAACAAACAAACAAACAAACAAGCAGTCAATGCGTTGGTGGAAGCAAAGAAGGACCAGGGAACAAGACCTTGTTTCTCACCCCACCTGGCTTCAGCATCTAATTCCTGGTCTCCTGCTGTGTTTGCAGAAACTGCAGTCAATATTGGTTTTGCGTGTCGACTCCTTTCGGACGACATGACCATCCTGGAAGAGAGCGAGATCAGGTATGGAGGGTGTGTTTGGGTACGGGAGGGTGTCTGAACTTGCTTAGACCTAGAAATAACTCTGGGTTGGATCTAGATCTAGTCAGAGTAAACCCATTGAAATTAATAGGACATAAGTAACCTAGAGGCTGGATCCAGACTTGGTCATACTTCGAGTAGACCCACTGAAATCCATGGAACTTAAGTTAGTTAACTTCCGCGTCAAGCGTATTGCAGTCGCTCACCACTGAACTAGAGGCTGCTGTCCCAGCATACTTAGTCCCCATGTGAGGATCTCCTCCCAGCTTCTGTTGCTGAGCCTTCGCCAGCACCCTATCCCTGACCCTTCCCACTCAACAGTTAGAGTGTTTGTGGACATTCTTTGATGCCACAGCAGCTGGAGGGAAGGGGAGCATTGCAGACTGGAAGCTGAGAAACCAGTCTTCCTGGCCCACGGTGGTATTCATAAGCTGACGTGTTGGCTTTATTTATTTATTTATTTATTTATTTATTTTATTTATACCCCGCCTTTTTTCCTGCAAGGAACCCAAGGCGGCTTACATAATCCTCCTCCTCCTCTCCATTTTATCCTCACAACAACCCTGTGAGGTAGGTTAGGCTGAGAGTCAGTGACTGGCCCAAAGTCACCCAGTGAGTTTCATGGCCGAACGGGGACTAGAACCCGGATCTCCTGAGTCCCAGTCCAATGTTCTAACCACTCAGGATCCCTGCTTTGCTCTCGTCCCACCCGCCTTGTTTTCCAGTGAGATCCTTGAACCAGTCCTGGTACAGCAGCAACAGCAGCTTAGCTGGCAGTGGAGAAGCCCTTTGTAACGGAGGCTCTTTCCTGCCATTCCAGCCATCCTTGAGGAATGACAAGAAAGCCTTGGTGGTCACTGGAGACTTCCTAGTAAGATATATATCTATATATATAAAAGAAGAAGTCCTGACTGACTGACTGATTCATCAACGCCCAGCTCAAACCGTTTAATCTAGGAACGTGAAATTTTGAGGGAACATTGTTTTCATGACATAGACACCCACTAAGGAAGGATTTTTGGAAATTCCGTCCCTAAGGGGGTGAAAGGGGGGGAATCACCCCACTCTCATATCTCCTATGGGCAAAACAACAGGGGAGCAGTTATGCAAATCGGCCTCACCTCATAATTGCTGCAGGAGCCAATAGGAGCAGTTATGCAAATAGCCCATACGACACTTAGAATGTTCGTATGAATTCCTGCAGGGGCCAATAGGAGTGGGTATGCAAATCTCCCCTAGGCCATTTAGAATGTTCTCGGGGTGAAAAGGGAAGGAAACTTCTTAAATGACTGCCTGACTGAATGACTGTTGTGTGTGGGGCGTCCCAAATCTAAAATCCATGCAAGCGAAGCCACAGGCAACAGCTAGTATACTGTATATATATTTTCCTGTGCCTCCCTCCTTTCTAGCGTACAATACTTCATCGGTGCAATGTGCCAGATTTTCCCACACACCCAAACCTGGAGGCTTGCCCCCTGCTTCAAACCAGGCACACTGGACCTCGGTCAAGGTGACTCGTCATCATATCCATGAGGTTGGCTGGGTTTGGACCATGAGCCCGGCACCCATGATTGAATATGCAACCCCCACTCCGGGGGCTGTTGTGTCATGCAAACCCAGGCCTGTGTGGGTTACGCGCGGGTTGCATATTCCAAAGGGCGGCCACATGTGCCCCACAGCCTCACCGTGGGTTAAGTAACCCGTGGTGGGGCTGTCGTGTTGTGGGAACAGCCCCAGCGGGTCCTTCCAGTTAACAGGCCTTGAGTACATTTTTTCCTGCTTCTTGCTCCGGCTGCAGCAAATGTTATGGTCGCCTTTTAATGTTCTTGTTTTTTTCATTGTGTTGAGGTTTTATTGTTTTAAATTGTTGCACACTGCCTTGATGGCTTAAAAAAAAAAAGCGGTATAAAAATGTTAATGATAAATAAATAGTGTGTGGGACAGTGAAATCACCATGGTATTACATCTTGTCGAGGGGAAACTTCCCACTGGTGTAGGAATTATATATCGAACAGATGGAAAGCTTTTTAATCTCAGCAGGCTGAAAGCAAAAAGTAAGGTAATTACAACCTCCGTTGTGGAACTTCAGTATGCTGATGATAATGTGGTCTCCGCACATTCAGAGAATGATCTCCAAGCTATCCTAAATGCTTTTGCAGAAGCATACGAAAAACTTGGTCTCTCACTTAACATCAAAAAACCCAAAGTGCTTCACCAGCAAGTGCAAGTTAACCCTTTGGTGATGCCATCTATCCAGCTTGGCGGGGCAATACTGGAAAATGTCGATCATTTTCTCTATCTTGGCAGCTATCTTTAGTTACAGCTAACATCGACAGTGAAATCCAGCATCGTTTGAGCTCTGCAAGTGCCGCGTTTTCTCGAATGAGTGTTCGAGGATTGGGATATTTGTAAGAAGACCAAAACACTGGTTTATGAAGCCATTGTATTACCAACTTTATTGTATGCCTGCGAAACATGGACTATCTATAAACGTCACTTCCACCTCCTAGAAAGATTTCATCAACGTTGCCTCCGGAAAATCCTGCGAATTACTTGGGAAGATAGGCGAGCGAATGTCAGTGTACTGGAAGAAGCAAAGACTACTAGCGTTGAAAAAATGATCCTTCAACGCCAACTGCAGTGGACCGGTCATGTTGTTCGAATGTCTGAGACTGCCGTCTCCCAAAGCAGTTACTTTATTCCCAACTCAAGGATGGAAAGCGGAATATCGGTGGTCAGTATAAGAGGTTTAAAGATGTTCATAAGGCTAATCTAAAAAAATGCAATATAAACATCGAAAACTGGGAAGTTCTGGCCCATGAACGATCTAAATGGAGGTTGGCCTCTCACAAAGGTGCCATGGACTTTGAAGAAGCCCGAGTGCAAGGTGAAAGGGAGAAACGAGCTAAGCGAAAAGCAAGTCAAATGAATCCTTTACAGGACCATCTTCTATCTGGTAACCTGTGTCCTCACTGTGGGAAGCTGTGTGGATCTAGAATTGGCCTCCACAGTCACTTACGGACCCATCGCTAGAGTCTACACAATCTTCTTTAGAATTTCCTCCTTTTAAAATTTTTCTTTTTGTAAATTTTTTTTTATCCTGGAACACAATCTTACTCGGTCACGAGTGATCGCCTGATGATGATGATGATGACGATGACGATGATGATGATGATGATGGGACAGTGAAACAGTGAAATTCCGCACACTTCGCTGTCCGCCAGCTGGATCCCTGAACAGGAGCACTGACGCGGCAGCATTTTGTTACAGCGCCCACTGTTGGTTAAGGAATCCTTGAAACCCTTCCCAAAGGCTAAGCTGGGACAGAGATTTACCCGAGACTGGTACCGCGAAATCTGGACTGTCCCTAATGAATAGCTGGTGTGTGGTTTGTGCTTTCTTTACAGGACAAAATCTTTCACACGGAGGGAGAGAAGAAGGCGAAGGGGCAGGAAGGCCTCTGGGAGCGCTTTGGCTGTCGCGGTGCAGACACTGACAAGGACCACAGGAGCTCGGTGGAAAAGGCCTTTGTGGAGTTGGCCACTGCCTGCCAAGCCGTGATCTGTTGCCGGGTGACTCCCAAGCAGAAGGCCCTCATCGTCCAGATGGTGAAGAGACACAAGAACACCATCTCCTTGGCCATCGGCGATGGAGCCAACGACGTCAACATGATTAAAAGTGAGTCCTCTAGCCTTGGGTGGGGGACACAACTAGAGGGAAAGTAAAGCACTGCATTGGCAGGGAGGTGGGGGGAGACAGAGCGGTGCTGCTGGAGCGGGTGGGTGGAGAGCGCTTGGGGTTGTTGGTAGCGCTGGACCGAATTTTTGTGGAATTTAACTTTTGCCACAAAAGTGCCATTTTGGGGGGCCATATTATGTGTATGAAAGCCTCCCCCCTTTCACGCACGTTCTGTGGCTCTTTGCAGCCATCATTTCCCCGGTCTCCTTTTGCCAGGGATGGCGACTCGGACTCCAGGACTCGACTCGTGAGTCAGACTGAGGTCCCCCCTCTGACTCGAGTCGCACTCGAGTCCCAATATTTTTAATGGGACTCGAGACTCGACTCGAGACCAAGGACTCGTGTTCCAAAATCGTGTTCCTCAAATGCAACATGGATAGGTTTTAGGAAGTACAGCAAGTTTATTTTTTAAAATCATTTTCCTAAAATGCAACCTTTCAGACATTTTGGGTTTGGCTGCCTCTGCCTGCCTGCTTTGGGGTTCCCTGCCTCCTCTGCCTGCTTGGTTATTTTGGGTTTGTCTGCCTGGTCTGTTCTTGCCAAAATCAGTGGCAGAGTTTTGAGATAAAAAGGCACACTTGTGCCTAGAATTTATTTAAGCCACACATCTGAAGTAGCCTTATTTTGTTGGGGAAAAACCCCCATTGATTTTAATAGGGACTCGTGGAGTCAGCTTTGGGAGTGACTCGGGACTCGGGACTCATGAGTCACCATTTTGGACCAAGGACTTGGACTCGGACTCGAGACTCGGGTCCAAAGACTCATGACTCGACTCGTGACTCGAGACCAAGGACTCTTCAACATCCCTGCGGCTGCCTTTTGCTTGGGTGCCATTTTGTCTTAAAACGGTTCTCCTCTAGCTTGATGCCAGCCAGTCAGGGCTCACTTTGGGAACACGGTGACGTCACAGTGCCACGCAGCCAATCAGATTCGGCCAAGAAGAAGTAAATGAAGCCCTCCCATTGCCCTTACTCTGAAATGAAGCTGGGTGAGGGGAGAGCTAAGGCATCCCTGCTGCTCAGGCTTTCCCTTGGTGATTTACCGTAATTATCTGTAGAGCAGTGGTGCTCGACCTTTTTTTTGCCCCGTGCACCCTTTTCACCATATGTCAGAATGTCATTCCCCCCTTTCCAAGATTGTCTGACTTAATCTGTGCCATACAATAAGGTGCGATGTCCTGTAGATTATGTACAATCTGTAGAATTGTAATTTGTAGAAAGATCAGTATTCTTCTAACAGTTTGAGTCTGTGGTCCCAATTCCGCCCCCCCCTGGAACCCTAAAATCCTCCCCCCTGGGGGGAAATTCCCCCCTGGTTGAGAATCCCTGCTGTACAGCAAGAGGTTCCTCCCAGTACCCCTCTAAGGCAGTGTTCTCCAACCTTGGGTCCCCAGATGTTTTTGGCCTACAACTCCCAGCATGCCCCAGCCAGCTATGCTGGCTGGGGCATGCTGGGAGTTGTAGGCCAAAAACATCTGGGGACCCAAGGTTGGAGAACACTGCTCTAAGGCACATAAGGTTAGGCATGAGTAGTTGGAGAAGAAAGTGGATGGGAATGCAGGACGTCTCAAGTGAACATCCCGTTGGAAGTAGCACAGAATAATTTCTAAAATGGGTCAAAAAATGGGGGTGTGAGGTATTGATGGAGGGGGAAATATGTGGTGGCTTGTCTTTTGGTAAATTGGGATCTTTGGGGAGGATTTTAATAGTACTAAGATGATTTCTGAAGAAGCTGGAACAAAATAGGTGGTGGCGGCGGCTTGGTCTTTGATGAATGTAGCAGAGGGAAAGAGCTAGGGAACTGTATTAAATAGAAGTAGAAATGTTTTTTAGGACGTTAGAAGAATTTAGAAAAATTAACATAGATGTTTATTGTTAATGATAAGGTTTGGTGGACTTGTGAGGCGGATGAATAAGAAGAAAAATGTTGAACAATAGAAAAAAGAATTTTATTTGTCAACTGCAGAGTAGCGTATATAATGTTATTTATACTTTGTTGTGGGGGGGGGAATCGGAAGTCCATTTTAGTTTGGTGGTGTTGTGTGCTTGTGAGGTTTTATTTTTATTTTTTTGAAAACAAAAACTTTGAGGGGGGAAAAAGAAGGAATGTTGTCCACAGAATGGATGGGCGATGGGCGTCCCCTCCAAACTCTCCCCCAACGGGTGGCCAGAAGGAAGTTGAGGGATCTCCTGGTAGATCTTTGGGTGATTTTGCCGGAGACCAGCAAGGGTTTGCCAATTGTTTAGCCATTGCTGCAACATTGCTGCAACAAAAACTCCTCCCACCCCCATAAATTATCCTGTTAAAACAAAGAAAGCTTGGCGTAACCAGGAGTGGGTTTCTGTGTGGAAGGACCGTGTCTGTGAGCTCCCTTCAGTTCTGGTACCAAATTCCCGGGTACGGAATTAATGCTAAGTGTAGCCTTTTGTTTCTTGTGCTGGTTGGTGGATCTCGGGGTTCTAGTAAAAAGCAAATAGATCCCACAAGCCTGACAGCCCTGCTCTATGCCAACTAGTCAACTATAGGATGGCAGAGCGCCTGCCCCGTTGCTTCTCCCTCCCACACCCCCGGGGCTGCCCCCTTTACGACTATTTTTTCTTTTTTGCACCTGTTTGCAAATGGGTGCGAGAAATCATTGATGGTGTGTGTGTGTGTGTGTGTGTGTGTGCAAGTTCTGTGTGAAATGTCCCGCCCCTAATGTCAGGTCAGCACTTAGTTGTGGGGGTGGGAGGGGGGGAACCACCAGCAAGGTATTGCAGGAGAGAGAGAATTATAATTGAGGGAGTAACGGACTCACTGGAGGAAGAATTTGGGGAAATATTTCCAGAGATGGGGACATTGCAGAACTGGAGTCCAGAGGAGTGGCTCACGCCGGCTCAGCTTGTCTGAGCGTGGAAAGCTAAGCAAGGTCAGGCCTGGTGATGACTTGGATGGGAGACCCCCTCCTCTAGTTTCCTGCATTGAGCAGGGGGGGTCGGACTCGATGGCCTTGCAGGCCCCTTCCAACTCTACGATCTCTGGATCTAGGAGGGAGGAACAGGGCTTTGGTCCGCTGAGCTCAGGACAATCTTTGCTGTTTTCAGCAAAGGGGTCTTTCTTTCTTGGCTCTGTTGGGAGATACCACAGATTGAACCTGGGACCTTCTGGCAGCAAAGCGGCTGCCCTGCCACTGAGCTACAGCCGTTCCCCCAGGAGTAGGGCTAGGTTGCGGGGGTGGGGGTAGCATTGCCTCCCCTCCCCTGGGAGCCACTGTGGCCCCCACATTCCACCAGGGGCACGATTCTGTTTGCAAACAAGGCATGTGCTCCTTGTGCGCCTTGAAAAACTGCTAGGGCAGTGTTCTCCAACCTTGGGTCCCCGGATGTTTTTGGCCTACAACTCCCAGCATGCCCAGCTGGGGCATGCTGGGAGTTGTAGGCCAAAAACATCGGGGACCCAAGGTTGGAGAACACTGTGCTAGGGGGGTGGGTGGGGTGTTAATTGCTGCCACAGCAAATTTGGTGGTAGTGGTGGGGGGCAGAGGAGGCGCAGAAACGGCCGTGGGGCACCCGCACGCGAGCCGCCCCCCCCCTGCTCAAGAGACTGGAGCCCCTCCTCCTTCAGTGGATCTTCCCATCCTACCCATGACACTTTGCACGACTTTCGCTCAACGACAGATATTGGAGTTGCGCGAGGCCGAATTCCACCCTCTGCTCTCTTCCCCCCCCCCCAGCGGCCGACATTGGGGTTGGGCTCAGCGGGCAGGAAGGCACGCAGGCCGTGCAGTGCAGCGATTACGCCCTGGCTCAGTTCCGCTACCTGCAGCGGCTCCTCTTCGTCCACGGCCGATGGTCCTACCTCCGGATATGCAAGTTTCTCCGCTACTTCTTCTACAAGACGTTCGCCGGCATGATGGTGCAGCTCTGGTTTGCTTTCCATACGGGCTTCACGGCGCAGGTGAATTTAAGGGTGTTTTTCTTTTCCCCTCCCACAGTTCTCCCCCCCCCCTTTCAGTCCATCGTTTGGGTCTGAGCGGAGGGGCAGTATGGTGCTGAGCATGAGCTGTGGGCCCAGAGGCTGACATCGTGGTTCCGCTAGGAACTCGCTAGGTGGCCGAGGGCAGGGGTGATCCACTTGGGGCCCTCCAGTTGTTTTGGATGACAACTCCCGTTGACTATGCTGGCTGGGGCTGATGGGATTTGCAGTCCAAAACGTCTGGAGGGACCCAAGTTGCCCACCCTTGTCCTAGGGCAAGTCATGATCTGTTAGCCTCTGGCCCACTTGGGATAACTAGCCTACCTTACAAGGCTGCTGTAAGAATCACAGAGTCAATGTGATTAACTCCATCGGCCAGAGAACCAAGGGCCACTGGGAGGCTGCACCCCATGCCTCCCAGGATTAACATCCTGGCAAGGGGGAGACCAGCCTGGCCCCATACATTGGCCAAAGAAGGAAAAGCTGCAGGGAGCTTGTTTTGCCCTTCCCTGCCCCCCCCCCCAAAGAAGAAAAAAGAAAGAAAACCTATAAGAACCTTTTAAACTAAGAACTGGTGCCTGAGTTTTGCTTTCTTCCTCCTCCCTCCCAATCCCTTTTCCTTTTGTGTCATGTCTTTTAGATTGTGCGCCTGAGGGCAGGGGCTGTCTTCTTATTAATCTTTGTAAGCCACTCTGAGAGCCTTTTCTGGATGAAGAGCAGGGTATAAATGCAATCAATCAATCAATCAATGAATAGCATCGGGGGTGTTCAACCTCTTTCAGCCCAAGGGCCGAATTCAGTTTCAGAGAAGCTGTCAGGGGCTGAGTTCCAGTGGCGGGTGGCGCCGAAGGCAAAACGGGGCAGGGGCAAAGGGGAAGCACGTTTCCATTCCCAATCACGCGGGAATCATGTTTCCATTTCGGAAACGTGATTCTCACGTGGGCCCATGTGGACCAAGAGGAGCTCTAATCTTCTCGTGCTTTTTCTTTCTCCTCAGCCTCTGCTGGAGGGCTGGTTCCTCGCCCTTTATAATGTTTTCTACACCTCGCTTCCTGTGCTGTGCCTGGGGTTGCTTGAGCAGGTAAGCCACCTCACTGCCTTCCGACATCTCACGGGTTTAAAAACTGATGTATTTATAGCCCCCCCCCCTCGCCCATCCACGCCTATAGGGTGAGCTCTTGTTCTCGGAGGACACCTCCCACTTTCCTTGGTGTGACCACTTTCCCTCCCTTTCTTTCCCCGAATAGGATGTGAGCGCCAAGAAAAGCCTGCAGTTTCCTGAGCTCTACAAGGCAGGCCAGAGAAACCAGCATTTCAATTTCCGGATATTCTGCCTTTCCTTCATCCACGGCTCCCTCGTCTCCCTGGCTAACTTCTACATCACGCTGTGGGCCATGGGGGACAGAGCCGGCGTGCGGGTCACTGGCGACTTGCAGTCCGTTGCCATGACGGTAGCCACCTCGGCCATATTGACCGTCCTTGTTGAGGTGATTTTGGGGGGGCGGGGAAGGCACTCTCCGGGGGATGCAGTAAGGTGGAATGGTCGCTGTGCGCTCTTCCGACTTGAATCTGGGCCTCCCCTCCAGCTGTGAATTCTCCTAGTGCCTTTATGTATGTATGTAAAGTATTTTTTAACCTGTCCCTCATCCGAAACGTCTCCTGGAGTGGCTTACATGGAATCAGTAAAACAAAGGAGTGTCCCCCCCCCCGGGGGGGCGCGCGCTGGTGACGCCTGCGTCAGTGGGGCTCCTTATCCATTTCAGGTTTCACTCTGAGCTTCATGGGAGCTATCCATGGTGCTGAACTACACACACACACACACACACACACACACACACACACACACACACCCCACAAATAGGTTCAGCACCATGGATAGCTCCTATAAAGCTCAGAATAAACGCTGAAATGGATAAGGAGCCCCAGTGACACCAGCCTCCCCCGAGTCCCCACTTACAGGTTTACACAACCTTAAGAATTTTTATTTATTTATTTGCATTTATTTATCGCCCATCTGGCTGGCCAACCGGCCACCCTGGGCGATGTACATAAGATAAAAACAGGATAAAATTACATTAAAACAGTATAAAATTTTAAAATCTTAGCCCACCCCATATTCCCGCCTGGACAGCCAAGTTTTTAGTGAGCGGCGGAAGGTCAGCAGAGAGAGGGGGCGTGGCGGAGTTCACTCGGGAGAGAGTTCCACAAGAAGACATGACACACAAGGAAAAAGGAATGGGGAGGGAAGAAGAAAAAGGAATGGGGAAGAAAAGTATTTCAGCAGGGCTGGCGGAATGGCCCTGCTTCCCCCTCTTGCCGCCACCCTCCGTATGGCCTGCTGGATCGGCTGCCGGTGGCGACAGTTGAGGGAGGAGGAGCCTTTTCTGAAACAACCCCGTGAGGGCAGTGATGGGCGACGTTTGGATGGGCCTTGATAAGTTGGGATTTGAAAATATGACGCCAGCAAGTGAGACTCCAGCCAGGAAATGTGTTTTTGAAGGACCCCTGGTTTGCGTAAAATTGGCACCTGCTAATTTATATGTATCGATGCAAATTTAGAAATCATAACTATAATTTGAATAGGATTACAAGACGTCTCACCCCTAGTGGGGAAGACCGTGGCCGGGTGACCTTTGTACTTGGTGCTCAGCAGCCTGCCGCTGCCCATCCAGGCGCTGCTCCCTGTGGAGGGGTCACTTCCAGGCCCCTGCTGCTCTGCTCTGCTCTGCTCTGCTCTGCTCTGCCAGTGCTCTCCCTTCTTCAGATTCTGGATCTTTGCAGAGGACACCCTCAAATAGAGGACTGTCCCCTGTAAAGGAGGAGGCACGGCCACCCTGGTAGAGAGGCAGCAATGGATATTTCCACAGGACCTGGTCTGTCTATGATTTCAGAAAACTCTCGGGAGTGTGGAATGGGGTGTGTGTGACCAAGTTTTTTTCCCTGAGGATTCTCCGGAAGGGCTTAGAACAGTGTTCTCCAACCTTGGGTCCCCAGATGTTTTTGGCCTACAACTCCCAGCATGCCCCAGCCAGCTACGCTGGCTGGGGCAAGCTGGGAGTTGTAGGCCAAAAACATCTGGGGACCCAAGGTTGGAGAACACTGGCTTAGAATGAGCTCATTCCAATTCAAGATGTTGAGGGCGTTTGTCCTTGTCTAGCCTGATCAGAGATGGTTCCAAGCGGAGCAAACGACAATAAGGGACTGAGGAAAAACCGTGCGCTCAAGACTTGGAAGTGTCTTCAGATGCATTGCTTTTATCTGTTTGTTGCCCTGAGTGCTCATTGAGCAAAGGGGCAATCCTATGCAAGTGTAGACAGAAAAAAAAGGCCTACAACTCCCAGCATGCCCCAGCCATGCATAAGCGATAGTGGTACACAACAGTAGCCTCTATGATTGGCTGGTAGTATGACGGCTCCAGGTTGCCCAGGCCTGGTATAAATTGGCTGATCACCTTCCATAATATAGACCTCTGTGATCATTGAGAGTGTCGGAGGTGGCCTTGTTGGTTGTATCGCAACCTGCAGATTGCCATCTGGTGACAACCCAGAAGTGGGCCTTCTCCGTGGTGGCACCCACCTTAGGGAATGCCCTCGCTGCTGGTATTCAGGAAGCCAACGGTGGCATGTTTTAGGCACCTGCTAAAGACCCATCTCTTTAGCCAGGTGTTCCCTGATTGATTGGCTGCCCAGTTTGTCTGTTAATTATGGTGTGTCGAGTATTTGGTTTTATTGTTTACATGAATGTTTTTATATAAGTGTGTGTGTATGCGTATATACTGATGCATTGTATTGTATTTTAATCTTTGCGTGTAAACTGCTTACCTGTTTCTTTAGATATGGAAAGCCAGCCTTCCCCAACCTGATGCCTTTCAGATACGTTGGACTACAACTCCCAGCATCCTGCAGCCAGAATGGCTGGCTGTGTGATGCTAGGAGTTGTAGTCCAACACAACTGACGGGTACCAGATTGGGGAAGGCTGTGGTAAGCAGTATATAATGGTATTAAATTAAATTAAAAATCCTGGCACCCAGCCTTCTGGCCTTGCCTGGTCAAGAGAGCTCGACAGGTCTGGCTTGGTCCTGCCAGAGGACACCAACAGGTGCTGCGGCTACAGGTTTGAGCAGTGGCTGCATCACAGGCCTTGCCCTTGTCCTTCTTCTCTCCCTGGGTAGATCATGATGGAGATCAAATTCTGGACCGTCTTCTCCGTGCTGGCTATCTTAGTCAGCCTCGTGTTCTACTGCCTGTTCACCTACATCACTCAGAGCTTCCAGGCCTTCAAGACATCTCCTGTGGCCTTCCCATTTCCTGGTAAGATGCCTCCTCCAGGTGGGAAAACTCCCTCTTGTTTCTAGGCACAAGGAAAACTCAGGCTGCAATCGAGGTGGGCTCCGGAGGGTGATAAGGATGGGCATTTCCCCTAAGAGAGTAAAAGATTCACTTGCCTGATCTGGACAAGTGCAGATGGGAGCTTCTCCGCCTCTTGAGTAGACCCACGTGTGGCTAAGCAGGCAGGCACTCCACGGGCAGCAGTGAAGTCACTGCCTGGCTCACTATCTCCTCTGCTCCTGTGACCCTGGAGGTGACCAGTGTGTGTTAGGAGCGGTGGGAGGGCACAGGGGGGTCAAAGGTCATCCAGGGACCCAGGCAACCAAGGCCTGGGGCTGGAATGTCTGAGTCCAAAGGTGCCCCAGGGTCTCCTGCAAGGAGACTCCAGGTTCCAGATCTGTCTATAAATACCATTCCACCCATATAGTATATTCTTACATGCCCATTGCTCCCTGCCACAGTATTTCAGTTTCCTTTATCAAGGGATATTTTGGTGCCAGATGGACACAGGCAACTCAGCCGTCCCGCGCACGAAGGCCCCTCACCCATGCCCGAACGTGCCACGGTGGCCTGGCTGCTCACAGCTTCCTCCTTTCACCTCCAGACGCCACCAAGAATGCGCTGACAGACCCCACGGCTCTGCTTGTGGTCTTGCTTTGCGTTGTGGTGAACACGGTCCCCTCCCTCGCCATCCGCTGTGTGTACAGCGTCTCGGGCCCGGCGACCATGTCGGAGGTAAGGGCTTGTTTTGGGCAGCCTCAGCGGGAGGAGGGATGGATGTCACGGCTGGAGCCAAAGGGTTGAACCCCTTGCGGGGGAGACCTCGATGGAGTCTGGTTGAGAAGGTTTAACTGGAGAGATTCAGGGACGAGGAAGATGGTCGCCTTCTGTGGGGTTTGGGGCATGCAGTTGGACCAAGTGATGATGGTTTGGGGGGGGGGAGTTGTAGTCCAGCACAGGTGAAGGGCACCAGATTGGCAGGGCCGGCGCTACCGCTAGGCCAACTAGGCTGATGCCTAGGGCGCGTAGCGTAAGAGGGCGCAGAACGCTGCGCTCCTCTTCGCTGCCGGCGCGCTCCTGCCCTGCCCGCCTGCCCGCCTCTCCGAGAAAGCCAGGTCAGTGCGCCTGGAGTAGTGGTGGGGCCGAGCCTGGGCGCCTCCCCCCCACCTCACCTCGCCTTTGCGCCGCCTCACCCCCACCTCGCCTCGCTTCGCCTCTGCGCTGCCTCCCCCCCGCGCCGCCTCCCCCCCACCTCGCCTTGCTTCGCCATCTCCTCCGCGCCGCCTCCCCCCCCCGACACCTACCTTCTCCGCGCTGTTTCCGGAGCCCCACCCGCGCTCTGTTTTGGCGGGAAGAACCAGGGCAACAGGGCTTAAACAGCCCTGTTGCTCTGGTTTCCCCCGGCCAAAAACAGAGCGCGGGGGTCCCTTTTCGGAGGAGGCGTGGGAAGGTAGGTGGGGGGCGGCAGTGGCAGTGGCGGCGGCAGCGGCAGTGGCAGCGGCAGCGTGCGGGGGGGGGTCCGGTGGCGGCGGGGGGGGCGGGAGTTTGCAGAGCAGGGCTGCTTTCCGGAGGGCCCCCCCCACGGCACGAGAGGGGAGGGGGCGCTAAATATAATTTAGCCTAGGGCGCCAAACTGCCCTGCACCGGTCCTGCAGATTGGGGACGGCTGGTATATAAGATACACTCGTTTTTTCTTTCTTTCCAGATGTTTCAAGCCCGGGACATCCAGGCAAAGCAAAAGACCGTGGAGCTGACGTCTCACATCCGGAGGACCACCCTGCAGCGGCGCTCCAGTTACGCTTTCTCTCACCAGGAAGGTTACGCCGACCTCATCTCCGGAGGAGCCAGCCTGCGGATCAAGGCCCCCCGCGTCCGCAGCCAACCGAATGGCTTCCTGAGCACTCCTTTGCTCAGCAAAGGCAGCCCGGCGCCCGCCAGGTTCAACCCCTCCACTCCCGAAACTTCTGCAGAGCAGAAGGGCCAGCGTTGTTGACCAGAAGGGCCAAGTCCCCCCCCCAGTAGTCACACCAGACCCGGCCTGGGCTCAGCGCCAGTCGCAGGGACCAACGTTGGACGAGCCTGTTCCCTCCTAGCATCTGAAGAGGACTCCCGAGGCCCAAGACGCGCACAGTCCACCGGAGCCCACTTTAAGCTGCGTTCCCACCATACAGTCGGTGGTTGGAGGGAAGGAGGCCTTCTGGGAAACCCCAGAGGGACAGGATGGGAGCCCCGTCCTGAGCTCCTGCACCCCGGCTTCGCTTACTGGAGCCTGCTGCAGCTTAATTCCCGGTCTTTGGACGGGACTCTCTCTGCCACTTTCACACGTGCCAACCTTTCTGCCTAGGTTGTAGGGCAAGGGGTGGGCGGGAAGGCCACGTCCGCCATACTCCATCATCATAGTAGTGAAAAACATACCGGTACTTCCCGTGCGTATGCATTTAGAAGGCTTGGGGTGTGTGTGTGTGTGTGTGTGGAACTTAACCGGAGACCGACCTTCCCCCGTAGGCAAACCCGGGAGCGTGCGGCATAGCGCTGCGTTATTCTTGTTTTTAGCTGAGAGACGTCGGACCCAGGCTGGCTGGAAGTGGGGGAGCCAAAGCCCTGCTCCCACCCGCCCCGCCCCGCCCATCATTAAGAGCACGAGAGAGCTGAGTTTCTGGATCAAGGCCAAGCAGGGCATGGAAGGCACGAGCCCCTTCCCCCTTCTGTCCCAGTTTCCGCTTTTGAAGAGTGTTCAGCTTCCTGTGGAACCTCACAAGCCAGGCATAAAGGTGGAAGACACACACACACACACACACACACACACACACACACACCCTGGTGTAGCTTGTTCTGCAGCACCCGGTGTTCCGAGGTAGACTGCCCTTGTACATAGAGCCTCCATTTCATGATTACGGCTCATCGTCCTTTTTTGGGCCTGGCTGCACTGGAGAATCAAACAAGTTCTGTACCAGCTGGCTGGGGGATTATGTGAGGCGTCGTCCAACACATCTGGAAGGCACCTGGTTGGGAAAGTCTGCTGTATAATTTTCATAATTTTCAGGTAGCTTTTATGTTGTTTTTAATATATATATATATATATATATATATATAATATTATGACAGCCAGTGTGGCGTAGTGGAGAGAGTGTTGGACTGGGACTCGGGAGATCCGGGTTCTAGTCCCCGCTCAGCCATGAAACTCACTGGGTGACTTTGGGCCAGTCCCTGACTGTCAGCCTAACCTACCTCACAGGGTTGTTGTGAGGATAAAATGGAGAGGAGGAGGATTATGTAACCTGGCTTGGGTTCCTTGCAGGAAAAAAGGCATGGTATAAATCTAATATATATATATATATATATATAGTCATGCCTTGGATTGAGAGCATAATTCGTTCCGGAAACGTGCTTGTAATCCAAAACACTCGTATATCAAAACGAAATCCCCCCCCCAAAATTTGTACAGAGATTTTTAATTTAAGCCGTACTACAGTACTTGTATTGCAAGACGTCGCTTGTACATCAAGTCAATTTTTTTAAAATAAATATTTAAAAATTTGCTTGTCTTGCAAAATGCTCTCAAACCAAGTTACTTGCAATCCAAGGTATTACTGTATATATATATATATAGTTACTGTGAGCTACCTAGAATTTCTTGCTGTAAGAAAGGCAGGATGTACATTTTCTTTCTTTCTTTCTTTCTTTCTTAATTAATTAATTAATTAATTAATGAAAACCACCTCCCCACCCCCACTGCCGCAGCAATAACCTAGTTCATAAGATTGTGAAATCGAAAGCACAGGGGCTGGTATATTGTTTGACTCCTGGCTCCAGACCTAGCTCAGTTCAGAATCACAGTGAGCCAGATCCCCTAGAGGGCGCCAGCGTGACACGGTTGGCGTTGGCAGGTGCGCACGCACCGCACCTATGGCTGTGCTTTGCTGGTGCTCACCCTCCAGGTCTGTGGCGGTTCGGGGCCCCTGATGTGAATGCTGTAGGATTTCCTACTGAGCAGTATGTGTGTGCATGTGTACTGCTTGCATGCGTTGGAGAGGAGGTATGTTACAGTGCTGTTCCTGATGTGCTGGGGTTTTAACTAATACTAGGGTTCTGTTCACACACACATATCTCAACACTTTTGCTCAATCCCACACTTTAAAAATAAAGCGATCCAGTGGTTTTTGGAAATTCCAGCTGGTCCCGTGCTTCTCGGGCCACGCTGCAGCAGCAAAGTCCCAGTTAAGAAGATCCATCACCTACAGAAATCGCTTTCCAACTGTGTTCTGGGGTGCAAACCCGTTCCTCAAGAAGAAGATCTCGGTGATGACACACAAGCTTGCCTGGATGAAAAATAGACACGGTGCACCACAGCTGAACCACCCCTGCGATGCACAACCCTGGAGGAGCGGTGTGTTCTGGGTGTGTTCTGCGATGCACTCTTGAGTTCTCACAGAGTCTTGGTAAAATGGGGTGGGGAGGGGGGTGACCGCCACACCCCCTCTTTTGCCCTTTCATGTGGCGCATGATTTGGTGGTGGTGGGGAACTCGCTGGAGCTCCTTCTTATCAGCTGGTGGTCCCCATTTTGATCTTCCCAAATGCCCCTTTCTGAGAAACATGGGGGGGGGGGGAGAGATTGCAGCTGCCACAAAAACAACGGTGACCACACACACACACACACACACACGCAGCTGGGCCTTAACCAAAGTAGTGGTTGCTAGCTGAATGGCGCTGTGAGGGACTCTGGTTTCACTCCATTCACAGCCAGTGAAGTGTGTGCGGCCATCTCCTGGTTTTGAGGCTGGGGGACAATTGGGAGGGGGGAGGGGGATATAGTGAGTGAATTTTACTATGCACTTCCATATACAGTAATACCTTGGATTGAGAGCATAATTCGTTCCGGAACCGTGCTTGTAATCCAAAACACTCTTCTATCAAAGCGAGTCCCTGGCGGGCGTGAGTGGGGCCGATTTCGGCCCGCTCGAGGCGAGCGGTTACATCCCTACAGTGACTTGTCTTGCAAGACCTTGCTCGTTTATCAAGTCAAAATTTTAAAATTTTTTTTGCTTGTCTTGCAAAATGCTCTCAGACGAAGTTACTTGCAATCCAAGGTCGTATTACTGTATATATATATTTTAATAGAGAGGGGCATAACATAGCATCTCTCTGAGGGGCAATTTAGAGAAGGATGGGAAGCAGAGAGGTTCCCTGCCACTGACTGGTAGCTGCCAGGGATGCTTTGACATGGGTTCCTGCCTTGAGCAGGGGGTTGGACTCGATGGCCTTGTAGGCCCCTTCCTACTCTACTTTCCCCATGATTCTATGATTTCTTTCCCAAATGCCCTTTGGGACCAGGGCCAGTTCAAGGGTAGGCATGGGTCAAGCACCGACTGACCCGGGCCTCCTGGGGTTGCTCCTCTTGGCCATGGCAGCCTGTTTATCCACCTGTCTCGCCTCCCTCTGGCCCAGTCGGTGGTCGTGGTGAGCAGGAGGAGCAGGAGCAGGAGATGCCACGGCCTGCTTTCTCCCGGGCTCCCTGCCTGTCACGCAAGCAAGCAAACAAGTGGTAGCCATGATGAGAAAGAGGACCAAGGGCAGCTGGTGACAATAGTGGTGAGAAGGGAGGGGCCCCAGTCAGGGTGTCTTGCCCAAGGGCCCCCAAAAGCTGTCTGTGGGGGTCCAGTTTCAGGCATGCAGTGGGCCTTCTAGTTCAGTGTTCTCCAACCTTGGGTCCCCTGGCTGGGGCATGCTGGGAGTTGTAGGCCAAAAACATCTGGGGACCCAAGGTTGGAGAACACTGCTCTGGTTGAAGCCTCACCCCTGAAGGGTAGGAGGGAGACACCCAGGTGGGATGGGGGCCTCGCGGATGGACCAGTTCCCTTGTCAATGAGTGGTTTGCTAGGAGGGTTAAGATGGCCACACCTAAGCTTCTAAGTCAGTGCTTGGCCTCCAGAGCCTTGGCTAGGAACATCTCTCTCGTCTTCCCTGTCTGCATCCTTCTGTTTGGATCTATCACCGACTGAGCTCTTGGGAGCACTCTGCGCGTGGACTCTACGACCTAATTTGGACTTCCTTCTCTTTGGACTGTTACGGTCAAGAACCTGCCATGAAAACGACTGTCGTCCTTTTTGCAGACTGTGCGTTCTCGTGGCTATGGATGTGTCTTTGTCAAGGAGCCCAGAGCCCGGCTGGCTTGGGGCTAATTCCTGACTTCGGGACCTTCCTGTGCCTCGACCCATGCGGCGTAGAGATTCCAAGGCTTGGAGCTTTGGACGTTGGAATCTCTGCGTGTGGGGAAGTACTTTGGACTCAAGTTTGAATTTGTTCTGGACCCTGATTGTCGAGAGGCCTGGACGCACAGTACCCAGAGGGGCCAACCAAATTGGCAGGGTTGGTCTTGGCCTCGGCCTCTGAGGAGCTGTGCATGCTGGTTCAGGTCCTCTTGTAGTTTCCCTTCCCTTCTCGCAGGAGCATCTGGAATTGGCTCCAATCCTTGCCTTGTCTGAGGAGCAATTAGGGGATTGGCTCTGATCCTTCCCACGTGGGGTGGAATGTCGAGGAATGTGGTCCCTAAGAGACATTGCAGCCCCCTACCTTCATGTGGAACCATTTCAAGAGCCTGTCGCAAAATGCCATCAGCTATCTGATTCCGGAAGACTGTAACCGTGAAGCTAATGCCGTGGGATCTGCTGTAATAAAAGGATCTCACTGCTTTGGCGTCTCTGGCATGTGAAGGCAGGACCGGGGGCCAGGACACCGTGTTTGGAAGCAACACTCAGTGACGACGAAGCATCTTCCTGAATGTGCATTCTGGGGGGGGGGGGGAACGCCTGCCGGCGTGCAGGAGAAGCATCACGGCCACCGTGGCAAAACGGGTGACAGCGGCATATGACACAAAAGTGGTGGGAAAGTGTGTAGGCCGATTTTGCCTACAAATCCTCCCCCCCCCCCCGCCGCCCCATATGCACATATGTGGCCAAAATGTCTCCTTGGAGAATTTTCAGCCCAGCCTCTGATCACTTAGGTTCTCCTCTGAGGTTGGGCGATCTTGACTTTTTTCATACTTCACAACGGGTGACCGGCCAGATGGGCGATTAACAAATGTAATAAATAAGGGAGAACTTTCCTGGGAGTGACATGTGCCGTGGTGTGCAGAAACGGGGGGGGGGGGGGGATTCTAATATTAGCATTTGCAGCGAGTCGACGAGACACCCGTAGGCTGCAGGAGCTAAGATGAATGACAAAAAATAATTTATTGAAGAACCCGAAAGCTGTAGGAATGTACAATACAGTCATGGAACAGTAGATAACAACATGAATGAAGAGATTTTTTGTTGTTGTTGTTTTGGCTTTGGTTTTAGTTTCCTTTCAAAAATTGGTCAAGAGGATGCATGTAGCAGGGTTACTGGATGCTGAAATCCAGCTCCAAACAACATGGACAACTTTTATTGTTTTGTTTTTTTGTTTTGGGTTTTTTTTTTTTTTTTTGTGATAAAGTGCCCAACACATAAGTCTTTAAAAAAAAGAAAAAGAAAAAAGCTGAACAAATAAATATAAACCAATGTTTGGAAAAGAACCGAAGTATAGAATTGCAAAGACACAGAGGAATAGCAAGTGCATGTTACCAATAACATTAATTAAACAAACAACAACCCTACCCCCCCCCCCCAGACCACACAATAAAGAGAATTGGGAATTAAACTTATAATCCATATCAGAACAAAAAGCTGAGTCAGACTCTGAAACTCTTAACTTCAAAATTGGGCATCTATGTTGCTAGAGCCAGTTTCCCCCCCCCCCCCCCGCCAGTAACAAAACTCGAATTGCTTGGCACAGGTTTGGCAGACAAAACATGAATTCCAGTGCCAAAATTCCAGGTCACACGAATGGGGTCTTTTAAACCCCAGTCCTTGGTGGCTGGGGCCAGATTTTTCCACCTCATCCCTCAGATCTCCTTTGAGTCCCTTTGCTCCCAGATGGAATGACTACGAAATTCAGTCATTTAGGAATTTGGCCATTTTAAAATGTGAAATATTCCTCAGATTGCAAAGCTGAGGCTAAAAGAATTCAGTCCAACAGGTGCAATGAATTTTCCTCCTCTTCTCCCCCCCCTGCCCCGCCATTTCGAAAATCCTGAATGGAATGTACCTTTTGCTATTTCCAAACATTATTTGGGTAGGGGCTTTTTTGTGGTATCTTGAAAATACTACCTCGGTTTCAGGACTGGTGCAGATATTTAGCACGCCCCCTTCCCACTTGAGAGCGCTGTATTTTTTTTCAAGGCGTTACTGGCGCCCTCTTTAGCCCTGCGCCCTAGGCAGCTGCCTAGTTGGCCTAATGGTAGCACCGGCCCTGCTTGGTTTATTTCTTCCTTACTCAGTCATTTCTGTCCAAAATTATCTTGCTTGCTGGTTTCATTCTCTCTCTCTCTCTCTCTCTCTCTCTCTCTCTCTCTCTCTCTCCTATAAATCCCAGAACGAGGAAAGACTTGGGGTGGAACTAGTTGTGATGAGAAATGTGGGTTCTCTGCTAGAAATGGCAACTCTGTCGAGCACCCCGCACCCCTCTTCTGCTCGTAGTTATAGAAATGTGTCTCATGTTGTCGTGCGGAGCTGTGTTTTCTCAATTCTCCCCCTCCCCAAAGAGGCAGCCAATAATGTGAAAGGTGCGCGTGGAACTGCTGATGATGCTTTGATGCCCATGCTATGGTCAGGGAGTGGGGAAAGGTGACGTGAATGCATTTCAATGCATTCTACGTTTGCATTTTTCATCACGTCTTGTTGCAGCCCTTCTAACAAGGACGAAATTCCACCCTATGGTTCCCAGACCCATTTCTGATTGGCTGTGTCCTCTGAGGTGAGGGGAAACGAATTCTTCCCCAAAGGGGCAGGGCCTGACAACCTGGAGGCGGAGCTTCGTGGGCGGGACTCGCTGCCTCTCCCCTTGAGCAAAAGCTGTGCTAATTATTTCAACAGTAGTGAAACTCTGGAGACTTGGTGGTGTTGGAGTTTAAAAAGCATATATATATATATATATATATATATATATATATACACACAGTATAGGCAGTCCCCGGGTTACAAACGAGTTCCGTTCTTAAGAATGTCTTTTAAGTCAAATTTGTATGTAAGTCGGAACAGCGTAGTGTTCTATACGTTAAAATGGGCATTTAGGCAAATTGCATAGTACACTATGCTGTGTACTCTACGTAAATGACGTAGCGCCAGGGAACCCAGAAGTCCGTTCTTAAGTATGGGTTGTCTGTAAGTCGGACGTTCTTAACTTGGGGACTGCATATATATATATATATATATATATATATATTGTTGGCCAGTTTAAAGCAGAGCCTCTGTCACTGGGAGCAACCATACCGATGAATCCAAAGAGGCTCCATTGGGCTGCGTTTGGCCATGGCTTCCTGTGAGCATATAGCCTCTGTCTAGCAGCTAAAATTAACCGGAGAAGCTGATTGGCATGTGTACGCTCCAAAAAAAAAAAAAAAAAAATATCACTGGAGACTTAAGCAGTATGTGTGAGTGGGGCCGTCATCATGAATTAGTTTCCCCTGGAAGTGGCAGCTGAACTGCCATCTTGCTTTCCCTCAATGGCAGTTGACCCATCTGGCCCAGGGTCGGTCGCAATGCGCAACGTTCAACGTTCGTGTGCCGCCACAGACCTCTGTCCTCCCAAATCCTCAACGTGTGAAATGACGCCGCTCTCAAAGGAGTGGCGGAAAGGACACCTCAGTGGTGCTTGACCTGTGATGACTTGTCCACACGAGGCGAGCCCCTGCTGGATGTTTCGTGTCTGTTGCAAAGCTATTCGGGGAGTTTCCTTGCCACACTCTAGAGCAGTGTTCTCCAACCTTGGGCCCCCAGATGTTTTTGGCCTACAACTCCCAGCATGCCCCAGCCAGCGTAGCTGGCTGGGGCATGCTGGGAGTTGTAGGCCAAAAACATCTGGGGACCCAAGGTTGGAGAACACTGCTCTAGATTAAAGCCACTCTTTGGTTATCAGAAGAAAATGCGGCAGCAAGGGCATAGCACTAAAGGAACAGCGGGGGATCATTCTGGAGCTCAATCCTGCCCGAAAGAGATAGCTGAGGTCGTAGGTAATTTCTTTGGTGCAGGAATCCTAACCCGTCCCTTGTTGTTAGCTGTGATTTTCTGCTCCCTCCCCGGCAGTGCCTCTATCATCTCCCCTTGCTATCCACATTTAGACTGTAACGCCCTCAGGGCAGAGACCTGACCTTTATATTACTTTGCACAGAGCCATAAATAATCAATCCATGCCAAAGAGAGCTGCCATGCACTTGCAGCACTTGCAAGCTTCCCCCCAAGTTTGCAGCATGGAGTGCCCCCCCCGACCCTGCCTTCCAGTCGGTGATCCCACATTATGCCTACCCACCCACCTGCTATCGATGGCTGAAATGTGGCAAAATCTTCCATATTGACTTCCTCCTACTGCACAGGGGTAAGAGCACACCATATTCAGAAATAACTTCTCATGAGCCTCAGCTTTTTAGAGATGTGCAGGTACCTCCACCACTCCGCAGAAATTTCACTCGTCCTAGCAAAACTCTGGGCTTCCTGTGGAACTCCTCAACTATGGCTTGTGAGCTGCGGAAGCTATACTTTAAACCAGGTCTGACCATTGGTCCACCCAGCCCAGCTTTCCAGGGTCTCGGGCAAACCCACCATCATCAGGCGATCACTCGTGACCGAGTAAGATTGTCTTCCAGGATAAAACAAGGAGGAAATTCTAAAGAAGATTGTGTAGACTCTAGCGATGGGTCCGTAAGTGACTGTGGAGGCCAATTCTAGATCCACAATCCTTCCAGCTGGAAATGCCTCTCCAGGGATTCCACCTGGGACCTTCACCATGCAAAGCACGTGGCCTACAACTGAGAGATGATCCTTCCCAGAGAACCTCCAACTCCACCTCAACCATGGAACTAATTCCCTAGACAGCTGTTGGGCTCTCCGTCACTGGAGGTCTTCAAGCAAAAGCTGGACAGCCATCTGATACGGGCGCTCTATCTCTGAATTCCCTGCGTTGAGCAGGGGGTTGGACTTACAAGGCCCACCTCCAACTCAAGGATTTCTGAGGTGCTTCCCAGGTGCAGGGTACCAGATTCACCCCCCCCACACACACACACAATTTTGCTTTAGCCAAAATTCAGTTGCAACACTAGAAGTTATTCTTTTGGTATTCATGGGCACGTGTGAAAATTCATCACCTTTCATGGACGGACGGGGGGGATTCACAGCCAGGGGTGAACATGCTGCTGTAGGTCAAACATCGCAGCTAGAATGTTTGCACGGCTCACATGCAATTCTTCAATGGAGCCAACGTGCACATTCCAGCTGTGAGGTAGCCATCAGCCTGTGTGTACGAGCCACACCATGAGCAATAGATGGAACAGATAAGATACCGCAGGATAATACCCAGATGTCACTAGACTGGGGAAAACAAGACACTGAATCCGCCGTTTCTGTTTGTGCTTATTTTTCGTACTCCCACTTCTCGTCCCGCAGGAAGGAACACCTCTGACCCAATTTTTGTGTGGTCTGATTTTGGGCACAAAGGTTGCTGGTTGTGTGGGCGGGTGTGGCGGAAGAGGCAAAGTTCCCACTGACAGGAAACAACCTACTGTGTAAAAAATGGCTTTTCTTGCATCAACGCGGGTGATCGGCAGCTCAGTCCACGCAGCTGATTCTTCCCTCTCACAGGAGGAAATGCTGAATGCTAAAAGGTGGAAGGATTTGCTCTGTAGATCACACCCCGTAAGGGGTTGGTTGTTGCACACTGATAAGAGGCACATGTCCTTTGTCCTTGTTTGCATGATCACCCAAATGATGGCCAAAACAGAAGGGCCCATTTCATGGAGGCGGGGGGGGGGAGGGAGAAAGGCTCTGTGAAAAGGGCCCACTTTGGTTCAGCATCATCTCTGATTTCATGTATCATAAGCACACACTGTTGCCTCAATGTTTACCGACACCACCCCCCACCCCTGCTTTCCATTGGTGTCTTTAAAAGTGCAATGCTTCCTTTTTGCTAGACTGAGAGAGCATCAGGAAGCGGTCCTGCATGAGGGAATGTGCTTCTGGATCTACACCAAAAGACACATCCAGCCAGTTGAGGACTGAAGTGCATCCACACTGCCTCAGGGCACATGTGCAAAAATGTCCCACATGCCACTGTTAAATCTGAGGGGTTTGGGGATCACATATTATTCAAATTGTTACGTGAGTCAAGATGGCAATTTGGTGCCTGTGGCGAAAAAAAATAATCCTGATTTGGCCCCAAGGTATCTTTGTTTTGCTTCCAAAAAGGGGAAAAAGAAAGAAAGAATTGAAACATGTTATTGCATTGGGATTCTACCTTCTGGCCCATTGACATCCTCCCTTCTTCGGTCAGGTGGCAGCACAGTCCACCCTGCTCTCCATGGTGGCTGTTGACAAAGCCTTCTGTAAAAAGCTTTTCCCTCTTCCTCCTCAAAGCTCCAAAAAAGTATACCTGAGGAGCCACCACCACCCCTCTTCTGATTGAGAGAATTGTCTTTAGGACAAAAATGTGGATTGCCAATACTTCTGTTAGGAAGGAAGGAATCTTTGGTATACTGGAAAAGTTTGTTCCTGAAACTATACTGAGAATTACGTGCACTGGCAAAAAACTTGACAACAGCCATGGAGCTGTAAGAAGCAGTCAAAGGGTACTCGTTGTGTGACGTCTGTTTTGTAAGTCCTTCTGGTGGGTAACCAAACAATCTCCTCCAATCTCCAAGTAATCAAAATCTCACTCATAAAAGGCCAACTCCAGAACTTCCGGAAGTTGACCCGCCCCAAGGCCTTTGGAGAGACATCTGTAATCCCAAACTTACTCTCCGTCTTCCCTTGTATTGTGGCCAGTTCTTTTGCATGTTGCCATCAAAAACTGACTGGGCTCTTGAACCAAATAGCATTCCCGTATGGAGCAACCCATCTTATCTCATGACCTGTTGGTTTCAAGGGGGCCAATGGTCAACAAAGGCCTTCTTTGTTACATTGAAAGTCAGTTTGGGATGGATGCCCATCCACACTCATGACCCTTTTCATGACCCACATTCACGACCCTTTTTTTCAACATACTGCCACACAGTTCATGGAACTTGTCGAGAAGGCCCAATCCAGGTTTGGTTTATAGCGAGAGAGACAAACGTGAATTTGGCGTTCTGCTTCCAGTCCCCCTGTCATCGTCTGCCATCCCTATCGTGGCTAAGTTGGGAATGACTTGAAGAAGGACTGTGGTCAGTCAAACAGTGCCGTGATAGATGGCCAATGGTCTGGGAGAATCCATGGTGGAAGAATATCCAAACCCAAAGCTCAGCTGAGTTCATGCTTGCAGCACGAAAGCGGTGTGGGGGGAGGGCTGGAGGGAAAAGAAGTACACCAGCACCAGGGGGGGGGGCGGCATGCTTCCCGGCCCTCCCACACATCCCGGAGGGCTGGAGGAGGGCTTTTGGAGTTGGCACACTCCCTTTCTCCTGTTTCTGCCCTTGGAACAGTGATGCCGCGGAGGCTTCCTTGGCTGCCCATGGGCTTCCTTCTCCACAGGCAGAGGGGGAGGTCATCCTATGGACCCTGGGATGCCCTCCCAGGAGCGTAGGATTGCTGCCTATTTATTTTTATCTGAAACATTTATAGACCACATTTCAGGTATAAGGAGCCTCTCAAATATGTCCAAATTCTCTTTTTGTTTGATGAATTCGCCAGCCAAATTGTTAGAACGGTATGGTGTATTTTGACCATATTTTGTATTTTGACCAAGTAGGAAGCTAACTTATATGGCATTGGACCATCAGTCAGTCTATCTATCTCAGTACTTACACTGGGTGGCTATGGCTCTCCAGGCTGAGGGACATCGTCTTTCTCATCTTTACTAAGCAGGGTCAGGCCTGGTTGTTACTTGGATGGGAGACCCCTCCTCTAGTTTCCTGCATTGAGCAGGGGGTTGGACTCGATAGCCTTGTAGGCTCCTTCCAACTCTATGATCTATGAAATCTATGAAATCTATGAAACCCAGAGATGCCCCTGGGATTGAACCTGGGACCTTATGCATGCAAATCATGTGCTCTGCCACTGAGCTATGGGCCCTTCCCCGTTTATTTAGTAGGCCTCACAGACCTGTAAGGAAGTTGAACATTGTTGTCCCTTGGAGACAGAAAAGATGCCACAACCAATTAAAAAAAAAAAAAAAGGCTCTCTAAATCTAAGGTGCCCCTCCTTTTCTCTCCAAGGCTAGAACTTTTCAAACCGTCTAAAAACATCACAGCTTGGAAATGTTCTGGGTTTGATTTTGGTGCGTAAGCCCAATGAACAGCCCCCAAAAGAATCAAAGTCCATTTGTACCAGCACCCTATGGTGTGCAGTTCCCCTTGTCTCAAAGGTCACGGCGGGAGAGGGTTCCCAATGGGCTGACTGGGTTAATTGTATTTTTGCAAATGATTGTCTCTCTTTTCTCCCTTCTGTATAAAGACACTTGTGATTGGATGCTACAGGTGAACGCGCCGATCTAGATAAAGAGGCCGATCGATGGTTCACTTGTTGAGTTTGTTGGAAAGGCTGGGTGGCAGTACATATTGGAGTTGGCTTTGGCTGAGACACAATTCTCTTGTCTGGTAGGCTAAAGACACCACCAAAAGATGTCCAAGCCAACCCCAAATCCTCCATCATTTCTGCTGTCCCCTCTCGACTCTTGGATAAGCATTTCCCAACACCCGCTGCAGTTTTTTTTTTAACAACACACTGATATACAAAGGAAAGAAGATGGCGGAAGAGGACAAATGAAGAGAATCGACAAAGAAACACCCGCAATCACATGAAATCAATTGGCCCATGCACAGACCTCCAAGTTGAAATGAAATCTTGTCAGACAAACAACACGGCAAACCCATCCTCCCCCCAAGCCCGCCCCTCCCAATAATTATTATTACATTACTTCAAGAAAGAGTATATTTTTTCATGCATAAATCAAATTTTCATTTCATCTTTTTTTGTCTTTTCTTCTTCTTAAATTACATTTGAACACGTAAACACATATAATAAATACTCTCGTAAGACATGACTCAGCAGAAAAAAAGAACACATCCCCAAAGCAAAGGGTATTAGTATTATTTGTGATTTTTTTTTTTAAAGGACTTGTTTAAATATGAAATCTGTAAACTCCAAGGACCCTTCATTTCTCGCTCTCTTTCTCGCTCTTTAAAAACAAAACAAAACATGAAACTAGCCAGTTTTTCCTTTCCTTCCCAAACATTCAATACGTCTCCCATTGAGCATGTCAACATAATAACAACATGCCATCTTCTGCAAAATTATAATTTAACAGTATAAAGCTTCAAGTTGCAAATTCCAAAAACTAGCTAAGTAATTATTATTATTATTATTATTTTTTGTCACATAAACTATACATTAAATATTTTTGAGGTATTTCAGAGAACATTGTCAAAGACTTGCCGGGTTTGTGCTGGACAGAGAGGTGGGTTGGGGTGGCGGTTGATTTTTTTGGGGGGGGGTTCCTCCTGAGTGGAGAACATCTTTGGTATCAACAAGCCATTTGGGTGTTGGGTCAAAAGAAAAAAGGAATTTGGTGGGGAGACGGGTCGGTCACTTGTGGTTTGGGAAAAAGCCTGGGTCGGCTCAACCCAATAGGCGGTACAGGTGGCTGCCCAGGGTATCCGGATTCAAGAGGTACCAGCTTACTCTGAACCTCGTGGGTGGGTGGGTTGGTCGGTAATTTAGCTGCATCCTGCACCAGAACCTGGAGGTGACAGAGTATAGGGCAGAGAGCAGACTTGGGAAGCAATCCGAACGGCAATTTGGGAAACAAGAGAGAAGGATGATCACACAGTCCTCCTCGCTGAGTCCTTGTGTGGAACAAGTTGCCCAAGGAGATCAACATGGGCTGGCAAGATGGTTTGAGCGGGCATGAAGAAAAGAGGTCCCTGTGTATTTCATTCTCGTTGGCATCATGGAAGAAGTTGTTTGATGAGCTGGCCCACACGTTCAGAACGACCACTTGGTACAGCCTGATCTGGGGCTCTCTGCCGCCCGCTTCCGAAAGCTGGAGGAGTCGCATGTGTGAATGCTTCCTCCTTGAGGTGTTTTTTGTGTTTTTTTTAAAACTTCCTGCATATAGAAAGCTAGCAGAACAGGGAAAAGGCTTATCTGGAACCCTTCTCTCCCCTGACATGCCAGCTCTTCCATAGGCAGGCAGGGAGTTATTTTGATGTCAAGAAGCATATGGTCATCATAATCCTGTCTTCTCCCCACCCCCACCCCACCCCTAAGGCCCTGATTCACAGGTGTGTGAACTCCCCGCCCCTTTTTCAGCCCAGTCTTATCTTTTATTAAATTTTGCACCCGATCCCGAAGGATCTCAGGGAGGTGGATGGGATGATCCAGTTTTATTGAGTCGGTTGTGCATTGGTCTGGATCGCAGCCCACACTCCACAATCTAGTAATTCCTCGGGGTGCCGGGGCCTCCAGGATGTCCCCAAGAGTGCCACAGCAGCCTGAAAGTACGCCCTTCCTTGCTCATCTTGTATCCTTTGATCAGGCCATTCTCGCTCAGTATTGTCCACTAAGACTGGCACATGGAGTAGCTCTGTGCCAGTGTTCTCCAACCTTGGGTCCCCCGGATGTTTTTGGCCGACAACTCCCAGCATGCCCCAGCCAGCGTACGCTGGCTGGGGCATGCTGGGAGTTGTAGGCCAAAAACATCCGGGGGACCCAAGGTTGGAGAACACTGCTCTATGCACATGACAGCATGCATATGTGCAACCTTTGTGCGCGTTAGGCTGTACATTGAACACTGGGGTGAGGGATAATAGGGTTAGTCTCTGGATAGGTATAGGGATGCGGGGGAGAAGGGGGCCGCTTTCTGTCCCATCACCCAAAGGCTATGAGGGTCACCAGACTCCATCTCTGATTAAGAGAACTGAGGTAATATCATGTGAATCTGTAGGACAAAAAAAAGTGGAAAGAAATGATTTTACACCTTTGGTACAAGAAAAAAGGCACTCATCTGTCACTCTTAACAATCGTGTTCTCTCGCGCTCTCACTCGCTCTCTGAGGGGGGGGGTGTTGGGAAGAGCAGGAGGTCTTGGGAAGGAAGAAGGCGGGCAACGATGAACCGTTAACGGAGATTCCCGAGGGGACGAGGAAAGGTGGTGCGCGCGTGGGGGGTGAATTCCAGCACAAACCAGGCAAGGGGAACAAAATCTTTGGTATCAGATGTGATTTTCAAATCACAAAAATCGAAAACTCAAGTGAGGTAGCCTATATTTTCTGGTTCTCACTAAAAATGTCTTTGCATGTTCAGGGCCAGTAGTCATTAGAACTATCCCATTCTTTTCCTCGCGGTGTTCTTTTAGCCAAGATCAGGCCCCTTCTTTTTTTCTCCCTTTTTTTTTTTTTTTTTTTTTGGTGGCTTCTCAGCCCTTAAATACTTCACAAAATCAGGAATGGGAATCCACCATCGTCCTCCTCCATGATTGGTTAGCATCGACAACATCACGACAAGACAAGAAGACATGGCGGGGTGGGGGGACACTCGTGGTGGATCGACACTGGGTGGTGGGAGAGAAGACATGGGCTTTTTTTGTTGTTTTCCTCCCCTTTTATCCTCTCTCCCTTCTTTTTTTTTTTTCTTTTTCTTTTTGGCAAAACATACCTTGGCATTTGCTACACTCCCTTTTCCAGCTCGGTTTTCTCTGTTGTCTTTGGTTGGTCCAGCCATCTCCCCCACTGCATCCCGCACCCTGATGGCCGCACCCAATAGCCTAGATTGGGACATCATCTTTTTTTGAAGTTAGGAAATATTAATAGAGTTCTTTCATTGTTTCCTTCCTCCATAAATAATCATTATTCGATGGTATTCCCCCCCTTTTTTTTCGTTCTAGAAGGTGCCTAACAGTCGCTTAACGCATCGTCTTCAATGTAAAGTGAACGCAAGAAACCATTGCGCAAAGATGGTGCTCTGTTACCCGCATCAATTTGATATTGTCCCATTAAAAAAACAACAACAACACACACACACACACACACAAAGAATCCCATGTTTACCAGGGAGGTGGTGAGGCTGAGATCCTCCTGCCCAGCGCCTTCTCAACCTCCTTTCCTCCGGCCCTCCCAGGCAAAGGAGGGGCTAAACCTTGCCAGCCAGACACGGGAGGCTTGACTCTCGGTAGCCTTTCTCATCTGATTGACCGTGTCATTTTTGCCTTGCGAACACTCATGATTCATGGCGCCAGTCACTATCGAAGCAAATGCTCCTTCCAGAGCCAACGAGGAGTGCCATCGTGTATCCATCTTGTATTTTTAAGGCAGGCTGTTAATTGGCACACACACAAAAAATAGTCCGTTATCTTTCGTACGTTGCCAGAGATCCTTTTGAGCTTTTTGTAGAGTTTATTAATCCAGGGTTTGGGAGCTGGGTTGTATTTTCTTTCGCTCTTCGCCCCGCCACTGCTCAATTGTCGATCTGTACTTAAATATATCTGTATATCTATTTTGCAATCAGATTCATAATTCTGCCCCCACCCAACCCAACTTTCCCAATCTGATTTCTATCGTATTTATCATTTCTATCCCCCCCCTCCCCCGTCCCACCCACCTTGTTGGTAACACAGCCCAGGAAAGGAGGCAGAAAGTAGAGTTAGTGGGTTGTATTCTGGGAGGAGATGGACAGAATCAATCCAGTTTGGGGCTGGCCTTTGGAATGAAACCAAGGTTGAATGGAAGGTCAGCTGCCGATCCAGTGTTTGGGAAAGAAAGCTCAGCTCCTACTCTTCTTTCCTTTGATTTCTTTAAAGCTTTTTTTTTTTTTTAAATACCCGATTTATGTACCTAAAATGTGCTTCGTGACCCGCATTATTTCTAGGTGACACAGTGCAACTTAGCTTTGGACCCCCTACTACTGATTCAAGGGGGAGAAGACAGGGTAATCTTTCATAAGAGTTTCTGCTCCCCCGTCCACACTTTGGCTAGGAATTCCTTTGAGAGGAATAATCAGAGAACAAGTGGTCTTCTCTTGGGTTGAATTTTGTTTTGGTAAACTCAGACCATGTTGGTATGCACTTGGCAAAACTTCTGTTAGATTTTATGGGGGGATTGCCTGCAAAAGTGAAGTCTTCTGTTATTTTTATTAGTGGGGCTGTTGAGAACAGGATATGACAAAGGGTATTGAGTTGGGGGAGATATGGATGAAAGTAGGATGAAGTTTTGAGGATGTTTTCTGGAATGGATTTTCATGCCTTTCCCCTGTTGGTACTATGAATGCTGTAGACGAGATTGGTTTTTTTTTTTTTTTAAAAAGCCCTCTCAGACCCCATGGGCATCCCTGACTGGCAAGCTGAGAAACAGCTCTAAATCACGTTCAAAGATACCGCCATCAGCTCTCATCACCACTTGTAGCCAACAACTGCTTGTCTCCAAATGAACGGCAAATGATTCCCACGCAACCCAGTCACGTGCCTTTTCTCCCCCACATCAGAAGTGGTTATTATTGGCTTCGTGATAATGGCCCTTGTTTGAAAAGGGGTGGGGTAGGTGACTGGATATTTGGGGCCTGAGATGTGTCCCAGAATGCAAGACACTATGCACAGTGCACTTGCGTCTCGCTGGTACCGACATAACCACAGCAGGGGAAATGAATGGAGCTGGGATTGGAAACCCAGAGACTGAAGGAAGCAAGGCCACGGGAGAGGCTGATATATAACTGCATCTCGGTGAGCTGTACCAGATTAACATGGTAACATGTCACCCAGCTCCTTGCCCTCCCTGCAGTGTTTCAGTGCTGGACACTTTTTAAGGTATGCACCATACTCTTGCTCCTTAGATGGCCAAGACACCCGCTGGTCATCCGTCATAATATGTTCATTCCCATAACAATGACTTCAGAAACATGCTTCCTCGAAAACATCTGAATTAAAACTGTTGGTTTTTTTTGTTTTTTTTGTTCTCCTCTCCGCTCCTCCGGCCAAAAGAACAATATGACACTCTCTGGCCTGGAATTTTATGGGAAGGAGGACAGCTCTGTTGGCCAAACCAAAGGTTTTTTTTGGGGGGGGGGTGCTAATGAGATGGGGGTGAAGGAAATGGCCCTCCACAAATCAGTTGTGAGCTTTAAACGGAGGGTGAAGCCGGATGATTGTTACGGGATGCACCCAGAGGGTCTGCGACGTCCCAGAGGCATCCGCTGCAAATAGTTGTGAAGTGTGCATGGCTTGTTGTTGTTGCTTGGTGTGTGTGTGTGTGTGTGTGTGTGTGTGCGTGTGTGCAGGGGAGTGAATGCATGGAGAAGGGAATGAGCTCTTTGTTGTGTGGAGTCGAGGGGTGTGTGGGAGTAGCTGATACATCATGCTTTGGAAAAAGTGCTTGTGGATGAGGAAGGGACTCCGGGGTTGGCCCCCGGCTCTTCCTGCCAGCGGTTCATACACCGCCGGCGAGCATTCATGAAGAAGTTGCTGACGGTGTTGAGCTCCAGGCCCAGCTGCTGCGAAATGGTCATTTGCATCTCCTTCGAAGGGCGCTTGTTCTCTTTGAAGATGGCAATCAGGGTGCGGCGCTGGAGGTCCGTGAAGACCAGGCGCTGCTTCTTGGGCTGCAGGTTCCTGTCTTTCTGCTGCTCCTGTTCTTTACGTTTGCACGCTGCCCCAGTTTCAAAGAAGAAGAAGAAGAAGAAAAGGAAAAGGGGGGGAAGGAGGAAGAAGAAGAAGAAGGACACGACTATCAAACTGATGCAAATCAAGGTTGCTTCCAACTTTTCTCCCCGCCCCACAACACACACAACAAGCAGGAAAACTGCCATGCCCCCTCCTGCCCCAGACAAAAGAAGACACCCCCCCCCAGTGGGAATATGCCACTTGTTTCGCTTTTGTGGCCCTTTATTAGGGCTGTCCTGTATTCCTTTTCTATAACTATATATATATATATATATATATCTTCACCAGGGTAACCTGATTTCTAGATCCTGTGTATATGATGCAAACGTGCATATATTATAATTGTCTAAAGTATTCTGGTTCTGTTACTTATGGGGAGCTATTCAGGGGACTCATGTCCCACACTGTCCCCTGTACATCTTATCACTCCCCCCCACCCCCGGCTTCAGGAGGAGTTTCAGCCCATGTGTTTTCATGATGACTAGAACCCTGTTCTTTTTTTTTTCTTTCTTTCCCTTACATGAAAGCTGAGCTGCTCGGAATCTCTGTCCTTAATCCTACATTCATTTATCATTATCAGTTTGTGGGTCTTTTTTTGTCTGAGTTTCACTGCATCCAGAAAATCACTTCCTCCCTAATTGGCTACACTGTCAGATAAAAATTGTTATTATGTTTTTTTTTTAAAAAAGATTAAATTATAAATCATATATCCAGCTGGCTCGGCCTTAATGAAAAGCGAAGGTAGCTGTATCGGCCAAAATAAAAATGCTAAAATCCATATCAGCGTAATACCGATGCATTTGGTTAGAGCAGCGGGGAGGAACTCACGGCCCTCTAGATGTTTTGGCCTACAACTCCCAGCATCCTCACCATCGGCCATGCTGGCTAGGGCTGATGGGAATTGTAGGCCAAAGCATCTAGAGCAGTGTTCTCCAACCTTGGGCCCCCAGATGTTTTTGGCCTACAACTCCCAGCATGCCCCAGCCAGCTACGCTGGCTGGGGCATGCTGGGAGTTGTAGGCCAAAAACATCTGGGGGCCCAAGGTTGGAGAACACTGATCTAGAGGGCCACAGCTAGTTGCTCTACCCCGGGCCACAGTTTTAAGATGGCGAGTGGGAGCGGCTGCAGAACGGTTCTGAGTAAACAGCTGGAATTTCTATGTTCAAAAATGGAGGGGAAATCTGCCATGGTTTCTTTGTTTCTTCTTCCCAGCAATCCTTGGGTGGGCCCCAGCTGTACGTTGGAACTATCTCAGCACCTGGTTTCGGAGGAGCCTGGCAGAATGTCCGCGGGCCCCTCCCACGTCTCCCATCTTTACGAAATGTAACCGAAGAAGGCGGACTTCGTGACCCTGGTTCACACGATCGCACGGTGGTTAATAAGCCAAGCCATGGCGGTTTGGTAACCGCCCCGTGTGCGTGCCGGTCGTGTGCCGGCGGGCGGGGTGGGTGGGGTGGTGGATTATCATATAATTACCCCTCAACACAGTGCGGCTTGTCATGTTGTGTAGTAAACCCGGCCAGAGTGGTTTGTTGTTGCTATGGGTTTAGAAGCCGCCCAGAACCCTGCAACAGCCCGTGGGTTCTGGGTGGCTTGTTCACCATGGCAACGAGCCACCCTGGCCAGGTTTGCACTACCGAGGGTAATAATTATGATCATTCCTCCAGCATGCACTGCCGGGGAAATAAGCCACCCGCGATCATGTGAACTGGGCCCGTGGCTTCAACTCCGGCCACGTTTTCCCTCTCCCCTGGTTTTTGTGTGTGTGTGTGTGTGTGTGTGTGTGTGCTTTGTTTCCCATCCATCTGGCCTAAGGAAGAATTCTGTAGACCTCAAGTGCTTGCCTAGGGTTTGTGACCTCTGAGTTGGTTGGCCGAATAAAGGGATTACGTTGGATTTTAGCATTATTATTTTTTTTTCTTTTGGAACAGTTCATGCTTCCTGAAGAAGAACGGGGGGGGGGGGGAAGAAACGTTGGCAGGGGCAGAATGGCCTTTTCATCGCTACTCAGATGCGTAAAATTTAGGATGTGCACAATATTTCACGGAAGAGCTGAAATGTCCGTCCCCAAAACAGCCCTGTCCCATCCGCAGGCAGCGAAGTTGTGGGGAGGGGGGCGGGAGAGAGTGATACCTGGTCGGCTGCCAGTCTCCCCTGGTGTTTTGGAGGCTAGATGGCTGCTGCTTCTTGCAGGGTGTACACTCGCCTCATCATGTTTAGCTCTGCTCAACTGGTTCGGTAGGTTTTTTTTTTGCATTGCTCCAAAAAACCTGCGAACCTGTTTGACCAGAGGCAACAGTGGGGATAAAAGAGATTGGTTCGTGCACCGTAGGAAGCTTCTTTCAAATGACTTTACATTATCTTCCAAATGATTCCCCCGTCTCCAAGTTTCATTCTTCTTTAATAGAAGATTGAACGTTAATTGATTTACAGCGCAATCCTATGCATGACTACTCGGAGGTAAGTGTGTATAGGATTGAAACCTTGGAGACTGGGTGCAGAATTGTGTACCTCAATTGAAACCCCAGCAGATGAATGAAAAACCTACCCTATGACCATCAGATGCTTGCAAGGAAAACAAACAAAAATAAACCTTTTTGGCACATAACAGTAATATTTTCTTTTTTTCTTTTTTTTTTTTCCTTTTTTTTTTTTTTTTAAATACCAACATTTTAAAAGGAAATTTAGGAAAGAAAACAACAACCCAAAAACAAAAACACAGATTTGCAAATTAGAACTTGGATCAAAGCATTTTCCACAGTCAAAAATTGTTCATCCCCCCCCTTCTTCCCCTCCACCCCCCCCCTCCAGCTTCCCAACGTTTGTGAGCACATGGATGCCGTCAGCAAACAAAAGGCCACCAAACAAACCCGGCCGGCACAAGGCGCTTGATGCTCGTGGCGTAGTCATGATTGCCACATGGATGTAGCAGAGTCTCCAACTGCCCTGAAAATGCCGGGACCCTCACAGAAAAACCTTAAGCCATCACGGTGTCTCACTTTGTTATGCAGAGTCCCGAATTCCCATGCCTCCCGCAAGCTACTTTAAGCAGCTCTTAAAGGGGGCCATGGGCAATTTTGCCCATGGCCCCTTGAACAGTAGCTCTGCTTAGGCTCAAACTGCAGGACACGGAGAGACAGTAAGCAGGGAGGGAACAGATGCGAGGATGTGTGTGCATGCACGCATGTTCTACCTGCTGCCTCTGCTGGGTGAAAAGAAAAGGAGGTGGAGGGAGGCTGCACCCGCTGGCCTGGACTGAGGGAGAGGTGAATGAGGGAATTTATCACATGATTCCTATCTTTATATTGCCAAAGATTTTATTTCCTAACAGAGCTGACTCTGTGCCTCTGACAGGTGAGTTTACAGTGTCAGAAGGAAGTGATTATGCAAGAAACTTCTCCTTCTCTCTGAAGCTCCATGTTTGGGGGTGTGGGGTGGGTGGGTGGGTGGGTGAGCTTCACCTGCTGAATTTGTGCCAGTCCTGACCATTATAAAACAAAAAGAAAGAGGTTGCCCTGCAAGCACTGCCCCCCCCCACGAAAAACACCAGATATTAACAATTAAGGGTTTAAGCAAGGTTAAAAAAAAATAATAATTACAAAAGCCAGTTATAAAATATCATAAAATATATAATATAATAATGTAATAATTATAATATATAAGATTTTGTGTGTTTCCGCTAATAACGTTTATACCTGACCAGGCCCTTTGGTTGCCTGGCCACACCCTTGGCCACGCCCTCATGTTGCCTGGCCACGCCCTCTGGATCACACCTTCATGTTGCTTAACCGTACCTCTTGCAAATTCACATGTGTGTGTGTGTGTCCCCTATTTTCATCTGTGAAATGTTGGAGGGTATGAAAGCCCTCGGGGGGGGATGCACATTCCAGTGGTGGGCAGGGCAGAAAGCAAAACAACAGGGTGAGGCCCCAAAACACCAAAAATGCTTTAGCTGAATGTTCCTGTCCTGCTGCCAGTCACTAAACCGTAGGAGGGACATCTCAACCTTCCAAGTTGGGGACACCCAGGGCTTTTTTTCTGGTGGAACTCACCGGAACTGAGTTCCAGCACCTTTTCTTCTATTAATTGCATTACAATTTAATCGCCATCTACTCCCGAGGAAATGTAATCCAAGAGTTCTGGTACCCTTTTCTCCAGAAAAAAAGCACTGGGGACACCACTGTGTAGCATCAGGGCAGCACGCTCCATTTTATTCCTGTGGTCACGATGGGGGCTACGAATGTCAGTGAGTTTAACATGTGAAACTACACATCGCAGGACCATTAAAAAAAAAAAATAAATTAAATTAAATCAGCAAACGGGTCGTTTGTTTACTCTGCCATATCAGGAATGTAGAAGCAGTTGCAAATCATGGAGCGAGGGCTTCACAGCTGAAGCGATCTAAACCTCCCACACACACACCATTAAGTCCAGGGTATAAAATTACCTAGCTGTACCACTGCTAGGGACAACGACTCCCATTGGCCATGCTGGCTGGGGCTGATGGGAGTTGTCTTCCCAATTTATTTTATTTAATTATTTATTATATTTATACCCCGCCTTTTTTCCGGCAAGGAACCCAAGGCGGCTTACATAATCCTCTTCTTCCTCTCCATTTTATCCTCACAACAACCCTGTGAGGTAGGTTAGGCTGAGAGTCAGTGACTGGCCCAAAGTCACCCAGTGAGTTTCATGGCCGAGCAGGGAACCAGGTTGCCTGCCCTTTTCTCACAGAGTGTGTGCGCGCGCGCGCGCGCCTTTCCCTCACTAATGACAAAGCTATCCTCTCGCTCCTCCAACATCTGGAGTACCGAACCCGAGGCTCCCCCCCCCCTCGGACAGAAAGGGCCGAAAACCCCAGCCCAGCACCTCTCATTCTGCAAATTAAGCACCGATAACAGGACGTGGTGAAGAAATTCACTTCCTTTACCCAAAAGAAGCAGCAGCTTTCTACTACTCAAAGCAGCAGCTTAACATGTCCGCTCGCGGTTCAATATAATTACAGCTCTGCAGAAGAGCAGGAATCGATAGCTGCTGTAGTAGTCAGGTCTACAACAGACGGAGGATCTCCAAAGAGCGTGACCGCTGGGGCTCTTCTATATTTCTCACCCCACCCCGGACGATGCCTAGGCAGCCTGGATCTAGCCCGCGGGAGACTTTGGGGGCGCTGGTGTCGGTGGAGACAGCCGTGTTTCTCTGGTCGACAGATGGTCTGGGGGGGGGGCTGCCCTCTTCAGCAAAATATGAGAATAAACACCAGCCCTCGCGCAGTGTTCAGAACGCTTCACATACCTTAGTGCAGTGTTCTCCAAGCTTGGGTCCCCAGATGTTTTTGGCCTACAAACTCCCAGCATGCCCCAGCCAGCTACGCTGGCTGGGGCATGCTGGGAGTTGTAGGCCAAAAACATCTGGGGACCCAAGCTTGGAGAACACTGCCTTAGCCTGACATTTCCTACACCAACCCAGTAAGGTAGGCCATGGTGGGTTCTGTCTGTCTGGATCTGGATTGTTTCCGCATTATGCTAGGGCTGATCAGAATGTGCTAATCAGAACGTACGGACAGAAGAAGAGCCCTGCTGGTCTGGATCGGACCGAAGCCCTTCCCAGCCCAGTCTCCTGCTTCCCGTACAGGTTAATCAGGTGCCCATGGGAAGCTCACTTACGGCGTGCCGAAAAAGAGGACCGAAGAGGACACAGACACGAATGCGATAGCCCCCGCCTGCTCGTGTTTCCCAGCATATATGGCCCTCCAACACTGAAGATAACATAGAGAGCCATCATCATAACTAGTAGTAGATTCCCCCACGCATGTGCCCCCAATTCCCTTTTCAAGCCCTGTAAGTCGGTGGCCGCCATCACCACCTCTTGTGGCGGCGAGTTTTAAACATGCGCTGGCCGGGGCATGCTGGGAGTTGTAGGCCAAAAACATCTGGGGACCCAAGCTTGGAGAACACTGCGAAACAGCTCCGGAGTATAGAAGCGTTTGTGACGTATGGAGCGTGGGGAAGAGAAATGTTAGCTTTGCGGTTCGCGGGTGAAGTAATCCATACTCCTGGCAGTGGCACCTAATGGGGGGGGCGCGGCATAAGACCACTGTCCAGGGTCTGAAATTAGCAGGGATGTTGAAGAGTCCTTGGTCTCGAGTCACGAGTCGAGTCACGAGTCTTTGGACCCGAGTCTCGAGTCCGAGTCCAAGTCCTTGGTCCAAAATGGTGACTCACGAGTCCCGAGTCACGAGTCACTCCCAAAGCTGACTCCACGAGTCCCTATTAAAATCAATGGGGGTTTTTCCCAACAAAATAAGGCTACTTCAGATGTGTGGCTTAAATAAATTCTAGGCACAAGTGTGCCTTTTTATCTCAAAACTCTGCCACTGATTTTGACAAGAACAGACCAGGTAGACAAACCCAAAATAACCAGGCAGGGAACCCCAAAGCAGGCAGGCAGAGGCCTTTGTCTTGGACAATTCAAACTGTGGAACTGGTTAAGAAGAGACCAGGCAGGCAGAGGAGGCTGGGAACCCCCAAACAGGCAGGCAGAGGCAGCCAAAACCAAAATGTCTGAAAGGTTACATTAGTAAAATGATTTTAAAAAATAAACTTCGATTGTTACTGCAACTAGGTCCAGACAGCACCTGCAGGTGGCATCAAGCAGGGATGTGGCCGAGTCCTTGGTCTCGAGTCCCGAGTCGAGTCTCGAGTCCCATTAAAAATATTGGGACTCGAGTCCGAGTCGAGTCAGAGGGGGGACTCAGTCCGACTCACGAGTCGAGTCCTCGAGTCCGAGTCCCCATCCCTGGAAATTAGCCAGCTGCACCGCTAAACGGAACTGTGAAGAAGGACAGGGCTGGCCAACACTTTAGCATTCCTTTTGACGGCACCTGCTGCCGCAGCGGCTCGCCCTCCGCCTAATGCGCCCGCAGTCCGTCTTGAGCAGGGACCGTCCTGAATTTCTCTGTCTCAGATAAATGATGCCCCCCCCGCCCCCGGTTTTACTTTCTGTCTGGGAAGTGAATTCAGGATGATCCCTGCCCAGTGGAGACCGTTGGCGCATGATGTGCCAGGGTGCGAGCCAGTGTGGCGTAGCGGTGAGAGTGCCGGACTGGGACTACTCGGGAGATCCGGGTTCGAGTCCCCGCTCGGCCATGCAACTCACTGGGTGACTTTGGGCCAGTCCCTGACTCTCAGCCTCACCTCCCTCGCAGGGTTGTTGTGAGGATCAAATGGAGAGGAGGAGGAGGAGGATTATGTAAGCCAAGGCCAAGGTTCCTTGCAGGAAAAAAGGCGGGGTATAAATATAATAAATAAATAAACAAATAAATAAATAAAATGCGCTGAGGGCGGGGGCGGGGGCGGCGGCGCTGCACCCAGCTCAGTCGCGCAGTTAGATAACCTCACATTATTCTGGATTTCATGTCCCAGTCTGGAGGCATTCAAGGTGCGGCTGGACGGCCATCTGTCAGGGATGCTTTGACCTGGATTCCTGCACTGAGCAGGGGGTTGGACTCGATGGCCTGGTAGGCCCCTTCCGACTCTACTTTTCTATGATTCTATGATTCTATTCCTCACCCCCCCCCCAATTTCGATTCGCTCACTTCGAAATGCGGGTGAGGCCGCCATGCTGTGCTTGAGGGGGGGGGCTCCCCGCTCCCTGCTTGTTCTAGCTCGGATGGGGGCCCTGGATGTCTGCCCCAGAGTCCTGCCCCGATGACGCCACTGCTCCAGCTGGGGGTGCTCATCTGGGCAAGTGCAAAGTGTGCACATAGATAGGCTACTCCGGTGCGCTTTCCAGAAAACTGCCTGGGGTAGATAACGATTCCGCCCGCCCGCCCCCCGCCAACTCCCTCCATGCCTTCTCCTTCAACTCTCAAGGCAAATAATAACCAAAGGGGAAAAAAAGGGGAAGAGAGGGGTGGGGGGGGAGAGAAAAAAACAAAGTCCCCGCTGAATTGTTTCTAAAAGAGGGGACATGTAATAGGGGACAATCAAAGGACTTGCTGTTGATAGGCAACGATTATCTCCCCTGCGTGAGCTCTGCCAGGCATTTCACTAAATATACCTGATGGCTCCCCACGCTGGACGGCCAGCGATTCCTCCATTGTGCCTGAAAATGTGTCGTTGTTCCCCCCCCCCTCTCCTGCAGCAACACAACCTGCAATTTTCCGGTCCCCCCCCCCGCCCCGCCCTTTACTTAAGTGCCTGTGATTTGGAGCAGCCACAAAGGATTGCTGGCGGTGGGGGGTGGCCAGGGGGTGTCAATGCACTCGTGCTGCTTGTAACTGGGACAAGGGGGTGCGGGGGGGGGGGGCGTCCAGCTAGCAGAAGGCTCTCCTTTTTCATTCTGCGTGTTGACCAAAAAAGAGAGAGAGAGAGAGAGAGAGAGAGAGAGAGAGAGAGAGAAAAGACATCTGGAATTGGAGCGGAGGAGAAGGGGACGGGGAGGCGGTGGGTGGGTGGGTGACCACGGATCCAAGTTCTGCAGAGGACAGGCCTCTGTTTTGGAGAGCTGGCAGAGGACAGCATTTTTGAGGGTGTCCTCTACTGCAGCGTTCTCCAACCTTGGGTCCCCAGATGTTTTTGGCCTACAACTCCCAGCATGCCCCAGCCAGAACACTGAACTAAAAACAATGGCCTGACTGGGGTCACCTCACGTGGAAAGCAAAAATCCTTCAAGTACTGTGGTGCTCCCTCTCCCAATGGCTCTTTGACATTATTATTATTATTATTATTATTATTATTATTATTATTATTATTATTATTATTATACTGCCCAACAGCCGAAGCAATCTGGGCGGTTTACAACAATCAATTTAAAACCCCCCCCACAATAATACAGTATAAAATATACACAATAGAAACATTATAAAATTTTTTAAACCAAATAATTTAAAATGACACAAATTGCTAAAACAAGTTAATGCAATGTGACCCGTTAAAAAAAAAAAGAGAGATTAAAAATAGCCATCCCACCATGCACCATTTAGGGTTGTTAAAAGCCTCAGCATAGAGGGCAGTCTTCTTAACCTGGCGCAGAAAGGGATTGTAGAGTTGGCGCCAGGCAGGCCTCAGGGGGGAGCTTGTTCCAGAACCGGACTTGGACCGGACAGCCCTTCCAGTAGAGCAGTGTTCCTTGCAGCGGAGCAGCGTCAAGTGCACAGTCATCCCTTTTCTGGCACCTGCCGGCCAGAAAAGGGACGACTGTGCAATGCACTTCAAGCGACCTTTGTGCGGTTCAATGGAGCCTAAAGCACTTCAAACTGCTGGGCAGCGCGTTTGCCGAGAGCCTGCAGGTCGGGAGTGTCGATGATGCTGTCGTGAAGCAATGTTCTTTTAGTGCAGTGTTTCTCAACCTTGGGTCCCCAGATGTTTTTGGCCTACAACTCCCAGCATGCCCCAGCCAGCTATGCTGGCTGGGGCATGCTGGGAGTTGTAGGCCAAAAACATCTGGGGACCCAAGGTTGAGAAACACTGTTTTAGTGGCAGTGAAGTTTGCATTGTGCTGTTTGTTGTTTGGTTTTGTATTGTATTCTTTTAGCCGTTTGTAATCAGCCCCGAGGACAGTTGCTACTGGGTTAAATAAAATACAACAGAAGCAGAATAAAAAAAATACAATAAACAAACAGATGGCTAGGGAGACTGCCGGCGTGCTGGTTAGTGACAGGGGCTTGAATGTGGAACCCCGTTGCCGGAAGTTACAAGCTAGCCTACCATGAACGGTCTGTATTCCCAACCCCCAAACCCTCTTCAGGCCCAGAAGGGAATAGAAGGTGTTCAGCCTGTTCTGGATGGGGCTGCACACTCCCCATGAAGAAGCAGGTTCAGTGCTTGGTCCCCCCCCCCCCCCAGGAGTCATATTTGTCACTTGAGGCTAGCCTCAGTGGCACGGAAGTGCCTTCTACCAGCTTCGGCTGGTGGCCCTGCTGTGCTCCTATCTGGACAGGGATCACCTGGCTTCAGTCATCTATGCTCTGGCAACCCCCAACAAGTTAGATTACTGCAATGCTCTCTACGTGGGGCTGCCCTTGAAGACTGTCGGGAAGCTGCAGCTTGTGCAAAATGCAGCAGCCGCATTAAGAACTGGGACCAGAAGGTCTGAGCATATCACGCCAATTCTGGCCCGCTTGCACTGGCTGCCTGTACGTTTCCGAGCCCAATTCAAGATGCTGGCTTTGACCTAGAAAGCCTTTCATGGCTTGCGAACGCCTCTGCCGGTATTTATTATTTAAATAATTTCTATCCTGCCTTTCTGCTTTCCAAAATAGTGCTCAAGGCAGCTAACAACACCCAAACACAACAATAAAGAACTGAAGGCCTGCCTGTACACGACAATTGTCACCTGAGACCCTCTTCCAGGTGCCTCCTCTGTGGGAGGTTTGGAGGATGGCAACAAGGCAGAGGGCCTTCTCGGTGCTGGCCCCCCCAATTGTGGAATGTTCTTGTCAGTGAGGCCCGCCAGTGAGGCCGACAAAAACATTGTCATATTTTTGGCGCCGGGTTAAGACTTCCCTTTACTCCCAGTCATCTGACTGCATGTGATGGGGCTTCTCAATCTGGTTTTACTGGACCTTGGTTATCTTTAATTATTTTTAGTTGTTTAAAATGGTTTAGATTCTTTGTACGTTTTTAACCCTTGCTGTAAGGCTCCTTGAGTCTGTCTTCTGGAAAGGTGTCTAATAAGTTTAATAAATGGAAAGAATGAATGAACAGCAGTTTGCAATATTGGCCCTTGTGACTGGCGGGCAGTACGAAGCTTCCGTACTGGCCAGGCCTGGTATCAATATTAGAAGCCAGATGATCAACTCAGCCAGAACTTTCTGCATGCTGTATGTCAGGATCCAGGCTCCCACGGCACAAATCGCTGGACAGTCTAGGCAGACAGTCTCACTGTGGGTCCACGTGCTCATGGCCCGAGTCCCCAGTCCGAGTTCTTGTTCTCTCAAGATTAGCAGTGGCCACTAGTTTAGAAAGCTTTAGAGTGGGGTGGCTACACAAGATTCGGGGGTGTGGGGGGTCGGGGGAGATGCAAATGAAAGGAAGGGAGTGAAAGAAAACTGGAGAATTTTTGAACTGGTTCTAGGCATTCTGTTAATTTTTATTTATCTTATTTATTTAATTATTTATGCAAATATTTATATGCTGCCTTTCTGGACCAAGTCCAGAGTTGAGGAGGACTGGAACACAGGACAAAGCAAACAACACAAGGAGCAATGGCATGTCGGGAAGCCATTCTGTCTAAGCCTGCTCTACCTCACAGGGTCGTTGTGAAAATAGAGATGGGGTTGGTTGGCTCCCTCGCTATTGCACTTTACACGGCTGGCAAAAAAAAAAAACCTGCCTTGAGCGCCATCTTTGTGGAAAGGCAGGATATAAATTAAATAAATAAAATCTATACCAGTGATGGCGAACCTTTTTGAGCCTGAGTGCCCAAACTGCAACACAAAACCAACTTATTTATTTCAAAGTGCCCAACACTGCAATTAAACCTGAATACCGAGGTTTTAGTTTTAGAAAAACAACTCATACAGTTGTCCGAACTAATTAACATCTTTTGTTAGTTTGAGAGCAACACATGCAGCACTCAGGTCAACTGTTAAGGCTTTACATCCAAGCCATGCTCTGTGCATCATTCTTCAAAATCTTTTAAATGTGATAACAATGTAGAAAAGAATTCTGTAACAGGAATTCTAGAATAAAATCATTCTGTTCCACACTATGAGAAAGAACAAGATCATTAGTGTTTTGCAGAAGGGGACGGTCTTTTCACGATCTGGTGACCAATGGCTCAAGTGCCCACAGAGAGGTCCCTGAGTGCCAGCTGTGGCACCCGTGCCATAGGTTCGCCATCACTGATCTATACTGTTCTGCTGAGCTTTTACTGATTAATGCTGCTCTTTGATTTTAGGTTTTCCTGTTTTGTTGCAATGTCTGTATAATATTATCAGTTTTGTTTCAGTGCCTTGTTTTGGAATTGTTGCATTTTGTTGTTTGACAGTTTCGTTGTAAATTGCCGTGAGCTCTCGTTGAGTGGAGGAGCAAGTCAGAAATACATTAAATAATAAAGGATAGGAACAGCAGACATGGGATAGGCATGTCTGCTGTCCTGAACTCCTTAGAGAAAAGTTAGGTAGAATAAGAATGGAACAGAGTGGAATGGAGTGAACGGGACAAGGGTTCTAGGTTTAGAAGACATAAACTTCAAGCAGGCATAAAGCCCAGCAAAAACTGACTCAAGAATCAGCTGCGAACACTTATGCTTAGGCTGCAATCCTATACACACTTTCCTGGGAGTAAGTTCCCTTGAACTTGATGGGGCTTACTTCTGAGTAGACGTGCATAAGATTGCACCGTTGGACTATTTTTACACACGTGGTGTGTGGGCCTAGGGAAGGGTGATGCATCTGTTCAGTTTTCATTTTAATGGAAACGAACCAAATCTGCACTTCCTGAACCTACACGTGAACTGGAACACAGTTACAGAGCGATAATCACACTTTTCAGAATTTTGCAATGCAGTTCGCAAATTAAAAAATGCATTCAGGAACGTGTCTCTTGCAAGAAAGGCAATATTCCTTTCTTTTGGAGGAAATCGCTTGCAGAAGTGCATGTTTCAGGGGATGTGCATGAAAGGACATACACTTTTTTTGTGCAGACTTTTTTTTTTAAAAAAAACTCAACTGATGCGAAAGTGGGACAGAATGAAAACTGGAAAAATGAGAAACTCAGCGAAATCAAGCTTGACAGATTTATCCATCACTAGGATCATGTGGCTAAAACACAATTTCTTGTGCTACACATGCCAAATAGATACGTTGCTGTTTGTTTTTTTATTTCTATATTTATCCATATATTTAATGCATTCCTTCCTTGCCCTTCAGCCAAGAAGGTTCCCAAAGCAGCTAACATATTTGTTTTATGAGCAATAAAAAAAAAACCCAAGACAATTATTACCTGCAGGCTTTACAATCGAAAAGCCATAGCAAAAAAAAAAAAGAAAGAAAAAAGAAAAAAGAAAAAGAAAGAAAGAAAGAAAGAAAGAGAGAGAGAAAATAGATGGGAAGGAGAGAGGAAAAAAGCAAACTCGGGCACCCTTTCTTAATGTTAAATGGTAGTGCAGAGCTGAGCATTTCCAAGCATTTCACTAAATGTTAATTAATAATGACCAGCTGCAAACAGGCACCTGATAAGAGTCGGTCTTTCCGTGGAACTGATGGAATGACCCTGCTTCCCACCTCCCTCTGCTGCAGCCAGGTGCCACGTTCACATTGTAGACAACCCACATACGTACCACTTTGAAACTGTGTGCGGAAAAATCAGCGTTCTAGGTGTCATGACTTCTGCTGGCCACTGGGTGGCACTGTGGTTTCATGTATACAAACCCTGCTCTTATGTTCTGTGCGCGCACAAAGAAAACTGGCTTACATATATGGCGTGAAACACGCATATACCCCCGATTCTGTGCCAGTGAAAACTTAAATTCCGTACTCAAGGGGAATAACACAACGCAATACCACGGACGCACTTCTGACAGGACCTTTTTAAGTGGGGGGGGGACAGGGGGCAATTGCCCCGGGCCTCTCACCTGGAGGCGGCCACATCAGCATTGGCACTGCTGCATTGTTGCCAGCTCTTTTAGAATCCCACTAACCTCCCTCACAGGGTTGTTGTGAGGATTAACATGGAGTGGAGGAGAACCTTGTAAGTCACCTTGGGTTCCTTGCAAGAGGGAAAAAGGTGGGGTATAAATGTAATGTAATAAATAATAATAATAATAATAATAATAATAATAATAATAATAATAATAACAACAACAACTTGCGCTCCATAAACCTAAAGGAGGAAAAATCACAGAACAAATTCTACTGGTGGTGTTCTTTTGTAATGACATCATGTACAAGATGGTTGCAGCCACAGGTAGTACAAATAGCAGCCCAACCATAGTACATATGACGGCAATGGGAGACCAGCCTGGCCCCATACATCAGCCAAAGAAGGAACAGCTGCAGGGAGCTTGTTTTGCCCTTCTCTGACGGGGGGAAAAAAATCTATAAGAACCTTGTAACCCTGCCAGAAAAAAAAGAAAGAAAAAAAAGGGGTGTGTGAAATCTGTAAGAACCTTGTAACTAAGAACTGGTACCTGAGTTTTGCTTTCTTCCTCCTCCCTCCCAATCCCTTTTCCTTTTGTGTCGTGTCTTTTAGATTGTAAGCCCGAGGGCAGGGACTGTCTAATATTAATCTTTGTAAACCACTCTGGGAGCCTTTTCTGGCTGAAGAGCAGGGTAAAAATGCTGCAAACAAATAAATAATAAATACTAACACAGTGACTGGGTTCAGACAACATGTTAAGCCACACTCAAGGGTTGAGTATGGGTTGTGGCTGAACCGTGGGTTGTGGTTGAAACGTGGGTCATCGTGTTGTCTGAACCCAGCCGAGATAACAAACCATGGTGAACAACCCACAGTTCACAACCCAACAACAAACCACGGGTTCTCTTCGTGGGTTGTTCATAGATTCATAGATCATAGAGTTTGAAGGGGCCTACAAGGCCATCAAGTCCAACCCCCTGCTCAGTGCAGGAAACTAGAGGAGGGGGTCTCCCATCCAAGTAATAACCAGGCTTGACCCTGCTTAGCTTTCCACACTCAGACAAGCTGAGCCAGTGTGAGCCACAGGCCTGTTAGCGTAGCTGGGTTCAGACAGCACGATAACCCACATTCCAACAACACCCCACACTCAACCCATGCCCAACTGTTGAGTGTGGGTTACCGTGTTGTCTGAACCCAGTCAGTGCCTACAGGCACCGGTGTGCGCGCAGAGACCTACCAGAGGGCCCTCCAGGCTCTCTACTCCCTTCGTTGCACAATTATAAATTTTAACGGCCACCAGTTTCTTTTAACTCCCACCAACATAATTTTCTCAGGCCCTCTTCTACCGTTCTGATTGGCCAGCAGACTCAGGAAGAAGGAGAGGAGAGGAGAAAAAGAGCAGTTCTAGTGGGCGCTCGCTGCAGAGGTAAGAGAGAGGTTCCCGCTCTTCTCCAATGAGAAGAATAATTAGAACTGAGAGAAGAGTTCTAATTGGACAGCAGAAAGAAGAGAGAGAGAACAGTCCTAACTGGACACTATCACCAGGAGAGCATGTGGATTCCAAGCAGAGGAGAGGAGTACAGAGGTAACTGTGCCGCGGTGGGAGAAGGAAAGGTGGGCATGCGGGGGAAGAAAAAGTGGAGGATCTAGGCCAAGGCCTGGCGGAGGACCGGGAGTTCAAAGGAGTAGCTTTCTGTTTGGGGGGGGGGTCATGTTCCCCGCCTTCCCTTTCACTTGCCTGTTCTTGTTCTTTTCGTTTTCTGTGAAATGAATGTTTTGTTGCAGTAGGAAATGTTGGGTTGTTTCACACCCCAACGGCACGGCAGCCGTTTTGTGACTGGCCCAGCAGTGCCCCTGGGCCCAAAAAGGTGGGGTGGCCCACATACATAGTTATCAACTTAATTATGGCTTTTAACTGTTTTAAAGGCATATTTAGGTTTCAACTACCCACCCACCTTCTGTGCCTTTAAGAATGATGGTTGTTTAATACTTGCTATGCAATCTATACGTTATATGTCATCTAAATTAACTTCATCAAAATCAGTTGGGCCTATTTCAGAGAAAACATGTTTAGGATGGGACATGGGGAGCTTTAATGTGATATTTTCTGTTATTTCTCTTTCAGTCTAACGTAGGTGTGGGACACAGCTTGACCCTTCTGTGACACCCTCAGAAAATTTGTCCGGTGCTGCCGCGGAGTGCCCCCACCGTGTCTTTACGACATTTTGAAAGTGGATCTGCCCAAGCAAAGGCAAAGAGGCTTAAAGAAGAGGCAACGAAGAAACACCCCAAACTTACTCAATTTATTTTAGTGTCTCCTGTCTCAGAAAACAGACCTACAGGCTTTGGCGAAGATCCTGTACCTCCTCAGGGATCCTCCTCCTCTCAAAATCAGTTACATGCTGGTGGCCCTGAACTCACACAAATTCCAGTACCAAAGAAGAGTTACCCCCTGAGTCTAATATACCAAGAGAACATCTTGTCCCCGTCAGTCTTCCTTATGTGGACAGAGATCCTGCTAAATGGCCCTCAGAGAGCCAGTGTGGCGTAGTGGTGAGAGTGTTGGACTGGGACTCAGGAGATCCGAGTTCTAGTCCCCGCTCGGCCATGAAACTCACTGGGTGACTTTGGGCCAGTCACTGACTCTCAGCCTAACCTACCTCACAGGGTTGTTGTGAGGATAAAATGGAGAGGAGGAGCAGGAGGATTATGTAAGCCACCTTGGGTTCCTTGCAGGAAAAAAGGCGGGGTATAAATATAATAAATAAAATAAATAAAACAAATAAATTACTGAAGAAATATTTTCAGAACACTGTTGGAAAATTTGAAGCTTTGCCGTGAGTATACTCAAAATCAGTGTGCTATCTGCCCTTCCTCCACATTTGTGTATTAGAAAATGGGGAGAGAAACATTGCTGGAAGAGGCTGTTTCAGTCACTCTGGGCCGGTTCGCACGACACGGAAACCACGGGGGAGCAGAGGTTCCCCGCGGTTCCCGTGTCGTGCGAACGCCGGCTGGGGGGGCGCCCCCGCGGGACAGCGGGGGCGCGTGAAGCACGCAAAGTGACCATGGGCGGTAGAGGGGTGAGCCCCTACCGCGCGTGGCCACCCTGCCTTGCGAACAGCAGCCCAGAGCGGCCAGAGCTGCAGCCGCTCCGGCCTGTAGGGCCAAACGGCCCCTCTGGGCATTCCGAGCCGCCGCCCCCTAGCGCTGGGAAGCCCGCACTGCGGTGCGGGGACTGCCGGCTCCACCAGGGTCCGCCCATGCGCGCGGGGGGGGGGCAGGTCGTCTGCGGCGCCCCGCCGGACCCCGCGGACGGCCCCGTGGTGCCTCCCCCGCTCGCCGCCCGGGTCGTATGAGCCGGCCCTCTGTCTCAACAGGAAACGTTTTCTGTGTTTTGCCTGCAAACATTTTCACTCATCTAGAGTGACGAAAACTGCCTTTGTGGAAGGGGGGTTCTCAAAGTGGTGGTGAAATGTGAAGAAACAGTCAAGGAACATGAAAATGACGGCATTCCACACCAAAACTGTGTGTGATGATGATGGCCTGGATTTTAAGGAAGAACAAGGCAAACACAGTGGAGGAACCTTTTTTTCAAAGCCGGCCGTGTGAAGAAATCAAATACTGGAAAGAAAGAGTGAAGCGCATTGTTGATGCTGCTATGATGATCTCTCTCGCAGAAAGAGGACTTCCGTTCTACGATGGCGGCAGCCAGACTCTGGGATCACCCCACAGTGGAAATCAACATGGAACATTGGACCTTATTGCCCAGTTGGATCCTTTTCTTGAGCAGCACTTGAGAAATCATGGATTTAAAGGAAATGGTCATGCTTCATACATGCTACCTCACAGAGATGTGATGAACTGGTTGAGCTAATGCAGAATTATGAGGTTCATGTGAAAATCGCTCAGTCAGGAGACTGAAGAGGCGAAGTACTTTTCTCTTACTGTTGACTCTATGCCAGATATTTCTCATACAGAACAGATCACCCATGAATGCTTTGTTTTTCGGTACTGCTTGAATGGAGAAGTGAAGGGGTAGTTTTGATGCTTCGTGCCCCAATTGACAGCCACACAGGAGAAAACTTATGTGAAACTGTCACCAGCATTCTTTCATAGATTTTCATAGATCATAGAGTTGGAAGGAGCCTACAAGGCCATCGAGTCCAACCCCCTGCTCAATGCAGGAAACTAGAGGAGGGGTCTCCCATCCCAGTAACAACCAGGCCTGACCCTGCTTAGCTTTCCACGCTCAGACAAGCTGAGCCAGCGTAAGCCACAGGCCTGTATCTTCAGAAGCATGATATTGAGATCGAGAATTGCAGGGGACAGACATATGACAATGCAAGGAATATGAACGCACAATACTGGGGTTGGCAAGCTCACATAAAAAGTATGAAAACCATGCTATCTTTGTGCCTTGTGTGGATCATTCCCCGAACATAGTTGGTCACAATAGGATGCATGATAGCCTTCATGCAGTGAGGCTGCTCAAATTTCTGGGCACTTTATATGCTTTCTTTTCAGGATCTACTCACAGATGGAAAATACTTCAAGGTAATATTGATTACTGGTCTCCCCCCCCCCCCCAAATAAAGAATACACCAAATATCACGTTGAAAAACCTGTCACAACCAAGATGGTCCTGCAGAGAAGAAGCCAACACAAAACTCTTGTCATTTATTATGCCTGTATTTTGGAAGCCTTAATAAACAGTTTCCCAATGATTCCAAAGAGAAAATAGCAGTTAAGTTAGAAGCAAACTCTTCGGTAAAATGAAAATGAAAACATCCAAGATATCTTTTATGGTGGTATTTTGGCATCAAGAGCAAGACCTTCACAGATTTGACTGTGTCAACAAAAGCCCACAAAAACCAGGCTTTGATGTTGTGTCAGAAAGTATTGCTTTCTTCCTGCATCACCTTTATCCATGACATGCGGAACAACTTTGAAGAATTGAAGAAGAGGCAAAGAAATGGAATAATCAAGTATTCAGATGAAAGATCAACAGCTCAGAGACACCAATCAATTTTCCCAGATGGAAAAAGTTACCGCAAACTCACTGGCAGAGACACGTTCAGGGTGGAAACATACTTAGATAAACTTCAGATGGAACTAGAGCAACTGCTCCTTTGCTTACAGAAAAGTTGTCAATCTATTTGGATTCCGGGCAAGACTGGGCCATTCTTCCCAAAATCATGGTATACTGGAAAGCGATGCAGAAGCTTTAGTGAGAGCCTACCCAAATGATCTGCAAATGTCTCTGTCCATTAATAAAATTAAAACATTTTATTCATTTCTTAGATACTACAAAGGGATGTGATGGATCTGAGACCAGTGCACATAGTAGTTTGAAGACAATTTATTTATTTATTTATTTATTTATTATATTTATATCCTGCCTTTTTCCTGCAAGGAACCCAAGGCGGCTTACATAATCCTCCTCCTCCTCCTCCTCCTCATCCTCACAACAACCCTGTGAGGCAGGTTAGGCTGAGAGGCAGTGACTGGCCCAAAGTCACCCAGTGAGTTTCATGGCAGAGCGGGGACTAGAACCCGGATCTCCGAGTCCCAGTCCAACACTCTCACCACTACGCCACACTGGCTCTTTACAATTTATGGTAAGGGCCTGGTTGAAGCTTTTCCAATTGTTATCATAGCTCTCCGCCTTTATCTGACTCTCCCAGTTTCGAATTGTGAAGGAGAAAGAGCATCCCCACAATTAGCTTTTATTAAAAAATTAAGTTACACTCCCCGATGCTACAGTCCAGACTGTCGTCGTTATCTGTGCTATCCAAAGAATGGGATCTTCTGAGAAAAATATCTTTTTAAAAGTATTAGATGCATACTTACTTTTTTCCAGCTGGGGGGTGGGGGGGATTACACTGGCAGAAGGTGCTGTGAGAAGGAGGCGCGCCCCCCCCTCAAGTGAGCGTTCTGCCCCGGGGCCTCTCAGTGTCTTGAAAAGGCCCTGCCTTCTGAACATTTGGCATAAACATGAAAGTTAACGTTGCTCTGCCCCATCAGCTCAATGGCCCTGTCACTCACTGCTCAGCGCTGGCCCCACCTCAGAAAGCAGCAGGCTACAAAGACAAGAGCCGTCCTGTCTGCCTCCTCAGCAACAGGTAGCCAAAGGTAAAATACCGGTACTAAAATACCTGTAAACATGGAGGTTCCATCATGAACAGCCATTGATAGAGCTCTCCCTTTAATTGCTGCAAAACTTTTCTTTTTAAAGCCATCCAAGCTTTTGCCCATTGCTACCTCCTGAGTCCCCCTAAGTTAAGTGTTGTTGGAAAACTGGCAAAACCAGGCTTTTTTTGGTGGCAGGGTGCCATTTTGGGGGTGGGTGTTAGCTTGTTTCAGACCATGAGTGATTATTCCTCAGGTGCATCTCTGGGCAACACCTTGATTCCACACACAATGAGTGACTTATCCCTGCGAGCTACCCATGAAAGAGGCATATATACACTGCACATGCATGCCAAGGGCAGAAGATTCTTCTCCTTAAAAAGCAGGGGAGGAGGGAAAGCTTTTTATCCATGTCGATAACATGTTCTCTTTGCTAAGTACGAGAAAGAAGAACTTGCCCCATGTGCTTTTAAAAGACATCTCAAGGAGTTTATCTCAAGGAGCGCCTCCAGCAATATCAAGTAGGCCGCTCAACAAGATCTGCCACGGAAGGCCTTCTCCTTATCCCATCAGCCAGAGCAGCCAGAGCAGCCAGGCTGGTGGGGACTAGGAAGAGGGCCTTCTCTGTGGTGGTCCCCACATTATGGAACTCCCTCCCTAGTGACCTTTGCCATGCCCCCTCCGTGATGAGCTTCCGCCGTGCATTAAAAACATGGTATTTCAGGCGGGAATATGGGGTGGGTTAGGATTTTAAAAGAACTTTTTATACTGTTTTAATTATCATATTTTATTGTATTGTTTTAATTGTACATCGCCCAGGGTGGCCGGCCAGATGGGCGATTAATAAATGTAATAAATAATAATAATCTCTCCCCCCCTTTTTTGGGGTGCTCCCAAAATTCTCCTAATCCAATTTTATGCCCAGAAAGGGAACCGATTTGTTAGGAATCCTCGATGGTTCCATTTTTTAAATTTCTGAGTTTTTGTACAATGTGCCACACATACAGAACTCACCATACCGCTGGGTTCCTTCAGTCCATATGTGTCTTTCCCCCACATTACTGAGGTACACATTTATTTATTTTATTTATTATTTATTTTAATATATTTATACCCCACCTTTTTTCCTGCAAGGAACCCTAGGCGGTTACATAATCCTCCTCTCCATTTTATCCTCACAACAACCCTGTGAGGTAGGTTAGGCTGAGAGTCAGTGACTGGCCCAAAGTCACTCAGTGAGTTTCATGGCCGAGCAGGGACTAGAACCTGGATCTCCCGAGTCCCAGTCCAACACTCTGACCACTAGGCCACACTGGCTCTCAAGAACAAGGATAAAATGTACACACCACACACCGGCACAAGAAATCTTGATGCAATGTTACACATGGTGTTATCAAGATTCTTTGGTGTGTAGATGATATCCAGGAGCATTTTAATGTGAACCTAACGAATTGGCAACCCTCAAACCAGAACGCGAACTGAAAAGCGGTTATTATCCATCAGTATTCACAGCTCTCCAAATTTCGCTACGCTGCCCTCCGATTAAAAAGACATGCCTACCAAAAATGTGTTTCTTAGGAGAGAACACACTGAAAATAGTGTATATGAGTGAAAGTAATATACAAAAGCACATCTTACTAGGTAAAATTGTGTCTGTTAGGCAAAGTTTCACATAAACATGCATATATTGGGAGAAAGGCACACATAAATGCTACGAATTTCCATGTGGATTAAAAACAACAACAACGATGAACAGGACAGAACAAAGTTAAGATTGGTTTAAAAAAAAAAAGAGAGAGAACCTGAAGGAAACCGACATGGACAGGTTTAGTCCATCCCTGGTATAAACAGGTTGCTTACCTGTAACTGTGGTTCTTTGAGTGGTCATCTGTGCATTCACACACATGTGTGTGATGCACAGAGACCACGAAGAAGAACACTACGGTGCCACACAAAAACAATCTTGGATACAATCATCTGTTATGATCACATCAATATCCCAATGGACAGGTGCGCATGATGAGCGGAGGTGGGAGAGAGAAATGAATTAAAATGAAAGCTGTGGCAAACTCTACGTGCTTAAATTCCAGAGTTAATCGAGTTATGCAAATCGCGGCCACTTTTAACGTATCTTAACGCCATTTTCTACGTTAAAAAACCCCTATAGTGCTGGGAATCCGGAAGTCTGGTAAGCGCCTCGGCTGGTGCCTCGCTTTTGGTCCCACTTGGTAGGTGCGGCTGCCGCCGCGGCCACCGAACACCCAGCGGGTCGGGTGGTGGGCAGATCGCCCACCCCTACGAGTGGCAATAGGAAGATGCTTGATATTCACTGCACTGGAATCTGTTTAGATGTGGACCAGTATATAAATGTTGTAAAATAAATAAATAAATATGCATTACAAACCGAACCAGAGAGCTGCAGTTCTGAAATTAGCATTTCAATCTTAAACAGGTTTTACCTGTGTCCTGCTGTGATTAGGTTTTAGCATTTCAATCACTGTTGTTACTAGTACATTCCTTTGTGTGTGAGAACTTCTTGCTGTCAGAGTTAGAAGCAGACAGACACTCACATGTTATGTGTTTATATAATAGAGAAATCATATATTAAATTATATTTTACCACACAAGCTCTAAGTTTATTTAAAAAATTCCTCTGTAAAAAAAGTATGCATCTCACAAGAATTACCACATTATTATGTCTAATCTGTAACAAAATCCTTTTTGTTACAAACAAAGGAATGTAACTAGGAATGTAAAGGGTAACCAATTGAGATGCTAAAAGCTGTCTCGAGCCTGGAGAAAAAGATCTTGCTGATTCGCAGCTCAATTGGGTTCGCATTGCAGGTCCGTGGAGTGGGGAGAAGGAAAATCGACTAGCTCGAAGAATTCGTGAGCCAGCCGCTGCAAGGCTCGCCCCCACCACTTTTGGGCATGGTGTGTGAGCTGTTGAAAAAAATAGGAACGGAATTAACACTTGCATCACTTGATGTGCGGTGGGTCTTCCCCAGAAGGAATGGACTTTTATTTATTTATTTATTTATTTATTTCATTTTTATACTGCCCAATAGCCGAAGCTGTCTGGGCGGTTTACAGCAATTAACAAGACAGTCCCTGCCCGCAGGCTTACAATCTAAAAAGACACGACACACAAGGAAAAAGGAATGGGGAGGGAAGAGGGGTAATATTATCACCACAGTTAATAATAGGAGTTGCCTGGGATCATATGAGGCATATGTCAGCGCTACTGATGGAAAGGGAACTCTCCAGGGCACAGATGGCATCTGTTTTCAAAATGTTGTATGGGAACCCCTGAGAAGAAGAGATTGTTGACACTTTACCAAAGCCCTCAATAGTAAAAAAAAAAAAAAAAAAAAAAAAGGAAGAAAAGCCTTTCCCAGCTTCTGGTTTGGAACTGGAACCAAACCAGAACAGAAGGATGCTTCCAGACTGACAGCTCCCAGCAGTACCAATCAAAAGACATTGTGCAGCTATTCCATCTTTTCTCCTTAATGGATTTATTGTGAAAAGAAAAAAAAAATGATGGAAGAAGTGATGGGAAAACATGGGAGGATTACAAACAGAAGATAACAACATCTGGACCCCGCTGTGAAAGTCCATGAATGACGCACGGTGATTCACAATAAAAGCTTCGTCTGGAAGCGTCACAAAACTATAAGGGAGTAGATTTGTACCATTTGATGATGACAAAAGATCTGTGATTCTGAATGATTATGGAGATTTCATTGTGCTTGACACTATGTGGATGACGACGGCACAGGCATTTAAGACAGAGAGAATTCCAATGGGGACAGGCTGGGATTCCAAAGTTTCGGTGGCATAAACTTCCCCAGCAGAAAATCGGGTATTTCCCACAAATCAGCCAGTATCCAACATTGCTGCAGGTTGTTGCAGAAACAATTAAAAGGGGCCACAAAATAGCTGAGGAGTGCTGGCAGCGGCACATTATTGTGACATATGATGATGACGTGGCTTTTGTGAAACCTGGGCTTATAACGAAAGCAAATGAAAGTCCGGAGTTTGACAAGTTGTTGTTCCCAATGCATGGTGGATCTCACATCTGCTTGGCATATATCAAAACGGGACAGGGCAGTAAATAAAAGTCCCCAAATGAGACAGAAGAGCCAACGTTAGCTAGTGGTGGGCGATCCTTCCACCGCCCCGACTTGCTGAGTGCTCAGTGAGCACAGCTGCTGCGCCTGCCAAGCCGGGCCGAAAGTGAACGCCAGCCGAACCGCTCACCGGACTTCCGGGTTCCCAGCGGAGCGCTTTTTATGTAGAAAAATGGCGTAAGATACATTAAAAGTGGCCGCGATTTGCGTAACTTGCACAAATTGCAGCCGTGTTTTTAACATCTCTTATGCCATTTTTAACGTAAAAAGCGCTCCTCCGGGGGAACCGGGAAGTCGCTTCCCTGGCTCGGCTTGGGAGAACGCAAGTCGAGTTGGGGAAGCAGGTAGGTGGGACGGAGTTCAGGGGGGGGGGGGTCGAGCCCTGCCAGTTCACCGGGCTTCCACCCCCACCCACCCCGAACGAGATCCGCACACATCCCTAGACTACACAGCAGCCTTTTCAAGACAGGGGAAGATTCCTGCAAAGCAGTGAGAGTGCATACAAGCCGCTTTTTCCTTGCTAGGCCTTTGGGGCTGGAGCATAAGGTGGGAATATAGGGAATTTATGTTGGGCTTTCCTAAAGGCTGCATGTTAACTGTGCATCTGTGTGTCCGTAACTGAAATACATAAAAGCAAAAGCATTCTTGAAGCAAAAATAATACTTTACTTCGGCTTTATTGCTAAAACTAGTTCATCATTTCGGAACCGATGTACATAGTTCCAGTTCAAATGGGTTGGAAATGGTTATGACTCTGATCATCTTAAAGGGTCTGATGATTTGGAATTGGCCCCACGTAACGCAGTCAGATCGCTGGATGTTTTAAGAGACAGCAGGAAGATGATCTCTGCCAAATAGTGGTACCCAGTTTCAGCCATAGGCCTTATGATGTGATTAAGGGCCCCCTTTCTGGAGGGGTCAGGAAGGGGGCATGCCCCGACGAAGCCAGATTGGACAATCTGGAATTATATACAGCGGTTTCCCAGCAGATGCTGCTTATCCATGTACCTTATAATTATTGACCCCATAAAGGTGTTTGGGGGATCTGCCACCCCCTAAACGCCCCAGTAGTTGTGCATAAATGGGCAATCTTGGAGGTGCAACAACTTTTGTAAGATGCCGCAACTTTTGTAAGCGTGGCGTAGTGGTGAGAGTGTCGGACTGGGACTCGGGAGATCCGGGTTCTAGTCCCCGCTCGGCCATGAAACCCACTGGGTGACTTTGGGCCAGTCACTGACTCTCAGCCTAACCTACCTCACAGGGTTGTTGTGAGGATAAAATGGAGAGGAGGAGGAGGATTATGTAAGCCGCCTTGGGTTCCTTGCAGGAAAAAAGGAGGGGTATAAATGTAATAAATAAATAAATAAATAAATCTTTTGTACCTTACGATGTAAGTATTTTGACACGGGCTCTTGGACTACCAGGGAATGCAGCCCTCGGTAGAGAAAAAAAAGGTTCCCCACTAGTCCTGCATCCACATGGGCCGAAATTTAATAGAGGAGGAAGCTTTTCCTGGCTTGGAGCTGTAGCAACAGGAGGCACCTTGCTTTCATGGGTGGGAGGCTTTATTCTCCCCCTCCACGGTATGTTTTATTTCTGCTCAAGACATCAGTGGTTCTCTCCAGAGGACAGCCTGTGGGTTCTTTATAGCGCGATTCCTTTCGGCTTGCGGTTAAAAGTAAAAACTCTTTATTGGCTTGTGCGCAGCGGTTGCTTCGAAACCGCCGTGTGGCTGACCCCATGGATGTCCTTACCAAGTTCCTGGGGGGGGGGCGGGGGGGGGCGGTCATCTGCACAGCTGATGTGAACGGCTCTTCCAAACCAGCCTTCTAACCTTTGGCTGGGGCAGGTGGCGAAACTGGGGAGGTCATTGGTGTCACCCACGGGCTGCCTCTTCAGAAAGAGAGAGAGAGTGTGTGTGTGACTCTCTCAATTCATGGCGGAGAGGGTCTATCAACAGCTATTAGGTGGGATCGCTCAGTCTAGGGATGTGTGTGGAGCTCGATTGGGAGGTGGAAGTCTGGCGAACTCCCCGGGCTCGATCCCCCCCACCCCGAGCTCCGCTCGCCCTACCTTTTCCCCTGCTCGACTTGCGTTCTCACGAGCCGAGCCGGGGGGAAACGACTTCTGGGTTCCGGCGCTACGTTGTTTATGTCGGAAAAACGGCCTGATTTGCGCAAATTATGACCTCATTTGCAGAAATCAGGGCATAATTTGTGCAAATTACCGTAGGCCGTTTTCACTGTAATTTGCACAAGTTAGGCCGTTTTTCTACGTAAATGACGTAGCGCCGGGGACCTGGAAGTCCAGTGAGTGCCTCAGCTGGTGCTCGGCTCGGCTTGGCTCGCACGGCAGGAGTACTGGGCTCCCACGCTGTGAGTCGAGTGCCAGGCGGGTTTGCCCATCCCTACGAACTTCCATGTTTCGAAGCAGTCTACCTCTGACTGAACGCCAGCTTCTGGGGATAAAGAAGTGGGGTTGCCTCCATGCCTAGCTTGTGGGCTTCCTAGAAGCGCCTGGGCTGTCCACTGTTGCAAACAGAAAACTGAGCTAGATAGGTTCCACAAGACCAGGGGGATTTGGTACTCCCAGATTTCAGCAGCACTGCTAGCGCCTGCTGCCGCCTTCCCCGCTCTGGGACCTTTAAAAGCTCGTGCCAGGCTCCTTTCTTGGCCACCTTGTTCCTGGCTCCCCCGCACTCCCAGTTATATAGCCGTGGTTTAGCCCCAGAGCTACAGGCAGACCTTGGCCCACTTTGCAAACTTCACCTACTGTGGGGCTCCAGCTCCACCCAGTTTTGGCTCTTGGAAACAGGGTTTGTGTGGGCCACAGCAGGAGAAAGTTTCCCACCCACTTGGTTTATAGATTGGCTGTGGCAATATCGGGGCCTCATCAGCAGGGATGGGGACTCGGACTCGAGGACTCGACTCGTGAGTCGGACTGAGTCCCCCCTCTGACTCGACTCGGACTCGAGTCCCAATATTTTTAATGGGACTCGAGACTCGACTCGGGACTCGAGACCAAGGACTCGTCAACATCCCTGGGCTGTGCCAGAAGGAGTGGAGAGGAGTGCAATTGCCGGCGAAGAGCGCATGGAAGCGAGGTGTGCCGCTGCTCGGCCACTATGGACGGCTACCAGGAGCGCAGCCCCAACAGTGTGTCAAGATTTATTTTGATTGATGTGTTGCGTACTTGGGAGAGGCAGAGGAAGGACCTGAGATTACTCTGTGTGGCTGCTCTGAGTGTGAAGTAGCCTTATTTTGTTGGGGAAAAACCCCATTGATTTTAATAGGGACTCGTGGAGTCAGTTTTGGGAGTGACTCGGGACTCGGGAGTCACCATTTTGGACCAAGGACTCGGACTCGAACTCGAGACTCGGGTCCAAAGACTCGGGCTCTCGCGTAACTCGAGACCAAGGACTCTTCAACATCCCTGCTCATCAGTGCCTCGCCCCTCGGCATTTTTCAAGGGCTGGGGTAATTGTGCGGGTTGGGGGTAACTGTGCCACAGAGCACCGGGAGAGTCCCCAACTGGCCTGACACCCGGTCGAGGGGACAAGGAAGAAGTTGGGCTTGCTTCCTCTGGCTGCAGAGAGAGAGAGAGAGAGAGGGTCTCCGGGTTCTGATCTGGCAACCCCTCTTCCCCTTCCGTGTAGCCTCTACTGGAGACAGGAAACTGGATTAGAAAGATCCCATTCGTCCGGCTGTTGGGATTGGTTCCCTGGCCGGGCAGCCCGCCGAAGGCGGCAGCGTCAGTCCCACGGTTATTGGTATGCAGCCGGCGTGCCCCGAGTGAGCGTGTTCTCCCAAGCATACTGTCTGCAGCAAAGCAAATTAAATCTTCCTCTGAACTCTGCAAATTAGGATGTAAGACAATACAAAAAGCTCCTGAATCTATTTTCGCCCTCTTTTTGAAAGGAACTTACTCATCTGAGGAAAAGGAAGGAAGGAAGAAGAGATTGATGACGGGGGGGGGAGGGAGGAAGGAGGGAAGGAAAGAAGGAAGGAAGGAAGAAAAAGGAAAGGGGGAGACCAACCTGGCCCCATACATCAGCCATAGAAGGAACAGCTGCAGGGAGCTTGTTTTGCCCTTCCCTGCCCCTCCTCCCCCAAAGAAGGAAAAAGAAAGAAAACCCATAAGAACCTTTTAAAGTAAGAACTGGTGCCTGAATTTTGCATTCTTCCTCCTCCCTCCCAATCCCTTTTCCTTTTGTGTCATGTCTTTTAGATTGTGAGCCTGAGGGCAGGCACTGTCTTATTATTAATCTGTGTAAGCCACTCTGGGAGCCTTTTCTGGCTGAAGAGCGGGGTATAAATGCAATAAGAGCCAGTCTGGCGTAGTGGTGAGTGTTGGACTGGGACTCGGGAGATCCGGGTTCTAGTCCCCGCTCGGCCATGAAACTCACTGGGTGACTTTGGGCCAGTCCCTGACTCTCAGCCTAACCTACCTCACAGGGCTGTTGTGAGGATAACATGGAGAGGAGGAGGAGGATCATTATGGAAGCCGCCTTGGGTTCCTTGCAGGAAAAAAGGTGGGATATAAATATAATAATAAATAAAGAAATAAATAAGAAATAAATAAGAAGGAAGGACTTTCTTCACTCCCCCTTCCTTCCTTCCTTCCTTCTCAATATCTTCTGCTTCCGAGCCAGCTGCAGCTAATGTGACATGAGCCAATTGCTCCTAATAAACTGCCACCCTAACGCAACGTGGCAGGCGTCGTCTGCTTCAGTGCCAGAGGGTACCTGGAGAAATGTGTGACAGCTCAATTTATAGCTGGTGTGAGGAGGAGGAGGAGGAGGAGAGCAGGTGGGGGGTTGCTGAGGTGGGGATGCAAGAGGAAGGCTGGGTTTGGGAGGTGAAGGTGGAGGAACGGGCTCCCCCAAAGGGAACCGGGCGGAGAGGAACTCTGGCCGTGCCCTGGGCCTATTTCCTGGGCCGTGTGAAGGCAGCAGCATCGCAGAGGGCCCAGCCCAGCTGCCCATTGAAAATAATAATAATTAGTAAGTGTATCTTTCTCAGACGAGGGGATTTTTTATTTTTTTTTGCGAGGGGGAAACGAAGCGGTGACTTCCCCTGCCAAGGAGGCCGCCAGCGTTTTGCTCTAAAGTGAAACTCGGGGGGGGGATTTGCAGGGATGCGTGCGCGCCTCTCCCGGAGATCAAACCTGTTTGAGGAGCGGCAAGGGGAGCCAAGATTACGTATATTAGTGCTGATTTCTTCCGGGGGGGGGGCAGGAGGGAGAGCAGGGGGGGGTCACCGGGGCTGGACTAGCGGGCGTAGGCCTGGGGTCCCACAGCCTGGAGGGTCCCCAAACGCTGGGGGCGGCACACGTCTTTAAAAAACAAAATCAGGTGAGGACACCCCCCCTCACACACACTCACACCTGCTCTCTCTTCACTATTCCCTTTCTCTTTCTCCCCTAACCCCTTTCCGCCCTTACCAGGCAGCCCTTTGTCTGTCTGTCTGTCTTTCCTTTAACTTTTAGAAAAGACTCAAAGGGGCGGCCCGTGGAGGAAGCCAGTTGCCACGCCCCGGCGTGTCCATTTCTCCAAGGAGCCTCTCTCTCGGTGGCCCCCACATGGGCCCAGATGAAGCACGCTGGGGAAATCAAGATGCCAGGCGAGCCCTGCAGGCTGGGTCGGTGTGTGTGTGTGTGTGTGTGTGTGGAGAAAGAGGAGCGTGAGCACGAGAAGGGGGGGAAGAAGACAGAGAGGAGAAAGAGACAGAGTGCCCCCTGGGGAAGGGGGAAGAAGGGACAGGGAGCAGAGGAGAAAGCAGAGGGAGGAAGAAAGAAGGTGAAAGAGCTGAAAGACGAGCAGAAAAAGGGGGAAGGAAAGGAGAAGAGTGCTAGTGTGTGTGTGTGGGGGGGATGGAGCACCTAGGGGTGTGTGTGGGGCAGAGGGCATCTTGCCCAGTGCCCCTTCAGCTCGGGCAGTGCCGTTGTCTCGAGAGGCGGCAAAACCCCAAATATGATTTAAAAAAATAAAAAGCCGTGTGGTCAGGGCCGGTGCTACCATTAGGCCAACTAGGCAGCTGCCTAGGGCACGGGGCTAAAGGGGGCGCCAGAAACGCCTTGGGAAAAAAATCACAGCGCTCTCAAGTGGGAAGGGGGGCGCGCTAAATATCTGATCTTGCCTAGGGCACCAAACTGCCTTGCACCGGTCCTGCGTGCGGCCACTCTTCGCGAGCAAGCTCGGCGGTTTAGGCGGCTTAACTTCAGCTTACACGAAGTTTCGATCTGGACTGCACTTCCCCCCCCCCCCCCCCGCCAAAAGAAAGAAAGAAAGAAAGAAAGAAGTCACATCCAAGATTGGAGACATGGTTTTGGACCGGCTCCGCCGCCGTTCGCTGTGCGGCCTGCGCAGGAAATCAGTGCCACGGCGGCTGGCACCGTCAGCCCATGCTGGCGTCCAGAAAACAATCAACTTGGCGAGGACTGGCAAGGCCGAACGCCCCGGCTGTGCATTCGCGCCTTCTAACAAGCACTCCGAACGTATATAACAAGCCGCTGGGTGAGGTTTCCCACTGTCCCCAGGTGCCTGGCTGCAAACCCTGCAAGCGAGATTGATGTGAAAACATTTCCTCTTGGCGCAACGGAGTGCGCGCGCGCCCCAGACATTGGGACTTCCCAATAAATCTGCGGGTGGCACATACCTCCAACTAGAAATACCCTCAGCCAAAGCTATTCATTAGAGAGGCCGATCGATCGATGGGTTTCTTTTTTTTTCCCCCCCTTTATTTTTTTTATTATTCATCCACCAAGTGCATTCCAAGGCCAAGCGCTGCAAATATGTCAGTGTAATTAGAAGCACAGAGAAGCTCTCTGAAAGGCAGGCTCCATCCCATGCTGGGCTACACTTGATCTCGTATATATATATATATATATATATGAATGCATACGCGGAATTATCGGTATTTATCTGATCGTTAAGAAATGTTAAATGCTTCTTTTTTCCGGCCAGGCTTCACCATGAACTAATGGCTGGTCCTGGTGGCTGAACTCCTCTTGAGTATGGTTTGGTATTTGCTCAATAATTATGAGCTTCTTTGGTGGGCGGTGGGAAGCTTGACGTTTTTCCGGAGAGTTCTCTTCCAGCTCATAACGTTGCTGCACCACGAACGCCCATTATGCCGTGGACATGCCACCCCTGGGAACTATAGCATCCAAGTGCCGCCACCCTCCCTAAACGGCAACACAGAAGTTCTGGGTGGAGGACTGTCAAGGTTCCACTACTGCAGGGACCCCTTGATCTGCCTTTTGGAGATCTCTGCCTCTCCTCAAAGCCCCTCTCATTCTAGGAGATCAAGTCCTTTTACAGCTTCTAATAGCATGGCTGTAGGCTGTAGACGTGGTGAATAAGTCACTCCAAACTCTCAGGGTAACCAACAACACTTTACTTATAATATTATGGTTTTTACTTAATAGAGTGGTTATAATTCAAAAGCAAGTATGATAAAATAAATCAAACAAACAAACAAACAAATGTTCTCTAGTTAACTTCAGACTACCTATATCCTATGCAGCCAGCCAGCCAGTTTCTCTTTCTCTCTCTCTGCTTCTCTCTGCTGTTTCTCTGCTGCTGCTTCCAGCTCTCTCTCAGCACACACACTAACTGCTAGCTGACCACACCCCACATATATAGCCTTCCCAGGAATGGAAGGTTACAATCATGTGACCTTGAATAGGAGATCTAGTTCTTAACTTCTATTGGGTAACTTAAACTCTCAAACTCCCCCTCCCATCCAAGTGTTTGGGCCTTCAGGCTTCAACTACTCGAGGGAAGTGTTTGGGCCTTCAGGCTTCAACAAACTCAAGCCTGAGTAGGCCTCAATCCTTTACAAGGACATCAAGGAGGAAATGGAAAGGATTGAGCCAAATCTTTCTTGGGTCACACAGTTACATGGCGACCCATGGGGGTTTCAACTAAAGTTCCCTGATAATTCAATCAAGAGGCTATTATTAAATAACTTCTTTGAGTTGACTTACAAACCAGCCAGCTGTAATTCATATAGTTTCACAGTAATCAATCGTGAGTTTCAGTTACAGGAAGGGGCCCACCTTAAAGCATGTCCTAACTTCTTACATGAAACTGCAAAGCCGCCTGGTCAACCAGAATTTTGGGCTTCAACTCCCAGCATTCCTGACCAGTAGCCATGCTGGCAGGGGCTTGAAATCCAAAACACTCTGGGCGTTGAAGTCCAAAACATCTAGAGATCTACCATCTGCTCCACCCCGCTTCCACAGAGTCTCATTCATTCCAAGCCACAGAAGAACTTCTCGGGGAAATCGTGCTCAGCTCGTAATACAACCCAAGCATTATGAGCCGGACGAATCAGGATTGCGAATAGCGAACCAGGGAACTGCGAACTTCGGTGACCTCACTGATGGACAGCTTCGATGCTCCTCCTTGCCTTCGCTCTTTGAAATATGACCAGGATTCTAACCCTCCGTGGTTTTTATTCATTTCAGTTTTTATACTCTAGTTCAGTTTCCTAGTCAGTTTGGACTAGGAGGAGAGAAAGTTAGTTGATAATAACCTGTTCCTTCCCACAGGTTACTAGGTGTTATGGGATGCGGAACAAGTACAGAGCAGACAACTGTTACTCTCAAATGAACGTCACGCTTAAGAACATAAGCAGAGCCAGGCTGGATCAGAGCAAAGGCCTACATAGTCCAGCATCTGTTCCCACAGTCGCCGACCAGAGGCCCCTACGGGAAAACCCCAAGGCAGGATATCCGTTCCGTGCTATGAGTGTTATTGTGATCCCCAGCAACTGGTGTGTGTGTGTGTGTTCAACTGCCTGATATTGGGGGTACTATATCGCCATCATGACTACTGGCCATTGATCGCTTATTCTCCAGTGAAAAGTGCAGTTGAAATCCAAAAAGGCCGTTTTCGTCAGCTGGAAATATCGTGGCAACTTTTCCAGCCCAAAGCCAAATCGCAAAAGGAAAAGGGACGAATCTCTGCACCTCTCCTTGCCAAACTGCTGTTAGCCCTGACTCGGGCAGGGGAAGGCAACACTTTCCAGGAGCTCGGAGTAGTTCCATAGCAAGGAGCATGCTATACAGACACTGAGAAAGAGAGCGGAACAAGATCTCTGCACAACCGGGCCACAGAAAAAAGGGTCTGTTTGTTTACGAATTTGAGCCCGCAAGAGAGGGCTCTGGTCTGGTACTTGGTCACACCAATGTGTGACAGAATCTTAAGAGACTGTGATGGAAGGCTGGCCACTGGCATAACTCGGGGTGATTGTTTAACCCTACCTGCCCCAAGACCTTTTTGTTATAGGGTGGCGTACGAATACCAATAAATAATAAATATTCGTATGGCAGTGAAACTGGGCCACCCATTTGTGGATTCTGTGTGGGAGACCCTACACAGATATACATCAGTTTGCAATTTTAAAAAGAAAAGAAAATATATATTGTTTTAAACCCCCTTGGGGGGGGGGGGGAACTAACCAGGACCTGTTCTAAATGCCTTCCAAGACCTATCGAATGCTCAGGGCAATGGACAGGGCCAGTCCTCCTGTGAGGCAGCGTGAAGACCTTGCCTCAGGCGGCAGAGTGGAGGAGCAGCAAATTGTGCTGCTCCCTGCAGCCCTGGCCAAGAGGGCCCGCCGTCAGTCACCACCTCCAGCCGGCGCTCTGGAAAGTCTTGCCAGCTGCTCTCTCGCTGTGGCACTTGCGGCCCAGAGCAACCCCAGCTCTCGGGAGAGCTGCATCAGCTGAGGAAGTGGCCAGTGAGTGCAGCTCTTCAGAAAACTGGCCAGGCCGAAATGCCTGGCTCTGAGGGGTTCCTTCCTCAGAGCCAGGCATTGTGGGAGGGTGACCCAGAAGATTTCCTGTACCTGGCAGAGCCTGCTGGGCAGGGAGGAAAAGGGAGAGAGAGGGAGAGCAGAAGGAGAAAAGGAGGGCCAGAAAGAGAGAGGGAGGGAGAAAGGGGTAGAAGAGAGAGAGAGAGAAGGTGTGTGTGTGTGTGTGTGTGTGTTTGAGAGAGATTGACCCACAGATTGACCCCAAGAGAATATGGCCCTTGACAGGAAAAAATGTTCCCCACCTTGGTTTATAGTACATGCCTTGGATTGAGAGCATAATTCGTTCCGGAAACGTGCTTGTAATCCAAAACACTCTTATATCAAAACGAAATCCCCCCCAAAAAAAATTTGTACAGAGATGTTTAATTTAAGCCATACTACAGTACTTGTATTGCAAGACGGCGCTTGTATATCAAGTAAAAAAAAATATTAAATAAATATTTAAAAATTCGCTTGTCTTGCAAAACGCTCTCAAACCAAGTTACTTGCAATCCAAGGTATGGCTGTATCCTGGATTAGGTTCAGGCAGGTGTGCATCATGAGGTTAAAAGCTTCCCCTCCCAACGCTGTGCAGTATCTGGAAGTTTCAGGAAGGAGGAAACTGAGAGGGGGCCTGTTTCCCCTCTCCCCCTCTGGAAACTTCCCTTGTCCCCGCAGTATAGCAATAAGGCACGGTAACTCAGGGCTGGGAGCCATCCTCAAAACCTGAGCCTTACAGTGATTTCGAGCGCGGGGCGGGGCGAAAAAAAAAGAGAAAATTATACCTCCTCTTCCCTGCTTCGGGTTGAAGCCCCAAACAACACCACGAGGGTTCTGTTCCAGGGTGGCCGGAGCCCTGAGCAGGAAGACTACTGCTGCTGCTGGGGAAAAAGGGGCGCTGCAACATTTTGTTGCAGGTTTCCCCTTGTGCGTACAGAGAACAGGGGTGCAGAGCTTTCCCAGCTTTTGCACAGTTCCCCCCGCCCCCCGCCATTCTAAATGGTTGAAATGCCTTTCCTAACGCTTCGTTACTGGCAGTGAGAGAGCATTAAGCTACACTATAGTCTATGTGAGCACTCCGTGCATTTGGTATTTATTTATTTCATTTCTATACCTTCCCACAGCCGAAGCTCTCTGGGCGGTTCACAGCAATCCATACAATAAAATCGACATTAAAAATGAAAACAACGATGTAATTTTTAAAAAAAAAATGTAAACCAAAATTAAAAACGCAGTTTAAAATATACGATACTAAAGGTGAATAAAACTAAGTCTACAGGGGACAATCGCCCCTTCCCAGGTGCTTTTTTTGAACAGATTAAATATCGAATGCTTTGGTATAAAGAAGGGCTCTCCAACCTTGGGTCCCCAGATGTTGCTGGCCTACAGCATGGCTAATGGCAAGGGATTCTGGGAGCTGTAGCCCAGCAACATCTGGGGACCCGAGGTTTCATAGATTTCATAGATCATAGAGTTGGAAGGAGCCTACACAAGGCCATCGAGTCCAACCCCTTGCTCAATGCAGGAAACTAGAGGAGGGGTCTCCCATCCAAGTAACAACCAGGCTTGACCCTGCGGAGAGCCCTGGTCTACGCTGACTGGCGGCCGTGGCTCTCCAGGGTTTCCCTCAGGAGTCGTCCTCAGCCCTACCTGGAGATGCCCGGCGTTGAACCTGGGACCTTCGGCGTACAAAGCAGGGACTCTACCACTGAGTTACCACTGGCCTTTCCCCAATAGGGATGCTAACTGATTATATCCTCTCTTTTTTTCCTTCTTGGTTAATCATTTGCTTCTTATCAGGTTTAATTGAGGGGTAGCAAATTGTGGAAATGAAGGGTGTGTCCTACCTGGTCAGCTTATACCAGTGTTCTCCAACCTTGGGCCCCCCCGGATGTTTTTGGCCTACAACTCCCAGCATGCCCCAGCCAGCTACGCTGGCTGGGGCATGCTGGGAGTTGTAGGCCAAAAACATCCGGGGGACCCAAGGTTGGAGAACACTGGCTTACACCTCTTCCCATATACGACTGCCTGCGTCAGTCATTCTAGCAAAGGGTGGACTCTGTGTGTCCTACTTTACAGAGGACCATCCTCTATTTGAAGGGCTGTCTGAGGGGACAATTCTCTATTTCAGGGCAACATTCGCAGTCCCCCGCTGCCACCAAATGTAGCATGGTGATGGCGGCAAACAAGCAAGCAAAAACACGTCAATGTTGCTTGCAAGAAAGGCGCATGCTCTCCGCATGCCTTGTTTTGAAGTTTAAAAAGCTGCTCTTTTTTGCCGCTGCCCTGTTGCCAAATTTCGGCAACGTATTCGGCGGCATGGTGGGGGGCGGGCAGGGGTTGCCCCTGCCATCCCGCCCCCCCCCCGCGGAGGTTGCCTGCCCCTACTCGAGTTATGGTGTCCTCTCTTTGAAAGGCCGTCCCGTCTGACTCTGGTTTAAAGTTAAAGAACCAGAAGGGAGGGGAGAGCAGAGCAGAGGCCTTGAACTTGCCCATCCGCAGGTAGCAGCGGCGCCCGGACTGAGCGGCGGGCACAGAGCTCACCTGGCCACCGTCTTCCCCACTTGGCTGAGAGGTACTGGATGTCTATCTAAATGGTAGCCACGATTTCTAAATCTGCATCTATACGTATGTAATTTAACGGGTGCAAATTTTAAATAAACCCATGTACTGTTTTTTTTTTTGTCCTCTTCTGTGGCGATGCGTTTGTGGGCCCTCTGCACGGATCTAGTCCCCCGCTCGGCCATGAAACTCACTGGGTGACGTTGTTGTTGGGCCAGTCACTGACTCTCAGCCTAACCTACCTCGCAGGGTTGTTGTGAGGATAAAATGGAGTGGAGGAGGAGGATTATGTAAGCCGTCTTGGGTTCCTTGCAGGAAAAAAGGCGGGGTATAAATGTAATAAATAAATAAATCTACCCTATTGCTGTCCCTTCCGACGGGCTGGTCTTCAAATTATCAAGTTTAGAGCAGCCTCCCACAACGACCTGACACCTTCCAGATGAGCAGAACCCCCATCATTCCTGACCATTGGCCATGCTGGCTGGGGCTGATGGGAGTTGACATCCATCCAATACATCTGGAAGGCCCCAGGTTGGGGAATGCTGCTCTAAAGAGGCACCTGGCCCCCCTCAGAGGTGTACCACGGTCGGGCACCTTCCGTGGGGTGGGAGCGGTAAAGGGGGCAATTATGACACCGGTTTGAGCCTTCTGCAGAGACGCAGCCTGGCGTGGCGACTCCAAAGGGATTCTCTAATCCCACTTTTCAGGTGCTTTTGGCAACAGTCCGGCTCCGCCGACATCTTCTCAACCCCATCAAACTCCCGTCTGGAGTAACAAGCAATCAATTCTGCCTGTTAAGCTGTCGAAATATTTAACAGATATTACAGCTAATAGGCGAGGGGAAACCTCACAGCCGCCAGCCAGGAAGAAAAATGACTTGGCCCCTTGCTTCGCCACGGCAATGCAAATGAGAAGCAGCTTCGGTCCGGGAGCTCAGCGCCAAGGCAGAGCGACTGAAGGGATAGGCGGGGCAGGATCGGCCCTGAGTAGGGGCCAAGTAGCTTCTCGAGATGACCCTGCCACCCTGTGTAGGAGAAGAAGATGAAGAAGAAGTGCCGTGGGTGTTTCTTTCAGGCTGAGCCAACATTTCTCAGGAGACTGTTTCTGAGAACGTTTCTGAGAGATGCTTTTCTTTTTCTCACTCTCTGCCACCCCCCCCACCCCCCGAAATAGAATGCCACGTTGCTGCCTTTTCTCCAAATATTCCCCACCCTATTTTTTTCACAGCGGCTGCATTGGAGCATTCAAGGTGCGGCTGGACAGACATCTGTCAGAGATGCTTTGACCTGGATTCCTGCATTGAGCAGGGGGTTGGACTCGATGGCCTTGTAGGCCCCTTCCAACTCTACTTTTCTATGATTCTATGATTCTATGATTCCTCTGCCACACACACACACTCACTACGTCTAGAGCAGTGTTCTCCAACCATGAGTCCCCAGATGTTTTTGGCCTACAACTCCCAGCATGCCCCAGCCAGCGTAGCTGGCTGGGGCATGCTGGGAGTTGTGGGCCAAAAACATCTGGGGACCCAAGGTTGGAGAACACTGCGCTAGAGCATCATGGCGGATGCAAAATGGTGACTGCCAACCCAGTTACTGTGCCCCCTTGCAGAGGCCGCAAAAAGACACAAAACTTTTTTGGGGGGGGGGAGAAAGAAGCTCTGCCACTGCTAATGGTGCGCCCCGGCTGTGGGAAATAGTTGGAGAATTTCTTCGGCCCCGGAGAATTTCAGTGAAATGCCCCCCACCCTCACCTGTTCTGAAGCCAGCTAAGGGCAGTGTCTGCCACCACAGTGAATTCCATCAAGTTCTGTAGATCTCTGTAAAAAGAAGCACTTTTTTTCCCCCCCCTGCCCGGAACCTACCGCTATCATTATTTATTATTTATTCAATATATCTATTCACCGCCCATCTGCCAAAAAGGCTCCCTGGGCGGTTTCCAAAACACAACACGAAAATAACAACAGGATGGTATAAAAACACAAACATATTAAAAAATAGAACACGATGAAAACAAAACGATCATTGGGCTTTTAATTTTATACGGCCGACCTTATAATACGAGGACCGCGGGCACCCACACACCAGTCCTCGTATTATACGGAAGGGTGCATAAAATTATGCAGAGTATGGAAAAAGCGGGTCTCTCGCTCAGCGCATGAGTGGCATAAAAAAAAAACCTCACAGCTACAAAACGTGGTGTCAGCCACTGTCTTCAATACCCTGGTGCTCCGCTGTGGAAAACCCATTGTAGATAAACAGCTATCTCGGGGAATTAGCGTTCCCCCGCCCTCCTCTCAAGCTGCTGATGGGTGATTTTTATCAGCAGCCCAGAAGGATTATTGGCACATTTGGGCATGGCAGGGAAAGGCAAGTTCCAAAAGCCCTACAGATTCCAAGATTAGTTTCCAAATATAGTCAGCGATGAAGGCAGAGGTGCCCAAGTGTGCCCGTTGTATCCGACCTCTGGGTTTTAACCAAGGCATGGTACAATAACCTTGCTCACATTTTCAAATCTAAGGAAACAAAGCAGGGTTTGAGCATCTGCTGTGTAAGCAAATATAGGCCGAGTGGGCACACTTCCACTCCCCAGCAGGGGCGTGTTTCTTCCACCTTCCCAGAGGAAGGTAGCGTGCAGGCGGGAAGGAACACTATCTGTAGTTGCACTTGCAGTGCTGAGCCTGCAACGAGCAGGGTGCTTGGACTGGATGACCTCCGATGCCCCTTCCAACCCCGTGATTCTGTGATCACCCCACTGATGTGGGGGCGGCGGCGTGCACCTAACCAGAGAAGGCGGCAGCGGCCCTGGTGGACTCCTCTTTCCGACGGGGTGTGTGGGATTGATTAGCCAGTTTTCTGTTTGGGACTGAACAGGAATTTGGGGTGTGTGTGTGTGTGCCTTTTTTCTGCCTACTCCCCACTACAGATAAGACCTGGGGATGAAATGACTTTGGCAGGGCCATTCGGTGGATGTCTGTTGAGGCTAACTGGCTTACGTATTCTGATCACGACGCCAGGTAGCCCAGGCTGGGGTGGGTGGGTGGGTTTAAGGCAAACTGCGTGGGTGAACGGGCCGGTGGTGCTGCCAATTTTAGACCCTGGACAATGCTCGGGGGGCGGCGCACACTTTATATGGCCTTGTGTATTACTGTAGTTATGAATATGAAGTACACAACTAACATTTCTCTTCCCAGCCACGATCCCATGCTTTCCAACTGCTTCTACGGGCTTCTCTACACGAGGCGTTTATCGTGCGCTCGTGATCCCTCACTCACGGAAGTTTGCGGGTCCTTTACAGGACGTCGTCATCCTCCCAGGGCCTCTCCCGTGTTTTCCAGCCATTTTCGCGGCTTTTTTTTTTTTTTTCCTTTTAGAGCGAGGAGAGTCAGGTATTATCCTGGATGCCGCCATGATTAGCCTCGTGTAAATTCGCAATTCCGCTCTATCCCACAGTGCCACCTTGTGTTGTGTAATGGAACATATTGGACATATACAGAAAGGCAGAGAGGGAAACCCCGGCAGAGAGAGGGGAAAAAAACTCATGTGAAAGGACGCCCCCTTCCTCCCGCAAAGGGAACGGAAGAAGCAGCCTTGGTAAAGCGCCGGGTTAAATGCCTCATGTACAGGAGCCTCACAGACGTTCCTCACATGTTAGAATGTTTTCGAACCCTTTAGGACAACAAGAAAATCTCTGAGCGTGTGTAGTCCTCTGCGTTTTAAGTTGACTTAAACCATAACGCCATCATGACTGCAGGAATAAAATGGAGTTTGCTTCTGCTGCTGCCCTTGTTACCTGCCGCTCGCTGGGTGGGTCAGTTGCGGGGGCCCCTGGACTTTGGCCCCGAGGTCTGGCCCTAGCAGCGCTGCTGAAGGCGGTGCTCACTCAACCCTTCCTCGTTGCCAGGTGGGCTGACTTTGGGCTCCATATTATACAGGGATGGGGGCCTACAGCGGTCAGTCTAGGTGAGGAGGCAAGAAAAGACCCGGATCAGTTTGCTGACTGAACCGGCACCTGGACCGGGGTGGTGCTGCCCAGCTGGGGAGACGGAAGGAGCCCCCTGCCTTCTCCCCCGAGTTAGGGATGCCTGCAGGAAACCGTTAAGTTAGGATCCGGGTTAGACCCATGTTAGTATTCAGTCACGTCGGAAACCAAGGATTGGAAACTTGTAGCCCTCCAGATGTTTTGGCCTATGACTCTCATCACGTCAGGCCTAACCAGCATAGGTGAGGGGTAATGGGAGTTATGCCCTCCAGTCAGATATTGTTTTTGTTGTTGTTGTTTTGCCTACAAGTTTCCCACCCCTGCCTTAAACCCAGTTCCTGTCTCATGCCTTCATTCCGGGGCCTGGCAGGCAGGGGGACAACCAGGAGGAGTGGATATTTGGGAGACAGGACAGTGAGCTGCTCAGCTCAGTTCTGGTACTGGAGAGACAAATTCCTTGGCCGCGCATATGCTCAGAAGCACCCTGTTCCTTCATTTTATGCTGCCGCGCTGCCCTCCAAGCCACAATTTTGCATCTGGATCCGGTTGGTGGACCTCAGGATTCGAGGAGCAAGTAGCAAGCCTGAAGTCCACTCACCGCCGATGTACTAGAAATCAGTGTTCTCCAACCTTGGGCCCCCAGATGTTTTTGCTGGCTGGGGCATGCTGGGAGTTGTAGGCCAAAAGCATCTGGGGGCCCAAGGTTGGAGAACACTGTACTAGATGGACTGCTGGATTCAAAAGGTGAAAACCCAAGCTCAAGTCCCTGTTCAGCTATAAAGCTCTTTAGGTGACTTTGGGGCTGTCTCTGTCTCTGTCTCTCTCTCACACACACACTCACTCTCACACACTCCACCTAACCTACCTCACAGGATTGTTGTGTGGATAAAAAAAGGGCAAAAAGAGAAATATCTGTAAGCTGGAGCTCCATCCTTCGAGGAATGGTGAGATGGATGTGTACATGAAAGGCAGACTTAAAACGTGAACTGGAAACTTCAGGTTCCACAACTTCACCTAACAAGTAATCCGAGACTGTGCAAGCCTTAGAGCTCCATTAAGGCACAAAATTGGAGCGACTGCATCCGCTTCTGTGACTGGCAAGCAGCGTGGAGCCTCTGGGTTGGCAGCTTGGTGTTTAAATGCCAGAAATGTACAAGGTTTAAGCCCTTAAAAGCTTCAACCCTAGTGCAGCCAAGTTTGGTGTACTTATTACTTGGCTTGCTCCGACCTATCTCTTGCACTTCTATTCTCTCCCTCTTCTTCCTCTGTTGCCTTCCCAAAGGCAGAGAGAAAGGCAGAGAAAAACGCTCTGTGTGTGTGTATGTGTGTGTGTGTGTGTGTGTGTGTGTGAGAGAGAGAGAGAAAGAGAGATGGGGTGGTCCTGCCCCCACAAAGAAAACCCATGGCTTGTTGTTAGGTTGTGAACTCTGGGTTGTTTAAACCATGGGTTGTCGTTACGTCCATCAGCCAGAGAAGCAAGAGCCACTGGGAGGCTGCACTGCACCCCCTGCCTCCCAGGAGTAACATCACAGCAAGGGGGAGACCAACCTGGCCCCATACATCAGCCATAGAAAGAACAGCTGCAGGGAGCTTGTTTTGCCAGGAAAAAAAGGAAAAAGAAAGAAAGAAAAAACCTATAAGAACCTTTTAACGAAGAACTGGTGCCTGAGTTTTGCATTCTTCCTCTTCCCTCCCAATCCCCTTTCCTTTTGTGTCATGTCTTTTAGATTGTGAGCCTGAGGGCAGGGACTGTCTTATTATTAATATTGGTAAGCCACTCTGGGAGCCTTTTCTGGCTGAAGAGTGAGGTATAAATGCAATACATAAATAAATAAATAAATAAATAAATAATAAACCCAGAACTGTGGGTTGTTCATGAGTTGTTCTGCCAGGCTACAGAGGTGGCGGGCAAGAGTGGTAAAAAAAACCAGCCACTCCATGTGCTACAGTGCCACAAAGGCACGTGGGATACAGGGAAGGAGGGAGTGGGAGAAGGGGGCAGGAACCAAACCACCCAGGAATTTTTTAAAAAACAACCATCGGTGGTTTGCTTGATTGTCTGCCAGCCAGATCATGGTTTAACTCTGGGTAAGGCAACAGCCCATGGGTTAGTTAAACCATGGGTTGTCCTTATGTGTGGACCAGGTCACCGTTTGTGTGTGAAGTCCCTAAGTCAAAGAGATCCTTGAAAAGCATGTTTCAACACAGCAGTTGCAGAGGGCGCTGCATGCATGCCAAGCTAGGCTATGTACATGGCGTGGTGCCCTAGTAGCCATGCGCACACTTTGACTTGCATATCCGCCAGAGACAAGATGCCTCGCCTCCCTGCTCCTCCAGAGTCAGGATGCAATAGCCGAAGAGTGGAGAGGGGGGCTGAACACCCCCCCCAAGGATGACGGAACATTAGCAATTCACGCCAACAACACTTTAACAAGGTGCCCCCCCCCCCCCGAAGGCAACATCGGGATTGCAATTCTGCCCACGGTCAAGGGGCAGAAAACGGGGGCCATCCATAGCAAACAGGGAGTCAACAAAACTGGGCCTTCTCTCGGCTCCAGATTTTCACGCAAAGCACAAGGCCGCCTTACACCCAACCAGGCCGTTGTCGGTCGATCTAGCTACGCTGGCTGGGGCAGGCTGGGGCATGCTAGGCCAAAAACATCTGGGGACCCAAGGTTGGAGAACACTGATCTAGTGTCCCTTACTCTACTGCAGGGATGGGGACTCGGACTCCAGGACTCGACTCGTGAGTCGGACTGAGTCCCCCCTCTGACTCGAGTCAGACTCGAGTCCCAATATTTTTAATGGGACTTGAGACTCGACTCGGGACTCGAGACCAAGGACTCGTGTTCCAAGATCGTGTTCCTCAAATGCAACATGGATAGGTTTTAGGAAGTACAGCAAGTTTATTTTTTAAAATCATTTCCTAAAATGCAACCTTTCAGACATTTTGGGTTTGGCTGCCTCTGCCTGCCTGTCTGGGGTTCCCAGCCTCCTCTGCCTGCCTGGCCTCTTCTTAACCAGTCCCACAGTTTGAATTTCCCAAGACAAAGGCCTCTGCCTGCCTGCTTTGGGGTTCCCCGCCTCCTCTGCCTGTCTGGTTATTTTGGGTTTGTCTGCCTGGTCTGTTCTTGCCAAAATCAGTTGCAGAGTTTTGAGATAAAAAGGCACACTTGTGCCTAGGATTTATTTAAGCCACACATCTGAAGTAGCCTTATTTTGTTGGGGGAAAACCCCCCATTGATTTTAATAGGGACTCGTGGAGTCAGCTTTGGGAGTGACTCGGGACTCGAGAGTCACCATTTTGGACCAAGGACTTGGACTCAGACTCGAGACTCGGGTCCAAAGACTCGTGACTCGACTCGTGACTCGAGACCAAGGACTCTGCAACATCCCTGCTCTACTGGCAGCAGGCTGTCTGTGGCTTCAGGCAGAGAAGGGTCTTTGCGTCCCATCTGCTGCCCCCTGACCCTTTGAAAGTGGAGACACCAGGCAAGGACGGAACCTGGGACCTTCCGCGTGCCAAGCAGATGCTCTGCGCCTGAGTTACAGCCCTTCCCCTAGACCTCAAGTAAGAGCCCTCATGGGTCGGAAAGGAAGAAAGGGCCCGATGTCAATAGGAACCCAGGAAGCTGCCTTCGACTGAGTCGGCCCCTTGGTTCATCTCTCGCCCAGGACGGTTTGCTTTCTCTTGAATGGCCGGAGCTCTCCAGGCAGGGTTTCAGGCGAGGGTCCTTCTTCTTCCCCCAGCCCTTCCTGGAGATGCCGGGAACTGAACCTGGGTACGTCCACCTGCAAAACAGGTCCTCTGCTACTAAGCTACCCTGGGACCCTCCAGATGTTGCTGGGCTAGCATTCCCATAATTCCTGAGCATTGGCCAAGCTGGCTGGGGCTGATGAGCCAGTGTGGCGTAGTGGTGAGAGTGTTGGACTGGGACTGGGGAGATCCGGGTTCGAGTCCCATGAAGCTCACTGGGTGACTGTGGGCCAGTCACTGACTCTCAACCTAGCCTACCTCACAGGGTTGTTGTGAGGATAAAATGGAGAGGAGGAGGAGGAGGATTCTGTAAGCCGCCTTGGGTTCCTTGCAGGAAAAAAGGCGGGGTACAAATATAATAAATAAAAATAAATGAATGAATGAATAAATAGAGGGGAGTCAGAGTGCAGCAACACCTGGTGTGTCACAGCTTCTTCACCCCTCCTTCTTCACCTTTCCTGCAAGAAGCCGCCTTATACCAAGGCTGACCGTGGGTCCATCTGGCCTAGGATTGTCTCCCCTGATGGGCAGTGACTCCCCAGGGTTCAGGCAGGGGATGGTCTTCCCCAGCCCTGCTACCTCGTCCCTTTGGCTGGGAATGCCAGGATTGAACCTGGGACCTTCTGCATGCAAAGCAAGACACTGACTGGGTTGACAACATCAGCGGTTGAGTGTGGGTTGCCGTTGAACCGTGGGTTGTGGTTGAAATGTGGGTCGTCGTGTTGTCTGAACCCAGCCGAGATAACAAACCATGGAGAACAACCCACAGTTCACAACCCAACAACAAACCGTGGGTTCTCTTCATGGCTTGTTCATGGTTAACAAGCCATGACTTGTTAGTGCAGCAGGGTTCAGACAACTTGATAACCCACAGTTCAACAACAGCCCACGGTTCAAGCAACAACAACCCACACTCAACCCTTGAATCGTGTTGCATGAACGCTGCCATTGTGGTCCTCCTGTTGAAGCATACAAAGCTGCCTTATGCTTAGACTGGGGTGCAGAACGTCTTTCAGCCCGTGGGCCGGACTCTGTTTCAGAAGAGCTCTCGGGGGCCGCATTCCAGTGGTGGGCAGGGCCGGAGGTGAAAGAAGCCAGGCCAAAATACATGCAGTAGCTCAAAACTCTTAAGTGCCAGTAACGAAGCCTTGGGAGAGGCATTTCAACTTTTTAGAACGTGGGGGGAAACGCCCCAAAGCCGGGAAACTAGCAAGGGATTGGAGGTTGGGGGGGAAAGGGGGTGCGGCCATCTGGGGAAAACAAAGGGCTGGTTTGGGGACCTAGGCCTGAGGTTCTGCACCCCTGGTTTAGAAGAGGTGCATGCTGCCTTTCGTTCGAATGATCCTCAAGGCTGCTTATAATAAATTGTAATAATAATTATAATTACACACACACACACACACACCAGCAGGCCTTCGCCCCCTTGTCGATGGACGAGGCCAGAGTGTGCTTCCCTTCAGCTCTGTTTAGAATGGGAGAGCCAGTGTGGCGTAGCCGCTCGAGTGCTGCACGGGGACTCGGGAGATCCGGGTTCTAGTCCCCGCTCAGCCATGAAGCTCACTGGGTGACTTTGGGCCAGTCACGGACTCTCAGCCTAGCCTACCTCACAGGGATGTTGTGAGGATAAAATGGAGAGGAGGAGGAGGAGGGCTCTGTAAGCCGCCTTGGGTTCCTCACGAGAGGAAAAAAGGCAGGATATAAATGTAATAATAAAATAAGAAATGTTGTCTGAGGGAAAGGGCCAGACAGAGCGGTGTGTTCTTTCTGGCTGGGGGAGGCCTTCTTTCGCCTCCTCCCTTGCAATGACCTTCTGTCGCCTTCATGACTTGCTTGTGAGCTTTTCCAACGCATTTGGCTGGCCACAGTTGGAAGCAGGACACTGGTGCTAGGTGGACCTTTTGCAAATCCTTATTCCGATCCGGGCCTTCCCTCACCCGGCTTCCTCTCCTACAAAAGCTGAAGCTGTTCCTGGAAAGCCCCAACCAATGAATTATGTGGATGTCTGAAAATAGACCACTTTCCCTGTTCGTAATGTGGGTTTCCCACGCGTGGACAAGCCGTGCAGAGAAGCGCCATCCAGAATGCGTCTCATGCGTAACTAATGTCCATCCCTGGTCATGTTGAAATTAAAACACCCCAAACCTTATTTACCTTTCCTTGTAGGAGAGTTGTTGCTGTGTCTCCTTTGATCGTTTTGGTTGCCCCTTTCTGCACCTTTTCCAGATCTACAATATCCTATTTGAGTTGGGATGGCCAGAACTGTATAAAGGCATTACCGGTTGTTTTCTTTTCAGTCTGTTTCCTAATAGCCTCCAGAATGGAATTTGCCTTTTCTTCTGCCCCTGGATCCTGACCACACTTAAGAGACTGTCAAGACACGCTCATGTTTCTCTGAGGTTTTGAATGTTCATACACGCCTGGAATCGTCACCACTCGTGTGTGAAAGTCCAAATCCACCAGTTCTCAGAATTTGCTGTAATGCAACAGCTATGCACGCATGCACGCGAGATTTCCAAAAGAGAAATCTTCCTTCCTTCTATTTCTAACGTTCGAGGCATGAGTGCGGTGGGGCTCTCGTGTAGCCAAAAAGTCATCACGCATGCACAAGAGGGAGGGATCTGCAAGTTTGGGGGAAGCAAGGATGACAAGAATTTGTAATTTGCAGAATTGCATCAAATCTTTTTTTTAAAAAAATCTATGCGGTTTCAAGTAAGCATGCCTGGAACTGCGGCCTTCTTTTAATTTCCAGTTTAAGATCAAGTTGTCCTTTGCATGTGAAAATGGCTTTTCCTCCAAGTAACCAGAGGGGTCAGTATCGGGGAGGGGCTGAACTGATTGCCTAGTGGGAAGGGGGTGGCGCAGGCCACACCAATGTTTTTTCTCTCAAGGGTCAGCTATTTTTTGCTTATTAAGGGAGAGGGAAAGTACCCCTTTCTGTAAGAAAAATACTGTACTTGTGGATTACACACACCACCAGTGCTTGGGGGAGAACGAAACTCCCTGGCTGAAGCCGCCTTTAAAAATGACCCCCATATGGAGCTGTTTTCTTCTAGGAAAGGAGCCATAAATCATGGGAAGTCGCTGATAGATTTCCAATCAAATTTCCCTTCCCACAACCCGCTCCTCACACTCCAGGTGCAGCAGGACTTTGTCCTCCCCCCACCGTCCCAACTTCTGTGGACACTGGTGGGCGGGGGTGGGGGAGAGAGAAAAAGCCCCACGGACAGACCATTGATCCCTGAACCTGTCGATTTTATTGAGCCCCTCCCCCCCCCCCCCCGCCCAGGAGCAGCTTTAGGAACAAACGTGTTGGTTGTTGCTTTCTGGGCTGCTTTGATTTGCAGTGTGCCCGGCTGCATGAAAGGGGGGGGGGAGCCCTGGCGAGGTGTTAGAGGGAAGGAGGGAGGGAGGGAAGAGCCATCAGGTTCAAGGGATGGGTGATGTGGGAAGATGATGTTTGGGGCTGGGTGCGTGCAAGAGATTTGCTGGAGCAGACCTGGACTGTTCTAAATGTTCTAAATCAGTGTTCTCCAACCTTTGGGTCCCCAGATGTTGTTGGCCTACAACTCCCAGCATGCCCCAGCCAGCTACGCTGGCTGGGGCATGCTGGGAGTTGTAGGCCAACAACATCTGGGGACCCAAAGGTTGGAGAACACTGTTCTAAATTAACAAACAGACCTTGGTCCCTGTTGCTTGTTCCACAGCAGGCTTCCCTGAGCTCTGGTGGCTAATGGCTGTGGATATAGGCCTAACACAAGACCTGCCTTGCTGGATCAGACCAAAAGTCCGACTTGGCCTCGTAGAGCCCTCCAAGGGTCCAGGCGTTTGGGGGAAGAAGTGAAGTCATGGCAAGGGAGGGCTGGGGAAGGAGTGGGGCAGGAGAACCGAGCCGCATCAAACGGGACCCCGGGGTGGCGCAGTCTCCGGGTATCAGACCTTCCCGGCTGGACTGCTCGCCTAGATCCAGCAGTAAGCAAGAGCCAAGAGGGCTGGGCAGCCCCTCCACTAATGGGGCTGAGCCCCTCAGATGCCCAGCCGGGCCACCCTCTCTGACGCCAGGGCTGGCCTCTCCCTTCAGCGAGGCGAGTTCCATTTTGCCTTTATGATAGATATAATTTAAAGATCCAAGAGGTGTTAAAACCCATCCGTCACTCCCTGGCTGAGCTTAAATCTTCTTCCAGATGATCTATATCGCTTGAGGTATTAACGAGTTTTCCAATTTCCATTCAATCAGCAAATCCGGCCCGTCTCTTGGCACACAGGCCCTGCGTTAGGTCATTAATAATTGCAATGGAAATCAGCGGCCACAGAAACACACTCACGCACCTACCTATACACAGGCTAACAACACACATCCCAGTGCTACTCATGAGGCAACTTTCCCTTACACCCACTACAACCAGTTTGTTCTTAAATAGTAAGGAGGGACTGGTCTACTGCCATTCCTTTCCTTGGTTGTTTCGAAATTTCACTCAGTGCAGTGTTTCCCTTCTCCTTAATTCCAGCCAGGGCAGGTGCAAGGTAGTTTGGTGCCCTAGGCAAGATCAGATATTTAGCGCCCCCCCTTCCCACTTGAGCCCTCCCTCCCTCCAGCCCTATGCTCCTGGCGCCTCCTTTAGCCCGGCGCCCTAGGCAGCCGCCTAGTTGGCCTAATGGTAGCACCGGCCCTGATTCCAGCTTAACTGAGAGCCGGTGTGGCATAGTGGTGAGAGTGTCAGACTAGGACTGGGGAAATCCGGGTTCTCGTCCCCACTCGGCCATGAAGCTCATTGGGTGACTTTGGGCCAATCACTGACACTCAACCTAACCTACCTCACAGGGTTGTTGTGAGGATAAAATTGAGAAGAGGTGCACTATGTAAACCATCTTGGGTTACTTTAAAAAAGGGGGAGGGAGAATGAGATACAAATGTAATAAATAAATAAATAAATAAATAAATAGGAAAATTTCTGGACCGGGCACACACATGACTAGTCATAGATTTCATAGATCATAGAGTTGGAAGGAGCCTACAAGGCTATCGAGTCCAACCCCCTGCTCAATGCAGGAAACTAGAGGAGGGGGGTCTCCCATCCAAGTAATAACCAGGCTTAGCTTTCCACGCTCAGACAAGCTGAGCCAGTGTAAGCCACAGGCCTATAAGCTGATGGGAACTGAGCTAGCAGTGACTGACCAAGAAATTTTAGGGATGTAACTACTCACCTCAAGTAGGCATAGCAGGCCTTAACAGCCTTGTTGCCCTGGTTTCTACGGAAAATACGTAGAATTGGGTCCCAGCGTGCCGGTGCAGGGTCCCAGCGTGTCACCTCTGGCCAGCCGGAAGTGACATGACGGGACCAGTGCGGCCTGCGTGACCAGCTCGAGTCATAGCTTTCCATTCATTTGCATCCCTTTGGGACACTTTGTATGTGACATGGAAAGGCCCTTGGTGTGGTCTTAGCCAGACTGTTATTAGTAATTCAGGCTCAAACAGGAACTCTGCTAGGGATGCAAGAGAAATTTGTTTCTGTACACTTTTGACCAGAAATTACCCAGTTCGCAGCATCTCCCAGAACCAAATACAATCTGTGATGCGATTCACAGAACAAAAGAAATCTGTTCGGGGGAAAAAATGCATGCTACTGAAAAGTGCACTCACGTGTTTTCATCAATCGGAGAAAAATGAGTACATTTCAAAAAATGTGCACAATTATACAGTTGGGGGAATGCGCATGAAAATACGCACGCATTTCCATGCAAAAGGGGGGGGGAACCCCAAACTCGCAATCTGTTATGGACATGGCTCAGAATGAGCTTTGATGTGGAATTCAGAGAAAGCTTTGCTGATTCGTTCATCATTTATATGGGTCAACAGTTTGGCACTGGGGTATTTTAAGTGAGGGGGGGGGACAGACTTTGGGCTTTTTGGGGATCTACTTTCGTTGTTGTTGTTTTTTCCACCCAATCCCAAAGATCCACCAACTGGAGCCAGGTGCAAAATAGGGGCTGGGAGATGGTGACTCAAGTGATGATCCAGTTACCTGTGCTACACCATGAGCCATATGCTGGAATGACCACCATATAGAAGTACATGTCTACACTTGAGTTACTACAGATCCAAGGTTCTAAAGACCTAATTTGGGGGAAGGGGATTTTTTGTTGCCATTGTTAAACAATCCAGAGTCAGAAGATGGCTCCTAGTACTAACAACCCAAAGACATTGTGCGGCTATTCTGTCTTTTCCTCCTCAGTGGAATTTTTGTGGAAAGAAAAGGAGAAGAAGCAGTCAGTAAATGTGGGAGAGTTACAAGTGGGAAGCATCATTGCCTGGAATGAATCCGGATCCCTCAAAAAATTCTATGAATGAGGCAGGGTGATTGCAGACACACAAAAATTCATCTGGAAGTGCCCAGAAACCCTTGCTGGCAGGGCCGGTGCTACCATTAGGCCAACTAGGCAGCTGCCTAGGGCGCAGGGCTAAAGGGGGTGCCAGGATCATAGGGCTGGAGGGAGGGCTCAAGTGGGAAGGGGGGGGCACTAAATATCTGATCTTGCCTAGGGCACCAAACTGCCTTGCACCGGCCCTGCTTGCTGGTCTACTCCAAATCAGAGCACCTGCTTCTGCATCTTTCTTGGGGGTGGGGTGGGGGGCTCTGCCCTGCCACTATGGCTGGTGGCAAGTACATGGGGCACAACCTTCTCCATGGGGGCACCCAGGTTCTGGAATTCCCTCCCTTCAGGAGGCTTGTTGAGACACCCTCTTAAACTTCAAGAAGGTGCTGAAAAAACCATCCTGCTTCAATAAGTATGATGACTTTGTTTATTTGTTTGCTGCCCTGCAACCGTGTTTTTATGGCGGGTTATGTTATAACAATAAAATACTTTCAAATACGAAATAGCAACAGTAATTTAAAAAGAAAAGCACTGAAAGCAGCAGTTAAAACAATCAAATTTAAGAAGCCTAGGGCAATAAAGAAGTTTTCGCCTGGCACCAAAAGAATAGCAAAATGGGCACCAAGCGAGCCGCCTGGGGAAGGAATTCTACAAACGGGGTGCCACCTTTTTGTAATACAGGATATGTCCCATGGATTAGTTGCTGTTTGACCCTGTGGCTGAATGAGCTTTTTTCTAGTTTTCAGTTTGTTTGTTGTCTGTCTGCTGTCAATCTGTTTATTGGTTTCTTATTGTTTTAAAATTATATTTTTTATTTTTTTTAATGAACATACACCACTGTAGTGGCCTTTTTGGCTGAAAAATGGCAATCATCATCATCATCATCATCATCATCATCATCATCATCATATCCTACCTTACAGGGCTGTTTTTGAGGATTACCCAGAGAACATAGATGAGTGAACATTCAAAACACTTTATTGTCTTAAAAGTGTATATCCCAACCTCCCGAAATTAAAAAAACGATCACATTAAAAAAAACAAAGCGAATGCAAGCAAGAAGACCTCTGGCTGTTTGGTGGCTTCCTGCCTTTTGCGCATGCGCATTCCCTCTCCCCCCCTCTAAAAAGTTGAACTCTCTCTTAGTTACTGGCGGGAAGAGCCTGAAGCTAAAAGAGGCTGGTAGTTTTGGCCACACCCCTTTTGCCTTTGGCCCCGCCCTTCACTGGAATGGAACCTCCTCCTAGAGCGGTGTTCTCCAACCTTGGGTCCCCAGATGTTTTCGGCCTACAACTCCCAGCATGCCCCAGCCAGCGTAGCTGGCGGGGGCATGCTGGGAGTTGTAGGCCAAAAACATCTGGGGACCCAAGGCTGGAGAACAATGTCCTAGAGCTTCTTCGGCCCTCGGACTGAAAGTGGTTCAACACCCCTGGGTTAGGCCAAAGGCCTGTTGGAACAAAAAAAAGTGTTCAGTTGGTGTCAGAACCCAGTTGGGGAGAAGGATCAGAAGGGGAGCCCCCAAGGTGGCCGCTCTGCAGCTTGGTCAGTGCAAGAGAGAAGGCCCTTTCCTGTATTTCCTCCACTGCACCTCTGGTGGGGGCAAGGCGGGCAGAAGGACCTTCCCCACTGACTCACGCAGATGAACAACGCCATCCTTTCCGTCACATACTGGCTTTCCGATCTGCGTTACGCAACGAAGCGTACTGGGAAATGGGGTGTCCAGAGGGTGTATTTAATATCAGGGCAGTTATCCTGTTAACCCTGGACTGGACTGACCCTTGATCTGATCCCAGCGGGGCTCATCTTCTGCTCTTATGATGTCTAAGTGGAACTTCCAGGTTCAAAGGCAGTCTAGCTGCGAAGATGGGGCAAACGTCTGGTCTGGAGAGGGCTGTTGCCTTCTTCATGCCCTGCTCACAAACTCCCCAGAAGCCGCTCTGCCAAGCGCTGAATAGGAGCAGCAGTTTGGACTAGGTGGAGTTTGGACCCAATTCAGCCAGGCAACTCTACTCGAAATATGTTACAAACGCTATGTAGGGTTAAAACATAAAACTACATACCTATTGCCTGAATTATTATTATTTTTTCCTGGAAAGACCCTTAGATCTTTCACGGCTTTTCATGGCTTTTCATTCAACAGAAGCCAGCCTCACTACTAAAACTTATCTAAATAATAACATATTGGATTTACTTTAAAGCTCAATATTCTGTCTCTCTGGTTCCTGGGGGAAATGAATGGTTCATGGTCCAACCTACTCCATTAAGATGGATGCAGGAGAGAAAGGCCTTTGTATCCTTCAACCCGCATAATTCTCCCTCTCCCGCCCCCCTCCCAGCAAAAGTATAATTTCTTTGTTGACCATTTCTGCCGGTGGGCCGGCTGGGAGTAGTAGACACGGTGGCGAGTCCAAAACCTGGCCGACGGCCTTCCCAGCCCCACTCAGGCACCAGCAATGGGATTTTAATAGATGTATTTTCAAATTAGTTCTGGAGCTTTCAGGACTTATCAGTTAAATGAGCTTTTTCAAATTGATTCAAAGGTCACCCAGAGAAGTTTTCACGTCTCTGTTATCTCTCCCTTAAGGTTCCAGTGGCAACCGGCAACAAGGGAAGTAGAGAGAGGAGGAATGGAGGAGGCAGTTGGGGGGGAGAGAGAGATAAAGAAGAAAGAAAGAAAGAAAGAAAGAGAATTAGATAGACAGATAGGGGGAAGGGGGGAAGGAACATGGGAGAAAATAAAGGGATGCAGAACAGAAAAGAAGAATAAAAGAGAATGCACAGGAAGGAAAAGAGATCAGAGTGGGAGAGAAGGAAGATATTAGGGAACAGCAAGGAATGAAAGATGAACAAATGGAAAGGAGACTGAAAGAAGAGACAGGAAGGGGGGGGAGAACTGGATGGAGAGAGGAAGGAAGGATTTTAGTTTGTAAGGCTAAGGCCAAGTTCTCATGTTTTATTTCATTCAACCTCTTGTGTTGGCAGGGAGAGGGGAATCATCATCATCATCATCATCATCATCATCATCATCTTAATGGAAAATATAAATAGATGTGAATACAGGACTGTGGCTTATGCTGGCTCAGCTTGTCTGAGCGTGGAAAGCTAAGCAGGGTCAAGGCTGGTTGTTACTTGGATGGGAGACCCCTCCTCTAGTTTCCTGCATTGAGCAGGGGGTTGGACTCGATAGCCTTGTAGGCTCCTAATGAAATCTATGAGAAAGAAAAGAAAAGGATTGATAGGAGAGAAGTGGAGGGTTTGAAACCAACAGGGGGGCGGGGGAACAAGCAGGGGAAAAAACACCGGTCTCTTACTTTGCTGCGAGGGAATTAAATGGAAATCCTGATATGAATTTGACAAGCCCTCTGGAACAGCCGGGCAAAGATTTATCCGTTAATTATTTATCATAATTAAGTCCCGCTAATAGATTGGGCTGCTGCGGTTCTGAGGATATTTCTATTTATAATTAATGCGCGGGGGAGTAAATTAGCGGAGGCTTAAGTGGATTCTTGCTTCCTGAGAGCCTGGGAGATAATATTTAAAAGAAAACAAAATAAAATATTATTTCCTTCCTTGGATGGAAAATCTCGCTAGAGAAGAACCAGCCAGTGGGAACGTTTTGCTTGTTAATTTGTTAGCAATTCGGGGGCCCGTAAACTGAAAACGAATCGTTCCAAGGTTTAATTCGGATCAAGGGTAGAAGCTTTCTGCGCGGTTTCCAGCATCGTGAAATTCTATTTTAGTCAAACTCGTTTAAGACAGCGAGAACAACGAGTTTCATCCCGAAAATTAGCCTTTCCCGGTTGCCACATTAGGCTGAATAAATAGTTACATGTTCCGTCCGCAGAGAATCCTAAACTTTTTGCCGCAAACCCAAAGTTGGAGAGAGAACCGTTCCGAAAGAAAATCTCACATCGCACCCAAACACTTTCAGACTGATTTACGGTGCAGCCCGTCTATTATGCACGTCTGCTCAGACGTAAGCCCCACTGAGTCCAATGGGACTTACTCCCAAGTAAGCATTCGGCTACAATCCGGGGCACCCTTCCCCCCCCCCCGGGAGTAAAGTCCAGCAAACAAAGTGGAACTTACTTCTGAGGAAACGTACAGTTGGATTGCGCTGTGAGCGAGTGATTAAAATGCCACGTTATGCTGCATCCTACCCAGCCTTACCTGAAAAAGTAAGTCGCATTGAAATGAGTGGGGCTTACTCCGGAGTAAACATGCACAAACATGGGCTTGGAGGCAGCGATCCCTCTGCTCACGAGAATATAAGCGCCGGCGGGACTCGCTTCCGCGAAGAATGGCCCCAAATGCAGGCGCGGAATTCTCATCTCCGCTTTACGCATCTTATATGATGTTTTAACTTTTTTTAAATTTTATTTTACTTAGGATTTCAAGTTTAGTGCAGGAAGAACAAATATTTAACTGGATGAAAGGGAGCCAGATCGAACCGAGGGCACGACCCCTCCTCGCTTTCACACTGCGATCTACTCAGAAGCAAAGCCCACTGTGTCCCATCATGGCACGTCTGTCTTGGATCGCAGCCTTAACAGGGCTTGGAAGTTGGAACCATTTTGACTACGGACGGAGGACGCGAGCCTATGCCAGTGTAGACAGGGAAAAGGCCTACAAGTCCCATCACCCCCAGCCAGCCGCAAGTCCCATCACCCCCCAGCCAGTATGGCCGAACCAGCATTCCCCGGCCAGCCGCAACTCCCACCATCCCCAGCCAGCATGGCCGAAGGCCGTGCTGGCTGGGGATGATGGGAGTTGCGGCTGGCCGGGGAATGCTGGGACTTGTAGTCCTTTTCCTGTCTAAACATGCTGATAGGATTGCACCCTAAATTTTAGGCTGCAATCCAGTATTCACTTACCTGGGAGTAAGCCCCCCTTGAACTCAGCGGGGGGGGGGGGACTTACTTCTGAGTAGACCTGCCTAGGATTGCGCTGTTAGAGGCTGCTGTGTGATCCGCCTCCCATCGCTGCTGGCAAGGCGGGGTCAGACAGCGATTCAAATCTTATATAGGCTTTCCAAAAATGAAAATGGTCACGGGGGGGAAATCGACGCGAGGTTCCGAACCGAAGAAATAGCAGCACGCTTCCTAGGGAGTAAGTCCCACTGGACTCAGCGGGTCTTCCGTTCGAGTAAACGTGTTTAGGACGGCAAAATAGAAAAAGGATGCCCCCCGTCCTTCCTGTCTTCCTCTCGCTCTCCTTCGCCCTTTTCTTCCTTTTCTTCCTCTCTATCTCCTTTCAATCTCTTTCTCCCTCCCTCTGTATACACGACTCGAGCTCCCAAACCGGGTCAGCCAGATCTCGGCCCCGATTCATAACCCAGTTATTCCGCCTACCAGCGATGGAAAATCGGTTTTTAGAAAGACACGCCCGCGCGCTGGGTTAATGCGGGTTATAGGCGTTTAGACGTCGCGCCGAGTCCTGCCTCCGCCTGTTCAGAAAAAGGTGACATTCCTGATCGATCCCATCTCGCAGGTCAGATGCCAAATTACAATCTCCTATTTCTGGTCGCCTAAATAAAAATAATTGTGGGTGGGGTTGGGGGGGGAATTAATTGAATAAATGCAATTCATGTAAGGACTATACGAATTAGAGAGAGAGAGAGAGAGAGAGAGAGAAAGGGAAACGCTGGATTCTGCTCCGAGAAAGCAGAGCCAAATTGAGATCAAGCTACCTAGAAGTTGTAGCTCATTTTATTCCCAGAAATATCCTATATTATTTTTTATTGTTTATTAAATTATATTAATTATATTATATATTATAATATATTATATTATATCTGGCCAGTCATCCGGCCACTCTGAGCGATGTACAGTCCAATAAAATACAACAACAAGAAGAAAAAAACAGAGTGTAAAACACAATTTAAAACAGTACAAAACTTAAAAATCCTAACCCACCCCATATTCCCACCTGAAAAGCCACATTTTTAATGCGGGGCAGAAGCTAATCAAGGAAGGGGCATGGCAGAGGTCACTGGGGAGAGAGTTCCATAAATTGGGGGCTGCCACAGAAAAGGCCCTCCTCCTAGTCCCCACCAGCCTGGTTTCTCTGGTATATTATATTATATTATTATATTTGGAGCATGTTTCTCTCCAAGGATATAACAAACTAAAGGAATCGTGTGATTTCCCCCTCTCTTCCCCGTCACTCTTCCTTCCCTCCCAGTCCCAAATGTTTTTTTTTGGGGATATTCTCTTTAACCAAAAACTGGCACGTGGTGAGAAGAAAGGGGGCAGAAAGCCCTCTGCCCCTCCACCCTTGTCAGATGCCTCTGGTGTGACCACCTCTGACAGCCTTTCCCAACCTGTTTTGGACATCAGCTCCCATCAGCCCCAGCCAGCAGGGCCAATGGTCTGGAATGCTGGGAGCTGTAGTGCAAAACATCTGGAGGGCATCAGGTTGAAGAAGGCTGGGTCAGCAGCCAGCAGCATGGAGGATCCTCTTCTTCACACTCGCCTGGGAGTCAACCTTCGGTTCGGTGGCACTTTCTTCCAAGTAAGGGTGCATAGGGTGCCACCGAATCCAATGCACGTTTACTTGGGAGCAAGTCCCACTGTACTCAACGGGGCTTACTTCCAAGTAAGGCTGCAGTCCTAAGCCCACCATTTCAGCTCTAGCCCTTGTGTGTTTTACTCGGAAGTAAACTCGAGGGTGTTCAATGGGACTTACTTCTAAGTAAGGGTGCATTCTTAGGGAAGCCACTAGCACCCCCTCCATACAGGAACTGGGGAAATAATAATAATAATAATAATAATAATAATAATAATAATAATAATAATGGGCTACCTTATAGAGTTGGAAGGGGCCTGCGAGGCCATCGAGTCCAACCCCCTGCTCAATGCAGGAAACTAGAGGAGGGGGTCTCCCGTCCAAGTCATAACCAGGCCTGACCCTGCTTAGCTTTCCACGCTCAGACAAGCTGAGCCAGCGTGAGCCACGGGCCTGACTGCAACCAGCATACTGGCTGGAGAGGATGTCCCAGTACAACACATCTGGAAGACACCAGGTTGGAGAAGACTTTTAAAACTACTACTTACTGCCGAAAAAAATAATGTCTTCTTCTGAACATCGGTGAGCTTGCAGATCTATGAGAGTTTATATCTGGTGGGTAACTTGCACCCCCCATCATCCCAACACACAAAGGTACACTATAATTTATCCTTAAAAGAATCTATAAAGCAGTGTTCTCCAACCTTGGCTGGCTGGGGCATGCTGGGAGTTGTCGGCCAAAAACATCTGGGGACCCAAGGTTGGAGAACACTGCTCTAAAGTGTCAGCCCACCCCAAACTCCAGATGTTTTGGCCTAAAACTGCAGTCATTGCTGGCTTTGGCTAATGGGAGTTGTAGTTCAAAATGTTCTCCAGCCTTCTCCAACCTCGCGCCCTTCAAATGGTTTGGACCTCAACTCCCATCAGCCCCATCTAGCATGCCAATGGCCAGGAGTGATGGGAGTTGTAGTCCAAAACATCTGGAGGAACCAGCTTGGGGTAGGCTGCTCTAGCTCCTCAAGACAGAATTTTTCTTTTTGCACCCAGAGTTGTTGTTGTTGTTGTTGTTGTTGCTATTATTATTATTATTATTATTATTATTAATATACCGCCCAACAGCCGAAGCTCTCTGGGCGGTTCACAACAATCCATAAAAACACGCAATACTATATACAATAAAAAACATTATACAAAATGTAATGAGTTAATAACGTTTGCCATGATATCATATCTATCCTAGGAGAATCGCCTGCTCAAAGTCCCGCAAGGGGACTAAAGCTGCAACCCTATAGCAGCCAGGCCACACCCACTTCCCACAGACCACGCCCACTCCGGGTTATTGGTATTATTCTTGACACTTCCCTGGAAGTAAATGATTTACTTCCTACCGGAAGTATGTCCCATTGAGTTAAATGGGATTTACTTGTAAATCCCATTTAACTCAATGGGACTTACTTCCGGTAGGCAGGCGCTGTTAGGCTGCTAGTCATACCCATCTTCTTGGGAGTAAGCCGTAGTGAACACAAGTTGGACTTACTTCTGAGTAGACACAGGATCGAAGCGTCCCTCCAGGAAGTGTGTCTGAAATTGTATAAGCCTACGCATGAAATAGGCCAGGTCTAAAGAAAAAGTATTCTTTCTCGTTTAGGGCTCATCATCTTAGAACAGCCGTCCTCCAACCTGGTGCCTTCCAGATAAGTTGGACTACAAATCCCAGCATCCCCAGCCATCTCTGTCTCTCTCACACACCGGTAGGAAGGACCTCTTCCAAAAACGACCATCCATCCATCGTTTTAAGTACTTCTATTAAAAATAAACAACAACAACAACCCTTTAAGGGCTACTCTTTTGAATGGATCAAAATATTCCCCATCGTTCATTTGGCCAATTAATTAATTACGCGATGCAGCGTGCTCTTTGCGCGCTCTCTCGCTCGCTCTCTGTGCACCCGGGGAATACAAATTTCCCCCCCGTGTAGTGCAATCCTGAACATGTTTACTCCGAAGCAAGGGTCCTCCAATTTAAATGGGACTTACTCCCCGTAAGTGTGTGTGCTGCTTTATTAGCTCTGACCACCGCAATCCTCTTGGGAGTAATTCCCGCTGAACTCAACGGGATTTACTCCTAAGTAGACCACACACAGGCTCGCTGTGAGTCTTCCCATTTCTTTCTTTGCTAAAAGGAAAAAATTAAAGAAAAGCTTTGTGTATACTCACTCACTCACACACACCACTAATTATGCGTCCCACACTTTCTGACACAATAATAAAAAAAAAATCTAAATAAATAGCAAGCAGATAAAATGAACCCGATACAAATCCAAGCAGCGGCTTTCCAAAGTCTCCCACCGTAGCCAAAAGGGTGGGGGGGACAACATCGACCGCCTCATAAATTCTCGGCTAGACATCAAATGCAGCTCTAAAGTCCTCTTTAATTCCTTACTTCGCTTCTGCATCTCACAGGGCCCCCAGAAAACCACGGCAAGATTGAGTATTTGGGTGTCAATTCGATTTAAGGGCAACAAGGCAAATTATGGAGCGGAGCTCTTTTCTCAGTGGGGCGGCCGGTTTCCCAAAGGGAGCGTTCGCTGGACCGGAACGCAGCGCAGGCTTCAAAATGGCTGTCTATAAGGTCTGCACGGGATTGTGACCTGATCCGGCCCAGACTCCAGCAGGAGACGAGGTGGTAGAGTCCTGAGAGGTTTGACTATACCAGTTCAGATTGCAAGAGGGGGGGGGGAGTTCAATCACATGTTGAAAGCTCCCCTTCATTAAAAACGAAAGCAAAACAAAACCTTCCTACATGTAAGGATTATTTTCTCCCTAATGTGCCTTTAAAAAAAACACACACACAAACGCACCAAAAGCGTGGTGTTTTCACCACCCCTGCAACCTGAAGTGGTAAAGGCCACTGTACCACCACCCCCACCCCCTCAGTCTGGACTCTACCACCTCATTCTGCTGCAGGTCTAGAAAGTGAATTCCCCGTGGATCCCAACAGACTTTGCTTCTGGGTAAACGCACTTGTAGGATTTATGGCTTATTATTCAGCATGGTAGGGCTATGCCTATTCTCGCTGGTTTAAATCCCAGGATTGAATTCTTGTTTGTCGGTTCTCCTCCCGCCCTTCGCCAGCGACCTGAGTTTCTCTGTGTACTTCTTTTTTTAATAAACAAATCTCTGAAAATAATAGAAATAGAACCCCGGTTGGACTCTTCTTCTATGAGGATGTTTACGACAGACACCCACAAGCGCAAGGCAGGGTGCATAACCTGGAAATGTTCTCGGCCGTCTAAACAGCTTTTTTCAAATTATTATTATTATTATTTTTAATGTTTTTCTGTAAAAACTGGAGGCTAGGAGGCTGGCAGGTAGCAAGGGCAGCTGTTATTCTCATAGTTAGTTAAGGCCTGATCTGAATTTCGGGATGGAACTTCTATGGAAATGGATTAGCAATACCTAAAAGAAGCCACGTTTATGTACCATGTCATAAATAATAACGACATCGGATCATCGTTCTGAAGGGGAATAGAAATTGTTGGAAAGAAAGAGGAAGGAAGAAGGAAGATGATGGGAAAGAAGGAAGGAAATATGCAGGGGGGGGGGAGGGAAGCTTTAGGATGCCTAGATTGGTTCGTTTCTCTGTCTTGTGACAAGGGTGGCAAAGGAGAGAAAAAATAATAACACAATGCTTGGTTTCCTGTCTGTGTGTCCTCCTTCCCCCCCTCTCTTTTGCTCCCCTTGTAAGACGCAAAGTGCTTAAGCAGCAGGGGGGGGGGGCAAGCCATTTTGCATGTACCGTGTTTTATGGGTACCCTGTGAGTTAATTTTATCTGCATAAGAAAGAAAGATCTTGAGCATGCTCTTATTTAAACCCCGGTTCCGCCGTGCATCTTCTTTCATGTGGGCCGCTTTCAAGCAACTTTTCTGCATCCCTCACACACACACACACACACACACACGTACGTTACAGATGTGTTTGCAAATAATATATAAACAATTTATATTTACAAACACACACACACCCAAAATATTCTCATTCTCTCTCCAAAATACACACACACACACACACGCAGAAGCAAAAGGGATTTGTATGAAATATATTATTTGCACTAAAATCCTTCCACCTCAGTCACGTTCTCTTCCTTCCTTCCTTCCTTCCTTTTTTCCTTTGTCCTTTCCCCAACAGTTCTCTCCCCCCCGCCCCGCATTTTATTCCCTCCCAGATTGGGGGCTGAGGAGATGTGTTTGTCAATATCCTTGCTTGCTGTTTTGTGCTCAGAATCGATCGCTTGCCTGATTTTTTATTTATTTATTTATTTTTAGATTTCTGGCCTATTCATTTCATCTAGCAGCAGTTATATAGGTTTGATTTCTTTTTCTTTTTCTCTCCTCCTCCTCCTCCTCCTCCTCCTCCACCACCCGCCCCCTTAACTCCATCTCTTTAAAGTACGGGGGGGGGGGAAATGCAGAAACAAACAAACAAACAAACAATGCTCCCCTCTCCACCACCCAAAACACACCTTTAAAAAAAATACAAACTGTTGGTGGGAAAATAACCTAACAGGAGAGGCAGAGAGGAGAAAGCAGGCGTCCTGCAGTCAAAATTGCGACACTGGAGGAGGGAGGGAGGGAGAAAGGAAGAGAGGGAAAACAGCAAGAGGCACCAGTTCAAGAAAACGCACAGCACAGTATGTAATAACTGCAAAATATCCATCCATACGCCTGTCTCTCCACAGCGTGTGGAAAAAAGCACCCCCCCCCATATTTTCTGGAACGCTGACCAGTGTAAAGGCTTAGACCAGTGTTCTCCAACCTTGGGTCCCCAGATGTTTTTGGCCTACAACTCCCAGCATGCCCCAGCCAGCATGGCTGGGGCATGCTGGGAGTTGTAGGCCAAAAACATCTGGGGACCCAAGGTTGGAGAACACTGGCTTAGACTCTCTGCTGGTTTTGAGACTTTGGACTCAGTCAAAGATTCAGTGGAAAGTGCAAGCGAGTTGTAGATCAGTGTGCCTTTGAACATGTACAGAGAGCCCCAGGAGGTGAATCTAAATTGGCCTAGTACCACCACATCCATCACCGGTTGTAGTTTGCTACCATCTACTTTTGAAAACTCATGGGGGGGGGGGGGGCTGCCAAAAGTGTTATGGGGGACTCCCTCAACTGCTAGAAAGCTGGATACATGCAGGCAGCTTCAGCCTGTAGTTACCATGCATTATGCGGTCTTAAGTGCTACAGAAAGATGTGTTCCTGTACATGACATTTACTTGACATTGTACTTGTTCTCAAGGTGAAGAAGGGAGTTTTAGCTTCATCCCCTGTGGCAGCCAGAGTCAAAAGTGTGCTTTCCTTTTTTTCTTTCCTTTTTTTAAATGTCTCCTACCCCTGCAGTCTTCTTTACTTTTGGGAGGCGGGATCACTCTTTTGCCTTCAGATGTTCTAGAGTTGTTGCCTATGCAAAACTGAGACAGGGCATCACCACCTGTCAAGGTTAAAGCATCTCAGCACCCGTAGGACACACTTCCTCAACTTGATGCCTTCCAGATGTGTTGGACTACGACTCCCAGCATGCTCCAGCAGGTTGGTGAAGAAGGATGCCCTAGGACAGGGCTCTCCAGCCTCTGGTCCCCAGATGTTGCTGGCCTACAGCTCCCAGCATACCCAGCCAGCATGGCTAATGGCAAGGGATTCTGGGAAATGTAGTCCAGCAACATCTGGGGACCCAAGGTTTGAGAGCACTGCCCTAGGAGGTTGTGTGTCCCCGCCCCTTCCTCCTGCATATCCAATGTCCATAGACCAGCCCTGGATTAACCATTAAGCATAAGCTCAGGGCACCAAGGGAAGGGGGGCACCACAGAGTACCAGAGTACCACAAATTTTTGCATTCTGGGAGTTGTAGGCCGAGAACACTGGTCTAAGCCTTTACAGCGTTCCAGAAAATATGGGGGTGCTTTTTCCCCTTTATACCAATTTTATTTTTTTAAATGCATAAAACCGTGATGAAAATGTGTCTTTCTTTCTGTTGCCCTAGTTACAAGTAATTGGCTTATACAGTAATACCTTGGATTGCAAGTAACTTGGTTTGAGAGCGTTTTGCAAGACAAGCAAATTTTTAAATATGTATTTATTTATTTTTTACTTGATATACAAGCGACGTCTTGCAATACAAGTACTGCAAGTAAATTAAAAATCTCTGTACAAATTTTTTTTGGGGGGATTTCGTTTTGATATAAGAGTGTTTTGGATTACAAGCACGTTTCCAGAACGAATTATGCTCTCAATCCCAAGGCATGGCTGTATTGCTTGCTGCTATTTAGTGTTAAATAAATAGAATGAAAAACAGTTTATATTTAATATAATTGTGTGTGCCGGCGTGGGGGGATGGCCTTGAAGAAAACTGAGTTTTTAATGCCTTATTTCACCTTCAGCACTTATTAATGTCTTGCCAGCTAAGCAACAGAGGGGCCGAGGGGGCACCATTATTGGGCTATGCTTAGGGCATCAACTGGCCTTAATCCGGCCCTGGAAAGGGCATCACCTGTCAAGGTTAGCCATTTCAGTACCCCTAGGACACCCTTCCTCAACTTGATGCCTTCCAGATGTATTGGACTACGAGTCGACTCCCAGCATGCTCCAGCCAGGTTGGTGAAGAAGGATGTCCTAGGAGGTCGCCCTTCCTCCTGCACCACTGGGAGAGGCTGGCATAACTGAGTCATTGCTGGCAAGCCAGATCGATTCCATGCCCACCAACTAAGAGCCAGTGTCTCCATCTTGGATCACACTTGGTGCTAGATCTGACCTGGCTGGAGAAATGGCGTTGCTCTGCCTCCGACTTGGCCAGGCCTCTCGCCAAGGAAGATGCCCACCAACAGCTGAAAGGATGCTGTGTGCTCCCTTTCGTGTGAAGCAGATTTCTGTAAGGTGGTACTGGGGCCCCACCCAAAGTGAGTGTTCACCCCAGAATCCCCTGGGAGTAGCAATTTGCATGCTCCGCCCACCATCTATCTTATCCTAAGCTAGACGGAGAGACACCACTGCAGAAAGACACACACACACACACACACACACACAAGACTCCAGATGCTACAGAACAGTCTCCCCCAACCTGGCGCCCTCCAAATGTGTTGGACTACAGCTCCCAGAATCCCCCAGCCATTCTGGTCAATATAAGAGGTTTAAAGATGTTCTTAAGGCTAATCTAAAAAAAATGCAATATAAACATCAAAAACTGGGAAGCTCTGGCCCATGAACGATCTAAGTGGAGGTTGGCCTTTCACAAAGGTTCCATGGACTTTGAAGAAGCCCGAGTGCAAGGTGAAGAGGGAGAAACGTGCTAAGCGAAAAGCACGTCAAACGAATCCTTTACAGGACCGTCTTCCATCTGGTAACCTGTGTCCCCACTGTGGGAAGCTGTGTGGATCTAGAATTGGCCTCCACAGTCACTTACGGACCCATCGCTAGAGTCTACACAGTTTTCTTTAGAATTTTCCTCCTTTTAAAATCTCCTTTTTGTAAATTTTCTTTTTTTTTATTATCCTGGAAGACAATCTTACTCGGTCACGAGTGATCGCCTGACTGACTGACTGTAGCCCAACACATCTGAAGGGCATCAAGTTGGAGAACACAGCCACAAGGGAAGAATAAGTTTTATGCAAGCTTTTCCTATCACCCGCTAAACTGTTTATTACACCAGTGTTCTCCAACCTTGGGTCCCCAGATGTTTTTGGCCTACAACTCCCAGCTGGGGCATGCTGGGAGTTGTAGGCCAAAAACATCTGGGGACCCAAGGTTGGAGAACACTGCTTTACACAGACACTTACACCAGCACTATGAAACATCTTGGTCTACATTTGGGCCAGATTTCAGGCACATAGAGAAGCCTGTACTGTAACACTTTTTATATCATTTCCTCCTGCACCGTTTCAAAATTAGAGGGCTTCCTTTCCAGTACTTTTCAAGAAGGATTTGAGCTTGGCACTTTCCCACTTAATAGATAGCTGAAATTAGGAACACACACACACACACCTTTTGGGTGGGTGGGAATGGAGGTTGCTATCACCTCAAACTGGCTGAAAATGACATTTAAGGCTGCATTTCTAAGCATATTTACTAGGCTAAACATGATGGGAGTATCCAAGCATAGGATTGCACTGGATAGTGTTAGGGTACTTCCCCACCAGTTACAAGGCTGAAATTGGGTACACAATATGCACACACGATTCAAAATGGTAACTAGTTTTTGTGAAGAAAAGCAGACTGGGTCTGGGTGTCCCTCTCCACCCACACACATGTAAACAAGTGTAATCCCAGCTGGAGGCTGGGAACCTCATGCAAATGTACATGGTTCCTCTGATGGCTCTGTGCCCTGCCTCAGAGTCTCCCATGTATTCGCATGCCAATGTTCCCCAAGCACTCAAGTCATGGTCAGGAATTCACCCCTCACACCTAGGAGCCACCCCTCCCCTGCCTAAGCAAGGAGTTCTTCATCCTGATTGGCCAAGGACAGCAGGGCTACTGAAAGGAGGTCGATACTGCCAGCCCTGGCTTCTGGGTTTGGTTGTTGTTGTCTGAGTGCAGGCCAGATGGGCGATCCATAAATGTAACAAATAAATATGTAAATAAAATAAATAAGAAGACCAACCCCCCCCCCCCCAGGCAAAGAGTAAGTGCCTGGGTGTTTATATAGTAAAGGAACTAGTTTTGTTGTTTTGTAGCTCTACTTGTGTATACCAAAGTATCTCCCCATCTTTTCCCCCTTCCCTCATTTCCCACCTTTTATTGTAATCGGTTTACCTTAAATAAACTTTCCTGGTTCTACCCCACACGGTGTGTGTGGTTCCTCTGTGGTTCAGGTGCTCAATCCAGTATATAGACCAAGGGCAAAGCCCTGAGAAAATCAGTGTCAGGACGGCAGAGCCAAGACTGGCAGTTTGGCGCCTTTGATCTCTTGATAGTTGCACTCCTTCACTGTTTTCTAGGCCCAGTTCTAGTGAGTGTGTGTGTGTGGACTTACTATGCCCATTAACTTTCTATGATCATTACAAGTCACAGAGATTAAAAAATCTTGGCCTGTATGGGAGAGGCGTGCAGTTTAGAATTTTCCAGTTTTGCAGAAAGAATCCTTATTGTAGAAGGGAGAAATTATATATGCATCTGCCCTGGTGTTGTTTTTTGGGTTTTTTTTTTAACAGAAGGCACCTCACTGACTCAGAAACTATCAAAATTGTTAAAGTGCTTGTTCATTTCTAAAATTCCATCTATCGCCTTGAGCAGTGGGTGATTTTATAAATATGTCCAATAAATAAAAAAAAACTTTTACAAGGGATAAAAATTTGGTGCACACATTACAGTCCAGCCCATGATGGTCCAGCAAGCAGAGACTGGTTGGGGGGGGGGGTGTCCTCTAGACTGGGAACAATGTAGGTTTAAATTTCATGTAAATCTGCTGTTTTATGGTTGATTTTTGTATTTTAATATGTTATTGATGCTGTAAGTCACCCAAACGTTGTTACTGGGTGGCATATAAATGTGATAAATAAATACCCAAGTACGCACAGTTGTCATACCAGATCTCAGAACTCAGTGTCTCCAGAGTATACAAAGAGTGCCATTCTCCAATACCAACCGGGGGCCCACTAAACCCCTAGTGTAAGAGAATCCTTTGTCAGCCGCGCTGAGCCTTGATAACCTCTTTCCTTTCTGGCTTTCCCGTACTCGCCTGACTCCGGATTGGCAACCGAATGGGGGGGGGGGAGTGTTGGGGCATGAAAGCTGCATCTAACCTGGGCAGGAATGAAGGAATGAATGAATCGATCGGGGTGGGGGTTGGGAGGCGGTGATGAATTAGGGCTCGCAATCGAAGAGGATTGGGAACCGCCAAGCAGCCCTTCGCGGGGGGGGGGGGGCTCCCACCTGCACCGCGAGAGCTCTCGCTCTGGATAATGACGTTTAAATGCAACCAGGCAAATGGGAGCGGAGTGGGAGAGGCCGGCCCGGCTAGCTGGCCGGCCGTGCAGTTCGGGCAGGGCGTCAGCAAGCTTGCCTTGCCTTGCCTTGCCTTGCCTAAAATCTCCCCTTCCTTCCAGCCAGTCTAATTTTTCTTCTTTCCTCTTCATCTGTTTTGTCTTTTCCCCTTCTCCAATGGTCTACTTCAGTTCATTTTGTGTTCCTTCCTCTTTCTTTCTTTCTTTCTTTCTTTCCTTTTTCATCAGTCTCCCCCCCCTCTTCCCCCCCTTAATCTTTTTTTAAAATAATCTTTTTCTGTGGTTTTCTTTCTCTTTCGCGCACACGCACGCCGCTTTCCTCTTCCTTTCCTCCCTTCTTTCGCCGCCTTCCCCCTCTTCCTCCCTCCCTCCTTCCCTCCTTCACCCAAGCTCCAAAACGGCTCCGGATCAGCCGGGGTGCCTCTGCTTCACCTCCAGCAGTTCCAGCTGTGCTTAGCCGTACAGGTCTACTCCAAAGTAAGCTCCGGTGAGTCCCCGCCCCCCCAGAAGTGAGCATCTAGGACTTCCCCGGGGCTTGCCGGACTCGGCCCCCACCCCACCCTGGCCTGGTTCCCCCTTCCGCCGGGGCCGTGAGGGAGCTGCGCCCGCGGGCCTCCGATCCGCGCTGCTGCGCCTCCGTCAGCCTCCCGATCCATCCCTGCAGCAAACGCGTGCAAAGGGGCCACTTACTCTAGCGGTGTCGTATTTCAAACGACGCGGGCGCTCCAATTTTAGTCGGAGTTCGATGGAACAGACACATCACCGAATTGATTCTTCTTCTTCTTCTTCTTCTTCTTCTTCTTCTTCTTCTTCTTCTTCTTCTTCTTCTTCTTCTTCTTCTTCTTCTTCTTCTTCTTCTTCTTCTTCTTCTTCTTCTTCTTCTTCTTCTTCTTCTTCTTCCAGAAAGCCCTTGAAGGCGCAATCCTATTGCAATGTTTAGAGGGGGGGGGAACTCCTACAACTCCCAGCGTGGCTGGCTGGGGAATCTTGGGAGTTGTAGGACTCCCCCCCCCCCCGCAAAACGTGCATAGGATCGCGCTTTATCGCCCCCCCCATCTTCTCTGCGAGTTTGAGAAAGGCAGCATCTGTAGGGAACTCGACGGCTCCCGTTGAAGTCGGTGCCCCCCCCCCCGCTGCGGAGCTGCAGTGCACAGGATCGGGCGGATAGATGGTAAAGTGTGTGTTTCATGCACTAGATGAAGGGAAGTTTTTGTGTTTTTTTTTTTAATCCTGGCTGCTTTTATAAAGAGCGGGCAATAGATGTGTACACATTCGCTTATTCAGAAACCGACCCTCGCCTCTAAATTAGTTACCAAGCAATTGCCTTCAACGACAACGCCACTGGGGAAGGGAGAATCCCCCCCCCCCCAAATTTTCGAAATGAGCGCTGCATATCGAAGCTGCGATCCCGGAGGGGAGGGCGCCGACTTCTTTAGCCACGCGATTGACTTGAAATCGATGGAAACCTACTTCCGAGTAAAGGGGCCTGGATTGGAATCTGGGTGTGTCTGCGATCAGGATAAATCACAGCACAAACTGACATAAAATAAAATAAAAGGGTGGGCGGTTGCCGGCCAGATGGGCGATTAATAAATGTAAATAATAAATAAATAAATAAATAAAATTTGGCTGTCTACAAAATATGTGATACTGCTGGCCATCTGTCCACTTTTCTTTCCGTCTCTCTGGTTTCTTTTCGCCTTCCTTCTTACCCGCCTGTATTCTCCCTCTCTCCGCGCACCTACCCCGATCCATGGACTTTTCTTGGCGCTTACTCCCCCAGGTCCCTGGGGTTCCCATCCAAGGCACGCTTACCTGCGAGTAAGCCCCACTTCATACCGTATGATTTACTTCCGAGTAAGCATGCATAGCATCCGGCTGTTCAGTGATACATATATATATATTTATTCCTAAAATAATTCTTATGGATAGACTTCGCTTGCTGTGTGTCCGAGGATGCTTTTGACTTGGGTTCCTGCTTTGAGCCCAGCGGGTTGGACTCGATGGCCTTATATAGGCCCCTTCCAACTCCACTTTTCTATTATTCTAATTTGCTTCCAAATAATTTTCATCATCATCATCATCATCATCATCATCATCATCATCAGGTTTTAGTCTGCAATCCTATACGCACACTTATACCTCTGAGTTGGCATGTATATAAGACACAGAGGACGACCCGTGTCACCTCCGTTACCCCAGCTGCCTATACCGCAAGATTGGGCGGAAGGTAGATCGGAATCTACCTGTAGATCTCTGGGTGATTTGCAGCAGATCGGGCAGGGTTCCTGACTCCCAATTGTCTAACTAAAGCAGTGTTCTCTTGGGTCCCCAGTTGTTTTTGGCCTACAACTCCCAGCATGCCCCAGCCAGCGTGGCTGGGGCATGCTGGGAGTTGTAGGCCGAAAACATCTGGGGACCCAAGGTTGGAGAACACTGAACTAAAGGCACCGCTAAAAAAGGCTTTCTTAAATTAGGTTGCTGGAAAAGAACCAGGAGTGGATTGTTGTATTTTTGGAATGATGAATAACAATTGATTATGGAGATAGAAAGTATCCCTTGGTCTCGTGGTGATGGGAGCACTATATAAGTTGTATGTATGTTATTTTAGTTGTGTTTTATATATATATATATATATATATATATATATTGTTGAAAAACTTTAAATAATTTTTTTTAAAGGAGTGGATTATTTTTTTTTAAAGGAGTGGATTTAAAAGGAGTGGAGCGGAAGGGACTCTTGAGTTTGGTTCTGGTACCGATCACAAAACCCTGGGCTCAGCATACGCTCAGAGGCACCCGGTTCCTTAATCCTTCGTATGGATCCACCCACCAGAGCCGCCACTACTTTGCACCTGGCTGCGCGCCGTGGTGGGCCTCATCAGACTTCTGGTAAAAAGAAAGAAAATGAAGCCGATCCCGCAAGCCTTACATACGGAGAGGCTGTAAGGGAGGTTAATGGTATATTATTCCCGTAATGAAAGATGTGGGCAGTGAGCTGAGAAACAATGCCTTATTATAATATATGTTGTGTGTGTGTGTGTGTGTGTGTGTGTGTGTGTGTAACATCTACAAGGCTAAGTGCATGGATCCTGAACACATCTCATTAGAAGTAAAGTGTGGCGTAGTGGTGAGAGTGTTGGGCTGGGACTCGGGAGATCCGGGTTCTGGTCCCCGCTCAGCCATGAAGCTCATTGGGTGACTTTGGGCCAGTCACTGACTCTCAGCCTAACCTACCCCACAGGGTTGTTGTGAGGATAAAATGGAGAGGAGGAGGAGGAGGAGGACTATGTAAGCCGCCTTGGGTTCCTTGCAGGAAGAAAGGCGGGGTATAAATGTAATAAATAAATAAATAAATAAAGTCCACTTTAAGACTACCAATGTGATCCTATACATGTCTACTCAGAAGTCAGCCCCATTAGTGGGGCTTACTCCCAGGTAAGTGTGTATAGGATTGAGGCCTTACCCGGTGACCGGCTGAAGTCTCCCGCCCTCCCCCCTTAGGCTGCCATCTTAATCATACTTACCAGGAAGTGTGATTTTAATACTGTTTTTATTCTCTCACAAATTTAATGATTTTTTTAACACAGAAAGAAACTCGGGCTACAATAGGTCTCCTCTGTTGCAACACCACCAATACACGCTGTCCGCAAAATTTATTTATTTGGAAGCAGGATTTGCGGTGTGTGTGTGTGTGTGTGTGTTGTTTTTGTGGATGTACCCGTTTGGCTAATCCAGATTGTAGGCCGGAGTGCCGGACTATGCCATTTGTTCTTACAGGAGATGATTACACAGATGGAAGGAAGGAAGGAGACAGAGAGAGAAGCGGGGGAGAGACTTCATCCTTAACAAATAGACAAAAAACAAACAAAAACCTCCAAAGCAAATTGGAAGGAAATTGCATTTGATCTACCTAACGTCCTAAAAGATAGAAAGAAGGAAAGATTGGAGGGAGGGGGAGAGAGAGAAAGAAAGAAGATCGCCCTTAATTTTAGAGAACGGAATCGGTGGTGCGTTTCCCTCTCTTAAAAGGAGGTCTGGTGGAGACGGAGAAGAAACGGTTTCAGGGGGACGCCGGTTCCGAGGCGTCCCCCCAAATTTCCGGGGTGTGTTTGGATTTCTAGTAACACCCCTCTGGCTCACCCCACGCCTAAAATGCGTGGCGGGTTACACATTTCATTGAAGTAGGAAACTAGAAAACCCCTTGATTAAGAGAGTCAACTCGAATTTAAAACCGGCTCTCGCTTGGGACTAAGGGGACTAGGAGTGGACTGGATCACTCCGGAAAAGCCTTGCTAGGACGCCAACTCCCAGCCTCTGCACCGGGAGACGAATGGATAGGAAGGGCTTGCCTAGACTCGAAGTTTCAAGTTTAGAAACTTTGTAGGCCTTTTATTTAAAAACACAACACCCCCGGCCCGCTTTGCCTCAGTACTGTTCGGAGTTTGTTCTTTTAACGTGCTCACTGGGGGCTCAATAAACCTTTTAAAAGCATCGGGACTAGGGGGGGGGGCAGGGGCAGTAAAAGAAGAGGGCGCGACACCCAAGACTGGGCGGAATACGGTTTATTGTAAATATCTAGGAAGTGTTGTCAATGTCTACCAGACTTCTAATCAGGGACTTAACATTTCGCTTCAGTTTCACTTCGGGTAAGCGCGAGGGCCTTCAGTTACCAAAGGATTGATTTCCTCGTTCGAAATATCTACGTATAATATTGTTGGGCCACGATCCCGGCAAATTCAGGCTCTTTTCTGCCTCCATTGATTAAAATTGAAGGGATTTAAGCGCCTGCCGAACTCTTCAATGGAAAGTTTCGGGACTTTTAAACGTGCTGAACTTCGCGCCGATCTTCCCATAATTTCTCTCCCCCCCACCCACCCCACCCCTCACACGCTTCAGTCCCGTACCGACTTACCTGGGAGTGAGCCCCATTGAACTCAACAGGACTTACTTCTGAGTAGACGCGCGCTGTAAGTCTTCCGCGCTTGATGGCACTAAGACAGTGTTCTCCAACCTTGGGTCCCCAGATGTTTTTGGCCTACAAAAGCTACGCTGGCTGGGGCATGCTGGGAGTTGTAGGCCAAAAACATCTGGGGACCCAAGGTTGGAGAACACTGCACTAAGACCACAGTTCTGCGATTCTGCCCACCGCTGTGGGATGTTTTCAGTTGAGTTTTATGGCTGATGTTTTTAACTGACTATTATTATTATTATTATTATTATTATTATTATTATTATTATTATTTTATTTTGGATACCGCCTTGGACTCCCTTGAGAGGAAGGACGGTATATATAACATAAACTAAATAAAAACGTCATTACTCGAACGTAAGTGCAATGAGTTCAAGGGGACTGACTTCCAAGTAATTGTGTTTAGGATTGCAACCTGTCATCTTACATTTTGTAAGACGCTATGGACAATGATGGTGCTATATTATTATTATTATTATTATTATTATTAGTAGTAGTAGTAGTAGTAGTATCAAGGCTACTACTAGTAGTAAGGCCACTATTTGTAGTAAATAAGTATTTGGTCATAATTATTTTTTTATTATAATAATTAATAACAATGCTTCATTTTTGCTATGTCCCACTGCCCAGTTTTGGGATGCATGCGAAGTAAGAGTGGAGAAAAGTGCCCCTGAGTGGGTGCAGAGTGCATTTATCTTGCACCGTGGAATAACCTGCACAGAGCCCCAACTCATCAGGGACAAAGTAGGGGAGCGCTTCCAGACAGGCGGTGCCCCTTTCCTGAGAAATTCAGCTTTCAAAATCTGAGGACACCCCCCCCCATCTCCATGATAGAGATGATTTGATTCTTTTCTCCCCCCTCCCTTTCTGTTCTCTTTGGGTTCTTCTCTATCTGTGTGTATCGGGTCTTTTTTTGTGTGTGGTGGTGGTGGTTCCCCCCCCCCCCATCTCTCTTCACCTTTTAAATTATTATTTATTTGGTAGAATCGGAAATAAAACACAGACGGCTCAATTAGAGTGAACAACGGGGGTACTTAAAGAGCCAATTGTGGCCAGTGTTTAAATCTTTATTTACCAGAACCTTGTAAAGGCTAGGGGACAATTTGCATGCTATTAACTGCTTTTCAATAGGGCATTGACTGGAACTAAAGGATGCCACTCGCCCTCCCTAATTAAACACCAACGGAATTACTCTCAATACATATGAATACCGCTTCGCCCCCATAAATAATTCCTCCGGACACTTGGGCGAGAAGAGCGAGGCGAGAGAGGACCGGGAGAAGAGAAAGCGCCGCTCAGGCTCGCCCTGGCCGGGTCCCGAGGATGGGGCCGAACACGGCAGGCTGGGGCCGCTCGGACTGGGCAGGCTCTGCTGAGAATTAGGCCGCAAGGAGAGCCAGGCACACACGGGCAGACAGAGAGGGACGGGTCTCTAGGAAAGCAGGTGTGCCCGTCTTTTTCTACCTCCCTCCATCGTGATCTCTCTCTCTCTCTCTCTCTCCTTTCTTTCTTTCTTTCTTTCTTGCTACGCAATAGGTCTGCTAGGTACACCATACGCCACCATTCCCTTCAATCTCTCTCTCTCTCTCTCTCTCTCTCTCTCTTTCTCTCTCTCTTTTTAAAAAAGAAGAAGTTTATATTGTTTTCGGTTAGCACAGATCCCCAGCACGACCTACAGTCTCGATTAGCCAAACCTGGTCTGTAGCAAGGTGGTGCTGCCTCGGCCGCCCCCACACCACATCCTAGGCCAGTGTTCTCCAACCTTGGGTCCCCAGATGTTTTTGGCCTGCAACTCCCAGCATGCCCCAGCCAGCTATGCTGGCTGGGGCATGCTGGGAGTTGTAGGCCAAAAACATCTGGGGACCCAAGGTTGGAGAACACTGGCCTAGGCATAGTTAAGTAAATGCCACTGAAATCATTGTGGACTGGAGGGCGGAGTGGTCCAGAGATTTCCCCTTCCTCTTCTTTTCTCCCTCAGTCCCTTTTTCTTCCTTCCTTCTGTCCATCAGCAATCTCTTCTCCTTTCTTCCCTCCCTTTTCCCTTCCTTCCTTCCTTCCTTTTAATCTGTCCCTTGTTCCTATTGATCTGTATATATATTCTCTCTCTCTTTTTTCCTCTTTCTACTCAGCCACTGTGGTCCTATCGGTTACTCCGAAAGGAAAAACCCTCTAGCTTCAGTGGGATTTTAAATACGTACCGAAGACTGAAGCTTAGTTAGCTTTTTAATCAGCTTTTAAACCTTTTTAAAAGAAGATTTTCATAGGAAACATTTTTTAAAAAAACACACACCGTGATTTTGTGTGTGCGATTTACACACAAACAACTTGCAAATAAACTATGTATTGGTATAATACTCGTGCTATTACATATATATTACAAATTATAATAAACATAACGCCCATATATGCAATAGAAAGCATGCATCATTATAATATATAATGTTTGTGAAGGCATTATCATAATATATAATAACTTGTATGTTACCCGTATTATACTTATTAAAAACCCCTTATGCACGGCCTGCGGACTAGGATCTAGCTAGGCACAGTCCCACCGGTTTCCACAGAAGAATTCAGCAGAGTGCTTCTGCCACCCCATTCCAGGAAACAGATGGGACTTTAAAAGTACTGAGCTTTTTACTGGATGATCAGTCCTCTAATACTGGGATCCGAGCAGCGCACATATCTTGGGAAAAGGAGAATCCGTTTTGAAATGAATTGGCTGTTTCCCTAATCGCACCCACCTCCCTCCTGAGATAATCCTTTAGAAATCAGGTAAAACAGGGCTGAGTGGCGACAGGATGACTGTCGTGTAAGGGAAGGGCACGTGAGAAACGCCAGGCAACGATGTTGAGTCTTGCAAGGGATTCTGGGACACCTCTGTGCCCAAGACAGCCTGGATGAAAACAACCGGTTGGGATTCTGCCAATTGGCTTCGACAGGCTGCCGTGGACTGCACCCAACTGTCATTAGAACTGCGGCGTAAATGTCTTCTGGCAATCCTTTTGGACTTCAAAGACCAGTAAATCGGCTTCCGGCCAAGCACTGGTGGCACTGGCAGCAGAAACCGGTTTGACATCGGTTTGTGCAGAAATATTCTGTTTTATCCCAGTGGAAACTAGTTTGGTGGCTCCTGTTCTTGCGAGGTCAGTCAGTGGAGCAGCTGACCTCCAAAGAAACGCCTGTTAAGTATCCTTGCTTCTTAACACAAGTCATTCCTAATCTGAACAGGAAATACACAGTGGCCACCCACAGGAGAGGCTGCTGGATGAATCTCTGCTGAATTCTTGTTCTGAGCTAACCACTGCCTGAGCTGGGACCAGGCAAATCTGTTTTGCCTGCTGCATGGGTGTGACTGGATCTTTCAAACCCCCCCCCCCCCCCCCGACACACACACACACCACTACAGAAGAGCAGCACCAGAATGACCTTCCATCAGAGGAGGTTGCCTCTTGCCACTCTGCATGAGTCCCTGTTCTGCCCTGGCATCCTTCCCATCAGGAATCAGGCCCAGATGGCGTGACTCCTGTAGAACGAATGTGTAGTCCTTATTACACACTTTATAGGCACATTTTTCCATTGGTGTCAGAAGCGGAGCAGGCCTCTCTCATTTTAATTCTGGTGAAAAAAGCTGCCATACCATTACACACACACACACACACACACACCTAGACAGAGTGGCTGGAGAAGACACGGTTGTGGGCTCCAGGAAGTCTAGGGGTCTCCACACTAGGTGTAAGAAGATACTACTGGTGTAAGAGACAGAGAGACTCTCATCCTTCTGTTGCTGGAAAGCAACTGCCAGAAACATTTGGAGCATAAGTTGGTATTAAAGGTCCATCTAGTTTCTTCTAGGAATTAAGATCTAACACAGATGCCAAGAATATTCTCTTAATATGGGGGAGGGGGGGGAGAGATCAAGTTTTGGGTCTTATGCATGTGAAGATGAGGGCATTGAGAGATTTTGGCTCTCTAAATGCTTAAGCATGACAGTGGACCCTTGCTGGATCGCACCAAAAGCCCACCTACACCTAGCCCATATTCCGCTGCCAACAGGGACCAAGTTCAACCAGATGCCTGTGGGGAGCCCATGGCTAATAGCTGTTGAAAGGCTCTCGTCTCTTTCTTGAATTTATTGAATCCTGCTTTCAAGCCACCTAAACTAGTAGCCGCCGCCACATCTGGCAGCAATGAATTCCACAAGCTGAATTTATTTTCGCTGCGGTCTGTTTGGGAGGTAGATAGAAGAAAGGAAAGGGGGGGGCAGTTTTGCTCTGTGCTGTTATGTGTGTCTAATTAGATCTGTGGATCTAATAGATCTATGAAGAGAGAGAGAGAGAGAGAGAGATGCTGTATCCCACTACTACAGGGTTGGTTCACACACATCAAGTGCATGCTCATTGCTTGAGGACTAGCTGCATGGGCTGCCCCCAGTGCGATGCTTTTCAATTTCAATGATGTGCTCACACAAATTCCACTGCTGGTCATCCTGTGTAGAGGATCAAGCATGATGTGTGCTGTACATCGAAGACGCCTCCCCATCCCGAGCTTTGGCATGGGGGGGGGATGTGTCTTTCCACCATCACCCCCCACACACACACACACCACTTGTAATCTTACTGTCTTCAGTATGGGGAGAAAGGGAAGCAGATGCATCTTTGGTGTGCAACTATTTCCAGGTATCACACATGCACGCACCTCCCCTGCTCGACGTGGAGCATGTGCATGTCCCTGATGCGTGTGAACGGACCCTGTTAGTAATGGGATGCATGCGGCATGTTTCTCTCTCTCTCTCCCCCCCCCTTTTCTCTCTGTCTGAGAAATATAAGGAGGGTGACACATGGCCTCAAAGCACCCTCCATTTCCCCCCTATAGTATTTCAAGGTATTTTAATTAGTGCTTTAATCCAACGGAGACTGTACACTTCTGGGGTTCTGTCACACCCTTTTGCTTGTGTTATGTAATAACGTGCATAGATGTACATAAATGATATTTTCATTGTCATTATATGTGAATTAGAATCCACCCACGTGAGTACGTACGGTGTGAGGAGGGGCAGTGAGGGTTTTGCCCAGATCCCTCCCTCCCTCCCTCTGGGCCGGTTCGCACGACACGGAAACACGCGGGTGTCGTGCGAACGCTGGCCTGGGGGGGGGCGCCCCCGCGGGACGGCCCCGTGGTGCCTCCCCCGCTCGCCGCCTGGGTCGTACGAACCGCCCCCCCTCTCTCTCTCTCACACACACACACACAATCACAGGCGACTGCACCATGTCTTGGAATGTGTAATGAATATGTGATATATTGATGCCCTGCCTCAACAGTCCTTATTTTATGCCGGTTGTGCAGCGCTATATACTCAATGTTTTAAGTATTGGCTCATCTTGACCCTTGCTCATTCCTTCTTCGGCACTCAGGCTGTTGTGCGACATCCTCATCTTTGTTTCTCCAAGGTAATTTATTCTCCCCCCCCAATATTTTCAGTCAATTAGTGCAGAATTCAAATCCTTTTTTTAAATTATTTTTTTATCCTTAAACATGTATTTAAAAGAATGAGGAAACATGCATTATTTACCCCTCTAACGACGCTAACTGTGACTATGACAAGGTGACTACAGAAAGGATATTGAAATGTAATTGATCTGTTTCAAGTGATTGTTTTTGTGGGGGGGGGGGAGGATGGGATAGATAGACGGAGATGATTACCGTCAGACCAAGGTTACAATCCTATGAATACTGATTGGAAAGCACGTCCCACTGAACGCAATGGGGGCTTCCTTCAGAGTAAGCGTGCTTGGAACCAGCAGCTGCTGTTTGAGTCGTTTGCTTTTATGCACTGTTTTGTATGCTCTGCTTCTTTTGTTTGGCGCTGGACACGATTCGGCCAGAGTTCCCTTTTGGGATCCTATTGATTCAGTGTGGGAAAGATTTACCCAGGATGTGATTAATGGAATCACTGGGATTTGAAAGTGTTTGGATCTCATGCTCATGAAATTATATATATATATATATATATATATATAGTGACTTGCCTTGATTCCCCCCCCCCTTAGAAAAGCAACGATTACATCATCATTATTGTCCTAGTACGCTTGCAATAGTCTGTATACATTTTGGCTAAATAGCATTTTAGCAGCACCATTTTATATTTGTAATATGTGCTTTTGACCTGATGCTATTATACGTGTTTTTGCTCAGGGTGTTTAGATGGTTTTGACAGCTATCGGGGAAATCTTATGCATACTTACCTGGGAGTAAGTCCCATTAAATTCAGCGTGGCTTACATCTGAGCAGGCACGGATTGGACTTCAGCGCTGCTTTCAATGCTCTGCTCTTTTGTATTTCAATACCGAGTATTCTACTTTGAATTTATGGTTGCCATCGTAAGCTGCTCTGAGAACCCTTCCAGGTTGAACACAACTATATGCAATACATAGAATTATTATTATTATAATTAGGCTGGACCCAGTCATACTTAGAGAAGACCCACTGAAATCAATAGGACAACTTGGTCATGATTATTTTAAGTCTCATTGATTTCAGTGGGTCTACTCTAAGTATATAGCTAAGTTTGGATCCAACCACTGACGTTAGCCGGCTGTTAATATACTAATTTTCCAGAAGGTAGCCCTGTTAGTCTATTGCAGCAAAACCGGCAAAGAGCTTTGTGGCACCTTAAAGCCTAAGGAAAATGAAGTGGGCTATATATATATAGTCCATGAAAGCTCAGGCCAAAATAAATGCGTTAGCCTTTACAGTGCCACAAGACTCCTTGCTGTTTTTGTTTGTTTATTTATTTCATGTCTATACCGCCCAATAGCCGAAGCTCTCTTTTGTCACAGTACTGTTCATAACAACGGAAACGGGGGGGGGGACCAACATCCTGCCCCGAGGGGCTTACAAACTTAGACGGGGCGGGGCGGGGCGGGGGGAGGGACGGACGGACGGAGGCGAGGGAAACCGAGGATGAAAGAGGTGTGTGTGTGTGTGTGCGCGCGCGCGCGCGGAGAGAATCTGATTCATAATGAAGTCATGAGGTTGCCTCGACCGCACGCCTCTGTCTGTGTTGGTTCTAATGGGGCTGTGGGAAATCGAAGTGTACACCTTGATACAGCCCCAGGGGAACCGGGCGGGGGGGGGGGCTGCGCGGGCGGGGGGAGCGACAAAGGCATGGGGAGGAAGGGGGCGGGGGCGGGGTAATCGGAGAGGGAAAGAAAGGGGGGGGAGGAAAGATAGATGGGGGGGGGGTGAGACGTCATTTTAGGGTCCAAAGTGACCAAACGTGAAATGTGGCCAAGTCCCGTTTTTCATGTTTACTCTAGAGAAGGCGGGGGGGGGGGAGAGGGGGGGAGAGACCAGGCCTGGATTAACCATTAAGCAATATGAGCACGTGCTCAGGGCACCAAGGGGAGGGGGAGCACCACAGAGTACCACAAAAAAAATTTGCATCTGCATCCGCCCCCCCCCCTTATAAGAGTTTTATTTATTTTTTTAAATGCATAAAACAGGGATGGAAATGTGTCTTTCTTTCTGTCGTCTTATCAGTAAGTAATGGGCTTATATTGCTTTGTTGCTATTTGGTGTTAAATAAAAATAGAATAAAAAACAGTTTATATTTAATATAGGTGTGTGTTCTGGCGTGGGGGATGGCCTTGAAGAAAACTGAGTGTTTAATGTCCTGTTTCACCATCAGCACTTATTGGGTCTTCATGCCTTGCCAGCTAAGAGCTGGCCTTAATCCGGCCCTGGGGGGCCACACACTTAAAGTGGGGTCTGCTGTGCTCCCCAGAAGCGTGCTACGCTGCCCCCCCCATCCGCCGCCGGCCCCCCAGTGCCAGCGCAGACGGCAGGATGAGTGCCATCTCGGCGCCCCAGCGCAGCGCATCCCAGCCGCAGACGCACAACAGGGTCTCTCCCCAGGCGACTGAATCTCACGCAGCCCCGCACCGTGTTTTGGACAACATTCGCGTGCGTCGGACGCTGGACGACGTTCTTGCCTTTATTCACACGTTATTAGCATCGTACTGTCCTAGGGAACCGGTGTGTGTGTGTGTGTATGTGTGTATGTGTGTGTGTGTGAAATCTCTTGATCTTGCATTGCATTGCTGAGTCCTTCAGCCATTTTTATTCTTCTGTTGTGTATTCCCTTTATATTGGATATTATTTTTGGCTGCCTCCCAGTCATGAGCATCTGCTGGCTTTTCAGCCTCGCTAAGGCGTTCAGAAAATGTTGGAGAAAACGCGTTTCTCCTTCTCCCGCGGCAAGAGGACTCGAAATCGAACGATGATATTGATTCAACCGCCAGGGTAGTGCAAGCCTATAATGTCTACTCAGAATTAAGCCCCATTGAGTTCAGTGGGCTTACTCCCGGGAAAGTGCCTATTAGACTTCAGTCTAGATGACTGTTCTTCGCACAGTGAAGCTGCGGAACTCCCTGCTGCGAGACGCAGCTGAGAAAGATGGAGAAAAGGGCGGGGGCGAAGCTGCGGAGGGGAGAGAGCTCCATCCACGGCCGGGGGGGGGTCTGGCGCTCCCTTGTTCGACGGCAGCCTCTCTCTGAATAACAGATTGGGGAGGCGAAGGCGACGAGCAGGGGCTGGGGGCTTTCCTGCCCTACCTGTGGGCTACATCTGTTGGACACTTTATTTATTTATTTATTTATTTATTATATCCCACCTTTTTCCTGCAAGGAACCCAAGGCGGCTTTCATAATCCTCCTCCTCCTCCTCTCCATTTTATCCTCACAACAACCTTGTGAGGTAGGTTAGGCTGAGAGTCAGCGACTGGCCCAAAGTCACCCAGTGAGTTTCATGGCCAATGACTAGAACCCGGATCTCCCGAGTCCCAGTCCAGCACTCTCACCACCACGTCACAGCTGGATTGTGTATATGAGCAAACTGTGTGGACGAAACGGGCGTCACTCCGGGGTGCTGCATTTCCTCCGGCAGAGCGTTGACTTGGACCGGGGGCACATGTCTGCTTCTATGGGCCATAATAATCCCACGCATTCATTATCAGGAAGTGTGTTGTGTGTGTGTGTGTGTGTGTGTGTGGTTTCTCACACGCACGCATCCAGCACCCTCCGCTCAGTCCAATGGAGCCAGAGGGGGGGCACCAGCTCCTTCGCGGGGAAATCGAATTCACACGGGTTCTTCGCCAGCGGAGGGGCCTGCCTTCACTCGGCCGGCCTCTCCTTCTCCATGCAAAGCGTTGCCTTGGTTATAGATAATTGATAGGCGCCGCCATTTGTAAAATGAAGGAGCTATAATATCGATCCGCCGGGAAGGGGGGGGAGAGATCCACGGATTTTTGCCCTGTTCAGCAACATCCGCGCCTCCGGAGGGGCGGCAGCCAGGGGGGGGGTGCATCACATTGGGGGGAGGTAGCCTCTTATTTGCAGGAGGAGGAGGAGGAGGAGGAGGAGGCCCATCAGGGAACCTGGACTGGCGGGAGAAAGAAGGGAAGGCAATAAGGAAACATGGATCCAGGAAGGAACTGAGGGTGCATAAGAGCTGCAGGAATGAAGGAAAGAAAGAAGGAAAGAAGGAGAGCAATAAGGGCTCAAGGAGGGACGGATAGAAAGGAAGCGCGGAGGGGGGGGCAGATCCCCGGGGCCGCCAACCTTTGAACCCGCCACTTCAGGCTGACAGCGGAGGCGGGCGGCCTTCCCTCTCCCAGAAGTCGGAGTCACCCGGTGAAATCGATCGCCGGGAGATTTCAGGAGAGACAAAAGAGCGCCCTTCCTTCCTTCCTTCCTTCCTTGACGCAGCGCGGCGATGCCACTTGCGGGGTTCGCTGACCCAAGAAGACGGGGTGGGGGTGGGGGGAGTGGAGGGCACTGGCCGAGCGGGCTTTCCAAGGGGGGGGGTGTTAGATAAATGCGCGGGGGAGGAGAAGTCTGTCACTGGCGGCAGACAGCCACGATCTAACCCAACGGAGCCCCCCTGTCGAATGGCAGTCTATCTCTGAGCTGCGGACTAGCAGCAGAGGAACGTGGAAGGCTTCCTGCCCGGGCCTCTGGGCGGCCACCTAGCAGTCGGAGACAGGCCGCTCGGCTAGCTGGGCTTCTGCCCCCCTGATCCCGGAGGGCCCCGCTCTTCTCCCGTGCCCAAAGGCGATGCTTGTAGTAGCCAAACAGCGTCCCCCCTGCCATGGTGCCTTGGTCCGGGCAGGCGTTTGGGGCAGCCGTCCGCCTCCGCCCCGCCCCACTGCAGGCTGAGCAGGACTGGAGAGGCCCCACAGGAAGCAGCAGGACTGGCTCAGCACCGCTCGAAGGGAGTGGGGAGCCCCCCAAAGACCACCAAGTGCAGACCCCCGAATGGTCCGGCTGCACACGACTGCCTCTGTCTTCCTCCAAAGGGCACCCCCCGCCCGCCCGTCCGCCCTGGCCAAAATGCCTCAGGAAAACAGAGGAGTAGCAGCACACAGATAGTCGCCAAAGTGGCTTTGTTGGGGGGGGGGGGTTGTCCCTCGCGTTCGTGCGTGTCTGGATGTTGCCCAGGTAAGACACGTGTCAGAAAAGCAGATAGGCTCTGAAGACCTTTAAACACTGCCCCGGCCCCGGTGTTGGACACCGGTCCATCCCTAAGTCCACAGATATTAACATGTGGGTTTTAAAATGAACGATGCCCGTTCCGCCATTAAGAAAAAAGAAAGCTTCTACAGCAGCAGCGACAGCAGCACCTTAAAGAACCCCTCGATCTGTGAGAAGACCCGCTTTGCTGTAGACCAAGAGGCTGCCGGCTTCTCTGTTGTCAAGTGCAGGAATAAAAAACCGCCCCTTGTCCCAAGTGGTCGTCCAAAGACACACGCGCGCGCGCCCGCCGCCGCACGCCCTCCTTTTCCTTCGGCGGCAGCCGGATTAATCGACCAATCGGTTGTAAACAAAACGCCTCGGTTCCCGGACGGGAGTGTGCAGTGCAACCGGGACAAGCACAACTACACCCCCCCCTCAATTAACCCGTTTTAAAATGAGCCCGATCCACCGAGGTGCTGCGGCTGGCCAGGCGGGGGGGGGGGAGGGCGCAGGGGTTGCTCGTGGTTTTATTTATGAATAGGGCTAGTTAACGGCTTACTCTCTGTTGAAAAGCGGCACGGCAAACTTTTGGCTGGCACCTATATTGTTTGTTTATCAGCCTAGATAGATAGATGATTGATTGATTGATTGATGATTGATGAATAAATATACAGATGAATGGTGAGGGTGGGTGGGAGTGGAAGAGAAGAGGGGGGGGAGGAGGAGGAGGAGGAGGAGGAGGAGGAGGAGGAGGAGGAGGAGGAGAAGAAGAAGAAGAAGAAGAAGAAGAAGAAGAAGAAGAGATGAACCTCCTCCTACTATTCTCTCTCTCTCTGCGTTGGATCCAGATTTAGTCATACGAAGAGTGTAGAACTATTGAAAACAATGGGACCTGTCAGAAATCCCATGGATAACAACGTGTCTTCACGTGCACACACACCCAGGGGAGGCTGCTGACTCTTGTGTCAGTGGGGCTCCTTATCCATGGCAGCCTTTAGTTTGAGCTTCATAGGAGCTATCCATGGTGGTGAACCTAATTTTTTTTTGGGGGGGGGTTGGAGTCCAGCACCATGGATAGCTCCGATGAAGCTCAAACTAAAGGCTGCCATGGATAAGGAGCCCCACTGACAGAGGAGTCACCAGCCTCCACTGCACATGCAGACACGCGCGTGTGCGCGCGTACACACACACACGCACACACCGTACATACACACTACTGTAAACAAGCACATGTCGCTCCATTCACCCGCTGCTCCCCACCTCTCTTCCTCGGTGGATTTTACGCGGGGAGCTTCTCCCTGGCAGGGACTTCTGCGTGTGTGTGTGTGTGTGTGTGTGTGTGTGTGTGTTTTAAGCGTCAGAGAGGGATGGGGGTTCTAAAGCACACCTATGCACGGATGTACCTGCGTGTGCCTGCCTGCGTATGTGTACCAGTGTATGGAATGTTCTGACGAAAACATATCCTAATCAGGGTTGTTGTGAGATATTTAAAGTGCACAGTCAAAATTCATGTTTCACCCGTTACGTGCATGAAAGACTTAATGCTAACTGGCTGGCTAACACTAGCCAAATCTAAGCTTCTTTTGAGCTAGAAAGGGACTCTGCTCGGCTGATCTCACTAACGTGAGATAGGAAGGATAATGTCCAACAATATATATCCTCTCCTGGCATCTTATTCAAGGGTCCCAACACGGGTCATCCTTTGGACAACACTGGCAGGATGGGGGGGCGGGGGGCGGAGAGGCAGAGATGGAGAGCTGCGTTGTTAGATTGCGGCTTTATATGGAACGGGGATCCTGCAGGCAGCGGCTTTTTATTCCTTTCTCTAGCTATACAGCGCCTAGCATTATAGGTACTATATTAATAATCGCGATAGTAATATAGATAGCCATTGTACTTAAAATGCCCATCACACAGTAATAGAAGCACTATGGTGGATAGAGACGAATAAACATGGATATAGAGGGGGAAGGTGTGTAAGAGATCTAATAATAATCGATCGTACATATTTGTGCGTGCGCGCGGGTGCATTCTATCCAGTTACCCTTCTGTGTCGAGAGAAGACCGTCGGCTCGTCTCTTCTCCGCTCGTGATGCCGCCGGGCGGGTCAGCTATTCCAACGTGTGTGAGCAGAGCCGGCTCCCTCGAAAAACAAACCTTGCCGAGTTGTGTGTGTGTGTGAGGCGAGGGCGATGCTCAGGCACCGTCGGCGGCAGCGCTTCGCGCCCGGGCTGATCCACACACGCGCCAGGCACGGTGAACGCGTGTGCGCCTGTCTCAGCCCCGGCGCGGCGCACCCCTCCCCCCCGACGCACACAAACAAGCCGACGTGCACCGCATCTTTCCATCGCCTCGCGTTTCTCGGGGTCCTGTTTGCCCCCCCACCCAGGCGCCCCTCTCCCGGCTTCCTCTGGACCCCTTCCTCCCCGGCTCCTCTCCAGCCTTGGCTGCATCCAGACAGTCCGCGGGAGCGCCTTCCACGCGCGTTTTGGAGATAAACGGAGAGAGGTGCGGGCGCAAAGACCCCCCCACCCCTCTTGCGCCCCTCCCCTTCGGAGCCCCTTCCCACAACAAGCTCTCCCCGCGCCCCAAGCGCCGTGCACCTACCGGCCAGCCTCAGGGCGGACATGCGCTGGAACTCGGGCTCCTGCAGCCACTTCCACATCCTGCGGAAGGTCTCGCGGCCGGACTTGAGTTTACTCCAGGGCTTGGGGTTCCTCAGCAGGTCGGAGAGGGTCCCCTGCGAGCGGCACAGGATGCGCTGCGCGAAGATGGCCTGCGGGATGCTGTAGCGCTTCAGCTCGGCCGTGATGCGCTGCGCCACCTCCTTGGTGTTGATCTCCTCCACCTGGCCGGAGCCGCCGCCGCCGCCGCCGCCCGCGGCGCCCGCCGCCGCCGCCGCCGCCGCCTGCCGCTCGCGCTCGCCCAGCAGGGCGCCGTTGGCCTGGCCGTGCGGGTGGCCGTGCGGGTGCATGCCGTTGAGCGCGGGCATCATGCCCCCGGCGGCGCCCGGCGCCCCCAGGCCGCGCGCCAGGTGCTCCTCGCTGCGCGACAGCATGTGCGGCTCGAAGCCGTTGGGCGAGAGCAGCTTGTCGCCCGCCAGGTGCCCGCCGGGCCCGTACGGGGCGAGCGGCTGCTGCCCGTTGTGCAGCGAGCCCAGCCCGTTGGCCAGCGGCGACAGGGGCTGCCCCATAGCCGGCATGTCCTTGGGGTAGTGGCCGTACAGGTTGCCCATGGAGGCGGCCAGGCTGCGCTCCTCGCGCATGAGGCTGAAGCTGCCGCCGACGTTGCCCGACAGGCGCTGGTGCGGGTGGTGGTGGTGGTGGTGGTGGTGGTGGTGGTGCGGGTGGTGGAACTTCTCCGAGACCGTCGAGATGGGCGGCAGGTGCTGCAGCGGCGTCAGCGTGGTGTAGGTGCTCATCCCCGACGGCGACTCGCACGCCATGCTCATGGCCGGGTGCAGCGGGGCGCCCAGCGTGTGCTCCGGCCGGTAGTCGCCCGCGCCGTCCAGGATGGACGCCATGCTCGACACCATGGCCGGCCGGCCGTGAGACGGGACCAGGTTGCGGTGCGCCGACGGAGGGGGAGGCGGCGGCGGGGGCGGCGGCGGCGGCTGCCTGGCGTGCGCCCCGGCGGGGCTCAGGAGCTCCCCGGCCTGGTGCAGGTTGCCCAGCCCGTCGAGGCTCAGCTCCATCGCTCGCTCGTCTCCCCGGCGGGCGATCTCCCCCTCCCTCCTCCTCCTCCTCCTCCTCCTGGATCTCCGCCTCCCCCTCCTTCCTCCTCCTCCTCCTCCTCCTTCCCCCGCCGCCTTAATCCAGCTCGCCGGCCATCTCAGGAGAGCTCCATGCGGATCTCGGGGCGCTCCAGCAGCAGCAGCAGGGCGCGCGAGCCACCGCCGCGGCTCCCCGCCTCCTCCTCCTCTTCCTCCTCCTGCCGCTGCCGCTGCCGCCCAAGGCTGCGGGGATGGGCGCTCGCCGGGCTCGGCGCTCGCTGCTCCCTCTGGCCGGCCGCTCTCCTCCCCCTCCGACGTCGCGCGGGGCTGCGAATCGCGGCTCGGCCTCGCCGCTCGGCCTCCCTCCCTCCCGCCCTGACGTCACGGCTCCAGCCCAGGCCTGTCCTCCCCACTCCCCTCCCTCCCTCCCTCCCCCCCCAGTTCACGCAGCAGCAGCTGGAGAGTGACGACGAGCGCCCACCTGCCGGCCGCCGCGCGCGTGGATCGTGGCGCGCGCGGGGGGGGTGCCTGCCGGGACACCCACGGGCGCCTGGAGAGCCCCCCCCCCAGCCGCCTCTCGCGCGCGCCAAGGGGAAGGCCGGAGGGAGGGCGAGCGGGAGGGAGGGAGGGAGCGAGGGGGAGGCAGAAGAGCCGGCGGCGGCGCGGGGTAAGAGGAAATAGCGATATAAAATCAATTGCGGCTGGAGGTTGAGAGAGCGAGGCAGAGACGACACTTCGACGCTGGGGCGGGGGAGGGGACGCGCCAGGGCTGAGACTCGGGGCCGGAGGGAGGGAGGGAGCGATTGAGGGAGAGGTTACAGGAAAAGGTAGGGAGCTAGGAAGGAAGGAAGGAAGGAAGGAAGGGGAAAAATCATTAGAGGAAAAGAAAGGGAGGAAAGAGGAGGGAGGGAGGGAAGGAAGGAAGGAAGGAAAGAAAGAGAGGGAGGGAGGGAGAAATTACAGGAAAAGGTAGGGAGGAAGGGAGGAAGAGGAAAAATCATTAGAGGAAAAGAAAGGTAGGGAAGAGGAAAGAAGGAAGGAAGGAAGGAAGGAAGGGGGAAACAAAGGAAAGAAAAAGAAAGAAAGAAAGTAAGGGAAAGGGGGGAAGGAAGGGAAAAGATGATTCGAGGAAAAGAAACGAAGGTCCCCAGGCAGGCGGGCGTCTTGGGACAGGTGGAGCAGCTCCGAGGCCGGCGCCCAGCCCCCCCCCCGCCCTCCCCCCCCGCGGGGACTGCATCGCCGAGCCATGCATCACGGCACTCCATCGCGCCTAATCCCCGCGTCCATCTATCACGGGCGTTTCTGCTTTATTGGTCCATCCATCCAGGCAGGGGAGAGGCCGGGAGTGCGCCTGGATGGCCACACGGGAGGAGGAGGAGGAGGAGGAGGAGGCCTGTGTCGTCCCCCCCCCCCGCCGCCCGTCTTTCTGGGGATCCTATCCCCGCCCGCCCCCCATCCCAAAGCTGACCCGGCACCTCCGCCTTTGGGGCTAGCCAAGGGGGGGGCGCAGGCAGAGGGGGCTCCGGCTCCGCCACAGCGCGCGCGCGCACGCACACACACCCCGCGCGCACATGCTGCCCTGATCGATCGCCCAGCTCAGAGGGGAGGGAGGGAAGCCTTTGGCTCTGGACTGCAGATGCTCTGTGGGAAGCGTAGGGGGGGGGAGGGGAGCGAGGGATCCCCTGGAAGTGCTGGACGCAACCGCCCCCCCCCGCTCCAGGGGTCCCCACAGGAGTCTATGGCAGCCTTCCCCAACCGAGTGCCCTCCAGGTCCTTTGGACTGCAACTCCCATGACCCTCAGCCAGCATGGCCAATGGTCAGGGAATCAGGCCAAAACATCTGGAAGGTGCCAATTTGGGGAAGGCTGGTCTATGTTAATTGCTAATTGTTAATTGCTGTAAACTGCCCAGAGAGTATGCGGGTCCTGGGGGACAGTCAAGAGACAGATGGGGCTGCGTTTCTGCCTAAGGCTTAATGCCTCTAGCCCAGGGGTTTTCAATGGGGAGGATTTTAGGGTTTGGGGGGGGGGGAATTGGGACCACACACTCAGACTGTTGGAATACTGATCTTTCTACAAATTACAGTTCTACAGATTGTACATAATCTACAGGATTGTACATAATCTATAGGATATCCCACTTTATTGCATGGCACAGATTAAGCCAGACAATCTTGGAAAGGGGGGGGGGGGAATGACATTCTGATTAATATGGTTGGTGAAGAGGGTGCATGGGGCGAAAAAGGTTGAGAACCACTGGTTGAGAGCCATCTACAGAGCCTGCTTAACTGTGGGAGGGACGCGGTCACACCTGGAACCAAGAGCAAACTAGCTATTTCTGTGCCAAGCCAGATTTAGGGATTTATAATGGATGCAGCACCTGGCCCATCCCTCTCTCCCCCCCCCCATTTCAGGTTTTAAGCAAAAATGACCAAATTTTGAAAAGCAAATTGCCATTGTTTCAAGGAGGCCGGATGTGGTAGCAATGGGGTGACTTCAATTTCCCTGATATCTGTTGGGAGACTTATTCAGCCAAACATGGCCCCTCCAAGAAATTCCTGAGCTGTGCTGCTGATAACTTCCTCCTACAGAAAGTGGAGGAAGGAACTAGAGGAGCGGCTATCCTTGACCTGATTCTAACCAACAGAGACGAGTTAGTGGGTAAAGTGGCAGTTTCGGGAACTCTGGGGGAAAGTGACCATGTTATACTTGAGTTCTTGATTCTAACAGAAGCAAAAGCTGAGTGTAGCCAAACACGTACTCTGGATTTTAGGAAAGCCAATTTTAACAAACTCAGAACAATGATTAGTAAGATCCCATGGCAAGCCAATCTCATGAGAAAGGGAGCCCAGGAGGGGTGGGAGTTTTTAAAAAAGGAAATTTTAAAGGCACAATTGCAAACAATTCCCACAAGGAAAAAAGGCAGAGGGCAACAGAAGAAGCCAATGTGGCTTCACAATCACAATAAACTCAAAGATGACCTGAAAACAAAAAAGGACACGTATAGGAAGTGGAAGGAAGGACAGGCTACAAGGGAAGAGTACAGGCAGGTAGCACAGAACTGCAGGAATAGTGTCAGGAAGGCTAAAGCTGAGAATGAGCTAAGGTTAGCGAGGAATGCTAAAAGCAACAAAAAAGCATTCTTCAGATACATGCAGAGAAAAAGACAGAAGAAAGAACTGGTGGTTCAACTACGCCAGTGATGGCGAACCTTTTTGAGCCCGAGTGCCCAAACTGCAACACAAAACCAACTTAATTATTTCAAAGTGCCTTAAATTTGGCAGGAAGGAGGAGGGGGCACTAGCTAATCGTGCCCCGCTCTGTCTCAGGGCATGGCTCTTCACCGAGTGTGCAAAGATTCGGGCGCACACGCGCTGTGCTTCTGAGCTGTCTGTTCAGTTAGAAGGAGGGCTGGCTGGGTGCCTGCGCAGTCCGCTTCTGGGGGTGGAGATGTTGGAGTGTGCCTGCCTGTGGAGGCCAGCGAGGAATGAGTGGAGAGGAGTTACTATGGAAACCCGACGCTGAATGCAGAAAGTGGACGGTCTTTTCGCAATCTGGCGACCAATGGCTCAAGTGCCCACAGAGAGGTCCCTGCGTGCCAGCTGTGGCACGCGTGCCATAGGTTCGCCATCACTGAACTACGCAATGAGGATGGCAAATTGATAACAGAAGACAAAGAAAAGGCAGAAGTGTTCAATTCCTACTTCTGCTCGGTCTTCTCCCAAAAGAGGGTCTATGACCCCCCTGGCAAACCTGAAGTGCAGACTGAAGGGGCAGGATTGCAGCTTGAGACTGATAGGCAAATGGTCAAGGAGCACCTGATTGCTCTGAACGAGTTTAAATCTCCAGGGCCTGATGAGCTGCATCCTAGAGTAATAAAGGAACTGGCAGAAGAACTCTCAGAACCACTGTCTACTATCTTTGAGAAATCATGGAGGACAGGTGAAGTGCCAGACGACTGGAGGAGGGCAAATGTTGTTCCCATCTTCAAAAAGGGCAAGAAGGAGGAACCTGGGAACTATAGGCCAGTCAGTCTGACATCAATCCCCGGGAAGATTTTTGAGCAGATTATAAAGAAGTCAGTCTGCAAGCACCTTGAAAACAATGCAGTGATTACTAGAAGCCAGCATGGATTTGTCAAGAACAAATCCTGTCAGACTAATCTGATCTCATTTTTTGATCGGGTAACCTCCCTTGTGGACTGTGGGAATGCTGTGGACATTATATATCTGGACTTCAGCAAAGCTTTCGACAAAGTGCCTCATGATATCCTGATTAGCAAGCTAGCTAAGAGTGGGCTAGATGGAACAACTATCAGGTGGATCCACAATTGGCTACAGAATCGGACTCAAAGAGTGCTTATCAATGGTTCCTTCTCAAACTGGGGAGAGGTAACAAGCGGGGGACCACAGGGCTCGGTCCTGGGCCCGGTGCTCTTCAACATTTTTAGTAATGACTTGGATCAGGAGGTGCAGGGAATGCTTATCAAATTTGCAGATGACACAAAGTTGGGTGGAACAGCTAATACTCTGGAAGACAGAAACAAAATTCAAAGTGACCTCGATAGGCTGGAGCGCTGGGCCGAAAACAACAGAATGAAATTTAATAGGGATAAATGCCAAGTGCTGCACCTAGGGAGAGGAAACCAAATGCAGAGTTACAGAATGGGGGACACTTGGCTCAACAATACTACAAGTGAGAAGGATCTTGGAATTGTGGTAGATCACAAACTGAATATGAGCCAGCAATGCGATGTGGCTGCAAAGAAGGCAAATGCAATTTTGGCTGCATTAATAGAAGTATAGCTTCCAAATCGTGGGAAGTGATAATTCCCCTTTACTCTGCACTGGTTAGGCCTCATCTTGAGTACTGCGTCCAGTTCTGGGCACCACACTTTCAGAAGGACGTAGACAAACTGGAGAGGGTTCAGAGGCGGGCAACAAGGATGATAAAGGGACTGGAAACAAGGCCCTATGAGGAGAGACTGAAAGAACTGGGCATGTTTAGCCTTCAGAAGAGGAGACTGAGGGGAGATATGATCGCACTCTTCCAGTATTTGAAGGGTTGTCACACAGAGGAGGGCCAGGATCTCTTCTCGATCATCCCAGTTTGCAGGACACGGAATAATGGGCTCAAGTTACAGGAACCTAGATTTCACCTAAACATCAGGCAGGGCCGGCGCTACCGCTAGGCCAACTAGGCTGTTGCCTAGGGCGCGTAGAGGAAGAGGGCGCAGAACGCTGCGCTCCTCTTCGCTGCCGGCGCGCTCCTGCCTTGCCCGCCCGCCCGCCTCACCGAGAAAGCCAGGTCAGTGCGGGGGATTGCGCTCGGAGTAGTGGTGGGGCCGAGCCTGGGCGCCTCCCCCCCCACCTTGCCTCGCCTCTGCGCCGCCTCCCCCCCCCCGACACCTACCTTCTCCGCGCTGTTTCCGGAGCCCCGCCCGCGCTCTGTTTTGGCAGGAGGAACCAGGGCAACAGGGCTTAAACAGCCCTGTTGCTCTGGTTTCCCCCGGCCAAAAACAGAGCACGGGGGTCCTTTTTCGGAGGAGGCGTGGGAAGGTAGGTGGGGGGTGGCAGTGGCAGCGTGCGGGGGGGGTCCGGTGGCGGTGGCGGCGGGGGGAGGTTGCAGAGCAGGGCTGCTTTCTGGAGGGCCCCCCCACGGCACGAGAGGGGGGGGCGCTAAATATAATTTAGCCTAGGGCGCCAAACTGCCCTGCACCGGTCCTGACATCAGGAAATATTTCCTGACTGTCAGAGCAATAAGACAATGGAACCAACTACCTAGGGAGGTGGTGGGCTCTCCCACTCTGGAGGCATTCAAGGTGCGGCTGGACGGCCATCTGTCAGGGATGCTTTGACCTGGATTCCTGCATTGAGCAGGGGGTTGGACTCGATGGCCTGGTAGGCCCCTTCCAACTCTACTTTTCTATGATTCTATGATTCTATGACCATTACAGTTCTACCGTTTCCTAGAAGAGCGGGGGTTTCAGTTTTTGTTTCTCCCACATGTGGACTTTTAGGACAGTTTGGGAAATCTCATCCGGGACTCAAAAGAATTCTGGGCAGGTGCAAGTAAACAACAGGGAGTGAAGAGGGCTTGGCCAAACTCCTTCTTGAAATCCAGTGTGGGATATTTAAAGTGCAGTCAAAACCCCCCTCATGTTTCACCAGTTAGTTGGATGAAATGGTTAAGACCACTGGTATCTCCTAAGGTGGATTCCCTAGAAGATACTCAGTGTGTGTTTAGCTGAGCCTCAGCAGGAAGTGGGCGTAGCTCTCAGCTTTTTTCCTTCCTACTGTGACTCTGAATGTGGTTATATGCGTTGTTGCCTCCACGTTGTTCTAACAGCAGCATGTAACCAGAGTTGCTGGTCTGAACCCCACAAGTTCAGACCCCAAGTATTTCCAAATGTACTTTTACCAACTGTACGAAACGCTTTTAAGCCTGCCTGAATGAAACTGCATAATCTGAGTGAGTAAATGTTACTTTTAACTTTTACAAGACTGTGTCTCTGATTATTGTTCTGAGGGAGAGAAAAGGGGGCAAAACCAGGGAAACCCAGTCTGCCTTAAAGCATCCTGGATTACCAAATGCTAGCTGGCTAACACTAGCCAAATCTAAGCTTCTTTTAAGCTGGAAAGGGACTCTACTCTGCTGATCTCACTAACGTGGGATAGGAAGGATATTACTCCACAATATATCCTCTCCTAGCATCTTTTTCAAGTCCCAACATCCAGGAAGAAAGAAGGATTTTCCCCTCCACCCTCATGTCCCTTTGCAGGGCCTCACCATAGGTATTCCAGTCTCCTCTCTGAATGTTCAGCCTTTGTTGAAAACAACAAGGCTCTCTTCTCCCTTTTGCTTGTGAAGATACAAGAAAAGTGATGTAGGCAGGACCACTGTCTCAGAGAATCATAGAAAAGTAGAGTTGGAAGGGGCCTATAAGGCCATCGAGTCTAACCCCCTGCTCAATGCAGGAATCCAGGTCAAAGCATCCCTGACAGATGTCCGTCCAGCTGCACCTTGAATGCCTCCAGAGTGGGAGAGCCCACCACCTCCCTAGGTAGTTGGTTCCATTGGCGTATTGCTCTAAGGGTCAGGAAATTTCTGGCAGAACCTGGCTTCCTGTAGCTTGAGCCCATTATTCCGTGTCCTGCAATCTGGGATGGTCCAGAGAAGAGATCCTGGCCCTCCTCTGTGTGACAACCCTTCAAGTACTGGAAGAGTGCAATCATATCTCCCCTCAGTCTCCTCTTCTGAAGGCTAAACATGCCCAGTTCTTTCAGCCTCTCCTCATAGGGCTTTGTTTCCAGTCCCCTGATCATCTTTGTTGCCCTCCTCTGAACCCTTTCCAGTTTGTCTACATCCTTCTTAAAGTGTGGTGCCCAGAACTGGATGCAGTACTCAAGAGGAGGCCTAACCAGTGCTGAGTAGAGGGGAACTAGTACTTCACACGATTTGGAAGCTATACTTCTATTAACGCAGCCCAAAATAGCATTTGTCTCACTAAGTAATAATACAAATGAACCACATATGAGGGTCTCTGTATCTATGTTCTGGCTGTTCTCCATATTTGGGCCTCTTCACTGCAAAATGTCTGGCTATCTGTCAGTATTTATTATGTAATTTATATTCTACTTTCCCTCCAAGCCTTTTCCACCACCACCACCCCATTTTAGCCAAACAACAACCACAACATGTAAGATAGATTAGGCTGAGAGCTGATGACTGGCCCATGGGTCACGCAGCAACCTTCACGGAGGAACAGGGATTTGAACCTGGGTCTCCCCATTCCTAGTCTGACATCCATTCCAATCTTCCCCAACCTGGTTCCTTCCAGATGCATTGGACTACAGCTCCCATCAAGCCACCCACCATAACCTGCCCATGGTTGAAAAAGACTGCTCTAACCACAGCGCAATACTGGCTCACTGCAACCAGCCCTCGCTCGTTTCCATATCTGTGGAAGAAGTTAGTAATAAAGAAGAAGCAGCCTCTGAGCATGAACAGAGTGCTCTCCATTGAGTGACCATAATCATCCCTCTAAGGCAGACTCCTCTGAGATCAGGGGGAGGAGCTGCAGCCTCTGGAGTGGGTCCCGCCAGCACACGCCTGAAACTGGTCACGGCTGGGACATCACGAGCCCCATGATTTGACTTCCGTGCGCTGTGCAGATAGATTCAAGTCTATGTGTATCAAAATGTATTTATTCATTCCTTACATTTCTATACTGTCCAATAGCCAAAGCTTTCTGGGCGGCTCACAGACATTAAAACCTTACAATACAGCATGATAAAACATAAATGATATAAAACCTTTAGAAGTTTAAAACAGAATAAAACCAAAGTAAAAACCAGAATGAAAGTGTTGGGAATGTGGAGTCAAAACCTCAAGTCATGCATAGGTGCATGATGTAATTGAGACCACAGAGTCTCTGCATCCTAGAGCAGACACTCTGTGGAATGCTACCCAGGGCTCCCCTGGTGCAGGATGTGGGCGTTGCCAGAGCCTTCTCTTCCTGCCCCGGGAAAACAGTCTGAGCCATGAACTTGTAGGGATAGCATGTGAGAAGGTGTGGCTGGAGAAGCAGTTCTGTACTTTCCCTAAGTTCAGAACACATCAGCCACTACATGATTCCTGCATGACTAAATATTTTCTTAAGCCTGCCTGTATCCAATCTGCAAGATCTGAGTGAGTAAACTCTGTTTTTAACCTCCAAAATACTGTTTATCTTGTTGGTAGTATAAAGCGGGGGGGGGGGGACCAGGTAAAAGCCCCAGTCTGTCCAGCCTGTAATTACCAATTGCTGTTACTGCTCTAACCAGCAGCTCCACACATCCACGTTTTTCCGCTGTAGTTGGGGTAAGCTCTGCTGAACTCGCAAAACGCGAGAGAGGGGAGAGATAATAACTTTTAATATCCTCTCCCAGCCCTTTTAGCAATCCCCAACAGAAAGCCGTCAGCAGAGTCAAGATCTAAAAACCCCGTGTGACAACCTTTAAAAACAAAACTGAAGGACTAAAAAGCCTGGGAAAATAATAAAGTCACCTGGCACCAAAAAGACTGCAATGCAGGTGGCCTCTGGGGAGGGCATTTCACAACGGGGGTGCCACCACTGAAAAGGCCCTCTCCTTCACTTCACCTCATTTGGCGGGGCACCCACCCAGATTATATGCCAAGGAAAACAGGATTCCTTGACATATAGATAGAATCACTGCATTTTAGAGTTGGAAGGGATCTTGGCGGTCATCTGGTCCGGGGGTGGAGAACCTGTGGGTCAAATCTGGTGTCCCCCAGATGGGCACACACACCATTCCCCACCCACTCTCCCCTAACCATGGATCCTTTGGTGGTTGCCTGGCCTTTGTGCAGCTTTCCCTGCATTCCAAAAGGTTGAAATCCCTCTCATAAGGCAAAGGCTCAGTTCTCTCAGCTCAAGGCATGTTGCTGCCTGAGAAAAAGGACAAGATGCTCCCCCATCGCCGCCACCACCACCCCACATTACAAAAAAATGACTGGATTGGCAGTCGAAGCTAGACTGGTGGGGACGAGGAAGAGGGCCTTTTCTGTGGCGGCCCCCGTACTGTGGAACTCTCTCCCGAGTGACCTCCGCCATGCCCCCTCTCTGATGAGCTTCCGTCGCTCATTAAAAACCTGGTTGTTCAGGCGGGAATATGGGGTGGGTTAAGATTTTAAAATTTTTATATTGTTTTAATGTATTTTATTGTATTTATGTAATTTATTGTGTGTACATCGCCCAGGGTGGCCGGTTGCCGGCCAGATGGGCGATAAATAAATATTAATAATAATAATAATGTTACTTCAGCGCGGGCCGTGGGAGCGTGGCCTTCACTGCACCTGTGGGCAGCAGGCTACTTCAGGGGGTGCGGCACTGGCCACACACACCCTTCTGTCCTCTCTGGAAGAATGGCTGGGGGGCTGTTGTTGCTGCCCACCCCCCACCCCCCGCATCTGTTGCCAGAGGCAGCTGCCTCACTCTGCCTAATGATAGAGCAGGCCCTGTTGCCGGCCAGTAAGAGCTTTAAACTAAAATATGCAGGTATTTTAGGTATTTGGGGCACTTCCATCTTTTGCCTTTGGCCCTGCCTCCTTTTGTCTTCAGCCCCATGAGCTTCTCCGAAATGCTACCGACCCTCCCACGGAGGGTGAAAGGCTTGATGACACCCCTGAACTAGTCCAACCTTATCTCAGTGCAGGAATCTTGCCATTGCAGCAGCATCCCCCTGACAGATGGCTCTCGGCCTCTGCTGAAAACCTCCAGGGAAAGAGCCCAGCACCTTCCAAAGCAGCTCTCCCTGTTTGGCCAAAATCTGCTCCTCTGCCATGTCCACCCGTTGGTTCTAGTCCTGCCCTATGGAGCAATGAAGACCAATTCTGCTCCATCTTCTGCATGACAGCCTTTCAGATATTTGAAGACCACAATCATGTCTCCCCTTAATCTTCACTTCCCCAAGCTACACATGCTCAGCTCTTTCAACCGTTCCTCAGAGGACTTGGCTTCCAGACCCCTCACCATCCTGGTCATTCTTTTCATTGTCCTTAAAATGTGGCACTCAGAACTGAACACAATACTTCAGTTGCAGCTTGAACACCACAGGATATAGATACAATATAGACGACAACGACCTCCTCCTCCTCCTCCTCCTCCTCCTCCTCCTCCTCCTCCTCCTCCTCCTCCTCCTCCTCCTCCTCTTCTTCTTCTTCTTCTTCTTCTTCTTCTTCTTGTTAGACCTCGGTCTGTTTGAGACTTTGGAGAGCTGCTGCAATCAGAGATGTCAGTTCTTGGTCAGATGGACTGATGATTATTTGGTTCTAGGAGGCCAGAACCTGTTGAGTCACTATAGCCCAATCCTATGCATGTCTACTCAGAAGTAACTTCCATTGAGTTCAGTAGGGCTTACTCCCAGGTGAGTGCATAATGCAGCCTTAGCTTCTGAAACTCTGGGAAGTGCCATGTACATCAGTGGCGCTGGGATGATCACAGTGATATCACCACCATCCTCGTTGCAACCTGGTCCTCAACATCTGAACAGCCCAGAACAGCCCGATCTGGTCTGATCTCAGAAGCTAAACAGGGTCCGGGCCTGGTTAGTACTTGGATGGGTGACCACCTTGGAACACCAGGTGCCGTAGGGAGGGACCACTGCTCAGTGTGAGAGAGTGGACAGACATCTGTCAGAGATGCTTTGACCTAGATTCCTGCATTGAGCAGGGGATTGGACTCGATGGCCTTGTAGGCCCCTTCCAACTCTACTTTTCTATGATTCTATGATTCTATGAGCACATGCTTGGCATGCAGACGGTCCCAGGTTCCATTCCCGGCATCTCCAGGTAGGGCTTGGAAAGAATCCTGCCTGAAACCCTGGAGAGCCATGGCTGCCAGTCAGTGTCGACAATACTGGGCTGGATACTCAGGATAAGGCCGCTTCCTATGTTCCTATCGCTCCCTCGAGTACTGAACTCCGCTGGTGAGTGCCAACAGAAATGGAACCAGAATGTGGGGATACTGAGAAACAAGAGGGAGGGATCAGCATGCTTGGGAGAACCCCAAGATTTGCAGAAATACAACAACAACAACAATCTTTTTTTAAAATCTAAGGGGGAAATCTAATGAAGACTGAGCCTGCTCAGCTGCCGTGGAATGTTGAGCATCGGTTGGAAAAAAATAAATGGGAAGCAGTGGAAGTGACAGAGAATGCCTGGAGGAGGGTGCGTGGCCGGCGAGAATCCCGAGCAAGGGCACTTCTGTTGGGGGGTGATGATGGACCCTGCACCATGTTGTGGCACGCCCCACTTGTGCCGCTCTCACAGAGACTACTCCAGTAAGAGCCTCAACTTAGGATGGCCACCCTTTCTCCCCTCGTGCCCTTGCGCCCGGAACAGCCTCCCAGACTGGTCCCTTGAACAGCTCCGCCATGCCTTCCTTCAAGGCAGTGTTCTCCAACCTTGGGTCCCCAGATGTTTTTGGCCTACAACTCCCAGCATGCCCCAGCCAGCGTAGCTTTGTTTTGTAGGCCAAAAACATCTGGGGAGCCAAGGTTGGAGAACGCTGCTTTAAGGGATCCCATGACCTCAGAATCGGCCAGACTGAAAGTCCAAGAGGAAACTTCTCAAGGAGCTCTCAGGATGGCAAGTTCCTAGACCCCAAACCAGGCGGAGGCAGCGCAAGGGAGTGTGGCTCCATTCATCTACACACATAATTCAATGTTGTTCAGTGGTGCTCAGTTCCGTCTGTAAATGCCTCAAGACCTGTTTCGCGATAGGAGTGGCCAGCTTCCGTGAATCAACAACCACTTCCCCCTGGGAGCTGTCCCAGGTCCTGAAGTCTCTGACCTTGGCTCTCAGAGCTTGATCAGAGGAGGATGCGGCCGTCTAGGCCAGCATCCTGTTTCCCACAGTGGCCAAGAATAGCTGCTTCTTGGAAGCCCAGAAGCAGGACCTGAAGGCCAGGGATGCAGAACCTCAGGCCCGTAGCCCAAATCCAGCCTGCTTGGGGTCCCAATCTGGCCCTCTGGCCGTTCCCCAAATGACCACGCCCCCTTCCCCTGGCTCCACCCTCTTTCCCCCAACCGCCAATCGTTGGGTGGTTCCCTGGCTTTTGTGCAATTTCCCCCTATCCTACAAGGATGAAATGCTCCTCTGGAGGCTTAGTTCATGCCAGTAAGATCGTTGAGCTTAAAAGAGAGAGCCAATGTGGTGTAGTGGTTAGGGTGTTGGACTGGGACTCGGGAGATCCGGGTTCTAGTCCCCGCTTGGCCATGAAACTCACTGGGTGACTTTGGGCCAGTCACTGACTCTCAGCCTAACCTACCTCACAGGGTTGTTGTGAGGATAAAATGGAGAGGAGGATGAGGATAATGTAAGCCACCTTGGGTTCCTTGCAGGAAAAATGGCGGGGTATAAATATAATAAATAAATATATAATAAATTAATTAATTAATAAAATATGCTGGGTTTTTTGGCCCTGCTCGTTTCGCCTTCAGCCCCGGCTGCCACTGGAATGCGACCCTCAAGAAATTCTCTGAAGTTGAATTTGGCCCCCAGGCTGAAAGAGGCTCAACACCCCTGCAATGGCCTTTCCCATTGCTGCTCTGGTATTCAGGGCTACGCTGCCACTGAACATGGAGGCTTCATCGATCATGATGACTAGTAGACCTATCCTCCACTCTTGCGAACTGCTTCTGGATTTGAAGGGTAGCTCCTTCCAGGCCACACTCTCTTCGGCTTGCTGCCAGACTGGAACAGGGCAATCTTTTTCCTCTGGACTCACATCCCTCGTTCAGCTGCCGGTCGTCATCACACGTGGACCAAGAGGGTGATGCCGTCTGGAAGCCTGAACCACCCCTTTGACCCAGCCCGAGAGAAATAAATGAGCAAACATGAGACCAGCTTCATTGGCCTTGGCTGCATGAAGGAATCCGGCCATTCTCCGTCGCTGCCCCTATTGCCTGGGACTTCCTGCCAGAGTCCCATCGATCTCTAGGGCTTTGCCCTTTCTCTCTTGCTGCCCCTGATGCCTGGAATGGCCTCCCAGAAAACCCCCATAGTGCCACATCGCTGTGATGACTTCAAATCCCTCCTCCATGTCCACCTTTTCCATATGGCCTCTGTCACACAACGCAAGGTATCGGGTTAGGCCGCATACCCAGACTCAGCCTAAAGGAGGTGTAGCAGAAATAAACCTAAGTTCTTCCCCTGTTAAGCCGGACCTCAGTGGTCAACCTTGTGTTGATTTCTCGATTGCAATCAGGGCCGGGGAGCATCTTTCAGTCCGAGGGCCAAATTCAATTTCGGAGAAGCTCTCGGGGGGGGGGGGGACGTGCCAGTGGTGGGCAGGGCTGAAGGCAAAGAGGGCAGGGCCAAAACACAAAAACAATACCAGCAGATTTTAGCTTAAAGCTCTGACCGCCAGTAAGGAAGCCTTAGGAGAGGAATTTCAACCTAGTGGTTGGGGGAAAGGGGGCGTGGCCAGGGGAAGGGGGCGTGACCATCTGGGGAACTCCAGAGGGCTGGATTTGGCCCCCAGGACTGAGGCCTTGCACCCCTTGTCCAGAGAGAGAGAGAGAGAGAGACTTGTCTTCTCATACTTCATAAAGCACAATGCGTATCGTGCTGTATAAAGCTATACTAATCATCAGAATTATCCTCATTTTTTTAAAAAATACTTCAACGCTGGAAAATCAAGTGCCCCCCTCATGTGCTCCACCCACCCACCCATTTGTGGTGCGGCTGGCGCTGCTGCAACACATCCTTAACTCTCTCTGGTGTTGGCTGGGCGTTCTCCCCTCCATCCGCTCCGTAATTAATAAAATATAATTGAGCCATGCTTGCTTGTTCGCCTTTCCACTGGGCAGCGACACCCCGTTGCTCCCGGTTCAATCAATACAATGTCATTAGGCAAAAGGCAGGAAAATGTGCTAAAGTGTGTGCGTGTGGGGGGGGGGAGGAATGCTGGCTTGAGGCGGTGGGGGGGGGGAGATCTTTCCCAGAAAAAAAACATGTAGAATAATGGAGGCACTCGGGGTGCTAAACTGTGTCCTCAGAAGGAATGAAGTTTCTTTGGGGCAGCCCTGGATTAACCATTAAGCAACATGAGCACATGCTTAAGGCACCAAGGGAAGGTGGGGGGGGGGGCACCGCAGAGTACCACAGATTTTTGCATCTGCATTTCCCCCCTTATATAACAGTTTTATTCTTTTTTTTTTTTAAATGCATAAGACAGGGATGAAAAAAATGTGTCTTTCTTTCTGTTGCCCTAGTTCTAAGTAAGTAATGGGCTTATGTGGCTTGCTGCTATTTCGTGTCAAGTAAATAGAATAAAAGACAGTTTATATCTAATGTAGTTGTGTGTGTCCTGACGTGGGGGGACGGCCTTGAAGAAAACTGAGTTTTTAAGGTCTTATTTCACCGTCAGCACTTATTGAGTCTTCGTGTCTTGCCATGGGAAGCAAGGGAAGGGCCGAGGGGGCACCGTTATTGGGCTGTGCTTAGGGCACCGGCTGGCCTCAATCCTGCTTTGGGGAGTTGGATGTTCCTGCGTCATCTAGTCAGAATTAACCTCCTCTTCCCAGTTGTCCATTACTAGCCATGCCATTTTTTTCCCATACAGGCCACAAAACCAAGTGCTAAAGCTATCCCTGCACTATATTTCAGGTTGTTGCTGGGAGCTTACATGTTTCAACACACACACCATATTAAAAAGAAAAAAGAAAGAATCATCCCTGCATATAGAAATATAGCACACCAGGGATAAGGCCTACCTACAGTATAATACTTCTTCCTGACACTCATTTTCTATGCAAGGGGAGCCGTTTCTTTCTTCTCCCCCTGCCCTGCATGGAATATTCTGAACATAGGAAGATCCCTGCTGGATTAGGCCATCTAATCCAGCACCATCTGTCCCAAAGTGGCCAGCCACGATGCTCCTGGGACATCCAGAATTTGGGCATGTAGGCAATTCTACTGTTCCTGTTCCTTAGCAGCTGGTATTCAGTGGCACACTGCATCTGAACATGGAGGCTCTATTTAGCGATTGCCGTTAATAGCTGTTGATAGACCTCTCCTGCATGAATTTTTCTAATGCCCATTGGCAGTCATCTAAGCTTCCACTCAAGGCTCCAGGGCTCACCAGGGACTAGTCCCATCACCTGCTTTGAATGCCAGAGCTCCATTCTAGAGCACCATGACAATAAGAGAATAGTGCACTAAAGCATGTACAGAGAACCTTTCCCTCCAGACTTGGTAACCACAGTTTGTCCCAACACATTAGGGGTCTGCTCTCTCTGTAGCAGTCCAGACCACTTGCCTATCCAGTCCAGTGTGATCTGTTCTACCTGGCAAAGAAAAGGGCCTTCACCATCCTTTAACTAGAGATGCCAAGGATTGAACCTGGAGCTTTCCGCATGTGGGGTGTGTGCTCTCCCAACAAGCTAGGGCTCCTCTTCAGCCCCACAGGGTGTCTCTCTCCCACGAAGGATGGGGAGGAACATGAGTGTCTCTCTCCCACGAAGGATGTGGTAGGTTTCTGAGAGTCATCCCCCTGGCCACCCTGGCCAAGCAACCACTGGCCACAGAAGGTCTCAAGCCTTAAACTCCAGGAACAGCAAAAGCAAAGGGGCTCTGGTTGAGATGTGGCACATGCTGGGAAAACCCACGAGGAGGAGGAGGAGGAGGAGGAGGAGGAGGAGGAGGAGGAGGAGGAGGTCAAGATCTAGCAGGCTGGAGCCTTTCCCTACACATCGCAAGCAGGCATGAGAAGGGCTTGGTCGGGAAGAAATGCTGGTGCGCAAAGGCAAGTCATGGCCACTCAGCTCCATGGACACCCGGGTTTTCATCACAGGTCTGCTCAAGTGGACAGCTCTAAGGCTGTTGCTGGACAGTTCCCAGGGTCAGCTACCTCCACTCCTCTTGCATCTTCTCCTTGTTTATTTCGATCCTGGCATTCATTCTTTTGCATTCCCCTGAGTGGATCTTGTATTTATTTGTCCTCTCTGTATAGATAGCAGTCTAGCTATCTATACAGAGCCTAGCTTTAGGGGCTCACCTTGTAAATTAAAAAAAAGAGAAACGCACGTTGTTTGTTTTCCTTCTCTCTCTCTGTACTCAGGGGGTTGGAGTCAGGATCTGCCTTCCTCCAGGGGAAGGGCTTGGCGTGCAGAAAGCCCCTCTGCCCAATTTTGGGGGATCCCCCTCCCCCAGCCCACCCTACTCAGCGGCGTCTCCTGACTCTTTTGTGTAGCATTTTCAGGGGGGCTGCCGTGCGAAGGAGGGGGCCGGGGAAGTCCACTTCCAACAGCACAATTGCCCCAGCATGAACCTGGATCCAATGCAGGGTATATATAATTTCCCATCTGGGTGACCACTTCCTGCAGCCTTCCCCAACTCAGCACCCTCTTGATGTGTTGGATTATGCTAGCGGGGGTGGGTGGGTATGGGAATTGTACTCCAACACTTCTGGAAGGCACCAGGCTGGGCGAGGCAAATAAAATAAAATAAATATAAAGCGCTCTCTCTCTCTCTCTCTCTGCCCCAGGAAATTTGTTAACCTTTAAGGTGCCAGCCCCCAAAGGTGTTGCAATTGTTTGCCTGCCAGCAGAATTCCGTGCCTGAACTGCCCCCCCCCCATGGCCTCTCATTCCAATTCCTGAAGCAGGGCCCACCAACCACAAAATGAGACAGATATGTAACACTGTTGGATTAAGAGCCCAAGGAGTGCCCTGGAGGGTCAGTCTAGCATCCTGCTTCCCACAGTAGTCAATCGGATGCCTCCAGGAAGCAGGACCTGAAGGCAGGCCTGTCAAGGTTCCATCTGTACCAGGACACCTTGATCAGCTCCTTAAAGAGATTTTGCCTCTTTAAGAGCCCCTCCTGACTCAGGATGCCATTTCTCTGCCTTTTACCTTCTCTTCCCAGTAACGTGGGATTAGGCTTTAGGCGTGGTGCAAAAAAGACACTCCAAACAACTTGATGTTAGCAATAACTGTTTACTTTAGTAAATTTTGGTATAGTAGATTCACAATAACTTAAGGTAATTACACGAATAGAGCTGTATACTTTCAAAAAGCAGGTATAATAGAAATAAAAGAAATAATAACGCAGTTCTCTCTAACCTAGGTACTCTCCACCTGAAACCTTAACAGAGATTCCTTCCCAGTCTAGCCCTGGCTGTTCTGCATTTTTCAGTGATAGTCAGTCTCTGCTTCTCTGTCTGCTCTCTGTGTTGGTGCCTGCAGTTCCTCTCCTCCACACCTTCTCTCTCTCTCTCTCTGCTGCTTCTGCCTCCCCTTTATATACACTCTCACAACTTTAGGAGGCTACAATCAGGTGACCTCAAACTGGGGAAACGAAACTTAACTCTATTAGGGGGGAAAGGAGATTTCTCTCAATGAGGGGGAAAGGAAACTTTAACTCCATGAGGTGAAAATGAAACTCACAAATGCCCCCCTCCCATCAGGAGATGTTTGGGCCTACAGGCTTCAACCTAACTCAAGCCTGTGTAGGCCTCAATCCTTCACAAGGCGTACCTCCCATCTTTGCTCCCCGGCGGCTGATTTTCAGTGGCATATTCTTGTTTCTAACCTGGAGCGTAGGACCTCGGGTTAGGAAACTAACCTTATATCAGAACAGACCATGGATCTCCACTCAGTGTCGCACGTTGTTTGTTTCTACTGTACTGGCTGCCAGGTTTTTGGAGAGGCATCTTTCCCAGCCCTACGCTATGATCAACATCTGAGGTCCTCCTCTGAGTGTCTCCTGTGAGGGAGGATGGCAACAAAGGAGAGGGTCTTTTGGTGGTAGCCCCCCCCTTGTGGAATTTATTTCTTTTTATTTCTTTTCAACCCGTAGAAACAACCCTTCATCTACAGAATCCCAGGGCAGTGTACTAAACTTCAGTGCTCTCCCTAGCGAGGCCCACCTGGTGCCAACTTTGTCAGCTTTTTTGGCACCAGGTTAAGAATTTCCTCCACTCCCAGGCATTTGATGGCTTCTTAATGCATCCCTTGAATTGTTTATGGTCGTCACTCATGTTTTAGTTTATGGGGTCCTGGCATTTTATTGATAAGTATTTTTCTAGCTGTTTTAAAATGTATAATTTTGTTGTAAGTCTCCGTGAGTCTTTAAAAAAAAAAAATCATAAGAAATTTAATAGATAAAATATAGTAATATAATACCTAGAGATGCCTGGGGCTGAGCCTTGGACCTTTGCATGCAAATTATGGGCTCCATCACTGAGGTGCAGCCCACCCCAGTTCTGAGGTTCCGTATCATGACCAATAGCCACTGACAGACCTCTTCTCTGGCCTGTCGTTCCCTTTGAATTTGTCTAACTTCCTTTTAAAGCCATCTGATCTAAGCCAGTGGCCATCACCACGTCACATGGCAGTGAATTCTATTAATTACTGAAGGTAGATGGGGGCCCTACCCTTACTTTCTGTGACAGCCCCTTTATTTGCTGTTTTTACAAATCTACAGGAGGGCGAGTTAGCTAAAACTGGTCAGAGTGAGCCTGGAATTTATTATTTATTTATTTATTTATTTAAATTACTTTTATCCCATTCCTTAGGCAAAAAGGCTCCCAGAGCAGCTTACATGCAGTCAGTAAAACAAGACAATCCCTGCCTGTAGGCTTACAATCTAAAAAGACATGGCAGGCAAGGAAAAACAGATGGGGAGGGAAGAGGGGGGGGGAAGTAGTCTTTCAGCAGGGCTGGTGGAATGACTCTGCTTCTCCTCTCATCTCCCTCTGTACAGCCTGCTGGGATGGCTGCTGGCGGCAACAGCTGGAGGAGGAAGAAATGGGGCTTGTGGGTTTCATTTAAAAAACAACAACACCCTTCCCCCAAATCCCAGATTTGAGCACTAGGATGAAAACTGGTTGTGGTTACTCACCAGTGTGGGGAAAGACACCCCTCTTTTCTTCTTCTTCTTCTTCTTCTTCTTCTTCTTCTTCTTCTTCTTCTTCTTCTTCTTCTTCTTCTTCTTCTTCTTCTCTCTCCCTTCCTCCTCCTCCTCCGCCTCCCCCTCCCCTCCTCCTCCTCCTCCTCCTCCATCATCATCATCAATCAATCATAATCACATCATCAGCCAATCATCATCATCATCTCTCCCACCGGGTTCAGCTTTGTCTGAGCGTGGAAAGCTAAGCAGGGTCAAGGGCCTGGTTAGGAACTTGGATGGGAGACCCCTCCTCTAGTTTCCTGCACTGAGCAGGGGGTTGGACTCAATAGCCTTGTAGGCCCCTTCCAACTCTATGATCTATGAATCATCATCATCATCATCATGGAGAACTGCAAGCCTCAATTGCTGATTATGGCTGTAACCCCATGCATTCTTACCTGGGAGCATTGTTGAATTCAGTGGGTTTGCTTCTGAGGAAGCAGGCATGCCTATGGATTGGGTAGCACAGATTCTCCTATTAATTAGTCCTAATACAGATCTGCTTGGTTTTTCTGTCTGCCAACCTGGATGTAAAAGACATCGTCCCCCACCCTAACCCCCACCCCGTTTCCCATTTGTAAATCAGGGCTGGCCTGATTAGGCCAGGGGTGCAGAATCTCAGTCCCAGTGGCCAAAACTGACCCACTTGGGGTCCCAGTCCAGCCCTCCAGCAGTCCCCAGATGGACACGCCCCTGTGCCCCACCCCTCTCCCCCCCCCAAGCACTGATCTTTTGGTGGCTTCCTGGCTTTTGTGCAGTTCCCCCCGCCCCCATTTGAAGAGGTTCAAATGCCTCCTAAGGCTTACTGATTGGCAGTACAAGCTTTGAGCTGCAATGGGCTGGTATTTTGGCCCGGCCCCCTTTGCCTTCTACTCCACCCAGACAAGGGCCTGGTTATTACTTGGATGGGAGACCCCCTCCTCTAGTTTCCTGCATTGGGCAGGGGGTTGGACTTGATGGCCTTGTAGGCCCCTTCCAACTCTATGATCTATGGGGAAAAAAAACCTGCATAAGGCAGAGCAATATGATGGTTGCTTCAGACAGTGTCATAAAAGGACTCATAAGAGGGTGTCATAAAAAGGCAACACATTTTTCGTCATTTAATTTTATTTATTTTTACTGTGGGGTAGGGTGGGTGGGTGGGGCGGAGAGGCACTTGTGAAATTGTCTGCCTCAGGTGCCAAAGTAACTTGGCTTTGCATACTCTGGGCCTAGACTTGGGTGGGGTGGTTGGGAGCTCCATTTGCTGCTCTGCCTCAGGCGGCAAAATATCTTCTGCAGGCCCAGCTGGAGCTAGGGTACATTTTTAAATTTCAGGGTGAAATAACAGTGGTTTTTCTTCTAGCAATGAGGGCCCCAACCAACTGAAGCTCAAATGGTTGATTGAAATCAGTTTAGGTCCAGCTCAGCCCTGGATTAACCATTAAGCAATACAAGTACCTGCTCAGGGCACCAAGAGAAGGGGGGGGGCACCACAGAGTACCACAAATTTTTGCATTTGACATTTCCCCCCTAATAACAGTTTTATTTTTTTTTTAAAAAAATAAAAAATGCATAAAACAGTGATGAAAATGTGTCTTTCTTTCTGTTTCCCTAGTTATAAGTAAGTAATGGGCTTATATTGCTTGCTGCTATTTAGTGTTAAATAAATATAATTAAAAAAACAGTTTATATTTAATATAGCTGTGTGTTCTGGCCTTGAAGAAAACTGAGTTTTTAATGTTTTATTTCACCGTCAGCACTTATTGAGTCTTCATGTCTTGCCAGCTAAGCAAGGGAAGGGCCGAGGGGGCACAGTTGGGCCCTGCTTAGGGCATCAGCTGGCCTTAATCCGGCCCTGGTCCAGGTTCTCTGAATTTTCCAAGGTATTCATGGGACTTGAACTTGTTTATATTTGAAGTCATTTGGGCTGTGGCATGCCTCTAGAATAGAGTGTATTCTGTTCTGTGGTCCATTGTATGGTGGCCTCAACAAGTTACAAGAGATCAAACATCACAACAGGACATTCTTATTATTTCTTGGAACACAATTTGAGTGGCTGAGTTCACATATAAATATCATCAAGCGGATATTTGGCTGATTTGCCTTCACCATGCCAGAAGCTGCAAAGGACCCCAATTTGTTTTCACCCTGGAGGGAAAGCTTCTTCCTGGGTAGGAGGAACTAGGAAGCAACTTGTCTGCTGTGCTGGCCTGGGGAATTTGGGAGATTCATCCAAGGGTGGGTAGCACTAGCAGCACTATGCAATCCTCACGTGAGGACACCCTGGCATCAGCGGTTCCGAGGGAGGGAGGGAGGGAAAGAAAGAAAGTTGGAAACTCAAGTATTAAAACTAGGAAGCAAGGAAGAAAGGTGAAAGAAGCAGAGAGAGAGAGAGAGAAAAGAAAGACGAAAGAGATGGTGAAATGAAAGAGGCAGGAGGAGAAAAGGAAAAGACTGAAGAGTTCTTTAGAAATCCTCTCCCCCCCCCCCCTTCTCTCCTTCTTGCATTCATAGAATCATAGAAAAGTAGAGTTGGAAGGGGCCTACAAGGCCATCGAGTCCAACCCCCTGCTCAATGCAGGAATTCCACAGATCTATCATAAACAGTTCAGCTCCCGACACGTAAAGATTTGTTTTCTCTGTTGGGGCAATCGATAGATGCCCTGAGAAAATATTTCTCGGTGCCTCTGCGTACACACACACACACTTCTCCCAAGGCAGCCGCAGCCCAGATTTTCATCGGGGCAGAAGGAAGAGAAGCTGCCTGGTTGGCTGGGAATTATCCGGAAAAGTTGCGGGGAGGGAGGGAGGGAAAGAGAAACTGCCTTCGGGATTTGGGTAGGTGGGAGGGGGGGCTCTTTCATTTTTTTTTTTAAAGAAACCATTCATTAATAACAACAACCATTTATTTATTTAAATAATAACCTCTATGCATCGCACTTTACAAACGTCGGTAAGCTAAAGAGAAAGGTCTCTGTCCTCATGGAGCTTACAATCAAACTGGAATCCTACCGAGGACTCATCAGTGGTTAAAAGTATTGGACTAGGGCTTGTTGGGGGGGGGGAGCGCGAAGCCGGATCCACATGTCCACTCAGGCGTGAAGCGCGCCTGCGCCCACCACCATCCCTCTCGGCGTAAACTACCTCACAGGGTTGTTATGAAGATGCAATGGGGCGGTGGGGGGGGGAGGAAGAGAACCATGTTCTCCGCCTTGAACTTCTTGAAAGGGGAAGAAATGATAGATAGATCAATAAATACACTTCCCAACTCAAGATTCAGGGAGCTGATAATAATAAACTCTTATCCCAGCCACAGGCCTGAGGGATGAGGCAGCACACAACAAGCGGTTCGCCCTCACCTTTTAGGGCTGGCTTCCGCAGCTGCTCCCGACCGAATAAGCAATTGTTGTGACTGTAAGGTCCTCGGGGCAGGGCTGTCCCCCCTTTTTCATATCAGACTTTACAAGTACCATATGTATTTATGTCATGATAAAGAAATACTGCACTAAAACACTACTAATAGAAATACCATGACAATAGGAATATTATACTGAAAACACTTAAATATAAATATAAGTCTAATTTGAGCCCTTTCTTTTCTTTTCCTTCCTTGGGCCGGGTGCGTGGGGTGAGGGGTGAGAGCAAAGAGCCAGGCGGGCTCCTCGTTGGAATCTGCGTGTGTGAGAAGCAGTGTGAACCTAGGGGGGTTAATTCGGATTCCAATTCATTTCTCCTTAAATATTATATTTCCCCCTTGATTTTAAGAATCATAAAGTATAAATCGGATCCGAAAATTCAAACTCGGAGGGTCCAGCTAGGTAAGGATGTTGTAGGGTTCTAGGATGTGCCGGATAATTGTAGAACTGGAGAAGGCACGTGTGCACCTAAGGTCAGAATCGCAGCCTCAGCAGACCTGAGAGGGCTTGAGGGGCGGGGCAAACAAGCGAGGGGCGGGGCTTCATGGCTAAGCCTGCTGGGGTCTCGAGGTGTGGCTTTGAAACCGAATCGCCCTGCTGTCGTGTGCGCGCCCCGAAGTTCAGTCCCGTTGAGTTCCACGGGGGGGGGGCTTACTCCCAAGTAAGCGTGCGCCAGGAGTTGTGTCGCCTTGCCTGGGAGTTAGTCCCACGGAAAGACGTGGGCCTTGGCGTCCAATATGGAAGCCTAGGGTGTCAAAAGTCGGTTTGGCAGACCTGATCCTCCTCGGTCGTGATGTGTATGACCGAATTTATAGTCTCCTGAAGGCGCAATCCTATAAGCTTGTTTAGACAGAAAAAAGTCCTACAACTCCCAGCAAGCCCCAGTCTGGCAGGGGAATGCTGGGAGTTGTAGGACTTTTTTCTGTCTAAGCGTGCCTAGGATTGCGCCCCTTAAAAGTCTTTGGTTTAAGCTTAACTTGTGATTGTTGGGACTTGAATTAAATATCCCACAGTTATGGATCGAGCTGGGGGAGCGAGAGAAAGAGAGAATACACAAGATGCGGGGGCGGGGATTCTGGGGGTATTTAAATCCCGTTAAAATCAGGGAGTCGTGGGAAAGGCAGTTCACGCGCTCCCAGCCCACGTCGAGAGTGCGGACATTTAAAAGCGTCTAACTTCCCCCCTCCCCCCCAGGTCGGTCTCCGAAACGATCCCTAGGCTAACAGTACACGAAACCTTCGCGTCTGTCTGCCTTGCATGGCTGAAGACGTGTGAATCACCTCCGCATGCGCGTTTATACAGAGGTAACGCGGTCGCGGATTCCGTGTCCTGCGCCATTTCAGGGTGTGCGGGATCTTAGAGAAGCGAAGGATGCGGGCGCGTACACGCGTGAGCCCTGCTGCTCTTCTATCCGCATTACAGTTCCATAATTAGCGCGTGAATGTATTACAGTGACTAACGAATACACCGGGCGTGCCAATTGGACTTAAGGCTATTTAATTGTGGACAGATGCATCAAACCCAAACGTCAATTTCCCTCTCGCTCGCTCACTTCTAAACTTTTCCTGGCAAAGAAAGAACGTGACAGAAAAAAGCTTGTAAATAAATTCTGCGGACTTCTTAAAGTTCCAACACTGGTAGCGCGCGCGATAGATTCTGTACGGCCTCCTTTCTACTGGTGTTAAAATGAGTTGAATTCTATTGCAGTTTATTATCAGCATGCTTTAAAGAGAAACACCGAAATTAAAATGTAATAACAGTGATAATAGTTAATATTGTTAGACTAGTAACTATTATTATTATTATTATTATTATTATTATTATTATTATTATTATTATTATTATTATTATTATTTTATAGCCAGTATAAGATGTGATTGAGCAAGACTTTTTAATTTACCGATTTTTCACCTCCAGCTTACTTTAATTAATTAATTTAATTTAATTTTCTTCTCATTTTCCATTCCAAATATTTTAGGCTGCGATCTTAAAACAGCTTTACGAGGGACCGGATCTGGTCGGGCTAACTGGTGACTAAACACGATTTTTCTTTAGGGTTGTGCTGTTAAAATAAACTGTACAGGGAATTCGTACAGGTCTCACTAAACGATTGTGGCAAGATGAGAAAGGTGCACGCTTTACACGGGAGTAAATTCCATTGAAAATAGAGCTGGACATCCTTCAGAGTAAACATGCGTAGGATCGGGCTGTAGGGTCGCAATCCTTCATTTAGTAGGAAATAGCGCAATCCTACCCATGTCTACCCAGAATTAAGCCCCACCGGGTCCAGTGAGGCTTACTCGCAGGTAAGCGCCTCTCAGATCGCAGCAGGTGCCTCTTTGGGCCTCGGGAGAAACCTGGTTAGGATCCGGCTGCAAAGGGAACCGCTGCTTGTAAGTTACACCCTCCCCATCCACGCAGTCTCTCTAAGGCTGCAACCCTTTACGCGCTTACCGGGGAGTAAGCCCCATTGAACTCGGCGGGACTTACTCCCGAGTAGACACGCATAGGATTGCCCCGTGAGACCTGCAGCCTCTTCGACAGCGAAGATTTCTTCGGGTCCCCTCGAGAGAATGTCCTTTGGAGCACCGCAGCTCCTCCGAGTCGCCTTCCCACGTACCTCCAGGGCGCCGAGTTGGGGAAGGCAGCTCGGAGGGGGGAATGGGGGGAGAGGCCGGCCCTGGCCCGTGCCCTGGCCCTGCCCGGCTGCTTTTCTTCTGGGTCCGGTTGTGGGTGGATCTTGGGGTTCCTCCAGCCAAAACCACCTGTCCACCGCTGCCCCACGGAAAGGGCTTGGGAATCACGTCGGAAGGCAGGGCTGGCCCTTGCGCCCTTCATTCCCGAGGGGGCAACGGCTCCAGAGGGGGTGGGGTGGCGGCTGCAGACACACGTTTCATATTTACACACACACACACACACGGTGCAACCCAGCACTGCAAAATGACCATGTCCAGCTTTTTGCAAAAACCGATGGGAAAGAATTTTGCCATTGGCTTCTTTAAAACCAGCCACAATGTAGGCTCCTAGGAAGCAGAGAACCATCAGGCGCGCCGCCCCTCTCTTTCCTCCCTCACCCTCCATGCGGTGTAAATGGAGCGAGCCCTAAAAAAAAAAAAAAAAAAAAAACAGAGGAAGAAACGGAGGCCAGGAAGACAGGCAGACGGACGGACCAGCTTTGATTTTAACGGGGGAGGTTTAAGCTGCAGCCCGCCCTGACCAGAGAGTGTGACTCCGAATTAAACGCGGCGGAAGTTTCTCGAATAAACGTGCGTAGGGTTGCCCGCCCCATCCATTCTCTCCCATGGAAATCTGTGGGGTTGCAAGGGTCCCCTTGCATTTGGCCAGAGCAACCTCCCCCAGCTGGGTGCCCTCTCCAGATGTTTTGGACTTCAATACCCATCTGCCCCAGCCAGCATGGCCAATGGCCAGGGAGTTGTAGTCCCCTACATCTGGAGGTCAGCAGGTTAGGGGAAGCTGAGCTAGATATGTAATATGTGAGGGGTGTGTGTCTGTATATTAATGTGGCCAGACTGGTACCACAAAGGGCAATTTCCTTGTCGCTTTCATTCACACATGAAAGCGAAAACTTCCCCTCCACGTGTCCAAATGTTCTCTTCGCACATGTTAAAAAGATACAGAGGCTTAGTCCTACCTAGAGCAGACCCATTTAAATCAATGGCACTGGATTTAGTCAACTAATTTAAGTCGCCTTGATTTCAATGGGGCTACTCTAAATCTGGATCCAGACCCAGAATCCCACCACCCAATTTTGTTTTATAACACGGCACAGTAGAGCAAACTTTAAGACATTTTATTTTCAGTTCGTATTTACTCTTGGGTGGGAGGGAAAATATGGAATTAAACAGGCATTACAATTATCTAGCAAATCTTAAGCCAACAGACAGGAAACGGGCCATTTTGGGGAAATAAAATAGAAATGGAAGTGACCGTTTCATTCCGGCCCAGCAGCCGCCGTTTCATTCGAAGAGAATTTCTGTTTGAGGGGGGGATTGAACTTTCACTTGGAGGCGAAAGGGACTCAAGGCCCTTGAAAATTTGGAAGTAACCCAAGGGGATTTTAAAGGAAGACCAAAAAAAGCAAACCAAGTGCAGCAAAGCTGGGTGCATTTTGGCTGTCCAGAGTCGACCAGGGTGTGGGCAAATCCAGAAAACAAACGCCGTGGCGTCCCTACCGCCCGATCCCAGGTATCAGAAATCTCATCGGTTTGACTTAGTTTATTTATTTATTTACTTAGTTATATATTTATACATATTATTTATTTACATTTCTATACAGCCTTATTTGCTTTAAAAAAAAAACCATCAAGGCAGTGAATGCAACCATGTAAGACAACGACACTGAAACACAATAAAGACCACATTAGAAACAGCAAAACGTTAAAACAAGTAGTTCGCTTGTGACTTAAAGTAAATGAGCACTGACTGAATCGCAGGCGTACGGGTAGAGGGGAGTCGAATTTTTTTTTTTTTATCGCACACAAACACACGCCGAATAGTAAACGGGGTGCCCTGAAAGGAGCTTTCTGGTGACTTCCTCCCAAGTAAACGTGCACGGAATTGCAGGCGTATATGGACAGATTTTGCTGTATTCACACACATACACACACGCGCGCGTGTAATCAGATGCCACATCTGCTAAATTCCACCTTTGCAGACTGTGCGGGAGCACCGTGAACATTTGGGGGGGGCACACTGAGTTTGGGGAGGGGGAAGGAGAGAAATGAACGAAGGGCCGGTGCTTCTCTCTCTCTCGTCGGCGTATCTCGAAGCTCGCCAGCCTCACATTTCAGCATTTTTGGGCCCCGAGCCGCGTCCAGAAATCGCCCCGTGGGAAGCGAGGCCCCGATTTGGGGAGGTACAATCCTGCTGAGGCGGGGAGACGGCGCAGTTTCTCCTCCGCTGGGAAGCTCGCTGGAGGCACGGGCGGATCGGTACTTTCACCGGATTGCTTTTGGGCCGGATGTTTTACGCAGCAGAGGAAACAGACTGCGGATCCTCCAGGAACAGGCTCAACAGCTATACTTCCTCGGGGTGGCTGTTGTTAATAAGTACTACCAGGAGTAGTTTAAGCTACGGTCATTCCGCCGCCTCCGGTCCGCTTTACGCCGATACATTTCGAGCCCTGCCTCGGTCCCCAACACCCTGCAAAGAGTTTGGGAGAAAGTTTGGTAGCACGAATCCGGGCGTCTGTGTTTGTATTTCTTTCTCTGCCTATTTTACTTTTTTCTGGGAAGGCTGCCCTACTCATTCGTGGCCCTTCCGGGTGCTCACGGCTGGTGTTGTGATACCCTGAGCATTTTATTTTAATTCTATTTATTTATGCACCTATTTTTAAAAGGACCAAGCCGATTTGGGGGGAGGGGGGAAGAAGGGGGAAGAATCGTCCTTTGAATGTTGGGCTTGAATTTATTTTTAAAAATTTGCCACCGGCAGATTCGAAAAGTCCGAGGTGAATCAGGCTGTGCACACTTCGCTTGGGAGCAGTAAACCGGATTGAGCTCTGTGGGTTTTACTTACGAGTAAAATAGGGTTGTACCACCTTTCCCCTTTCGTTCCTTCCTTTTCTCTCCTCTCCTCTCCCTTCCTCCATATATATATATATATATATATATATATTATATAAATAAAACTCGGAAGCCAATCCCACTATGTCCAATGCGGCTTACTTACTCCTAAGTAAACGTGCCTAGGATTTGCGCGGCAGGGTTTGCTTCCTCCTCCATCACAGCCTCCTTCCTTTCTATGCATGCCCCTGTTTTTTTATTACCCCTCTTATTATTTCGCAGAACAGGTCTGGGCTCGGACCACACACACACCCCTTCCCCGCTCTGCCTTGGCGAGCCTTCAGAAACTAGCCTCTTCTTCTGGGTACGGTTTGAAACCAAAGTCCAGCCCTTCCCCGCTGGAGGCAAACCAACCAACCCCCCCGGCCTCCTTCGCAACCCCGCTTCGAAGCAAGCCAGAGCTGGTGGCAGGCCGAGAAGGCCCGCTTTTTGCACGTCGGAATAGCCCACCACCTCACTGAGCAAGCTTCAGAGAAGAAGGGGTACAGCAAGGTGGGAGGGCGCCGGGGGGGGGCAGACTTATACGCCCTGCAAGTCAGAATTTCCTGCACGCAGGTATGATTCGCCTGTGTGCCTGCACGTGTGTGGTGCGTGCGTGCGCGCGCGTGCAAGTAAGTTTTAAAGACACCAATCCATCACTTTCGTGCTGTCCTCTGGCGGCTACGTGGAAAGGACTGGGGGGGACGGGACAGAAGAGAGAGCAATCGCCTGGTGGATCTCTCCTTCTCTTCCCCCCCCCCGCAATAATTTCTTTAATCAATTAACACACACACACACACACAGGAGAAACGGACTTCTCTAGCATCGCTACTTTACTAATAATTTAGCACTACAAATCTTGCCTCTTTTTATCCTCTTCTGCCCCCTCCCACAACACACACACGCGCACACACCTTATTTTCTGCTCTTATTCTGGTGCTCAGTGTGAATGGATTGTTAATTCTGTAGATACATAAAATACAACGAAAAAACACCCGCTCCACCCCCTTTCCTCAGCCAAGCCGGGAGTATCCGATTTCCCCGGCCTCCGCGGTAAGATTTCTGGCTTAATGATTTACCTGTTCAGTCCCATTTCCCCCCAGCCTAATGGCTCTGGGAAGGCCTTGTAGGTTTCACCTGCGGTCGCCTCCCTCTTTTTTTACCCTCTGCCTGAAACGGACGCAGGAGCTGGTAAATTTCCCTTCGGAAGAGGCAAAGAGGCTCGATCCTGCGCCAAATTGATCGGAATGGGAGTTTAATTGATCGGACTCGGCATTGATCTGTATTGATCTCCTTCCCGTCGCTCAGCGAGCCCCCACACCCACCCGCACCCCACCCCACTGCAGCAAAGGCGGAGGGAGGAAGAATCAATCTGTGTGTGTTTACTTCCATAGGGGTAGGATCCAGTAAAGTTACTGGAGTGACTTCTTTATTTTTTAACTTTAAAAAAATACACACACACACACACACACACACCATGAAGTAAGGAAGATACTTTAAAATTTTTATTTAGGAAGATGGGAATTGTGAGGTTCGCCATCGCCAGGAACAGCTCTATTGATTTCGATGGGAATACTCTGGAGAAAATTGGTCTGTGGGTTTCAGTCTTGTTTACATCTCAAAATGTTCGCATGTGAAAGGGGGGGGAGAGAGAGAGAGAATAGCTCCATCACATTTTTGCTCATCGATAGATCGTCACAAGCAAGGCTTTTATACAGAATACACACAAATTGATTTACTACAACTGTATCAGTAAAATTTACTGTTATACACTCAGCTCCGTCTCTATGCACCCTGAGACCCCTCCTCCCATTCTGAGACCCCTCCTCCCACTCTTCCCCCCCCTCCTCCCATTCTTCCCCCCCTCTTACTCACCTTTTTCTCACCCACTTGATATTGATGATAAAAGGCACGTCTATTACCTGCCAAAAAGGAGAGGGTATCCTCTGAATACTGCTAGATATACCTTTATTATTTGGAAAAATGACCAGGACTGAAAGGGATTCTGCAGGATGTGGCTGTACAGCTTGTTTTTATTACTATTATCATTATTATGTTCTGAAATACCCCCCCCCCTTCTAAATATTAAGACAGCATTTCTAAATGCATTTACTTGGGAGTAAGTTCCATTGAGCTCTAGGGAACTTACTTCTAAGCAAACATATAGGTAGGGTTGCTCTGTAAACCACAACAGGCTTGGATCTCTTCAGCTTTCTTATAGCCCAATGCTATGCCTCTGACTCAGATGTAAGCCTTGCTATATTTAATAGGGCTTACTCCAAGGTAAATGTGCATAGTAGTGCATTCTCAGGCTGCAATCTTATACCTAACTACCCTGGGAGTAAGCCCCATTAAACTCAGAGAGACTTACTTCTGAGCAGAAATGTATAGTTAGCATGGTACTAGCTTTCTAAGAGAGAAGACGGTATATACTGTGCTGGGTAGGATACTCCTTTTGCCCTTTCCATTGAAGGGAGGGGAAATTTTTATTTATTTATTTATTTATTATACAGTAATACCTTGGATTGCAAGTAACTTGGTTTGAGAGCGTTTTGCAAGACAAGCAAATTTTAAAATATTTATTTAAAAAAAATTTTAGTTGATATACAAGCGACGTCTTGCAATACAAGTACTGTAGTACAGCTTACATTAAAAATCTCTGTACAAATTTTTTTTGGGGGGTTTCGTTTTGATATAAGAGTGTTTTGGATTACAAGCATGTTTCCGGAACGAATTGTGCTCTCAATCCAAGGCATGACTGTATTTATACCCTGCCTTTTTTCCTGCAAGGAACTCAAGGCGGCTTCCATAATCCTCCTCCTCCTCCTCCTCCTCCTCTCCATTTTATCCTCACAACAGCCCTGTGCGGTAGGTTAGGCTGAGAGGCAGTGACTGGCCCAAAGTCACCCAGTGAGTTTCATGGCCGAGCGGGGACTAGAACCCGGATCTCCTGAGTCCCGGCCCCACATTCTCACCACTATCCCAAAATGACACAATGGCCAAAAGAGGAGAGCGAGAGAGAGAAATCTTGCCCTTGGAAGTTGGAGGAGTATAATTCTGATCCTCACGCACCCCTCTCAAGAGTGGGATTCTGTCTTCTGAGGCCTTCTTCACTGTAAATAAGTGATGGCTGCAATGATATAGGGAAGGTGAAGAGCAGTTGTGTTGTGTGTGTGTAGCAGGCAGAATGGGTGTGTGTGTGGAGATGGAGCGGGGGGGGGGGGGACCAGCCCCTGGCACAACCTGGTCCAAAGTGGGCATCAACATTATAGAGTTTGGGTTGGATTCAGGATCTGCCTTCCTTGAGAGGAAGGGCACCAATCGCAGCGGGTCCCTCTGCCTGGTTTTTTCGGGATCCCCCACCCCATTCAGCAGTCTCCCCTATGCAGCATTTTCAGGGGGCTGGAAGGGCGCAGCCATGGGGAAGAGGTGGCGGGGAAGCCCACTTCCACCAGCGCACTTGACCCCCGGGTAAATGTGGATCCAGCCCCAAATAGACAAGAATGAAAAGAGCAGTCAAGTTATGTCAGGCCCGTCCAAGCAAAAGGCTGCAATCCTATGCACACTTTCCTCCAAAAAAAAAAATCCCATTTAAAAACCTGTGGCTTACTTCTGAGTAAACATGCAGAGGCTGGTGCGCCTGCTTTACTGCTGAAAGTTGGAGGGCAGCCTATCCTGGGTAAATGTACTCAGAAGTAAGACACATCATGTTCAATGGGGCTTACTTAGGTCAGTATGAGTTGCAGCCTAAATCTCTCCCACTTTCTCCCACATTTCTAAGACCTTTCTCCTTTCTTTTAATCTCTCTCTCCTCTCCCTACCTTGTATTTGAGTGCAGCTGTACACACTTGCTTTTTTTTCTCATCCTTTTTCCAGTCGAGGTCCGCAGTCCCTCAGATTAAGCCTCGTCAGGGTCAGCAGTCCTGCAGTGGGCGGGGCTTGCAAAGTGAGCCAAGGGCTGCGCATGGCCCTCGGGCCGTAAGTTCCCCACCCTGGCTTACACCATAAACTTAGACAGAACTTTAGCATTCATGCTCCCACGATCTGTACTGCATTTTAGCTTTTCTCCTATGTCGCTTGGGGGGCATTTGCCAAAAAGCAGCATATAAGGGCACAACCCTATGCAAGTTTGGACAGAAAAAAGGCCTACAACTCCCAGCATGCCCCAGCCAGCCTACAACTCCTGGCATGCCCTAGCCAGCAGAGCTGGCTGGGGCATTCTGGGAGGTGTAGGTCCTTTTCCCCCCTGTCTAAACTTGCTGCTGATAGGGTTGTGCCTTAAATGTTTCAAACAGGAGTGGGGAACCAGTGGTGCTCCAGATGTTGTTGGACTACAACCTCCCATCATCTTTGACCATTGGCTATGCTGGCTGAAGCTCACCCACATGAGAACATCAGAAGATCCCTGCTGGATCAGACCCAGGGTCCATCTAGTCCAGCATTCTGCTCACACAGTGGCCAAGCAGCTGCCCACAAGTTCCCACCAGCAGGACATGATTGTAACAGCACCCTCCCGCCCATGTTCCCCAGCAACTGGTGTACGTAGGCCTACTGCCTCTGATCTTTGCACCCCTCTAGAGAGGGGTGCAAAGATCAGAATTGTACTCCAAAGTTCAACATCCTTGAGGTAGGGGAAGACTGCGATAAATATTCAACACCCCCCCACCACTGTAGAACCATAAAACAACAGTCTAGACCAGTGTTCTCCAACCTTGGGTCCCCAGATGTTTTTGGCCTACAACTCCCAGCATGCCCCAGCCAGCAAGGTTGGAGAACACTGGTCTAGAACCTACTTAGCTGGGCTCAGTTACTTGTGTTTTTTTATGTGACATGCAATTATCCTGACAGGAGGCTTAGCTGGATATCTGGCTATGCCTGTGCACATTTTTGGATCCACTGCCTGCTCCATTCAAAGGGCCACAGATGGGTTGCAATGTTGTGCTGTAGACAAAAAGCCTTTCTTATCTCTGTGTTTTCTCGTAGGGCCCGGCTGGAGTTGTGGGCAGCCGTACCCCAAGTCTAGCATCGGAGGCCTGGGAGAAGCAGGAAAATCTGGTACCCAAACCGCAGAATGCATCGCTATTTTGACAAGACCAAAGTAGTTGGCCAGGCTGCTATGTTTAGACCTGGCCTGGCCAATCCACATGCTTCTTATGGTCTGCCAATCACTAAGTGTGGTGTAGTGGTTAAAGTGCTGGACTGGGACTCGGGAGATCCTGGGTTCTAGTCCCCGCTGGGCCATGAAACTCACTGGGTGACTTTGGGCCAGTCACTGACTCTCAGCCTAACCTATCCTCACAGGGTTGTTGTGAGGAAAAAATGGAGAGGAGGATGAGGATTATGTAAGCCGCCTTGGGTTCCTTGCAGGAAAAAAGGCGGGGTATAAATATAATAAATAATAAATAAGTAAGTAAGTGCTGGTGTTAGCTTTTATAGTCCCATGGCTGCAATCCTATAAACCAGGAGTGCAGAACCTCTTTGCAGCATTCCATATTTCAGAGAAGTTATTGGGGGCTACATAGCTGTGAGTTGGGGGGGTGAGGCAAAAGAGTTGGGGACAGAAAAGAACAGCAAATACCATCAAATTTTAGCTTAAAGCTCTTACCTCTTACCTTAGGAGAGGCCTTTCAACCTTTTAGGAATGGGGGGAAACTGGCACAAAAGCCTTCTGGGGACCCCCGGAGGGCTGAGTTTGGTCCCAAGCCTGAGGTTCTTCTCTCCTGCCATACCCACTCAGCTGAGAGTAAGTCCCACTGAACTCAGTGTGTCTTAATTCCAATTAGACATGTACAGGATGTTGGTGCGCGTGTGCGTGAGCAGCAGAGTGCGTGTGCGCATGGGAGATTTAAAATCCTGTCTGTGTGCTAGCAGAGGCCTGTTATTCCACACACAGATCTTCCAGATCTCAGCTCCCCCCTTCTCGCAGCGTGCAGCGTGTTGTGAAGATGCCAGCCCAGCCTGCCTGTAATCCAACTTGCTTCCAGCTTCCCCGTTTGCAGATTAATCCATGGAGTCAGGAAACACTCTGTAGCACCACAGGTCTATTTCTACCTGTTTATTCACTTAGCAAGTAAAGTTCTACAGAGTATACATTTCCTCGTTACAGTCCATGTGCAGAGTATAAATGCATAGCAAGCATTACATCCAGTGGAGTAAGTTGAGCTTCACTCCACCTCAGCAAAGAAGTTACATTGTTGCAGTGACAAAAGTCCAGCAAGAAGAACAAAGGAGAAGAGAGAAAACAGTCCTGCCTCTCTCTAAGATGGCTTCAGACAGAAAACAAGTTAGCACGTCATCAGAACATACAAACCATGTGATTAGCTCATAATGCTCCCACGGTCTAGGCTTCCCATGCAAAAAACACGAGAACCCAGAAAGACATAATAAACTTGTTTACAGCCATTCTATTCTTTCCATGTGTAAACAGTGTGCTACAGCTGGTGAAGTGATACATATCACAACACAGGATTGTGCTGTTAATGTCCTGGCCTGAGCTACCTCGAGAGCAACCTTCTCACCTCTTTTATTCATTTGGTGTCTATTTATTATATTTATATCCCACCTTTTTCCTCTGCAGGGAGCCTAAGGCGGCTTACAGAATCCCCCTCCTCTCCATTTTATCCTCACAACAACCCTGTGAGGTAGGTTAGGCTGAGAGTCAGTGACTGGCCCAAAAGTCACCCAGTGAGCCTCATGGCCGAGTGGGGACTAGAACCCGGATCTCCTGAGTCCCAGTCCTTAAACTAAAAGGGTAACCAGCAGGGGTGTTGCTAAGCACTTAAAAGATTGAGGGCCAAAGCCAACAGGACACAAATCTGCATAAAATCTACATATGCTAATTGTGTGTGTGTGTGTGTGTGTGCAAATTTAGAAATAATTACTAGGATTCATTTAAATTTCACAGGAGGCAAAGCCAGCCAATTCATTTCTCATCCAAATAATCACAAATAAGATGAATTCTTCAGTTAATTTGCACCCCGACCCAGATAATCCCAAACCAATGGGAAAAGTTCCAAGTTTCTTGGAAGCTTAATTGCCATGCAGGGGAAGAATTTTGGAAGGGGTGTGTGTTGCAGCCTGTGGGGAGGGGGAGAGTTAAGCCTCCCCCCCCCCCACAGCTGCAATTCCCCTTGAAAATTGCCCTCTGGAAGGCAATTGACCTGAGGGAAAACCCCTCCCATTGGCACGGATGGATCTGTGGAATAGATCCTGGGAAGCACGGTCAGGGCTGGGGCCTAGCAACAGCCCCGGTTCCCAGACAGGTGAATGGTCAACAATCACTAAAATTGTTGTGGTAGCCTTCTCTGTGTAGCCTTCTCTGTGTAGCCTTCTCTGTGGTAGCCCCCCAACTCTGGAACAAGCTCCCTCCTGAGGCCCGCCTGGCACCAACTTTACAATCTTTTTGGCGCCAGGTTAGGACTGCCCTCTATATTGAGGCCTTTAACCTTACATAGTGTATGGTGAGGTGGTTGCTTTTTCTAATTGGTCTCGCTGCACTTCCTTGTAGAGGAGTTACCGTACTTGTTTTAGGGCACGATCCTATGCATGTTTAGACCACAAAAAAAAATTAAAAGATCCTACAATTGCGAGCGTAGGAGGAAATAAAGAGTCGAGACAAGTTGTTGGGGTTTAACTGGGCCACATTTATTTACATTCAATGACCTGCAAAAGGATGGGGTGTGGGTTATCTTAATCTGGCCCCTCTGGCTGGTAGCGCTGTACATTGGGCGAAGCTTCCAAAATCGGAAGGTGGCGCTGCCTGTCGCCACCGCCCCATTTTACACTTTATAGTGTTGTTGGGACACCTTTGTGTCGCGTCCTCTCAGAGCTTGGCGAGGAGCAAAGGCCTCACAGGCGATCCTGATCCCCATTGAGGCCTCTGGAAATTGCCTGTGACCCAAACGGTGCCAGGGATGCTCACTGAACCCTATCATGTGTGATCAGGCAGGCAGGTACAAGAGATAAGGTCTTTTTGGTGCTGGCATCAAAACTGTGTCATGCGCTCCTGGTGGAGATCCCCTGATTCCCCCCTCTGTTTCCATTTTTTTTTTTTTTTTAGCATCTGTCACACAGTCTTTTTTTTTTTTTTTTTAAACGGGCTCTTTATTTTTAAAATGATACATTTGAGTGCTGCTCTGTCAGTCTTTTGTCATTGTTGAAGTTTTACATAGTGTCTAATTTTGTTTTTATGTGATGATGATGATGATGATGATGATGATGATGGTGATGGTGATGGTGATGGTGATTTTAATCCTTTGCCAGCAGCTTTGGGTGTTTTTCAACAGAAAAGCAGGCTATAAGACAAACAAGTGAATGAAGTTGGACACCCTTGCTCCATCCAGGCCTTTGGAGGTTCTAGCACGTGCAACCTACAGCAGACTTCCTCGGCCCGGTGCCGCCTGGCCTGGATGTGTTGGACAATAACTCCCATCATCCCTGGCCAGTACAGCCAGTGCCAACTGGAAATGATGGGAATTGTATTCCCACACATTTGGAGGGCAACCAGGTTGGGGAAGGGTGTCCTGGGGCCATTCACCGCCCAGTGCTGAGTTCCTTAAGCCGAGAATCCCAGGTGCTCTCCAGCATCACAATATTCCTTCAACCATCCCTTTCTCTTTCTCTTTCTTTCATAAATCTTCTCAGTCGTCTTTTTCTTAGTATTGAAAACTAATTAAATAATCTGTTAGCTAACATGTTAAATTAAGATCCACTGCTAGCTTTAATTATGTTGACGGTGGAATTGACAGAGGGACAGAGACGCGTCTGTCAATATCACCCTTCTCGGGTTATGCTGGGGAGGGAGGGAGGGCAGGTGTGATGGTACCCTCCACCGGGTTGCCATGAAGGTCGGCTCGCCCATCGAGGGAGGGATCGGTCAGGGAGAGGTGGTCCCCTGCACAATAACCTAGGAAGAGCTCTGCAGGTGAAAGCTCTGTCTCAGGGGTGCAGAACCTCAGGCCTGGGGTCCCAATCCAGCACTCCAGGGTTTTCCAGATGGCCACACACGTTCCCCTGGCCTCTGATCATCCAGTGGTTTCCCGACCTTGGTGCAGTTTTACCCCATGCTAAAAGCTTGGGATTCCTCTCCTAAGGCTTAGTTACTAGCAGTAAGAGCTTTAAGTTAAAAAAAATGGCTGTATTTTGGCCCCACCCCCTTTGCCCTTGGCCACGCCCACCAATGGAAGGCAGCCCCTAAGCGCTTCTCCGAAACTGAGCTCAGCCCTCAGGCTGAAAGAGGTTCAGCTCACCTGGTCTATCTAGTCCAGCTTGCAGACAAGATAGACAGGGCATATTACCAGCAACTGCTATTCAAAGGTAGACTTCCACTGCCCACAGAAGTTCCATTGTTAGCTGTCGGGATTAGCAGCTATAGAAGCGAAGAGCTGCCTTGCTGGATCAGACCAAAGGTCCATCTCATCCATTATTCTCTTTCCAACAGTGACTGACTGATGCCTCTGGGAAGCAAACAGGAAACAAATGAAATTGCTCTCCCTTCTCTTTGTTCCTTTGCAGCTGAAGACTTTGGATGCGGCACGTTCCTTTAGCTAAGAGGCCATTGATAGATCTATCCTATTCAATGAATTTATGAAATCCTTAAAAAAACAAAAGCTAGTAGCCCCTTTCATCATGTGGCGGTGAGTTCCACAAGTTAAGTTTGCATTCCCCACCCTCATCCCCATGAATACATTTTGATTGTTTTATATTTTGGGCTGCTTTTATAGTGAACTGCCCTGAAAACATTCCTGCTTAATAACCTTTTAATTAAAATATAATAAAGTGCTTCCTTTCATTTGCCCTGAGGGGAGAGGGTTTGGACGTGGCACTTTAAATAGCAGGGGTACTGAATCTCTTTCAGGCCAAGGGCCAAACTCCAGTTTGGTGAAGCTCTTGGGGGGGGGGTTGTATTCCAGCGGTGGGTGGGCCAAAAGGCAAAAGGGACAGGGGCGAAATACCAAAATTAACGGCATATTGTAACTTAAAGCTCTTCCTGACAGCCTTAGGAGGGGCATTCTAGCCTTTTAGAATGGGGAAAAAACTGTGCAGAAGCCAGGAAGCCACCAAACAACTGGCAGTTGGGAGAAAGGGGTGTGGCCAGTGGAGAACACCGCCTTAGAGGACTGGATTTGGCCCACGGGGCTGAGGTTTTGCACCCCTGGTATAGCATAACGTCATTTCCTCCTAAATGCTGACCCAAGGTGCTGATAATCTCTCTCTCTCTCTTTTTACAGAGCAAGAGAGGAGACGTGAGGGAAACATGGAAAGATGTATGTATGAATAAAGTGAATAAAATAAAATGAATCAATAAAGTCACCAGCCCACAGAAGAGGTTGCCCGCTGCTTCTCTGCATGGCCACTGCCTTCTTCCCGCCAGGCTATCCTGGATGTTGTGGGCAAATCCACCCCACCCACCTCTTTGACTAGTGCGCTTGCGCCGCTCAGTCACTCCAGCGGCCGAAGTGTAGCCGCATCTCAGGCCCGGAGAGGAGGTTCCTTGTTGCATCTCTGCATGAACTGCTGCTCTGCCTCCCCTCCTTCCAATCCAGCCGCTGTTGGGGAGGGATAGTTCTGACCCATCTCCTGGGATATGCAGAACAGGCTTATATCCACCACCCTCCAAGCAGAGCGAGTCACAGGCTGCTCTGGACTGGTCCGATGGGGAGAAGGCGTGGATTTCTGCGGGCCTCGTTGCAGTGAGATGACCCAGTGACAGCAAGAGCTTATCTCTGCGTGTGATCATCTGGGTTTGGCTCCTGCCAATGGGGTGGCGCATCCTGACCAGAGACTCAGGCAGAGGCACCTCAGTGGAGAACAGCTAATTCTGCATACTTTCAAAGTAAATTCTGATGATGATGATGATGATATCAGTTCCTTGGGTGTCAGGGATTGGGCCACAGTATTCTTATCCTTGGCCCATTACATAATTATAATACAGTAATACCTTGGATTGCAAGTAACTTGGTTTGAGAGCGTTTTGCAAGACAAGCAAATTTTTAAATATTTATTTAATTATTTTTTTTTACTTGATATACAAGCGACGTCTTGCAATACAAGTACTGTAGTACGGCTTAAATTAAAACTCTCTGTACAAATTTTTTTGGGGGGGGGCATTTCGTTTTGATATAAGAGTGTTTTGGATTACAAGCACGTTTCCGGAACGAATTATGCTCTCAATCCAAGGCATGTGACTGTATCCAAAAGCAAACTGGCCTTCTCCCCCCCCCCCCCCTCGCTTTACCTCTAGTGGACCTTGACCAAGTTAGGTCGGGGATTCCCTTGCTGCCGGCAGCTCCAACAGATATGAGAGAAAAATAACACACATCTCTTGCTTTTAGGGAAAGGTTACCTTTGAAAACTGGGGGGGGGGGGAGAAAAGAAAAGGAGAGAGAGAGAGACAGAGAGAGAAATCAATGCTTGCTATAGTGTGAGATTGAGAGAGACAACATCCATCTATCACTTAGGGCTTCGATAGGATTAGAATAGTCTTGTCAACAACGGATGGCTTAAAGAGACCGTCTCAACAGCTTCTGCCCTCCTCTCCTCTCCCCATGCCTTGGCTCACACTATAACAGTGTGGGTACCATATTGGGCCAGGGTTGGAAAGTGGACGTTCACTAGGGAAGGGTTAATCTGTCCGTTTTGCTTTCTCCTGCATTGGAATGTTTAAGACCTGAAGTTCTTTTTGTCCCGAACAAGGCCCTATGAGGAGAGACTGAAAGAACTGGGCATGTTTAGCCTTCAGAAGAGGAGACTGAGGGGAGATATGATCGCACTCTTCCAGTATTTGAAGGGATGTCACACAGAGGAGGGCCAGGATCTCTTCTCGATCATCCCAGTTTGCAGGACACGGAATAATGGGCTCAAGTTACAGGAACCTAGATTCCACCTAAACATCAGGAAAAAAATCCTGACTGTCAGAGCAATAAGACAATGGAATCAACTACCTGGGGAGGTGGTGGGCTCTCCCACTCTGGAGGCATTCAAGGTGCAGCTGGACAGCCATCTGTCGGGGATGCTTTGACCTGGATTCCTGCATTGAGCAGGGGGTTGGACTCGATGGCCTGGTAGGCCCCTTCCAACTCTACTTTTCTATGATTCTATGATTCTATGAATATGGGGAACTTTGCGAAATTTTTGTATGTTCCTATCGAAAGCGAATGGCAATGAAATCCCCACTCATCATCACCTGTCATTACCCAGATGCCACGATTCTGCAGAGAAGTCTTGTCGTGAACTGATGTGGCTGGCAAAATGAAACATGCGAACTTGTGAACACTGCCAAATGACAACGTATGCAAAATCGGAGAAATCGCGGGGAAGGTTTCGATTTGCGCAATTTGTCTTCTTGATTGCAGGATGCCGCTTTTCCTGGTTCAGAATTGAATTTTTAAAGCACGTACACAGCCCTGATTGTCCGAGCGCCTTCAAAATCAAGGCAAACGAAGAGGGTTTTGTCTGTTTGTTTGTTTCCGGGTGGGGGCAGAGGAAGGCAGAAAATACTCATCTTGCGGTTTGGCCGTGGGAGATAATTTTTAGAAAGCCATAATCAAAATAGAGTTATAATTATTAAACCTATTCAAAGGAAATCTTTTAGAGAGCAAAACCAAGATGGAGGCAAGCAGGGTTGGGGAAGGGGGATAGGAGAGAAAGTCAGGCATTGAGTGCCTTTATCAATATTTCTCCTGAAAATGTATAATGCATTTTCTTTTCTGAAAAATTAATAACCTTGCTTTGTCTCTATTGACTTTTTCTCTGGCTCGCGGTGGATGTCCACTGGAAATCAAGCAGAGAGTGGGGGGGGGGGGGAAGCTGGCTGACCCTCAGCAGTCCAACTCTGGATCCTTTTCAGTGGCCGCAGAAGTGGACTCGATCCCCCAGCTCTTAATGGCCAGCACGCAAGAAACTAAGACCCCTTGATGTAGGGCTTAGTGTACAGGCAGGATTACTCTGCAAGGTGCCAGATGTTGGTGTCAGCTGGGGAGCGAAGAACCAACCTGAAAACGAAGAAGCATGCTGAATTGCACACTTGGTGCGTTTGTTCTTCCTTTCATCTTTCTTTCTTTCATCTGGCTATCTATCTACAACAGGAGGGGGGGGCTGTGTGGCCCGTGGGCCGCATGCATACCCCCCCCCGCCGCTCCCTGCCACAGTCCATTTTTTTAAAAAAAACACCCCATGGTGTCCATAGTGGCTACAGAGCACCCCAATGGCCAAATTTAGCTTGTTTGCAAGCTAGATTTCACCTTTTTAGCACTCCGTAGCTCTATGGCCTGCTAAAATGGTTACACATAGCTTGGCAACAAGTGGAATTTAACCACTGTAGTGCTCTGTCGCACTATGCAGTGGTCTGCCACTGAATTTTGGTGGGAAACCAGAGATTTTGACACTTTTTCTTCTTTTTTGGGGGGGGGAGGAGTGCCCCACAGACTGCTGCATGGTGCCCTGCAGACTGCAGCAGGGGCCCGGGGGATGAAAATAGTCCCAGACCTCTGGAAATTGCCCATCCCTGATTTACAATAAGTTGCAGTGTGGGGAACTCCTGTTCTAGCCAGCCAGGCCCTCTTCCACGATACTCCATTCCACTCCCCCTGCTCTCCCCCCCCCAGCATTTTCTCCCCCACACGCACACATATGGCCACTGAGCATGCTTAGTCCTCATTGGGGGGGGGGTCACCCACCCCTGCTTTTTCTAAAGATTTTTTCCATGGCGCAGCACCTTCTCCTGGGAAGTGTGTCTGGCTCCCTCATTGACTACTTTTAAATGGGGCCTCAAGATCTGGTTGTTTGTTTGAATCTGCTTTTCATTGACTAACTGATGCTGGTGTGTAATTGAATAATTTTAATAGAACTGAATATTTTGGGTGGTTTTTTTCTTTAATATTGCGTGTCCTTTATTTTTGTGATTGTTTTTAATTCTTGTCATGACCTTGAAAGGGCTTTCTGCCTGGAAAGGCAGTATATAAATACATTAAATACATACATACATACATACGTCTTCTGCAAACATCGAGATTCCCTGATCCTTGCTGTTACCTCTTTCTCATGTGTGGATGGCGGTGCTTTGGCTACATGAGGATCAACACTTGGAGACTGAGTCTATTTATTAATAAATGGGGTAAGTAGAATCAACAGATAAAGAACCATTAAAACTTAAGCTAGCATGCCTGCGTGATGGAAATCAACAATTCAGCAGGCCACATGTTTACTGAAGGAGAAAGCTTTTGTCACTGCAAAGAGACCTATCAGAGAGAAGGCAGGGCCTTCCTGGCGCAGCCCCAGAAAGGCCCCCTCCCGCATCCCAGCCAAACACAACTTCAGTCCTTGATGGGGCACGCAGGAGACACACTATACAGAAGATCTTCATGAAAGACAGCACAGTTCTGTAATTGCAGGAAAGCAGGGTTAGCAAGAAAAGTCCCCTCGGTGTTGCAACTTCGTATATATTTTATTTGTTATACTGTATTTATACTTTTCAGGCAAGGTCGGCTCGCAACATGGTTTATAGTGACACAGTCCCCCAGATGGTACAACTTTTTAGGGATGTGTGGAGGTCTTTTGGGAACTCTGTTCTTGTCTCGGGCAGTCCAGGCTCCACCAGGCTCTTTTCTCCAGAGTGTCAGGGCCAGGCCATGAGCAGCGGTCCGAGGTGAACCAAAGAGCCTTGAATCAGAGCCATGGAACAAGCCAGCAGTCTGGACTGAAGAGCAAGACTAGGAGGCAGGTTCAAGGAGCAAGATGAGGTAGGGGAACACAGCAAAGCTCAAGATCCTACTGTTCAAGCAAGGCTCACTTGTACAGGAAGTCCCTTTTCTACTCACTTCCTGTCCAGGAGGATCCCATGTGACCAGCCTGCATGAGTGGAGTCAGTCCAGTGCCGGAAAGTTCTTCACCGAGACAGCTGCCACACCACCAGCAGTTCCGTGGTTCAGCACGACGGGGATCTGCACACGGATCCAGAGGGAGGGGACAGAAGGAAGGAGCTCCAGATGGACCCACAGCCTGGTCGATGGCCACGATGACCAACCCACACAAGTGGCCCTTCTGATGCCACGTGGCATGTTGCGTTGATCTCCAGCAGTGTGCTTGCTGGTGCCTGGGACATATCATGAGACGCTGCCCCCTTCCCCAAAGGGTTTTACAACAGGGGTGCAGAACCACTTTCAACCCAAGGGCCGAATTCCATTTCAGAGAAGCTGTTGGGGGGCCACATTCCAGTGGCAGGCAAGCCTGAAAGCAAAAGAAGCAGGCCCCCCCCCCAAATAGCAGCATATTGTTGCTTCAAGCTTTTCCTGCCAGGAGAAGCCTTGGGAGAAGCACTTCAACCATTTAGAATGGGGGGGGGGGAACATGCAAATGCTGGGGAAACACCACATGACCGGTGGTTGGGGTGAAGGGCGTGGTCAGGAGAAGGGGGTGTGGTCATCTGGAAAACCCTGGAGGGCTGTATCTGGGACCCCGGAGGGGTGGGGGCTGGATTTGCCCCCCAGGCCTGAAGTTCTGCTTACAGGGTGTGAGAACTGGCGGCTGACTACCACTCCATGTCTGGTTCTCCAAACCGCCCCTGTGGTAGGAGGGCAAGTTGGCGGATGCTCCTGCATAGCACTGCCAGCAAGATTTCACCTGAAACAAGCTGTGACTTGGATGAACCCAGACCAAATATCTGAGGAATGCTGGATGGGTTCACAATTTTACGCGAAAATACTCCATGTGCACCTCCTAAGACTGAACATGGTGCGTAACGCATCTCACTAACAAAATCCAGTACATTTATTTATTATTATTTATATTTATTTATTTCATTTATATACCGCCCAATAGCCAAAGCTCTCTGGGCGGTTTACAACAATTAACAAGACAGTCCCTGCCCGCAGGCTTACACTCTAAAAAGACACGACACGCAAGGAAAAAGGAATGGGGAGGGAAGAAGTATTAATGAATACTCCCAGCAGGGCTGGTGGAATGGCCCTGCGCTCCCTCTGCACAGCCTGCTGGAATGGCTGGTGGTGGTACATTTCCTAGGCTCACGGTGAGTTTCAGTTAGGAAATGTGTACATTTGAAATATGCACATGAAGAATGCATTCATTTGAAAACACGCACTAGCCTGCTATTCTCAGTGGTTGGGAAATGCATACATTTAAGAAATGCGTACAAATCATACGCAGATTTAGAAAATAATGTGCATGGAAATGCATACGAATGTCCATGTTTCGGGGTGGGTGGGTGGGAAGTTTGCAATCTGAGATCATGTACCCGAGTTGGAATGAGTTTGGTGGTGGAAAAGTGAGAACTTTGATTGATGGGCTCAAGCTTGACAAATCCACTACTCTCTAGTTGTGGGAAGCCAAAAGAATGTTCCATAAAGGAAGGAGTCATTTATTTGCACTGTCAGAAGTTCTGTTGATGGCCACTGGTTCCGCTAGTTTTAAAGAGGGCTTCGATTCGATGTCACGCCTGCCAGGAAACTCGACAAGAGCGGTATCGTTTCTCTCTCCAACAAGAACAGACCAGCAACAAGAAACTCCTGTCTTCCCTACGTCCGGTGTTGTCTGTTAGTTATATAATGATACTAGCCATGTGGTAGACCATCCTGGTACCCTCCAGATGTGTTGCAGTACAACTCCCGTCAGCCCTAGTAGTCTCGCCTAGACTACTGTAATGCGCTCTACGTGGGGTTACCCTGGAAGACGGTTCGGAAGCTTCAGCTGGTACAGAACGCGGCGGCTCGCCTGATTAAGGGCAGCCGCCGGCGTGATCACATCACGCCAGTGCTTAATGAGTTGCACTGGCTACCAGTTGCTTGCCGAGCCGAATTCAAGGTGTTGGTTTTGACCTTTAAAACCCTACACGGCTCCGGCCCAGCTTATCTCAAGGAGCGCCTCCAGCAACATCAAGTAGGCCGCTCAACAAGGTCTGCCACGGACGGCCTTCTCCTTATCCCATCAGCCACAGCAGCCAGGCTGGTGGGGACTAGGAAGAGGGCCTTCTCTGTGGCGGCCCCCACATTATGGAACTCCCTCCCTAGTGACCTTCGCCATGCCCCCTCCGTGAAGAGCTTCCGCCGTGCATTAAAAACATGGCTGTTCAGGCGGGAATATGGGGTGGGTTAGGTTTTTAATAAGAATTTTTTATATTGTTTTAATTATTATATTTTATTGTGTTTTGTTGTATTTTGGTTGTACATCGCCCAGGGTGGCCGGTTTGCCGGCCAGATGGGCGATAGATAAATGCAAATAATAATAATAAACTCCCGTCAGCCCTAGTCAACATAGGAGAGCACCAGGTTAGGGAAGGCTGCATGAGACCATTTATTGGGAAGCAGAAAGATTGAGCAGTAGCTGTTAGCCAGGTTGGCTAAGTGGAACATCTTTGTTTGGAGGCCATGTAGACCTGAGACCCAGGGCTGGGATCAGGCAGGGGGGACAGCATGGGAGGGCAATGCCTTCATGCCCTGCTGGTGGGTTTCCTTGAAGCATAACAGTGATCTAGATGGAGCCATGGAGAAGATGGGGCCTTGGTGGAGCCTTGGTGGAGCCATGGTTGCTGGATGGAGCCATGGTGGAGCCATGGTAGCTAGATGGGAGCCATGGTTGCACTTGGAATAAGGCCATTTCCTATCTAGCTGGCCGCTGTGGCGAAAGGGGAAGCTGGATGGATGTGGCTGCAGCTCCCACCCCCAGTGTCAGGCTGCGGCCATGCTGCCGAATTTATAGCGAGGCATTGCTATGCCAAGATTTTGCCAAGGCTCAGTGTGCGTATCACACGCACAGTCCATGCACCCAGCTCAGTTGGCCCCGGCAAGTCCACTGGGCCGGGATTGTCACAGTTCACAGAGGAGGAAAGCTGCTCAACACCTGCCTGAATTGTTATAATTTTCTGAGTCTCGCAATAAAAATATTAATGGAAAACAAAACAAAAACAAAACACCCTCCTGAATTGGATCCTTTGGCTGGGGGATTATGAGCAGCAATCTGTGGCAAGTTCGCCACGAAGCCAATACGTTCCATATACTGATATGGAAGAGGACAAGGAGGACTCCTTGTCTGGTGCAAAACCTTCCTGTGGCCTTGTTGAGGATGCAAACGCAATGAGCGGAAAGCAAATCCGTCATGGCAAAATGGACTCACCTGGACTTCTTTGCCCTGTTCTGGGCACCGCAGTTTAAGAAAGGTATTTTTCGCCCAAAGACGAGGCAACATTTGAAGGGCCAACACATAGGCGATGGAGCAAATTTGTTTTCTCTTGCTCCAGAGCAGGGCTGCAGAACCTTGAGCCAAATCCAGACCATCTGGGGTCCCAATCCAGCCCTTTGGGGTTCCCAAAATGGCCACGCCACTTTCCCCCCAACCACCGGTCATTTGGCGCTTTCCCAGAGTTTGCATGGTTCTTTCCCTTATTCTAAAAGTTTGAAATGCCTCTCTTAAGGATTAGCTGCCGGCAGGAAGAGGAAGAGCTTTTGACCGCAACCCTGTAGCACTTACTTGGGAGAAAGTCCCACTGAACTCAATGGGACTTTCTTCTTCTTCTTCTTCTTCTTCTTCTTCTTCTTCTTCTTCTTCTTCTTCTTCTTCTTCTTCTTCTTTCTTCGAATCACAAAACTGCATTTATTGTATTGCTATAATAACATTTTAAAGTCAACCATTGAAAGAAACAAGCAAATAACAGTTGTTGCAACTCTGGAAGCACACGCTGTAAGTTCCGCTGGGATCAGTTTACTTCTTTTCAAGTAAACACATTTAGGATTGGGACGAAAATCCTGCATATCGTGTTTCCTGTGTGGCAATGTTGTTAAATAAAACACAGTAAGTCATGCGAGGGTCTAGATGGGGTCTTTGTTGTTAATCCATTCAGGAATCTTGTCCAAATCACTGCCTTTAAGGCTTGGTTGCTCACTTGAAAAATGGGGTTATTTTATGAGCTTGCTTCCAAACTGTTTTCCTTCATGTTGATTTTGGAATGGCCCTTCTCTTCACCCCAAGGCCACCATGCTGTTCCTGGTTACAATTTCAGGGGGCCTGGTCAGAGGCAGCAGATAGAGCTCTCTCTCTCTCTCTCTCTCTCTCTCTCTCTCTCTCTCTCACACACACACACACACACACACACACTCCCTTGGTCTGTTCCCTTCCTGCTTAAAGGATCCAATGGGACTTACTTCTGAGCAGACATGTATAGGATTGCATCATCAGGTGAAAATAGGATGGTACGGTACTTCTGGTATTTTGGCCCTGCTCCATTTTGCCTCGGTCTCTGGCCACCACTGGCATGTGTGGCCCCTGAGAGCTTCTCTGAAAGCCCTGCTCCAGTGGGTAGGACCAGAACAAACAGGTTCAAATGCCAAGGAAGGGGATTTAGGGTGCCATCCCATACATGCTTAGACAGGAGAAAAAGCCCGACAACTCCCACATACCCTCCAACATTTCACAGATGAAAATAGGGACACACATGTTTGAATTTGCAAGAGGTATGGTTAAGCAACATGAAGGTGTGATCCAGAGGGCGTGGCCAGGCAACATGAGGGCGTGGCCAAGGGTATGGCCAGGCAACCAAAGGGCATGGTCAGGTACAAAAGTTATTAGAGGAAACACACAAAATCTTATATATTATAATTATTACATTATTATTTATACTGTATATTTTTAATGATATTTTATTAGTGGCTTTTGTAATATTTTTTACCTTACTTAAACTTAATTGTTAATATCTGGTGTTTTTCATGGGGGGGGCGTCAGTGCTTGCAGGGCAATCTCTTTCTTTTTGTTTTAAAATGGTCAGGATTGGTCCCCGGCATTTTCTGAGCAGTTGGAGAAGGAGGAGAAAAGGAGATGGTGGCGGAGGGGGAGCTTTTGGGTGGGTGGGTGGGTGGGTGGGTGGAAATACAAAAAGACACATTGGGGTTTTTTTAGCCCCCCCCTTCAGCGTTTTGCTCCAACCCCTCTACGGAGCTCTGCTTTTTAAGCACAAGGAGTAACTCTGAGGGGCTGAACAGCTTTGTTGTTGTTTGTTATTGCGGAAAGGCCCCAGTTCAAAGCACTCTTTGTGTTCTATTCACACAATTTAGATTTAAAGAAACACTTAAACTGGAATAGTCTTACAGCATTTAACTAACTTGAATTAATCTGCGTAACAAATCGGGAATCTGCATAACCAAGTACGAAGCCGTGATGGGGTAAGTGTTTGCAGGACTGTCCCAGCAAATTCGGGGGCAACTGGAGGATATTCTCCCAGCATTCCCCAGCCAGCATGGCTGTCTGCGGAATGCTGGGAGTTGTAGGACTTTTTTCTGTCTAAACATGCACAGGATTGCACCCTTAGACTTAACGTTAGGAAGCCTGTCCTGATGGTGCCAGCTGTTCAACAGTGGGACAGGCAGCCTTGGAAGTTGGCCGACTCTTCTCCTCCATTGCAAGTTTTTAAGCAGAGGATGGACGGCCCACCGATCAGGGATGCTGTAGCAGCAGATTTTGAGCCTTGGCGGAGGGGTTGGATTAGACAGCAGGACCAAACGAGCCTCATTAGGGGGAGTTTGATGGTTGAGGCTTGGGATCAGAAAGAAAGATTTATGCTGAGGTTTAAGAACACAGGGATGTCTGGCTGAGATGCTACTAAGATCTCGGCAGCTGACAGGGTCAGTGGATTGCCCGTCAAATATTGAACAGAGACGTCAATGATGTTAGCCCTAAGTGAAAACAAACAACCACGACGGGGAAAAAAGAAAGCAGTTAATGGTCTTCTTGAGACATTCTCTTGGCATCGTGGGTTCTAGCCGTACCTGGCACAAACATTATTTATGTCAGGGGTGATGTACCGCTCAGCGCAGCCTTTGCTCAGCAGCCGGTTCGGGATGAATCTTCGTCGTGCACAAATCAGCGATAAAACCTAGAATCCTTTTCTTCGGGGACAAAATTTGAGAGGCAGCGGTCGGATGCCACCTCGGGACTTTGTGCTGCTGCGGGTTGTGAACCGGTGTCCTGAGAGGTGTCAGAGTGGCGTAGTGCTTAGAATGTCAGACTAAGACTGGGGCTGTCCAGGTCACTGAATGACCTTCCATCAGTCAGTATTTCTGATAGCCTACCTCACAGGGTTGTTGTGTGAGCTTAAAATGGGGGAGGGAGAAAACCATGTATGCTGTCTTGAACGCCAGGGAGGAAAGGTGGGCTGTAAATGAATAATAAGCCAACAAATACATTCCAGGTTGGGGGTGTGCCACCCACTACCCAGTTCTGGCCTACAGTGGGCTTTACAGAGAGAACTCCCAATGCAGCCTCCTTGAAGCAGTAAGGACAGAGAGGGTCACAACAGGGCCAGCTCCAGAAGGGGGACAGGTTGGGAATTTGCCAGGGCCCCAAGACCAGCGGAGGGCCCGCTGCCCTAACCGTGCTACCATTTCCACTCTGCACAGAGTGCACAAGACTGATCGTAAGTATCTCCAAGAGCAGGGGTCTTCAAACTAAGGCCCGCAGGCCACATCCGGCCCGCCTTGCCTTTTTATCCGGCCCGGCGGCCGATCGGCGGAAGCAGACTTTTTTTTTAACTCTTTCGCTTCAAGCGCCGATTCTTTTGTCGAGTATGCTCATTTGTGTGATGGCAAAAACAAAAGTATATTCATGTTAGGCATGAAACAATTGTGCAACTATATATGTAAATACCACCAGCCCTGCCAGGAGTATTCATTAATATTCCCCCTTCTTCCTTCCCCATTCCTTTTTCCTTGTGTGTCGTGTCTTTTTAGATTGTAAGCCTGTCGGCAGGGACTGTCTTGTTAATTGCTGTAAACTGTCCAGAGAGCTTCAGCTATTGGGCAGCATAAAAATGAAATAAATAAATAAATAAATAAAATAACTTTCCATTTAAGGGGGAAAAAATTCACCCCTATCAAGTAAAAAAAAAAAGGGACCCGGGTCCTTTTTTTTTTTTTACTTGATCCAGTCATTCATATTTTTTTCAAACTATAGTCCGGCCCCCCAACAATCTGAGGGACAATGAACTGGCCCCCTGTTTAAAAAGTTTGAGGACCCCTGCCCAAGAGCATTCTCAGTCTGCATGGTCCACCTCTTCCGGGTTGATGGAGTCCACAGCAGGGGCTGAGCACCAAAACCTGGAGTCAGCCCTGGGTCAGGTGATCCCTGTAAAAGCTACCAAATCATGAAGCGTTTGGTAAATGGCTGTATATGATCACTCAAATGAAATGCAGGCAGCCAGTTTTGACCGGGTCCATTCAGCTTATAGAAAGGTGGGGCTTGCACCAGTGTTAGAAGAACTACTCCCAACAAGTGCTAGGGAGTGGCATTTCCCCCCCCCCCCCGTCAAAGTCCCTTCCTAAGGACGTAACTCTCCAATATAATCTCACTTTACTTTTAATACAAGGTTAAAAGCCTCTGGCTGTTTTAGAATAAGCTGTAAGTTGGGGGCTGTCAGTTGGTATTAACTTTAAAAATCAGTTATTTATTTACTAAAAAAATTATCTAATCAGTGTTAATCTTTAATAATAAAAGAGGATGTTTGCCTGCCCATCAGTTCAGCACCAAATAACAAAACTAAGGCTGCAATTCTAGATTTGTATACCTGGGAGTAAGCCCAATTGAATTCAGCAGAGCTTACTTCTAAGTCGATGCAAATACACCCACATTGCAAACTACTATTTTGAGGATGAAATCAGAATTGCAATTTATCAAATAGGGATACCCATTGTGCAATATGTTACAGAACAGTACACATTAGAAGAGAAATTCTTACAGTGGTCCCTGTCTATTGCAATTATAGAAGATTTATTTTTTATTTTGTCTTTTTGTTGTTGTTCAAGTTTAGCCATTGATTCGAAGAATGTGTTTGAACCATGTGTTTCTGTTTCCTGTTTGTTTTTGTACAATTGTTCTGTTTTTGTACATTATCTTTTGTAGATTTTTTAAAATGATCATGTATATACATCAAAGGAAAATCAAAATAAGGAAAGGAAGGAGACACTGATATAAGAGGAGAAGAAAGATGACTGAATATGAATTTTAAAAATGGATGGAAGGAAGGAAAAGAAAAAGAAAGAAATATGAGGAGAATGAAAGAGAGAATATTTCACCAGTCAAACGGGTCTGTTTAACCCGAGCTTGACTTGGCCTAGCCTTGGTTGCCTCTTTACTGAACAATGAATATATAAAGCAGTTTTAAAGGACCCAGTCCGCTGAGTGGAACAGCACCTGTATCTAAACTGTCTCAGACAAGCAAATGAGTAGAAGGAAGTTATCAAAGCTGCTTCTGTTTGACAAGAGCACAAGCCGATCAGCAGTGGCAAACTGCATACTGCAGAGAAGCCTGGATCCCTCCTGCGCCAGCAGCCGTGGTGCTACACTGCGATAAGGGATGGGTCAATATAGTTTTCTAGAAGTTTTTTCCCCCCCTCCTCTTTTCAGAAAGGAGACGAAGAAAGGTTAAATGTGAGATGCTATTGATTTCTCTCTCTCTCTCTCTCTCTCTCTCTCTCTCTCCCTGCCCCCCACCCCACCCCAGGAGCCAGACTGGAGGACAGATTGCAGCCCAAACTGACCAACTGACCACAGAGGGGACATTGGAGACCGGTCCATGGATGCTGACCAATGGCTACCTGCATGAGACCCGTTGCCTAGCAACCCAGCCGGGAGAAGAGCGGGGAGAGAAAGAGAGAGATGGATTTTTCCGAAGGCAGCAGCCGCGCCGGATCAATTCTGCAACATGGGCTACAGTGACCAAACGGAGTCGTTTTTGCTTGGAGCACCTATTGATCTCGCCCTGCTATGGGCATTGAATGAGGTTTAATAAGCCCCCGGTAAGCAGGAACAAGGGCTTAAGTGATAGCCTGGCAGTCACACATCAACTCCTTTTTGTCCCACCCCCCTTTCCCCCTCTTCCCTTCTTTTTATTTCCCTTTTAACTGCTGAAGAGCGAGAAAAGACAATAGAGTATATTAGAAACAATTTTTTTAAAAAAAAAATAGACCACAAATCATGTTTCATGCATGGTTTAGAAAGCCATGCCATTAAAGTGGACCAGTAACCCAGATCATGGAGCAACTTTGTCGTGGGAGATCAGCTGGCATGTCTTCCCAAGCACTTCATTCAATAATGAGCCCAGACTACTCAGGCCCAGAGGAGTTTGCGTGCTATGCCTCTGCATGAGTCCCTGATCTAACTCCAGATTCAAGATAACGTTCCGTGCATTTGGTGAATTGGACTGTGGTTCAGAAAAGCTTATGTCATAATAATTCTTCTGCTAGTCTTTGGAGGTGCCACAAGGTTCTTTGTGGGGTTTTTGCTGAAGCAGCGGTGGTGCCGTGGGGGGGGGGGGCAGGCCCTGCAACAACACACAACACCAGCACTTTTTTATTTGCAGGGACACCTATGTCATCTGCAACCCCCCCCCTCAGACTTCCCTGTTCCCACCCCCCTGTGCTTGGCTGCAGTCCTCACAGTAGCCGCACATGGGAATGGATTTCCCCCCGACAACAGTATCTTGTTGTGAGCCATCTTGCAGATTGTTTTAGGATGGCCTTGTCTCGAACGGGCAGAAGAGGCCCATGAGCTTGACAAAAGACCTGCTTCCCGGTGGAGATGAAAACCTGTTAGACCCGGTTTGTCGATTGGACTCTCCTGGGAGCGTGTCTTTGAGGACTGTCATGAAGAGCGGCTGCACTTCAAATTTACCACTACACCCACTGCGCAACAGACTAACGTGGCTCTGGACATCAAACCGTGCCGCCTTCCAAACGGCCTCTTCAGGAGGCAGATCATTCTTCGCACCTCTGCGTAACGTGTGGTTGGATTGTGCAGTCACTCACAACGCAGAGATGCTGATGAATTACCCACCCTCTGTATGACTCACTGTTCGCCTTGCTCCTTCCTCCTCTCCGCAGTCGGGTTCAGAACACAGACTCATGCAGAAACAGGGACTCCTAACTGGTTTTTTAATCCGTTTAGAAACATTTTGATTGACCAAAAAGGTCTCCCACCCAATTGGGCAGCTGGGTTACTAAGACAGGTTTAAAAAAAAATTATTTTTTTTTTAAACACACATACTTATATAAAATGTAGATAGAAAATGTCACTGGAGAAGAGGTATTCCCTCCTGGGTGAGAGAAATAGAAGATGCCTCCCCACCTGCATGCCTCATCTAGAAACAAAGTATGCTCTTTTCTTTGGAGCAATGACTTTTTCTCAGATGGGAATATATGCCAATTTAATCAGTCAGCTGATGAATTGACTAAAACTCATATGATGAATCAACTAAGATTTCTTTAGTCAGGAGGGAAGCCCTTGATAAAACTGGGCAAAATTTCTCATCGGCGTTCCGTGCCTGCGTGTTCCAGATGCGCCACAACTGTCTTTCATCCTTCATAACAGCGACAGATTATTAACTGACTTGGTATTGAAAAGGGCCCTCACTTGCCCTCATTCCAGCTATTGAGAAAGGCCCTCACTTGACCTCACTGAAGTTGCATTGTCACTGTTTAGCACTAATTTAATCAAACACATTTCAATGTATTTTTAAAATAACAGAGTTAGGAATTGAGGGGAATCAAGTTTTTGTTATGAAAGGGGAAGGGAGTCATGGTGAAAACATAGACACTGGAAGATCCTGTTTTGGAAGATCCTGGTTAATTTTGTTTTCCTCTTTTTCTTTCTCCATTTCAAATTCATATCAGAATGCTCTGCAGTTTAATCTTTATTACCCAAGGGGCCATGGGCTTGAGGCAAGGGGGAGGGAAATAACAATCAAATCAATATCACAGTACGAATTTATTCCCCTCGGGGCCTGAGCACCAATACCCTCCCCCTCCTTCTATTAAAGAGATAGCATCAATTTAAGTCTGAGATCCATTAATTGCCATCATTAAGTGGTTGAACCCCCCTCACCTGGTAGGTACCACCCCTCATTATGTGTGTGGGGAGAAACAGGTTTTAAAGTGGCAGGGATATTGCTTTTATTTAAAAAGGGGGAAATCCTGGCCTACTCCTTCCTTCTCTCCCATTATTTCTATCAGTTCTTCTAAACCACAAAAATAAGATGCTTTTTTCTTTTTTAGGGAAGACTTCAGCTGTAATGGGGGTAGAATTTCCGTGTCAAAAAAAGAATGGAGTTAAGCAGAAATAAGCAGAATACTGGACATGTCTTTATTATTTATTGAAAGCATCTTCACTCCACTCTTCACCAAAGAAATGGCTTCCATATATAAGATCAATAGCACAAGCTTACAGTCTAATAGCCATGACACAAAAGGAAAAACAGACGGGGAGGGTAGAGGAAAAAAGCAAACCCGGGCCCCAATTCCTCACGTTCAGTAGTAGTTCTTGTAAGAACCTATGGTTATCTACAATAAAATCAGCTGGCTCACTAGTAGTTCTTATAATGACCAGCTAGAATGGAAATAGTATTTCCTTCGGGAATACTGGATGGGAGAGTGTTTGTTTGTTTTTGTTACTTTATTGTAGTTGATCATTATCAGCATTAACATAAATGGTAGGGAATATGGGAGGGGCTATTTTACTTTAAATCAGCGTTATTTATTTGTTACTTTTCCATTGTTATCACGGATGAGGTGAATGCTTGAGAGGCGGTGCTTTGAAGCACAGACTTCCGCCCTCATGGATAAAGCTAGCCCAATTCAAACTGGTCAAAGCCGCCCCTTGAGCACATTGACTAGAACGGCTACTTACTCACCATGCATTTGTCATTTGCAGCTGGGGATGATGCAGACCTCCAAACGGCCACCGCCTTGGGCTGCCGAGAAGCCCAGGGTAGCCCAAGAGAATTCTTGCAGGATCCTCTTGACCTGTGGGCTGCCATTTGACCCCTGGGCCCTGAGATCATGCAAGCTCCGATTCCAGTTGAGTAAGATCAAAGGGGACTTTGCTTGATTCAAATAGGAATCACCTTATTTTGCGGGGTGGGGTGGGGAAGAGAGTTCACATTTTATTATTTATTCATCTAAAAGGTTTTATCCTACTCCTCAGCCAAAAGGGGTCCCGGAGCAGCTTACATGGAATCAGTGAAACAAGACAGTCCCTGGCCTCAGGTTTATCATCTACAAAGAAACAACACGCAAGGGAAGGAGGATGGGGAGGGAAGAGGAAAAAACTTAGTAGTCTTTCAGAAGGGCTGGCAGACTGGCCCTGCTTTCCCTCTCATCTCCCTCTGCACAGCCTGCTGGAATGGCTATTAGTGATTTTAAGCTCGCCCTGAATTGAGTCAGGCTGCAAAAGAACTCTTAGAGCTGCTCAATGTATTTTGGGCAGACTGGAAGGGTAAATCCATGTCTGCTTGTTATACTACTACTACCACTACATCTTCGCCATCAGCATAATCACATTGGAGGGGTGCTTGGAGGCCATCTAGTCCAACCCCCAACTCGATGCAGGAAATCCAGAGCTGGAGCATCTCCCACAGACGAGCACCAAGCCTTTGCTTTAAGACATCCAGCAAGGGAGTGCCCAGCACCCCTCCAGTAGAGTGGCCGCTTACACATTGCCAAAAAGGTGACAGCAATTTGCTTAATATTTTCATATGCTAATTTACGTAGAGAATGTGCAAAATTAGAAACAACTATAATTTGAATAGGAATACAACAGGCCTGTGGCTCACGCTGGCTCAGCTTGTCTGAGCGTGGAAAGCTAGGCAGGGTCAGGCCTGGTTATTACTGGGATGGGAGACCCCTCCTCTAGTTTCCTGCACTGAGCAGGGGGTTGGACTCGATGGCCTTGTAGGCCCCTTCCAACTCTATGATCCTATGATATCCGAAGACGTCTCACCCTAGTGGGGAAGACCGTGGCCGGGTGACCTGTGTGCTTGCTACTCAGCCTGCCGCTGCCCATCCAGGTGCTGCTCCCTGTGGAGGGGCCACTTCCAGGCCTGTGCTCTGCTCAGCTCTGTTCTGCCTTCTTCAGGTTCTTGATCTTTAAACCGGACTTGGACCAGAAAGCCCTTCCAATAGAGGACTGTCCTCTGACAGCTCTTCCAGGAGAGGGCTGCCCCCTGTAAAGTAGGACACCTGGCCGCCCTACCCTCCAGGGAACTGGGTTCCATTGTCAGAACTGTGTTCCTACCCTGCAGCTTGACTGGCCTCTGTTGGAAACAAGATACTGGGTTAGTTAGGTCTTCGGTCTGATTCAGCAGGGATCTGCTTTTATTCTTACGATGGTGCGTCTCCCCCAGTATGAACCTACCTGTACACTGCAATCCACATCTGAGGCCCTCCTCCAAAAGGTTCAGAGGATGGCAGCGACGGAGAGGGCCTTTTTGGAGGTGGCCCCCTCCCACCGGCAGTGGAACGCTCTCTGCTCTCCCCGGTGAGGCCTGCCTGGTGCCAACATTGTCACCTTTTTGTCCCCAGGTTAAGACATTCCTCTGTTTCCAGGCATTTAATCTTCTTCCTCTTTAACGCACCAGCTGAATTGCTTTTCTCGTTACTGATGCTTTAGTTGTTTTATGAGATAGTGCTATTTTAGGGGATAACTGTTTCTATCTGTTTTAAATTTTGTATGTTTTAATATTGTTGTAAGATGCCGGGGGTCTTTTTCTTCTTTCTTTTTTTTTTAAGAAAGGCACCTAAGAGATCAAATAAAGAAATAATCTTCATCTCATTCTTTCTCCTAAGAGCTCAGGGCAAGGCATACATGGGGGGGGGGGGGTTATCTCATTTTCACAACAACCCTGTGAGGTGTGTCTTCTTATTCTTTCTGAGATGTCTTTCTAGATATAGTCAAGAGGTCTAAACATTTAAAAAAGCACAAGCTGTGAGGTAGCTAGAGCTGTAAGATTGTGATAGATCCAAAGTGACTCTGAGTTTCTCCCCGCTCCCTTTTAAGAGGAACTCAAAAAGGTGGGAAAGGAATTCACACACTCACACAGCTCTGTTAATTTCACTCTGGATTTTAGCCTGGGGGTGGAGGGTGAGTGGGAGAAATTTCCCCTTCAGGGAACATTTCTTTCCCACTTCATCTCATCAATCACTGAAATGCTTTTTTTTTTATCAATATGCTATTAATACTCATTTATTAATACTAATTTGCAACCTTTTGGCTCCTTGGCCCCTCCAGAGTGGCTGTTGTCCCCAATGCATGGCGCAAAATGGCATCTGATTAGAACGGTAGGGCCAATCCTCCCTCCAAAACTGGAGGTCTCTGGCCGTTCTTCAGACGTTTCGGAGACCAACAGAGCGGATAGATGAAAGTTCTGCTCCGTGAGGGCACGTACTCTCTGGAGATAGAAAGGGCAGGCCTCTTGCTGCAGGGGTGGGGGAAAGGATGGATTAGGAACAAGGCTGGCACCAGCGGTAGGCATGGTTTATTTATTTTTATTTTATTTATTTTATTATATTATATTTCTATCCCGCCTTTTTTCCTGCAAGGAACCTGAGGCAGTTTACATAATCCTCCTCCTCTCCATTTTATCCTCACAACAACCCTGTGAGGTAGGTTCGGCTGAGAGTCAGTGACTGGCCCAAAGTCGCCCAGTGAGTTTCATGGCCGAGCGGGGTTGGTCACCTGCCGAGGGCCCACACCCCAGCAGGGGCCACTGACAAGAAACCCCTGGGGCATCTGTGGGCCCCAGCAGCTGCCCAATCATCCTCAGGACGTAGACACGGGTTCTGGTGCGCCTGTGCTCTCAGTGGCATGTGGGTATGCCCAAGTGCACACAGGCATGTGGAAAAGCAGTATGCCCCTGCTAAGCAGGGATGTTGAAGAGTCCTTGGTCTCGAGTCACGAGTCGAGTCCCGAGTCCCGAGTCTTTGGACCCGAGTCTCGAGTCCGAGTCCAAATCCTTGGTCCAAAATGGTGACTCACGAGTCCCGAGTCCCGAGTCCGGAGTCACTCCCAAAGCTGACTCCACGAGTCCCTATTAAAATCAATGGGGGTTTTTCCCCAACAAAATAAGGCTACTTCAGATGTGTGGCTTAAATAAATTCTAGGCACAAGTGTGCCTTTTTATCTCAAAACTCTGCCACTGATTTTGACAAGAACAGATCAGGCTGACAAACCCAAAATAACCAGGCAGGCAAAGGAGGCAGGGAACCCCAAAGCAGGCAGGCAGAGGCGAGGCCTTTGTCTAGGATAATTCAAAATGTGGAACTGGTTAAGAAGAGACCAGGCAGGCAGAGGAGGCAGGGAACCCCAGGCAGGCAGGCAGAGGCAGCCAAACCCAAAATGTCTGAAAGGTTGCATTAGGAAAATGATTTTAAAAAATAAACTTGGATTGTTACTGCAACTAGGTCCAGGCAGCACCTGCAGGTGGCATCAAGCAGGGATGTTGACGAGTCCTTGGTCTCGAGTCTCGAGTCCCATTAAAAATATTGGGACTCGAGTCCGACTCGAGTCAGAGGGGGGACTCAGCCCGACTCACGAGTCGAGTCCTCGAGTCCGAGTCCCCATCCCTGCTGCTAAGACATGATGGGGACAAAGAGCAAGGGCGGAGCATCGCCTTTGTGCCATCTTGGGTGCTTTAAGAGGCACCTGGCCTCTCTTTAAGAGGCACCTGACCTTCGTGACCACTACCCCTCTCTCTACCTCTGAGTCCCTCCTCAAAAAACACTTTTCTGCACCGTCTTTGGCACAGCCCCGAAGCCAGATATCTGTCCACCACGCCACCCTTGCCAATCGGCATGCAACCCTGCTCCGGCGTGCTCCGTGCCATGAAACGTAGGGATGTGCACGCTTTCTCCAACACACTGCAGGCATATTATTCAGTCAGTTATGCAGATAAGGGAATAAGAAATTCAGCAAAAACAGCAGTGAGTCTTGTAGCACCTTAAAGACCAACAAATTTATTATGGTTTGACGATATATCGCACAAGAGGGAACCCACAAAAACAGCCGAGGAAGAAGCTGAGTCGGATATGTTTCGTATGGAGTGCCCAATCATCTTTTATACCCAGTAAAAATTAAAATAAATGAAGTTGTGTGTTTTTTTTTTAAAAAAAAATGAGAGAGGGGGTTGTATAAGCAATTTTACTTGATTTTGCATTTGTAAATAAGAAATGATTTTTTAAAAAAAAAATTGGAAAAAGGTCAACAAATTTATTATGGCATAAACGTTCATGAAACGGAGCCGAGGAATGAAATCCCCGAGTTGTCTGGGTTTGTTTCTGCAGCTTCTCTGGCATTTCAAAACCAATAGCAATAAAATGGATCTATTTATTTGTTACCAATGAACTAATACAAAATTTAAAATATCAGCATATTTATCATTAATTAGATAAACAAAAGCAACAACAGAGCAGGACTCCTTTTTTCATCTCACAAGCAGAACAAAGCAAAAAATCGTTTTTGCAGTCAAACCAACAAAGAGTATTGTTGTTGTGACACCTTTAAAAAGGCTAACAAATTGACTATGGCATGAGTTTTTGTGGTTTAGAGTCCACTCCTTCATGAGATGCATGAAGTGTTGCTCTAAGCTGGCAGCTTTATTATACCTACACCCGTGTGTGTGTGTGTGTTCACACGTGTGAGTCCATGTGTGTATGTGTCGGGGGGATTGCAAGTACTGAGATAAGAGGGAAATGAATAAGGACAGTGACAATTGAATTATTTAGAGACATTAGAGCTAGCACTGTTGATGACAACACAAACATCCTGACATCGGTAAGTTGATTAACACCCGTAGTGAGATAAAAACCCACCATCTTGATTCAAGCCACAGGTGGCAAAAACCAAACTTCTAATGAGCGCTAATTCTGCGATTTCATGCTGGATTCTCCCTTTGCAATTCTTTCGTTTGAGAACAACCATCTTAATGTAACGTCAGGGTGTCTTGAGAGACTGAGAGGGCCACTCACTATTTTTTCAGTATTGCCCATTCTGATGATGTCAGATATATGTCCATTTATTCCTTTAGGGGAATGATCCTATGTGACCCCTGGGCATTGTCTGAGCGGCTGTAGAATACAGTCATGCCTTGGACTGAGAGCATAATTCGTTCCGGAAACGTGCTTGTAATCCAAAACACTTGTATATCAAAACGAAATCCACCCCCCCCCCAAAAAAAATTGTACAGAGATCTTTAATTTAAGCCGTACTACTACAGTACTTGTATTGCAAGACGTCGCTTGTATATCAAGTCAAAAATAATAATGATGATAAATATTTAAAAATTTGCTTGTCTTGCAAAACGCTCTCAAACCAAGTTACTTGCAATCCAAGCGCTAGCTCTAATGTCTCTAAATAATGGTATTACTGTAGTTTGGATTCCCAGCTGTGAGGTCGGAGACAGCGCTCCGAGCTGGGAACCAGAGCTCCGCTCCCCCACCCCCTCGCAGCCAGTGTGGAAAGAACTGCACCAGCTGCTCTCCGAGGTCAGGAAAGTGACTCTCCCCTTCCGAGACGCCATCGCTAGATGGCCAAAAATGGCTGTCTAGTGAATGTGCGGAGCGGGAGGTGCAGGGAGGCAAAGATCGCCTCCACCGCTCCTCCCGCTCTGCCTTGGATGAGCGCGAGCCTCCAGGTTTGCCCATCTCGATAGGATCGTGCCCTTACAGACTGATCTGTTTGCCTTATACAGAACGCAGAAGGGCACGGCTGGCAAATGATGGCATTCATCACACTGGAGGATGAGCAGGTGTAGGAACCCCTGCTGCCGCGGTCGGCACTGACAGTGTTGCCAGAGTTGACATGGACAAAAAGTTATGACGTAGGGACGTGTGAGAATTTTGGTAAGAATTTACCAAAAAAGAAAAAAGAAAAAAAGTGCAAATTTCTTCATGTTCAGAATGGAAAGAACTTGGGGATTTTTAAAAAAATGTGGGTGAGACTGAAACTCACAGATTCGTCCATCCAAGCAATAGGGCCTTGAGTGCTTAGCTCTTCAACGTCTGGGTTTGAATCCCTGTGTATTCTACCAGGTTAGTCCTTAATTAGGGTCGCCACCTCTTTTTTCAGACGGGCTCCTCATCATTAACAGCTATATTTTAGGATGTTTTAAAGATGTTTTAAAGATGTTTTAAGATGTTTTAAGGATGTTTTAAGATGTTTAATAGTATATATTGTGTTGTTTTAGTTTAGGTATTTTATATTTTCTGTTGTTCCCCGCCTCGATCTAGATGGAGAGGCGGGTAATAAATATTATTATTATTATTATTATTATTATTATTATTATTATTATTATTATTATTATTATATGGCAGGCAAGCACGTCATGGTCCTCTCCATGCTGGGAACAGTGGTACCTATTGAATTTGGCCAGTGCAGACTGGTGAGAATTGTGTTTCAGTGTGGTTTTGATAAGATTAATGCTTGACTGGGATGACTGGATTCCACTGAATGAGGGCTAATAAACTGAAACTCAATGCAGACAAGACTGACATGCTCTTAGTGGGTGGATGGAAGGTGTTCATCCTGTTCTGGATGGAGTTACACTCCCCCTGAAGGAGCAGGTTCATAGCTTGTGGGTTCTCCTGGAGCCATCATCATCATGTGAGACTCAGATGGCCTCAGTGGCATGGAATGCCTTCTACCAGCTTTGGCTGGTGGGTGGCCCAGCTACACCCCTATGGACAGGGATAACCTGGCTTCAGTACTCTATGCTCCAGTAACATCCAAGTTAGATTACTGCAATGCAGTCTAGGTAGGGCTGCCCTTGAAGACTATTCAGAAGCTGCAGCTTGTGCAAAATGAGGCAGCCAGATTAATAACAGGGACCAGAAGGTCTGAACATGTGACACCAATTCTGGCCTGTTTGCATCAGCTGCCTGTATGTTTCTCAGCCCAATTCAAGGTGCTGGTTTTTAACCGATAAAGCCTTACACGGCTTGGGACTGCAGTACCTTATGGAATGCCTCTCCCGACATGAACCTACCCAGACACCACAATCAACACCTGAGGCCTTCCTCCGAGTGCCTCCTCCAAGGGAGGCTCAGAAGGTGGCAACAAGAGATGTCCCCTGATTATGGAATGCTCTCCCCAGTGCGGTCTGCCTGGTGCCAACACTGTCACCGTTCCGACGCCAGGTTAAGACTGTCCTCTACTTCCGGGAATTTGATGGCATATGATGGGGGATCTATGTTGGTTGCTTTTATCAGGTCCAGCACCTTGCTGTAACTGTTTTTAGCCATTTTGAATTGTTCTTAAATTTTGTATGGGAAAGACTTTATATTATGTTTTTATTATCTTATATTTGTGGCTTGTAATTGTAGTGAACCACCCAGAGAACTTTGGCTATTGGGTATAGGGATGAAATAAATAAAGAAGGAGGAGGAGGAGGAGGAGGAGGAGGAGGAGGAGGAGGAGGAGGAGGAGGAGGATTTACCAAAATTTGCAAATTTCTTCATAGTCAGCACGGAAAGAACTTGAGATTTTTTAAAGAAAAAAAATCTGAGAAAGTCAGACTGACAGAATCATCTGTCCATGGTTAGGAACTAACATTCCTGGGTGGAATTTCTGTTCACGCATTGCTGAAGGCAAACACACACACACACACACACACACACACAAAAGAGGTGTTTGCTTCTTTGTTCCCCGTTTCCCCCATATTGGCGAACTTCCTCCTCCTGCCCTGGAGAAGGAGAACCTGAGCGTTGGGTCAGCCAGAGGAGTGGGAGCCCTGACCAAACGCTCCACTTAATCATCCCAGCTCCTGCAAACATGAGAAGCCCATGACATGATCAATCAGATCTTGAAAATTAATTATGATTACACCCTGTAATCTCGATTATGATTGATTAATTGATCCGGCTGTTCCCTGCCTCGGAATTTCCCCTACCACCACCACCCTCTGCCGCACGCACCCGATGGCTCGCGGGATGTGGGGAATCACAGTGGCTGCCTTGCCTTAAAATGGGGGGCACGGAAGATGCGGTGATGCCTTTCCCAGAGGTGGATTTTGAAAGCGGGAAAGGGAGAGAAATAGGGAGGGAAGCAGAGGCCTTTTGGGAAGCCACAGCCGGGCTTCAGAGGCCTTTTGGGAAGCCGGGAAGTTGCGCAGGAAGCTGATTAATATCAGGAGAGGCCATTTGTCCATCTAGCTCAGGGGTGCAGAAAATAAATGGGGGGGGGGCAAACTGCCCCCACCAGCCCCAGATGACATCAGCAGAAGGGGCCACGCCCACTGATGTCATCCCCCCCCCCACAGTTTGCCTTTCTCTGTTCTGCTCTAGCGCCCGATTTCACAGAAGGCCAACTGATGGGGCTCGCAGACAAGTAACTTGGGCAAGAAAGTGAGCACAAGCCAGAGGCAGGGGCTGAGCCACAATCCCAAATCACATGACTGCCTCCACGCCCGCCAGTCCCTCAGGTTGCTCTCTACCGCCATCAGCACCACCAGCAGCATATTTCCTTTTTTTCTGGGCGGCTAAGAACACCTCGGAATGGACCCCGGGGCTGCTGCCGCTGCCGCCGCCACCACCGCCACCCACCAATTTCATTTCCTAAGAATGCCACGTGTGGCCCAGAGGTATTCTTGGGAAGGAAGATAGCCCAAGCGGCCGGCGCAGCACTTCACAGCATGCCAGCCTCCATGTCAAACAGGCCTGTGGCTCACGCCGGCTCAGCTTGTCTGAGCGTGGAAAGCTAAGCAGGGTCAGGCCTGGTTATGACTTGGATAATAACCAGGCCTCTAGTTTCCTGCATTGAGCAGCGGGTTGGACTCGATGGCCTTGTAGGCTCCTTCCAACTCTATGATCTATGAAATCTATGTCAAGGACTGAACCTGAGCAGGCAAGGCCTGTGCTCACTCTGTGACATGCCTGACATGCTCCCAACCCCGAGGAACTCCGATGACTACTCGGGCGTCGCAGACCCCAAAGGTCTTCTGGGGCAGGCGAGTCCCCCCGACTCCAACGCTGCTGTGGCCAACTCCAGCATCATGCCAGGCCCGTCCACAGAAGAGGACCAAGAAAGACGTGGAAAGGCAGTGTCACCCTTGTGGAGCCGGGGGCGGGGGGTGTGTTGAGAGATTGAGTCACCCTCCAACCGCAGAGAGTGCTTCCGCCGAAAGGTGCAGTCACCAGCCACCACTTGGAAGGTGAGGCACACACCTCAAGGCCCAAAGCACCTGGACTACTCAAGAGTAAGGGTCTCCTCAGGAGCAGGGAGCCTCTGAAGACAGGGCTGTTTGCTGCTGTACTTGGGTGTAGGTTGGGACAGCTCCCTGTATAAGCTCTCAGTTGAGACCTGCCGCTCGCTGGAACAACGCCTTTCTTTCGTCTCCTAGTACCTTGCAATCCAGCTTTCCTGCCCTGTTTCTTCTCCTGGCTGATCTCCCTTGCTGACGACCCCTGGACTCCTGCTAAGACCCAGTTCTTTGGGTTAGAATCATAGAATAGTGGAGTTGGAAGGGGCCTACAAGGCCATCGAGTCCAACCCCCTGCTCAATGCAGGAACCCAAGTCAAGGCATCCCTGACAGATGGCCATCCATCTTTCCCATAACAATGCCAGGCAATTCGGATCTCCGAATCTGAGGAGGAGTTTGGTTAAGGAGAATTTTGGAGGCATCCTTGCGGAGATCAGATGGGCTCCAGAGTGTGAGGAAGGAAGCGGATCATCCACTGCTGGATGCGATCCCAATTCATGGTGGAGTTTTTGCTGTGGGATAATTTCCCACCCATCCCTTTTTAATTTATGCCAAGACGAAAAAGAAATACCCGGTGTTCAATTATTAATCAGTGATGTGAGAGAGAGCAACACGCAGAGGAAATTAACTCTCTGACCTTTTCCACCACCATCTCTCCTTCTGGCTTCTCTCCTGCCTCTTGGTGACCGACCACCCTTCCCACAACAACTGCCAGAAATCTGGCATCCTAGAGCACCCGCCTCATCCCGCACGATGCTGAACGCCACCCGCAAAATAGGTTCGCCGCCAGGGAGCACCATGGACAGCTCCTACAAAGCTCAAACAAAAAGATGCAATGGATAAGGGGCCCCCACCCACACAGGGGTCACCAGCCTCCACTGGAGATGATCATCCTTCTGGATCAGTGTCCTCCAACCTTGGGTCCCCAGATGTTTTTGGCCTACAACTCCCAGCATGCCCCAGCCAGCGTAGCCAAAAACATCTGGGGACCCAAGGTTGGAGGACACTGTTCTTGATGAAGGCTGCAAAGAAGGTACCGGTATTCCTGATTTTTTTAAAAAAAATATATTAAATGACTGTTTTTAAAGAGGGCTGTTGAGGGCAGAGGGGGTCGTGTACAATGCTGCTGGCATAATATACGATGGGCTGGATGGAGATTTGGTCACATGCAAGTGAGTTGGCAGAAGCTGAATTTATTTTATTTGTTTGTTTATTTACTATACTTATACCCCGCCTTTTTTCCTGCAAGGAACCCAAGGCGGCTTACACAGTCCTCCTCCTCCTCTCCATGTTATCCTCACAACAACAACCCTGTGAGGTAGGTTAGGCTGAGAGTCAGCGACTGACCCAAAGTCACCCAGTGAGCTTCATGGCCGAGCGGGGACTAGAACCCGGATCTCCCGAGTCCCAGTCCGACACTCTAAGCCACTATGTCACGCTGCTGAATGGGGTGGGCTGTGCTTTGGAACCCCCAAAAGCCAGGAGTGCAGGATGAGGCTCGGGAGTCCGCATCCACCACCCCAATGGCAGGCACCTAAACCTAGGTCCCAACCAGTTTAGCCACATTTGATTTATTTACAGCAGCAGAAGCAGGCAACCTTCTTGGGTGGGGGCACATCTGGCAATTTGAGAAACTCTCCTAGGCACCACCACAAAATGGCTGCCATGGGAAGCATAGCGAAGGACAGGTCACCTGCCCCAAGGAGTGAGTACAAGGCAGAGGTGGGCTCTGGGCCCCGACACACCAAACAGCGCACTAAAGAACAGCACCGACAGAAACTGATTTTACAGTAATCCCAGCTGTCAGTAAGAAAACATGTTAATTTATTTATTTTTTTTAAAAGCGGGGAATGTGGGGCACCCTGGCAGGTACCAAGGAAAGTGCCCAAGGGTCGCATCCGCGCCCACAGGGGCCACATTGCCCACCCCTGGATAACAGTTTGGGAGAGAGAAGCTGTCAGTTTGACTTTGTCCCGCCTTTTAAATCTCAAGTTCTTTCTCTCCCAAACATGAAGAGCTTTGCAAATTTTGGTTAAATTCTGATCAAAAATGAACTGTCTGAAACGGAATTTTCTCCCATCTGCAGCACTGGCCAAATTCAATAGCGTACCTCCATTGGCCCTGTATGTGAGGAAAAGTTATGAATAGTGCCTTGGTAATGTAGAGGAGGGGAAAGTTATGAATAAACGGAAGGAACTGAAAGCTGTGACAGGCAGTACAGTGGATTACATACAGTACACAACATTTGGATTTCATTTAAAAAAAAAAAAAAAAGATGGAGGATTCCTAAAGCATCATATCTACCTTGAGTTAATGCAGAACTCAAAAATCCAGAAAGGAAGTTGGATGAGGAGAAGAGTACGGGAAGCATCCTTGAGTTAATGCGCGCTTGTTCATTTACATTGCAGATCATGCAAGCGCAGGCAAACCAGGGATGAGGGGAGTGTTTCATTTGGTCCGCATTCTTAAGTGAACTGATCAGAAGGATCTTTTCCATTGCACAATTCCCTGGATTTTTTTGTAATCGAATTCTCAGCCTCCAAAAAGAGCATAGGAAAATGCGTGTCATAGGGAAAGTTGTGCACAAAAATGCAGATATTAGGAAAAGTTACATACAAGAATGCATATGTGAAGGGAAATTCTGCGTGAAAATAAACTGAATGGAATTACGACTGAAACTGACACAGACTGTTTTGTCCATCCCTAAAATTTTTAGCATCCCTACGGCTGCCATGACACCAACATGTCACAGACGATAACCGAGATCCTCTTGTACACTTCAGCACCCCAATCCTTAGGCTGAGCAGCACCCCCACATTTCACATGGCTGAGGACTGCCCTGCTGTAAATTGCATTCATGTCCTCTACACCAGCGCCCCCCAACCTTTTTAGCACCAGGGGCCGGTTTCGTGGAAGACAATTTTTCCACAGACCGGGGTGTGTGTGTCTCCCACCGCTCACCTCCTGCTGTGCGGCATCCGAGAGTCTCAAGGGGGATGAAGCGAGTTGAACTCGCCCCGCTTGACCCTCCCGAGACTCTCGGCTGACTTACCTGCTGCCGCTCGACACCAAACGCGCCGGGGAAAGGACCTACGAGGTCCACGGCGCGTCACTTCCTGGTTCTCCGGCGCTGCTCTTTTTACGTCAATACCATGGTAAAGTACCTTAAAACAGCCGCAATTTGCTACTCGTGGCCGTTTTAAGATACTTTATCATGGTATTTACGTGAAATTTACGTATTTACGGTTTTACGGCCCGGCGAGCAGAGGGACGAGTGGCGGGGGGGTGCTTGCTGGAGCTCGCGAGCACCCCAAGAGCCAGGCAGAGTGCTCGCGGTGCATCCCAGCGGACCTGGTTCCTAACAGGCCACGGACTGGTACCGGTCCGTGGCCCGGGGGTTGGGGACCCCTGGTCTACACCTAGCTGTCCTGAGCTGGCTTCTGAAGCATGTTGGCTTAGCCAACTGATCGTAGAACAGCTATTCTTATTTCCTAGAGTGCCCCTCTCAGAGGAACATGGGGGGGGGGGGAGAGAAGGCAGCCATTGGCCAATTGGAGCTGTGAGGGCGCTTTAGGAGGTGTCTCCCCTTGCCCCAAATCATGCTATGCCCCAAAGAGCTGAATTCCCCCCACACACACACTTGTTTCCCTCAACTCTGAATCGGTATATAAATATTGTTAATAAACAATAGTTCTGGTTCTACAGGTCATGAGATTATGATGATGGCTCAAACACATTCAACAGAATTGACTATCCAGATAGGCAGTTTAATAGGGGTGGTGTTGGAAGGGATGTGTGCGCATTACTGTAATAACTAAAAAGGCGCACGCACATACACACACACACCCAGGCGAAACAAAAACAGAGGCAGTGATTGATCATAAACAGATACCATGAAACAGAGATTGTCCCCGGTAAGTGGGACTTCAGGTATTTGCCAAAGCCCTCCCCTGGTGGAACACTCATAGACAAGATGTTAGGTGATCTGGAGGAGGAGGAGGAGGAGGAGGAGGAGGAGGAGAAGAAGAAGAAGAAGAAGAGAAGAAGAAGAAGAAGAAGAGAAGAAGAAGAAGAAGAAGAAGAAGAAGAAGAAGAAGAAACCCAACAACAACAACACCCCCCATTTCCTCCCATATACAGCCCAGATTCAGCTGTGGCTCTTCAATCTGAGCAACAAGCCACCTTCAGAAGCCATTCGGCCGCACCTGTTGGGCTCCTGCCTGCCTACCTTCCTGCCTTCTTGCTCCTCCTGACTTGAGTACTCCCACCCATCCGTGCCTTGCATGACACAGCAGACCACCTCATTGAGGGTGGGGGGAGGCTGCGAGGACGAGGGCTATGATTCCTACTTGTGGGCACCCTGGAGGTGTCTGTCTGGCCACTGTGGCCAGTAGCGTGCTGGGCGAACGTCGTGGACTGGCTGCGGCCTAATCCAGCGGGGCTCTCTTCTTATGCTCATCTGGGCCCCGGATGGATCCTCCAAAAGGTTTTCTGCTTTTTAATCATTCGCTCTGCTGAAGAGTTTCGGGCCAGCCTGCTCTGTTGGGCCTCAGGCTTCTCTGGGCACTGCTTCAAACCCGGCACCTGACTTGCTCTCTCTTCTATCTGGAATCTGGAAGGACTAGTTGAAACTGTGGCCATGTACAAAAAAAAAGGGGGGGGGGAGGCAGCCCAGTCCCCACCCTCCGGCCCCCTTTCCTCCCTGCAAAATGCTCCCCCCCACCCCCCCACCCCACCCGGTGCCTCTTCTCCTTCCCCGGCTGTTTGCGCGACGCAGCACTGCGGCAGGAGCTCACGCTGGCAAAAACCGATCGAGGCGAAACGGTTGATCAATAGGCGTATCGAGCGCCTCTTCAGGCTACGGTGCTTTTTGCGGATTCAGAACAAGCCGGCTCAGAGTTGCAGCCTCAAAGACGCCCCCGAAGGCCAATCACAGCCCAGCGACAACTCTGCACAGCGCACAGCGGGACCCAAGCGGCCCATCGGAAGAAGAGCCTGGACGCTGCGTCGGACCAAAGACCGGCATCCCGCATCCCACAGAGGCAAACTGGACGCCCCAGCAGGAAGCCCGCGAGCAGCACTTGAAGGCAACAGCCAGCCACCCGCACACATGCGCATACATGCACACTGCGTCCCATAGAGTTGCCATGGCATAGATTTATCCCACATGGATTTGTCTAATTCACATGCGGGCAACCAGAATGGGTTAGGGGGCTGGATGACCCCCTCCGCACAGCCCACTGCAGGTCAAAAAAGCCACCAGGGAGTGAGGGCACGACCCCTGACATCATTTAGGCCACGTTGGGAGGAATGATCCTCCCGGTGCATCCGCCGGGAAGTGGCTCCACTAAGCGCAGAAACTCTCCCATCAGAGAAGGCCGCGTCATCATCACCGGCTCCACGCCTTCTCCCATTGGGAAGAGGGCGCAGGGCAGGCAAAGGCCGCCGCTCCCCCAGTCTCTTCGTTGTGTCTGATCTGTGGTCAGAGATGAGAAGGGGAGTTCCTCTCCCTGCCTCCTGACAAAGCCCCAGCAGCCTCCGGGCGAGGGGGCGGGGCCCATAGAGGGAAGCCACGCCTCTGCAGGCTGCAAGGACACCTCTGCGGGCCAGCAGTTGCCCTCCCCTGGTCTAACGCCCTTTGAAAGCCATTCCCACAACGTGTAGAAGCCAATTCCGTAAGTTAATGACGTGTTGTGTTGTGTTGTGTTGTGTTGTGTTGTGTGAAAGACTTCCTTTTACCTGTCCCGCCTTCGGGGGCTCCAAATGTCGATCTGCAGAGTGTATGTCAGTGTTCTCCAACCTCGGGTCCCCAGATGTTTTTGGCCTACAACTCCCAGCATGCCCCAGCCAGCTTAGCTGGCTGGGGCATGCTGGGAGTTGTAGGCCAAAAACATCTGGGGACCCGAGGTTGGAGAGCACTGGTTTATGTCAAGAAGGCCCTTAGCCACTTGGGAAGAGCTTTATTGGCCAACTTTGTGCAGGTGCAATCGTGGCAAAGATGTACTTCGGTGCGCTGCAATCATCACCACAGAGGAGACTTTAACGGGCTGTGCCTACATTCGATCGTGTTCACCTCCAAGTCAATATCCTTTTTATGTGCATTGACCAGAACTGTACACAGTATTCCAAGTGTGGTCACACCCATAGATTTGTATAAGGGCAATATGATCTTGGCAGCTTTATTTTCAATTCCCTTCCTAATTATGCCTAAGCTGGAGTTTGCCTTTTTTTTCACAGCAGCCGCACACCGGGTCGACATTTTCACCAAGCTGTCCACCACAACCCCAAGATCTCTTTCTTGGTCAATCACAATCCGCTAGCTCAGATCCACTCAGCTTATAGTTGAAGTTTGGATTTTTTGCCCCAACGTGCATCACTTTAGACTTGCTTACATTGAACCACATTTTTTTCATTTTGATGCCCATTCTCCCAGTTTGGAGAGATCTTTTTGGAGCTCCTCACAATCCCTTTTTGTTTTAACTACCATAAATAATTTGCTGTCATCAGCAAACTTGGCTAGCTTCACTGCTAACTTCTAGTTACAGATCATTAAGAATAAGTTGAAAGCATTGGGCCCAATACAGATCCCTGTGGTACCCCATTGTTTACATTCCTCCATTGGGAGAATTTACCATTTATTCCTACTCTCTGCTTTCTGTTCTTTACCAGTTACTGATCCATAAAAGGACCTCTCCTCTTATTCCATGACTACTAAGTTTTCTCAGGAGTCTTTGGTGAGGGACTTTGTCAAAATCCCCCCATCCACATGTTTATTGACACTCTCAAAGAACTATAAAAGGTTAGTGAGTTAGGACTTACCTTTGCAGAAGCCATGCTGATTCTTTCTCAGCAGGGCTTGTCCTTCTATATGCTTACTAATTTTATCTTTAATAATACTTTCAACCAATTTACCTGGAAAAGACATTAAGCTAACCAGTCTGCAATTTCCTGGATCCCCCCTCGATCCCTTTTTTTAAAAAAAGTTGGGGTTACATTGGCCATTCTCCAGTCCTCTAGTACAGAGGCTGATCTTAGGGACATGTTACATATTTTTGTTAGAAGATCAGCATTTTCATATTTTTCTTTAAGAACTCTAGGGTGGATACCATCTGGACCCAGTGATTTATTTCAATTTGTCAATAAGGTTGAGAACGTCACTATATTTTGTCACCGCCTCAGTTCTTCAGACTCCCTTCTGAAAACATCTATACAGGTATCTGTCCTATATCTTCTGCAGTGAAGACAGATGAGGAAAGCATTCATTCAGTTTCTCTGCAATCTCATCCTCCTTTAGTACTCCTTTAGCTCCATTATTATCCAACGATCCAACTGCCTCCCCAGCTGGTTTCCCGTCCCTGCTGTTAGCAATATGCTCCTCAAAAAATGCTGTTTGGCATCTCTTATTGTCCGCTTGCATCTCCTTTGTGCAAGCTTGTGCTCCCTTTTGTTTTCCTCATTTGGGCAAGACTTCCATTTTCTGAAGTCTTTCCTCTTGTAGCTTCCTTGGCATTGCTCATTCACCATGCTGGTGGTGACCTCTTGGACTTGGTACTACCTTTCCTAACCTGTGGCGTACGTTCCAGCTGAGCTCCTGCTATTGTGGGTTTTTTTTTGAGTAACAAATGAATGAGGGCACTTTTGATTGGTAGAAGCCTAATGATTCAAATACACAGGTGAAGCTGCCGGATACAAGATCAGTCTATTTGTCCATCTCGCCCAGAATCTTCTGTGGCAGGGATGTTGAACCTCTTTCGGCCCAAGGGCTGGTTTTCAGAGAAGCTTTTGGGGGGTCTGCATTCCAGTGGTGGATGAGGCCAAAGGCAAAACGAGTGTGCCCAAAATACCCAAGCTACCAGCATATTTTGTCTTAAAGCTCTATTACTGTCAGTAACTGAGCCTTAGGAGAGGCATTTCAACCTTTTAGAATAGGAGGAGAATGTGCAAAAACCACCACATTACCAGTGGCCGGGCGGGGCCTGGCCTTCTCAGGACCCCCAGAAGCCTCGATTGGGACCCCGGGAGGACGAGATTTGGCCACTGGGCCTGACTTTCTGCACCCCCTGGTCTAGTCCTATACTCTTAACAACTATTACTACCGTCCGTCACACCACGGATGAAGGTTCAGTCAAACCAATTAAAGCCTGTGATCTTGGCTAAAACACACAATTCAACATGAGCTGCGGATTGATTAATTCATGCGGAATTAAAACCTGTGATTGGAGGCAGGGGCTGCGCTATCCGAGCAGGAGTTGGGGGGGGCAACTCACAGGGAAGACTCAGGGGGGAGGGTACAGCTGATGGTCGGCAGAACCAGATTCGTCGGTGGGTGGAGCCAGAGCCCAAAGTGGGTGGAGCCAGGAGCAAAACGTAGGTGGGGTTTGCAGCACCGGAAGATCGCATCCCCCCCCCCCTCTCTCTCTGTGGGCCACACCAATGAAATTAGGCTGAGGGCGACTTGCAGCCCACGGGCTGTACGTTTCCCCGGACTTGGGCGTAACGATGATACTGGAAACAACCCTTGACCCTTGTGAGAAGAGAACCCACATGGGCAGTGTTTATTCCAGATTCATTAGCTAAGATGGAATGAGAGTCCGAGCTGTGTTGTGTCTTCTTGATGTGATGTGGCCACTGATGAATCGTCCAGAAAAGGGACAAAAGAAAGAGGACACCGGCTTGCATACAAGTTACACGTGCTCATTTATAGATATATCATTATAATTTAAATAGCAATACAATACGTCTCTCACCGTAGCGTGGAAGGCTGTGACCTGGCGGCCTGGGTGCCTTGCTCAATCCGCCGTCCAGGCGCGGCGGATGGGCACCCGCTTCCAGGCCCTTTTGCTTCTCCTGCTGATGCTTAGTTCTTTATCTTTATCCCAGGCCTGGACTGGAGAAGCCCTTCGAAACAGGGGACACTTTCGAAACAGAAGACAGTCCTCTGGACTGGCAGCCCTTCAAAGAGAGGAGAATGTACTCTGTAAAAGAGGGCAAGCGGACACCCTAGACTGTGTGCCCATAATCATAACTGGCCACCCCCTTTCCAACAGCTGGGGAGGCTGGGCGGGTATAATAAGGGAGGGGGGGGTCTCTGAGAGCCACTTTTGTTATATACAGGATGACAAGTACCAAGGTAGCTCTCGGCTCCAAATAGCCAGTAAGTGTGAAATTGATCTGGCAATTATTGTAAATACAGAGTAGAATTTTGAGGGTTTACAGGGAATCTAAGTGCTTCCAAAGACTGGCTTTGAAAGGGCGGGTGGGGAAATGTGTGGAAAGCGACCTTTTTTCTTTTTTTTTAAATACGTCCTCCTCCCCCCTTGCAGCAACGACCACGTTCCGTATTTGCACAGGCCCCCTTCAACGGCGACGACGTGCCCCAATCTTTGATGACAAAATTGGCAAGCAGCTTGAGCGCGGTTCAGACCACTAAACTGCAGAGAGTTGTGGGGTGGGTGGGTGGGAAGGCAGAGAGAGAAACACAGAAAGGCTTTATCCAACAGCGTGGGGGTGGGGGGACATCACAGAGGCACACCCGTGTGCAGCCAACGTGGAGTCGGGGGCTGGAAAATTCCCTCTCATAATTAATAAATGAAGAATATTGCTATTCATTAACGCAGCTGTGAAGGAAGTATTGATCGCTTGCTGGCTGCTATTTTGTGTGTGTGTGTGCGTGTGTGCGTGTGTGCACACGCTCGCACACACACACACACGCACGCACACACACACACACACACACACACAGACGGGCGCATGCAGCTTTCCTTTTTATGCCTCTCTTAGAAGCAGGCCTCTCTGGGGAACTCTTAAAAACCAAGAAGAGCTTAAGAAATTTGTGAAAGGGATCAGGAGGGGTGCACTGGAGAAAAGGTCTGGGTGGGTGGGTGGGTGGGAAGGGAGGCAATCAATTTAAAATGGGTGCGCAGAACTGGAGCGTTCGGGTCCCATCTTGCCGCAACAGCAGCCTGCGATCTGTTCGCATTTGAATATTTGATTAATAATAGATCAGAGTGAGCATAGAGAAAATCTTTATACCAGTCATTTTAAGTAGGCAAAAGTATCAGGACAAGTCTGGAAATGAGGGTTAGAAAATGTGTGTCCCTAGAAATGTGTTTTCAAAGCACAGGGGCGGTGTGGGAGACCACGAACGGCAGGCCGCAGAGCTGGCGCCAAAATTTTGTTGGGGAGTGAAATTTCGAGGTGCATTTGAAGCATTTCTCCAAAACAAAATGCAAGCAAAGACACCCACCACCACTGCTGAGTTTCAGTGAGGCTAGCAGAATTTCCCAGGAAGCTTTTGCTCATCTTTACGCTGGAACACACAGGAAACATTAATGCGGGTTATTGTAAGTAGCACAGAGTCCTATGAGTTCATGGCTCATAGTTTTTGGTTTTACGCCAAAATAAAGCATGGGGCTGGATGTGATTGTATGCTGTCTGTTAGAGGACACTTTCCTGGAGGTGTGAGTGCATGATTTGGGGTGACCCAAAGCTTACTGTCTGGGGTGCGCAGTTCCAGTTCAGCTTTGGGGAAGTCGCCCGTCTTTGTTTAATTTAAGAACATAAGAAGAGCCCGGCTGGATCGGACCAAGGGTCCATCTAGCCCAGCATTCTGTTCACACAGCAGCCGGCCAGCTGCCCACAGGAAACCCACAAGCAGGACATGAGTGCCACAGCACCGTCCCACCCATGTTCCCCAGCAACTGGTGTACACGGGCACAGTGCCCATGAATACAAGCTCAGTAAAACTCCAAAATGGCAAAAACATTAAAAATGCCAGAATGAAATGTTTCCCTCTAAAGCAGTGTTCTCCAAGCTTGGGTCCCCAGATGTTTTTGGCCTAGAACTCCCAGCATGCCCCAGCCAGCGTAGCTGGCTGGGGCATGCTGGGAGTTCTAGGCCAAAAACATCTGGGGACCCAAGCTTGGAGAACACTGCTCCAAAGAATCCACAGAACACATTTCTTCACTAGAATAATCTTCACATTCCACGCATATGGAACCTAAAATATCGACATAACGGCTCCCACTATGAAGATGTACTTCCTTTTGTCCACCCTGAACCGACCAACGAACTGCATCGTTGTTGGTGTCCCCCAGAGTGCCAGTGATTCGAGGGATGAACTTTCTCTCTCCCCCTCCCTATCCCTTTCACACCATTCACATTTTTTAAAAATCTACCACATGTGTCCCCTCCCCCCATATTTTTCCCCTGTAAGAAAATTGTAGAGTAACGTGCCGCAAATCACACAGGTGAACTGGGCCCGACCCAAGGTGCTGGTGCTTACTGATAAAGCCCTAAATGGCTTAGGGCCGGGATATCTGAAAGACCACCTGCTTCCATATGGATCAGCCTAAGATCGGCTTTGGAGGCACTTTTATATGTCCCACCAATGAAAGTTACTGGGCTGGTAGGAATGCAAGACAGGGCCTCCAGTGTGGCGGCACCCCAGTTATGGAATACTTTCCCAATGGAGAAACGCCGAAGAGTCTTGTGTGGCACCTTAAAGACTTAACCATTTTATTATGGCAAAAGCTTTCAGGGTATAGTCCCCAACCTGGTGTCCTCCAGATGTTTTGGACTACGACTCCAGTCCTGACCACTGGCCATTCTGACTGGGGCTGATGGGAGCTGAAGTACAAAACATCTGGAAGGCACCGGGTTGGGGGAAGGCCGGCTTATGCTATAATAACTTTGCGATAACACTTGATGCGTCTGATGAAATGGGCTGCAGCCCACAAACACTTATACTATAATAAATTTGTTAGTCTTTATGGTGCCACTAGAGTCTTTTTTGTTGCTTTCACTGCAACAGACTGACACCCAAGGCTCCCCCACTGGAAATTCTTCCCCAAGGAGGCGAGACTTGCCCCATCCCTCATACCATTCAGGCAGGCAGTGGAAATATATACGTATATTTTTAATTCTGCACAGCTTTTTGCGGTTTTTAATTGAAGGTTTTAACTCAACTCCTTTCTGATTTTAGCGATCTGGTTTAAAATGTGGATATCATTAAATTGTTGTTCTGTTATGTAAACTGTTTTGGGGGTCCTTCTTATGTATGTATGTATGTATGTATGTATTTATCCATTCATCCATTCATTTTCTATACTGCCCAATAGCGGTGTACAACAATCAATTAAAAAAAAATACAATTAAATACAATTAAATATCAACAATAAAACCATTATAAAAATTTAAAACCAATTTAAAAATATCACAAAGACTAAAAACAAGTTAATAAAACACGACCGCTAAAACAATTTACCACCCCGGCCGTATACCATTTAGTTATTAAAAGCCTCAACGTAGAGGGCAGTCGTAACCTGGCGCCGAAAAGATAGTAGAGTTGGCGCCAGGCGGGCCTCAGTGGGGAGCTTGTTCCACAGTTGGGGGGCTACCACAGAAAAGGCCCTCTTAGGGCCGAAGAGGGGCAGAAGGGGTTTTAAATAAAGAAACACAGGATCCGGACCCACAACCTCAACATCCTGCTCCAACACTTTGTAGACGTGGATACGCCTTCCACGGGTGCTGTCTTACACAAGAGCGGGGTAACAGTTGTTCTTCGTATCCATTTCAAAGACCTGTTTGACTAGAGCTCGGGTGCAGCATCTCAGGCCCAGGAGACAAACCCGGCCTGCTCGAGATCCTAATCCAGCCCCCTGCGGGTTACCCAGATGGCCCCAACCCCTTCCCCCAACCCCTGATCGTTGATGGTTTCCTGGATTTTCTGCAGTCCCCCCGCCGTCCCCCCCCCTGCACCATTCTAAAAGGTTGAAAAACCTCTCCTAAGCCTCAGTTGCTAGCAGTAAGAGCTTTAAGCTAAAATAGGCTGGCACTTTTAGTATTTCTGGCTCCGCCCCCCTTTTGCCTCTGGCCCCGCCCACCACTGGAATGAGGCCCCCGAGAGCTTCTCCACAATGGAATTCGGCTCGCGGGATGAAAGGGGTTCAGCACCCCCGGGACCAGGGAAAGGAGTCATCGTGTGACGGGCCGCAAGTGCTCGCTGCTACCTCCTTTAAGACTCGGAGTGGGGGGGCGTTGCTCTGTCCTTCCTCCATCTGCCTATTCTTGCTTAGAGGAGGGCTGCATCCCCCTCCCTCTTTATCCAGAACTTTGAGGGGCTCCTTCCAAATTGTAGCCAAACCGTGCCTACCCCCCCCCCCATAGCCTTCTAAAGCAGCTGCCGTCACAAAAGGCAGGGGGGTCTTCTTCCTCCCCACGATTCAAACGCTGCCCCCCCCCAGCACAGGCCTGACCTTACTGCCCACTGGAGACGATCCTTCCCCACGCCACTCCTCCAGAGTGAAGTGAACCCGCTCCCTCTGCCTCCCCCCCCCCCGCACGCACGCAGCCATGCACCCCCTCCTGCTTCCTCGGTCAGCCCTTTCTTCAACAGATCTGTGTAGATCAATGCAAAATTAATTAGAGTAATCAACTCGGCCGTACCGGAGAGATCATACGCGCAGGCTTTTCAGTGACTAATTGGTGATAACTGACAGCTGGCATCCCAAGTGTCTTAGAAGCATTAACGCTCCCCCCTCCCCGCTCAGATTAATTACCTTTTCCCACCTACCACTCGATCGGCCCCTTAGCGGCGCGAGCGCAAGTGTGGGGAGAGCAAAGGTTGCGGCTCAGATGGGTTTTGCTGAGCAAGGCGTGCGCGTGCGCGTGCCTGTGTTTGGGGGCCCACGTGTGCTGGGCTCTCACACAACTGAGTCGCTCAGGTATCATCCTGCCCGTCTACAAACCTACGGTACCACCACGCGCGGGATACTGTGTGCGGTTCTCTGGTCACCGCCGCACCTGAAAAAGGACACTGCGGAGTTGGGAAAAGGTGGCCGGAAGGGGACACCCAAATGCTCAAAGGGGTCTGGAGCAACCAGAGGTGAACAAAGTGATGCCTGATGTGGAGAAGGTGGACTGGGTGACATTTGTCTCTCCCTCTCTCATAATAATACTAGAACCCAAAAGGGATCATCATCCCCGTGGAGCTGAAGGGTGGGAGGTTCAGGACAAGTAAAAGGGAGGACTTCTTCGCACAGCACCGAATTCAATGATGGAATTCACACTACCGTGAGATGTCGTGATGGCCACCAATTTGGATGGCTTTAAAACAGGGCTCTCCAACCTTGGGTCCCCAGATGTTGCTGGCGGCCTACAGCTCCCGGCGTACCCAGCCAGCATGGCTAATGGCAAGGGATTCTGGGAGCTGTAGTCCAGCAACATCTGGGGACCCAAGGTTGGAGAGCCCTGCTTTCAAAGGAGATCAGACAAATTCCCGGAGGAGAAGGCTCTCGATGGCTACTAGTCCTGATGGCTCCATCATGCTACCTCCAGGACCAGAAGGCAGTATGCCTCTGTACACCAATTGCTGGGGAACATGGGCAGGAGGGTGCTGTTGCACTCACGTCCTACTTTTGTGTTCCCCCCAGGCAGCTGGCTGTCCACTGTGTGAAACGACGAACGGACGAGATGGGCCCTTGGTGGGATCCAGGACGGCTCTTCTTGTATTCTTACGCAGGAACCAAAATGATTTTTGGATGGAAAATGATCATTCTTGCCAATGAATAGCTACAAAAATCCACAGCTATGTGTTCCCTCGGCACACATGCGCCTCTCCCCCTATTACAGTGTCTCTAGCCATGGGAGCTGTTGATAGGTTCGCACAGTTCACGCACAGCTCAGTACCTTTTAGCTGTAGAAGCAAGTGAGAGCAAGGATTGATCCCGACAGATAGAAATGTGGGTGTTTTGGGGGGGGGGCTTTTTCTTTTGCCTTTTGGACAGACTAGAACTTGGGGTCCTTCCATGACATTTGATCGCTGGCAGGGCTCAAGATGCACACAAAAGGAAGTGCAACTTTCCACAGCACATTTAACGTACGGCCATCGTTAGCGTGTGCTGGGAAGGCAGGAGGCTGCCCTGGTGAATCTTCCCAGTTCGCCTCTCTGCTGGGGGAGGCGGGGTCGTGATGCGGGCTGGAGGAAGTCACTCTTCCACATCTCGGTCTCGGGTGCGATCCGATCATTTCAGTCGCAGACATGCAGCAGCTTTGCCTAACCCAGGCTGGGAAGCCACTGGCCTGGCCTGCCTTCCTCCGATTGGCAGGCGGACCCAAAAGTAACGCAGATTACACGCAGAAGCGCGGGAGAGGTGCAAGGCAGCCTCTCGAGGGTGTGTCGTGCCCCCTCGTTCCTTCTCTAAACCTTTGGGAGCGCAGCAGTGCAGCGTGTCTTTCATTTTAGCTCAGAGATGTAAATAAGCACGCTTAACGCTATCAGAAATGGGGGAGGAGGGGGTACCTTTTGTCGCCTCGGGGAAAGGTCAAGATGGCGCCTCCTCCCGTTACATCAGGGGTGTTTAAGCTCTTTGAGCCCCGAGGGCCAAGTTCTGTTTCAGAGAAGCTCCCATGGTGGGGGTGAACATTCCGCGGTGGCGTGCGGAGACAAAGACAGAAGGGCAGGACCAAAGGCAAAGGAGTGGGACCAAAACACAAAACGAACCACACAGCATATTTTAGCTTCGAGCTCTTCCTGCCGGTCACTCGGCCTTGGGAGGGGCATTCCAGCCCTTTAGAATGGAGGGGAAACGGCACAAAATACAGGACGCCACCAAACCGTCAGTGGTCGAGGAAAGGGGGTGGGGGGAACCAGCGGAAGGGGGAGGGGTGATATGGGGCACCCCCCAGAAGGCCAGACTGGCCCTTGGCCCTGAGGTTCTGCACCCATGCATTACGTGTACAGATGCTGTACACGTACCTGCAAAATGCACATAAGCCACGCACGTGACAAAGTAGGTTGGATCTTACTTTGACGCTGGCAGCAGACCGGCATCTTCTGCTGTACCTGGAGCAGCTTAGGGGATACAAGGACCGGTGGCGTGGCGGCACTCCCCTTCAACATCTCGCTGACACTCCCCGGCCCCCCAAGGATCCGTGCCTGAGGCAGCTGCTTGATGGTTGGTCCAGTTTGGGCGGGGGGGGGGAGACGGAAACTGGCTTAAGCGTACAGGTGAATGTGTGTCTCCCCCCCCCCCGCCTTACTCACACACACAGTTCTAATGTTTATTATTGGAATTTACAGGAACCGAAAGATCCACATTAATTATCTGGCACCTATTTAAGTGCAAGTGAGCCATTGTCACTAGCCCCAGTGGGCCGGCAATGCTCTGACAGCAGCCGTGAAACGGAGGCAGCTCTCGGCCAATCAGAGGGGCCCTGTACAAGCTGTGTTGGGCCAAGAGGCAGTATGACGTAGTGGGTGGGGCGCTGGGTTTGGGTGAGGGAGTGACAGAGCTTCAACTTCCCGCTCCGGCATGCATATTCTCTTGGGCCGGTCATATTCTCTCCGCCTCACCTAACCTCACAGGGCTGTTGTGAATTGGATATTGTTCTGTGAAGAGGAATAGGATCTGATTAGGAGAGCCTTAAAAACCTATTTGTTCTTGGTGGCTTTCTCCCAAATTGGATTATTAGGGCTGCTGAATGGAAATGACCTTAGCTGTGTAACTCTTATTGGATTGTAATATTTTTGCATTAGGGTGGATATTTTAGCTCAATCTGCTAGTTCTTGTTTGTGTTTTGAGATTTTGTGTTATTGGTGTTTATTGATTATTGGAAGACACCTTGAGAAGGTCTGCTCCCCCCCCCCACCCCATTAAAGACAGCCTATACATTATATACAACCGGTTAATAGGGCTGTTATGATGGCTTCAGAATGCAGCATATCTGTCTGGCTCCACAAGATTCCATCATTGCCTACACATTTTGAAGCATAACTTCACAGTCAGACTAGGGTCTAGAAACTTGAGCATGTAATTAGAAAAAGGTTGTTTCCTAAGGTTCTTTTTAAAGTTTTGTCATGTTCTTCTGTGATTATGGGTTTTATTTTCTGAAATCTTTATAAACCGCCTTGGCTGGGTTCAGAAAGGCAATACAGAAATACAAGAAAGAAAGAAAGAAAGAAAGGGGGAAAAAATCTGTAAGAACCTTGTAACTAAGAACTGGTGCCTGAGTTTTGCTTTCTTCCTCCTCCCTCCCAATCCCTTTTCCTTTTGTGTCATGTCTTCTAGATTGTAACCCCAAGGGCAGGGACTGTCTAATATTAATCTTTGTAAGCCACTCTGGGAACCTGTTTTGGCTGAAGAGCGGGGTAAAAATGCTGGAAAGAAAGAAAGAAAGACATAATGTTGTTTTTGCACACACAAAAACCCTGTTCATCTTGGGCAAGTACCTCCTCCCTTTCATTCTTAGACATGCACACTTAGCACCAAACAAACCAAACAAACAAACAAAATTTATTGAATAAGTCCTCCATTTCACCATTTCACACATTCATAAGTTCACGATTTCACACATAATAACCACACACTGGTAACAGTTAAAAAAAGGAGCATTAAAATAGCAGAAAGTTAATACATAATGCTTAATACATACAGTTAAAATTAATATATAGAGTAAAACAAATTACATATACATTTTAATAAAAAGATCCATTAAAACCCACCTAATTTAGGAGCTAGCCGTAGCATCCTTAGATGCGCTTTCTTTTTCTTTTTTTCTTAAACCAAACAATCCCTCCCATCCCTGGCCATAACCCTTCTTTAAAGGAAAAAAAAAGCATATCATAATATTATGTAACAAAGGAAAGTACCCCTGAACATGTACAAAGTGCCTTTACTCTGCATATGGGGGGGGGGCTGCCCAACTGGCACTGACTCATCTGTCTCCCAGCACCAAGTTCTAGGGGGCGGGCTGTCAGCCCTGAAGAAGCCAGGAGCAAGACTGAGGGAGTGCAAACGGCTGGCACTGGTGGCCACAGAGAGCAGGCGTGACCAGAGCAGATCAGCCTGAGAATCGGGTCATGCCCCCAAGGTTTGGCATTGGATGGACGGCGGAGGGCCAAAGACGGCCGCAGAACCACCTTCTCAATCAAGCCTGAAGTTTCATGAGAACCAGCAGAGGGCGCCACGCCCATCCAGCACCAGGGCCACGCCCACACAGGGGGTGTGCTCTTAGGAGGCCCCTCCCACCTGTCAAACAGTATGCACATGACTGGCATTATATAGATCCAGTGTGACTTAGTGGTTTGTGTGTCGGACTGGGACTGGGGAGACCCGGGTTCTAGTCCCCGCTCGGCCATGAAGCTCACTCGGTGACTTTGGGCCAGTCACGGACTGTCGGCCTAACTAACCTACCTCACAGGGCTGTTGTGAGGATAAAATGGAGAGGAGGAGGAGGAGGAGGAGGAGGAGGAGGAGGATTATGTAAGCCGCCTTGGGTTCCTTGCAGGAAAAAAAGGTGGGATATAAAAATAATAAAGAAATAAAATAATAATAAAAAATAATAAAGAAATATAAACGAATTTCCTCATCTGCTGGGATTGACACTCAAAGTCCTGTGCGGACAGGAGTGGTACTCTCTTTCCACCCCCCAAAGTGGCTTCTTCACTGAACTCTTCAGGCCAACAACCACCATACACACACACATACACACACACACACACACACACACAATATATATATATATATATATATATATATATTTCATGTTTCTAGCCATTAAGATCTCAGAGATTTTCTTGAAAGTGCATGCTCCAGATCTGCACTGCACATATTAAAAAATCTGCACTCAGATGGTTCCGAATTCTATCGCAGAAAGCTGGGTGCTGCAGCCTGTATCTGTTGTGCACACTCAGATACTCCTGGCAATATTGCTTCCTGTAGGCTGCAATCCTATACCCACTTACCTGGGAGTAAGCCCCAATATGACCTACTTTCTGAGTAGATATGTATAGTATTGCACTGTTAGTCTGGTTTTGATAGCCTGGCGGCGGCGGGGAACACCTGGCAAGATTCTCTCTCTCTCTCTCCATCTTCACAAGATTTCAGCATTGTCCGCCTGCTTTTAATCATATCGTCACATCCACAGGGGACAGAAACTTGATGTGTGTGGGTTTTTTTTAATGAAAAGCTGAGGTCCTCAGGAAGTCGGATCCTGTGCCCACTATCACATCCTTTGCCCTTTTTCCTGCACTGTTATGCAACTGCATCATGCCCACTCAGTCCTCCGGGGCTACTGGGTGATTCCACCTCTGGCCAGGTAGCCTGGTCGGGCTATAATAAAGCCTCCAGGCTTGGGTTCGATGCAAGCAGCAGCTAGCTAGCTCTGACCTCTCTGTCACAACTCTCATCGACAAAGCAGCTCTCCCTTCCTGATGACATCACCCAGCTGGGGAAGAGGGTCCCCGTCCCCCCCGTTTCTGCTGCAATGTCCAGCCCGATTTCCCGGCCCAATGTCTGGGACTTGTGCTCCCGCTTCCTGGCCCGACTCCCCCCTGCTCTAGGCAGCCTACAGGCCAAGCTCGAGCCAGGGCCCAGCGGGCGAGCAGGGAAATAAAGCCCCACCCCTGCTCCACCACTCTCACGCCAACCTCTCAGCCCAGCTCTCTATGATCCTTAATAATTACAGCTGTGAGTCAATAGCAATTAGGGCTAACAGCCACTCAACAGAATTGACGCAAATTATTTTAATTTTATGTTTTCATTGACCAGCCTTTTCCAGGTGGGTGCCCTCTTCCCTCTCGCCTTCCCTTCTCTTTCCCCACATCTGGGTGGGGAGGGGGCAGGGGAGAGTGCAAAGAGGCAGGGAAAAGCCAGGCATAATTAATGGCCCACCCGGCACGAAGCGGCCCGGCTCAGTCCTCCGCCATTCTCACCCGGCCACCTTTTCCCATCAAATGTCTGGAAACAGATGGCAGGTGCCCTCCCAGTGGCAAACGTCCTATTCAGCTCTCTGCTTGAAATACGCACTCAAGTGCTGTATGGGAGGCAGTATTGCATAGTGGTCAGAGAGTGTCAGGATAGGGCCCCGGGAGAACCGAGATCAAATCCCCCACTCCCCCGTCAGGAAGGTCACTAGCCATGCAATCCTATACATGGACATAGAATCATAGAATCATAGAAAAGTAGAGTTGGAAGGGGCCTACAAGGCCATCGAGTCCAACCCCCTGCTCAATGCAGGAATCCAGGTCAAAGCATCTCTGACAGATGTCTGTCCAGCCGCACCTTGAATGCCTCCAGACTGGGAGAGCCCACCACCTCCCTAGGTAGTTGATTCCATTGTCTTATTGCTCTGACAGTCAGGAAATTTTTCCTGATGTTTAGGTGGAATCTAGGTTCCTGTAACTTGAGCCCATTATTCCGTGTCCTGCAAACTGGGATGAACGAGAAGAGATCTTTGCCCTCCTCTGTGTGACATCCCTTCAAATACTGGAAGAGTGCGATCATATCTCCCCTCAGTCTCCTCTTCTGAAGGCTAAACATGCCCAGTTCTTTCAGTCTCTCCTCATAGGGCCTTGTCTCCAGTCCCTTTATCATCCTTGTTGCCCTCCTCTGAACCCTCTCCAGTTTGTCTATGTCCTTCTTAAAGTGAGGTGCCCAGAACTGGACGCAGTACTCAAGATGAGGCCTAACCAGTGCCGAGTAAAGGGGAATTATCACTTCCTGCGATTTGGAAGCTATACTTCTATTAATACAGCCCAAAATTGCATTTGCCTTCTTTGCAGCCACGTCGCATTGCTGGCTCATATTCAGTTTGTGATCTACCACAATTCCAAGATCCTTCTCACTTGTAGTATTGTTGAGCCAAGTGTCCCCCATTCTGTAACTCTGCATTTGGTTTCCTCTCCCTAGGTGCAGCACTTGGCATTTATCCCTGTTAAGGGACCTCTCTCCGCCTAACCTACCTCTCAAGCAGGTTAGGCCGCGGATGATCGCTTCAGAGCAACGGCGGATTCAAAGGTTTGTACTCACAGGTTTGTTGTGAGGATAAAATAGAGAGAGAAGAAGCGTCTATGCTTCCTTGAGCAACTTAAGACATATATGTGTGTGCGTGTTATAAATGACATATTCAATAAAATACATAATTAATAAACAAGCTTCCCCGTACTGAATTCGATCACCTGGCTTTAATTTGCTGGGGGGGGGGGGGGGGAGGAAAACCCTGAAGTTGCTAGTCCTCATGACTGGTAAGTAAGAACACACTCACTGCTGCCACCACCACCACCAGCAGCCACACACAAATGAACATGGATTGCTTGTGCTAGCTACATCCAACCAAGAAGATTTGCAAGGGCACACAAAGGTATGCTGAATTGGCAACAGAAATGCAGGTGTTATGCTTATTTAAACCAAGTGCCATTGAGACGTTGATTGAAATGTTGATATTGTGTTTTTTATACGTGTTACTGTTTTGCTATGTGTTGTTACGGGTCTTTTTTATGCATTGTGTGAATCAATTTGGCCAGATTTTTTTTTTAAAAAAATATGTTAAAGCAGAATGCAAATTAAAAATGAAATCACAGTGATAACAGGCGTTTTTCCCCGTGAAATGCTCTCCAGATACTCCGGAATGATGTTTTATTTTGTTTTATTTGTTTATAGAGCACCATCAGAGTGTCTTTACAGTGCACAAAAGGAAAGATCCCCTGTCCTGAGGAATTTACAGACTAAAAGTTGACCACTGGAGATACAAGAGACGAAGGAGAGGGGATGTGATCTACCCATCATACAGGTCTCCCCTTTCTTCTAGGAGCATTTCATTTCATTTCATTTCATTTATTTCATTTATATACCGCCCCATAGCCGAAGCTCTCTGGGCGGTTCACAATACTCTATACATAAAAACAACATTAAAACATACAAAACAGTTTAAAAAATTAAAAACCAAATTTAAAAACACAGTTTAAAATAACAATACAAAAGCCAATAAAACTGAGCCTAAACTGAGCCTAAAAGGAGCATGGCATGCATGTCCTCCCTCCTCATACTCCAGTAATATGCTCACAACAACCCTGTAAGCAGAAGAGAGTAACTGGCCCAAGTTATCCTAAAAGCATCATGGAAGAGCCAGGACCTTGTTTTTGAAATTGTGACTGGACGAAGATTTTGGAAAAAGTGCCGTCAGATGTTATCAACGACATTACAGGCGAGAAATCAACATTTCCATTTCAGTTTCTTATGCCTTTGCTTATAGTGTGTGTGTGTGTGTGTGTGTATTTATGAATGAGGACAAAAGAAAGATGAGGTGAGCTCCTTGGAGGAATGAAGGATTGTGGATAGACAAGTCCTGATAAATAATAATTTGCTAGAATTAATCTTGCTGTACCTGGCTGCTGTGGTGGACGCCTCTGAGCGGGAAAGGAATAATGGACGTGGAATGAAAGAGAAGGAACTGAGGTTGGAGAAAAGGCAAACAGGTTTGATTTTTAGGGGGGGGCAGTCCCAGCTGCAGACGTACGGCCTCTCCTTTTGTTTCTCCAGTGTGGGGCAGAGCCAGCCCCCCCCCCCCCAGCTCCCATCCTCTCCCCCTTTGTTTCTGTCCGCAACACGGCCTCCGAGCCATGCGGGAGCCCGATCAATAGGCCCACAGCCTTTCCATGGATCATACATGCGAAGAGCAGATTTCTGGAATCGATGAGGGGGTGGGGGGGAGACGCAGCACCGTCGGACGGGCCGTTTCCACAGCAACGGGGACCGTTCCTTCCCACTCTGGCTCCCTGCACCCTCCGACGCCGTCCTGAAACACACGCCCCGGTGCCAATCCGCCTCGTCTTCAAGGAACCTCTTTTTAATTTTTATTTTTAGTGAAGGCATTTTGTTTTTTTTTCAGAGAAGAAAGGAAGGAAGGATACAAAATCAAGTGGAAGGATGGAGAGGAGTAAGAGAGGTGTGTGAGGACGAAGGCAAGGGCGTTGGAGACCGGGGAGATGCTTCCACAATTCTCCTAACCCAAATTTCTCCCGGGCGCTTAGAGCTTTGACTTGACCTGGTGGTGTTCCAAAGTGGAACTGCTGCAGCTTCAGAGATCCTCCATTGCCTCAGTTTTTTATTTCCATTCCCAAACGTTGTGCAGCAGAAGAGCACTCTGTATGCGAGCTTTGGCAAGTCTTTCAGCAGCTCCTTCAGTTCAATCTGAGCCTTTCTTCCCTTCGACTGGAATGAAGGAGGAGTAAAAAACGCAACACACGGGGAGCTTTCAGACCGAAACAGGAACGCTTCATTTTCATTTATTACATTTCTGTACCGCCCAACAGCCGAAGCTCTCTGGGCGGTTTACGAGGTATAAAAACCTTATTGTACTTAATATAAAAACCGTGTATGTACAAACATATAAACAGACAAGACAGCACACACAAACATGTATCTAACAATTTTAATGATCAATAATCAGGACCCGAATTAAGAACCTTATAATATGCTGCCGAATGCCTGAGGGTAGAGGAAGGTCTTAACCTGGCGCCAAAAATATAACAATGTTGGCGCCAGGTGGGCCTCACTGAGGAGATCATTCCATAATCGGAGGCCCACCACTGAGAAGGCCCTCTCCCGTTGCCACCTTCTGAGCTTCCCTTGGAGGAGGGACCCAGAGATGATGAACACAGTGTGTGGGCAGGCTCATGCCAGGAGAGGCGCTCCATCAGGTATTGTAGTCCTGAACCATGTAAGGCTTTATAGGTCAAAATCTGCACCTTAAATCAGGCTCAGAAACGTACAGGCAGCCAGTGCAAGTGGGCCAGAATTGGTTTTATACGTTGTAATGGGAGTTGCGGAAGATGGCGAGGAGTGCAGTGTTGCACAACAGTCCTGCCTCAATGCTCTGTATTATGCTTTGTATTACAGTAATACCTTGGATTGCAAGTAACTTGGTTTGAGAGCGTTTTGCAAGACAAGCAAATTTTTAAATATTTATTTAATTTTGTTTGACTTGATATACAAGCGACGTCTTGCAATACAAGTACTGTAGTACGGCTTAAATTAAAAATCTCTGTACAAATTTTTTTGGGGGGATTTTGTTTTGATATAAGAGTGTTTTGGATTACAAGCACGTTTCCGGAACGAATTATGCTCTCAATCCAAGGCATGACTGTACACTATACTCTGTATTATGCTCTGTATTACACTATAACTCTGTATTATGCTCTGTAATAGCAAGGCATGACCTTGCTAGAATTGCTAGCATGTGAGTTAGCTGCTAGCCAGGCTGATGCAATCTCCAGTAACATGTGACCTGGCTGCTGGCCAGAAGAATGACACGGCTCAACAGCACAGGTGCTATCAATTAAGCACGAGATCTGCAGCCCATGAGGCTTGGTGCTAGAATGGTATTTAAGACTAGCAAATGCAGACTGAAGTGTGGTGGTTGGTAGTGGTTGTTGGGGGTGTGTGTGTGTGTGTGTGTAGTGGAGTGCTGAAGAATCGGAAGGAGCAAGGAGGAGCAGAGGAAGCTGTTCAGAGAGCCCTGCTGAAGCCCCAACGATGAAAGCTGATACCCAGGCGGAGAGCTGCTGGAACTAGCATTCGGGTTGGTTGGAAATAATACAGTGACTGTGTAGCTAAGGCATGGGAGTTCCACCAGGGAACATGGAGGAAGGCATAGCATTGCTGTATTTCATGCTCAGCTTTGCAATAAAGATGTTTGGCTTTAACTTCCTGGAGGAGTATTTATTATGGTCTGAAAATCCTTCAAAGAACCTTTGCCAATCCCTCCCTTTGAGGAACCTGTGGTGAAACATACGTTTGGTGTTATATCTTGTCCCTGTTATCAATCTGGCTGCTGCGTTTTGCACAAGCTGCAGCTTCTGAATTGCCTTCAAAGGCAGCACCATGTACAGAGCATTGCAGGAATCAAACTTGGAGGTTACCAGAGCATAGACGACTGAAGCTGGGTCATCCCTGTCTGAATAGCTGGCCCACCAACCGAAGTTGGTTGAAGACGCTGCATGGCGCTGAGGCCACCTGAGCCTCAAGTGACAAAGATGGCTTCAGGAGAACCCCCAAGCTACGAACCTGCTCCTTCAGGGGGAACACAACCCCATCCGGAACAGGTTGAGCACCCTCCAGCATCTCAGTCTTGTCTGGATTGAGCTTCAGTCTATCCAGTCCATTGTCCCACCCAGGCACCCATAGGCGATCACCTGTGACCGAGTAAGATTGTCTTCCAGGATAAAATTACAAAAAGAAAATTATATAAAGAGGAAATTGTATAAAATAGACTAAAATTATATAAAGAGGAAATTGTATAAAATAGACTCTAGCGATGGGTCCGTAAGTGACTGTGGAGGCCAATTCTAGATCCACACAGCTTCCCACAGTGAGGACACAGGTTACCAGATGGAAGATGGTCCTGTAAAGGATTCGTTTGACGTGCTTTTTTCGCTTAGCACGTTTCTCCCTTTCACCTTGCACTCGGGCTTCTTCAAAGTCCATAGAACCTTTGTGAAAGGCCAACCCCCAAGATATTCACAAATTTATTCGGGCATCCAATTTTCATAAGGATAGTCCAGAGAGATCTGCCACATGGTAGATGAATCTTCAGTCTAGTTACATGGGGGATATCCACTCATGCTGTAGCCAAGGTCTGCCCATTGAAGTTGTAGGCGTGTTCTTGTTCTGTATTTCCCTTTTTAGGCTGTCCAGAAAGCATATTACACAGATACTTCTATTCCAGATGAAAAGGCTAGTGTCCACTTGGCTTATTCATTCCAATGTAAATACTGGCCATGTTCAGATGTAATCGTAACATAAGCAAAGATTTTAGTGAATCCTGGCTTACCGCAGATAAGCTGTGTTCTGGTGGATGCAGCCCGTTTGCTCTTGCTCGGCTGCCTACTCCTGCTAGCACAAGTGGCTAAACAAACCATGAATGCTGCGCCGTTACCAGCCAGGATTGTAAACAGGGGGTTGTTTTTGGCTTACGAATCCTGGCTTATTTGGGAGTGGCAAGCCAGGATCCGAGGTTCGGATTACGAACTAACCCAGGGGTGCAGAACCTCGGGCCCAGGGAGCCAAATCCAGCCCTCCTGGGAGCCCAGTCCCTTCCCTTGGCCCCCTTGGCTTTCCCACAACCGTCGATTGTTTGGTTTCCCGGCTTTTGTGCAGTTCCCCCCCACCCCATTCCAAAAGGTTGAAATGCCAGCTTGGTCACTGGCAGGGAATAGTTTTGAAGCTATGATACGCTGGTATTTTTCTTAGGCCCACCCCTTCTGACTGCCTCAGCCCCGCCCAGCACTGGAATGTGGCGCTTCCGATCTACTCCAAAAAGAACGTCGGCCCGTGGGCTGAAAGAGGTTCAAAAAGCCCATGGTCTAGGCCCGTGTTCTCCAACTTTTGGGTCCCCAGATGTTTTTGGCCTACAACTCCCATCATGAGTTGGGAGTTGTAGGCCAAAAACATCTGGGGACCCAAAGTTGGAGAACACGGGTGTCTAGGCCTTTTCCCGCCTCTCCGTCTCTGCCCTTGACCTCCTTCCTTCTCTCTGCTTTTGCCAGCTCTTTTCCTGCCCCACTTTTTGCCTGCTTGTTCTTGTTTCGGGCCCTGCTTCTGAGGGCTTCTGAGGGCCCTCCCTCCCAGGACCCTCACCGAGGGACCCTCATCATGAGGGATAGCGCGGTGGGTGAGAAGTGGGGTCGCTCCCGGTCTAGAGCTCGGAGCCTCATCGAGCCACGGTCCTGCCCCCCGCTTGCCCTCGGCACTCAGCTCACCAGGACGGCGCCTTCCTTCCCTGGCCTACCCTTCCTGGCCTACCCACTCTGGACTTTCCCATGGGCACTGTGCAAATTAATTAGATAATGCATTTAAATGAAGTGTGCATTGGAGCGCCAGCCAGGATCTTTAATGTACCCAGACGGAAGGTATTGCTGCTATTTATTAATTCTACCATTAATTGCGACGATGATTGGAAATCCAGCCGCCTCCTCCGTGCTCTGCCTTGCCCTTCCGGGCTCCTTGGCTTCCTCTGCTTATAACACGGTCTCCCGGAGATTTCTTCCTCCTTCTCCGCGCCCTCCTTCCAAACATCTTCCTCCTGTCCCTGGGCCCCGTGTGAGGGTGTGTGTGTGGCTGTTTTGAGCCAGTGTGTGTCGTGGTGAGTTGTGTCAGACTAGGAGTAGGGGAGGCCTGGGTTCAAAATTCCCACTCTGCCACGAACATCAGAAGAGCCTCCCACTGGCCCAGACCAAGGGTCCATCTAGTCCAGTATTCTGTGTGCATTTTCCGGAAAAGTTCTGATCGGCATGTTACATACTTATTTATTTATTCGTCTGGAAAGTGCAAATTAGGTCTGTCTGTTTAAAAATGTGGACCGAACGAGATTCTCCAACGTCCCTAGGCCAGGAGGGACTGGTAGAGCCCCCTCCCCCAATTGGAGCATGGTCCTTGGCAGGTGCCCAGTTATGCCGACCTGTGACACTGAGCACAGTTACACATTGCTGAAGGCTGTGTCCCCCACCTCCTATATCCATTTCCTCTGCGGCTGCCTAGAAATAACATGCAAGGGCCATTCCTAGATACACCCTGAAAGCTGCATAGCACCCAGTAAAGCATAATCTCGTTGTCTGCCACCTCTTTCCACATTCCATCATTAAAACGGAGACTAAATGTACCCACCCAGCCACCCTGGCTTCAACATCAGCTAGCTTGTGTTTTTCCCCCTCCCTGCCCCCCACCGCTTGGTTTCACGTCTGACTCAGTGAAGAATTCTGACGAGCTCGAAAGCTCGCTCATGATTTAATGACATTTGGGTCGGTCCTAATAAAGGGACTGTGCTTTGCCTTGGATTTTGGCATTTAGTCCTGCCGTAGGGTTGCTGATCGGTCAGAACAGACAGACCACGCTCGGCCGCTGCAAGGTGCGAAATGAACGGCGGGCTGCACACCGTTGTCGTGCTCTTTGGCCTCGGCCCTGCCTCTGGCTCAGAGGAGGACTTGGAGGAGGAGACTGCATCCCGTAACCTATCATCTGCTACTCCAGGACTGTCCGGGCCAGAGGATGTGACTTTGCTCGACTCTGATGGCGTCCTCCTCACCCTTGTAGGAGCCAGTGGCTGCAGAACTGGACAGTGGAAGGAGACAGCTCCCCCCCAGGGACAGAGTTCACACTCGGTCCAGACCTACAGAAGGTCTCTGCGTGTTGCTGAGATAACGGCTCTTCCTGAGCGTGCTCCCGCCGCCGGCGCAGGCAGAGCTGGGAATCTGAAAGGCCCTCGTCATCCTGCATAGCCAGGCGTGACTCGGCCCTTATTGGACTTGACTTTTGCTTTGCCCCTTCTAGTGCGCGCAACTGCTTCCGACTGGCTCCCCCGGGGTACTTTTGTCCCGACGTAAGACAGGACAATTGCCCGGTTGCCATGCTCGCGCGCTGTAATTGACACTAAGGACATAAGAGGCATTTCATTTCATTTTATTACATTTATACCCCGCCTTTTTTCCTGCAAGGAACCCAAGGCGGCTTACATAATCCTCCTCCTCCACCTCTCCATTTTATCCCCACAACAACCCTGTGAGGTAGGTTAGGCTGAGAGTCAGTGACTGGCCCAAAGTCACCCAGTGAGTTTCATGGCTGAGCGGGGACTAGAACCCGGATCTCCCGAGTCCCAGTCCGACACTCTCACCACTACGCCACACTGGCCACACTGGATCAGACCAAAGGTCTACCTGGTTCAGCATGCTGTTCCCACAGTGGCTGACCAGAGGTCGATGGGGAAAGCTGAGAAGCGGGACGTGAGTGCAACGGCACCCTCCTGCATATGCTTCTCAGAAACGGGCACAGAGCGGGGGGGGGGATACAGCCTCCAGTCCTGGAGATAATACATACAGCCACCGTGTCTAAGAGCCACTGATGTCCTCCGTGAATGTGTCTCATCCTCTTTTAAAGCCATCCCAGTTGGCAGCCATCACTTGGGGCAACGCATCCTGGAAGAACGGCCAGATACCGAAGGGCTCATGCAAGCGACACTTGCTGAAATTCCCTCTTCCGCCCCTGGCCACTCTGCATCCTCATCTACTACCCAGAGCAGTGTTCTCCAACCTTGGGTCCCCAGATGCTTTTGGCCTAGAACTCCCAGCATGCCCCAGCCAGCGTAGCTGGCTGGGGCATGCTGGGAGTTCTAGGCCAAAAACATCTGAGGACCCAAGGTTGGAGAACACTGACCCAGAGGTTTGTCTTCTAGAGACCCCCCCCCCGGGAGGAGGTGGACCCTGAAGAAGGGAAAGGGCTTATGGCCCAGTGGGAGAGCAGAGCACCTGCCCTGCACGCGGAAGGCCCCGGGCACGATCCACCACACCTCCAGGCAGAGTTGGGAAAGGCAGCCGCTGCCAGTCAGCGGCCGGCTTCGCCCGACTGGGCTTGCACGGTTGTTGTGTCGTGCGAACCCGCGCCGATTTCCCCAGGGCGGCCTTGTTGCGTGGGCAACAAGCCACCCCGGCAATACCCATGGGCTGTTCTAGGGGTTTTTTGTACCCACGATGGGTTGTTGTGTCGTCCGAACCCAAAGTGCCTCAGTGTTTTTTGAGTGGGGATGGGGGGGGGGGGTTCTTGGACTGGGACATACACCGACATTTGTCCCAGTCCAAAACCACCCATTTCCCACTCAAAACCCCCCTTTTAAAGGGACCCAGAGTTTTAAAGGGACCCTTTATCCCTTGAAGAAAGGCGGGTAGGAGTGCCCACTTGCACTTTCCCGACCGCCTAGAGCAGGGCTCTCCAACCTTGGGTCCCCAGATGTTGCTGGACTACAGCTCCCAGAATCCCTTGCCATTAGCCATGCTGGCTGGGTATGCTGGTAGTGGTGGAGCTGAGCCTGGAGTCGGCTGGAGGAGGCTCACTCCGGGCTCGGCCCCCCGCGAGCGGCGGCGGCCCGATCTCGCTCTCCAGAGCGGTGCGGAGCGTTCTCCACGCCGCTCGAGCCGCCACCGGAGAAACCCCCTGTGCACACACCCCCGCCACCGCTGCTGGACCCACCCCGCCCCCCGCCGCTGCTGCTGCCAGGACCCCACCACCACCTACCTGGTCCTGCCCGCCGCCGGAGCGACGGAAGTGACGTAACGGGACCAGCGGACGGGGAGGCAGGCCCTCCGCAGAGCCAGAGAGCCTGCAGGTAAGCCCGCGCGGGTGGCCAAGTAGCCCAGCGGACACGAGCAGGCCCAGTTCAGGCCTTGCTCCTGTCTGCCGGGCTACTCGGGTACATCCCTAACTGGGAGCTGTAGGCCAGCAACATCTGGGGACCCAAGGTTGGCGAGCCCTCGCCTAGAGGCTGTCAGGCTCCCTGTGGGTCGTTCGCAGAACAACCAACCCACCGTGGCTTATTGCCAGGGTGGGTTAGCGTTACGTGCACACATACCCCGCGTGTAGACCGGGGGGGGGCAGCATCTGCTGGTCCAAGGGCGAGTTCCCCCCCCCAAACCCAGTGGGGGCCACCTCCTCCCCAGAATTGCTGCCGCAGCGCCACCAAATTTCCCACGGAAATTCGGCAGTGCGGTGGCAGAAAAGATGTGATTTTGCGGTTAAAGGAGTGAGGGGAGTGGCACATTTGGCAGTGCGGCAGGGAGCACAGAAGAAAAAAGGGGGGCACGTGTGGGCCACCCCCATGATAGGCAGCATTGAGCTAGATGGACCAATAGTTTGACTCAGGATAAGGACGGGTCCCACGTTCCTATGGATGATGACAACTCTAGGAACTCAAGCTAATAAAAGTTTAACAAGGCATCCTCCTTCCCCCAAGTGAACAATCATAACTAGAAGAAAGTGGGGCCATGTTTGATCAGGGACATGCACCAGAAGATCAGGATTGCCCCGTCTAACTCAGGACAGGTGGATGGTATGACTTCGGTGCCACTTTGAGAGGCCACAAACCCAGGGACGGATTAAGAGCATTATGGGCCTGGTGCTGAGGAGGGCGCGCGGCTGAAGAGGGCGCAGAAACGCTGCGCTCCTCTTCGCTGCCGCTGCGCCGCCCCCGCCAGGCCTCTGCCTCCGCTGCGCCGCCCCCACCAGGCCTCCGTCTCCCCACCCTCCCTCCCTCCTGCCCGCCGCCGCCGCCGCGCCCTCCCGTCCCGCTCGCCGCTGCGCCCTCCCGTCCCGCTCGCCGCTGCGCCTCCCCCCGCCCTTCCGCTCGCTGCCGCTGCGCCTCCCCCCGCCCTTCCGCTCGCTGCCGCTGCGCCTCCTGCCGCCGCCGCCATCACCCCCCCCGACCCCCTCCCCGCCACCTACCTTCTCCGTGTCGTGTCGCTTCCGGAGCCCCGCCCGCATTGTTTTGGCGGGAGGAACCAGGGCAACAGGGCTTAAACATGGTTTCCCCGGCAAAAAACGGCAGCGGCAGTGGCGGCGGCGGCGGCAGCAGCAGCAGCAGCCAGGGCGGGGGGAAGGTAGGTTGGTGGCGGCGGCGCAGGGGTTTTTGTTTTGCAGAGCAGGGCTGCTTTGGAGAGGGGGGGCACTAAATATTATTTCGCCTGGGGCGCCAAACTGCCCTGCACCGGTCCTGATTGTGGGCCTATTTTCTGGTAGGGGCCTGGAGCTGCAGCTCCAATAGCCCCTATCTTAATCCGGCCCTGCACAAACCCTCAAATGTTCCACACCACCGTGTGAGAATAAAAATGTACAAATTTACAGCCTTTGAATGCGGGGAGTGCACTTTCGGGCCTGTATCGATTCTATGCCAGGGGTTCTGGCACAGGGCCCAAAGGATGTTTAAAATGTTGCTTTTCTCGAGGCGGGTCCTCCTCTCCTTGACCCCTCTTCTTTCTTCTCCCTTTGAGACCGAGAAGGAAGTAAATTTAAAAAGTCAGTTGTGTGGAAATTAGCTCTTTTTTGCTGATGGTTTGGGCTCCATTTGTCTCCATTGTCTGTAAATTAGTCTTCCACAGGAGAGTAATCAGACGGCTAATATAGACACAAATGAAACCGGCCATTGTTAACTATTCAAAACAAGAGGTCTGTAAAAGCCGAGTCCGGTGAATCCTGCACCGCGGGTGCGAGGCAGGAACGGGGAGGCAATGCAACAGGGGCATCTCCCAAAGGCAGAGCATGAGGGGAGCCTGCTGCCACTCTCGGAGGGTCTCCAGATTCATCCACTTTCTGGGTCCCATCTTCATTGATCCAAATTAGGAATGAGGGAGAAATTCATTTGCTTCGTGTTTTAATTTGAACGTAATTGCACGCATCCACACTTATACACCAGGGGTGCAGATCCTAAGACCCAGGGATGAAATCTTGCCTTCCTGGGGTCCCAAGCTCTCCCCCCCCTCAAGTTCTTGGGATGGACATGTCCTCTTCTCCAATCCTTACCTCTTTTCCCTCACCAATCATTTATTATTTATTTATTTATTTATTTATTTATCGCCCATCTGGCTGGCAACCGGCCACCCTGGGCGATGTACACAAGATAAAAACACAAGATAAAAAAACAGGATAAAATATACATTTAAAACAGTAAAAAAAAATTAAAATCATTAGCCCACCCCATATTCCCGCCTGAATAGCCAAGTTTTTAATGCGCGGCGGAAGCTCAGCAGAGAGGGGGCATGGCGGAGGTCACTCGGGAGAGAGTTCCACAGTACGGGGGCTGCCACAGAAAAGGCCCTCTTCCTAGTCCCCACCAGTCTAGCTGCTCTGGCTGAAGGGACCAGGAGAAGGCAGATCTTGTTGAGCGGCCTACTTGGTGTTGCTGGAGACGCTCCTTGAGATAGACTGGGCCGGAGCCGTATAGGGTTTTAAAGGCCAAAACCAACACCTTGAATTTGGCCCGCAAGCAACTGGTAGCCAGTGCACATTTAAAATGCATTGTACTGGGAGAAATTGGAGAGAACAGTGTGAACCATGCTGTTGTGCCAACCTTTTCTTTTCTTTTTGAAAACTCGGGGATGTGGAAATGGAATGAACCCAACCATAGATTGGAAAACTGGGAGAAACCACAATGGACAAATTGGTCCATCACTAATTTTCAGTTCAAGGACTTGACAGGCTGCCTTATGCTGAGATAGACCGGCATCAAGTCACTTGCCCATGGCTGGTTAACCCATCACCAGACACTCTTGGCGGTCCCCCCTCAGCCCTAACAGAAACTAAGACTGCTTGGTCAGATCACAGATTCATTCATCTAGTCCAGCATTCTGTCCCCAACAGCAGCCAGACCAGACAGATACTTCTGGGGAAGCTCGGAGGGTGGCATAAAGGCAGCAGTCATCCTCACAGTTTATCCGCAGCAGCTGGAGTTAGACTGTCTCTGAACATTCCAAAGGCTCCATTTGCAATCAACTCCCCCTTTAAAGCCACGAATATTTTATTTATTATTTATTATTAATATTTATTTATCGCCCATCTGGCCGGCAACCGGCCACCCTGGGCGATGTACACAGAATAAAATACATAAATGCAATAAAATACATTAAAACAATATAAAAATTTTAAAATCTTAACCCACCCCATATTCCCGCCTGAACAACCAGGTTTTTAATGAGCGACGGAAGCTCATCAGAGAGGGGGCATGGCGGAGGTCACTCGGGAGAGAGTTCCACAGTACGGGGGCCGCCACAGAAAAGGCCCTCTTCCTCGTCCCCACCAGTCTAGCTGCTCTGGCTGAAGGGACAAGGAGAAGGCCATCCGTGGCAGATCTTGTTGAGCGGCCCACTTGGTGTTGCTGGAGACGCTCCTTGAGATAAACTGGACCAGAGCCATATAGGGTTTTAAAGGTCAAAACCAACACCTTGAATTCTGGGCCATCGCCACATTTTGTGGCTGTGAGCTCCACAGATTCGATCAATACACACTACGAATGAGGACTTTATTTTGCCAGTCCTGAACCTACTCCTAGGTACATGAAGTAATAGTTCTACTCTATTCCACACTGGAGTATTGGGTCTAGTCCTGGTCCTGGGCACCTCGGGAGCTATTGGCCTCTCTCCAATGGTGATTTTTAAAGGACCCTTGCAGATTTTGTATCTATTGGCTTCTGTGAGCTCAGGGGAGGCTGCTGCCTGGGGACTCATCTTCTGAGTCTTGTGGCAGCGGTAGGGCTAGGGATTGGGGAGAAATTAGTTCGGTTGGCATTTTTAATGCAAATTTACCTGATTTTGCACTTTCAAACCAATAGGTGAACTGAAACTCAGTTATCCTTAGAAATGTGCAGTCCTGCGGATCTTGCAGTGGAGTTCGCCAATGAAAAAATGCATGCAACAATACGTATATTTGTGAAAAATAGCATTAAAATGCATTATATTAGGAAAGTGACTTGAAAAAGATGTATCTTAGGCAAAATTGCATACAAAGATGCATGTATTGGGAGAAATATGCGCAAAAATTTGTAATAATTTTCAGGCAAACTTTTTATTTCCTATTTTATCCATATTTCATTTTTAAATCTGGTTTTTAAATTTTGTATGATGTTTTTACTGTATATTGTATTGCGTGCGTTTATGGATTGTTGTGAACAGAGCCAGTGTGGCGTAGTGGTTAGAGTGTTGGACTGGGACTCGGGAGATCCAGGTTCTAGTCCTCGCTCAGCCATGAAACTCACTGGGTGACTTTGGGCCAGTCACTGACGCTCAGCCTAACCTACCTCACAGGGTTGTTGTGAGGATAAAATGGGAGAGGAGGAGGATTATGTAAGCCGCCTTGGGTTCCTTGAAGGAAAAAAGGCGGGGTATAAATATAATAAATAAATAAATAAAACCGCCCAGAGAGCTTTGGCTGTTGGGCGGTATATAGATGATGATGATGATGATGATGATGATGATGATGATGATGATAGAACTCTGAAAGTCTGGGGCAAGCCAAGCTTAAGACCAGAAAAATTAGAAATGGAGAGAAACCAGAATGGACAGATTCATCCATCCCCAGGCAGAGCCACCTTCTCCAGCCAGCAAGGTGTGGGAGAAGGCGACGGAGCAGGGGTCTTCAAACTAAGGCCCGCGGGCCACATCCGGCCCACCTTACCTTTTTATCCGGCCCGGCAGCCGATCGGCGGAAGTAGACTTTTTTTTAACTCTTTCGCTTCAAGCACCGATTCTTTTAATTCTTTTCCATAATATGGAAAAATTAGTGGTGGTCTTTTACCTCTTATGTATGAGCTGATATAGCTAAATCAGATTTCTAATGTTTCAAAAATGCTACTTTGGATTGAAGCAGAGTATGCTCATTTGTGTGATGGCAAAAACAAAAGCATATTCGTGTTAGGCATGAAACAATTGTGCAACTATATATGTAAATACCACCAGCCCTGCCAGGAGTATTCATTAATATTCCCTCTTCTTCCCTCCCCATTCCTTTTTCCTTGTGTGTCGTGTCTTTTTAGATTGTAAGCCTGCGGGCAGGGACTGTCTTGTTAATTGCTGTAAACCGCCCAGAGAGCTTCGGCTATTGGGCGGTATAAAAATGAAATAAATAAATAGTCTGCTTTCCATTTAAGGGGGGAAAAATTCACCCCTATCAAGTAAAAAAAAAGGACCCAGGTTACTTGATCCATTCGTTCATATTTTTTTTCTAGCTATAGTCCAGCCCCCCAACAGTCTGAGGGACAATGAACTGGGCCCCCATTTAAAAAGTTTGAGGACCCCTGTGCCGGAGGTTCCCCGAGTGGAGCATCCTGTACCTCATCCTCCTCTGAGTTCCTTGGGATATTGCGGGCCCCTAGATTAGGGGTCCATGGTCACAAGCCAGCAGGACAATCCTTGGGCTCTGATGCTGCTGTGTCTGCAGGGCCCGTGTGAGTGATGTCCCGCCTTTGAGCTCCCCGGCTTCAGGGAGTGAACCCTCGTCCTTTCCCCATCCTTTCTGCCTCTCCGGTTCCTGTGGCAGGAGGGTTGGTGGCTTAGGAGACAGCACGCTGAAGTGGGGAAGGGAGGGACCTTTCTTGCTACTAGATCCATATTTGGGGCGAGAAAAGAATAAATACAGAAAAGCCCGAGTCTCTCCTGCTGAAATTAGGTTCGGCGGGGAGCCTCGCCGCTGCTCCTTGCAGGGCCGGCTGTCGATTAAATCGATAGCCGATTGCGGCTGGCTGGGTGGGGTAGGCCAGCGGAGGCAGGAAGGAGGAGGAGGAGGAGGTGAGCATCACCTTGAAGCCTCTCGTACGCCGCTGGCGGCATGTGGGTGGGGGGAGGCAGCCCAAATGATCGGGGGGGGGGAGCGAGAGCAGCTTTCCTACGAGGAAGGCCAAAAGCGTTTGCTGGTGCTGCTTTCGAGTTTAGAGCGGGGGAAAGGGAGGGAGAAATAACACAGAGGTTTGTACGATGCAGAGCGTGGAGAAAGTGGAGGGTTTTGTGGTGGGGTATTATTATTATTATTATTATTATTATTATTATTATTATTATTATTATTATTATTATTATTATTATTATTATTATTTTGCTGTTTCCCCCACTCTCTTAGAACACTAGAACGAGGGATCGCCGAACGAAATGGATCGGCACACACACAGCGGACTCGGGACAGGTCCAAGGCGGCCGCCCTTCTTCACGCACGGCGTCATCGTCAACGTTTGGAAGTTGCCGCCACGAGATGCGGCGGGGCGGTAGCCACCACTCGAGCTTCGGCCGTTTCGACAGGGGATGAGAGACATTCACGGAGCTGGAGGGAGGGAGGGAGGCAGGGGAGTTCTTTCAATCTTTACGAGCCACAATGGTTCTAAGGAACCTCCAAGTCCAGAGGCTGTGTGTGTGTGTGCCCCTGAATACCAAATAAGGGGGGGGGCTGCGAACTGGCTTCCGGGAGACGTCTTGACTGGCCACTGTAGGAAGCAGGATGCTGTTCCAGATGGACCATGGTTGCTCTGATCCAGCAGGGCTTCCTGTATGGCAGTGTTCTCCAACCTTGGGTCCCCAGATGTTTTTGGCCTACAACCCCAGCATGCCCCAGCCAGCTACGCTGGCTGGGGCATGCTGGGAATTGTAGGCCAAAAACATCTGGGGACCCAAGGTTGGAGAACACTGCTGTATGGTCTTATGCTAGATAAACAAAGCCTCCACTTTCAGAACCTGGCCACCTCTGAACACCAGCTATGGCGGCGAAACAACTGCGAATGGCTATGGGCCTTGTGCCCCATTTGTGGGCTTCCTGGAGGCACCTGGATGGAACTTTGGCCTGATCCGGCCGGCAGGGCTCTTCTTACGTCCTTAACTGCAGCTGAGTGAAACCTTCATTGTTCAAGGCAGTCCGCCCCTGACCACCAGTTGCTGGCGGGGAGGGCACATATAGTGGGGAAGGATTTTTTTTTGTTTTTTTGCCTTCCTACCTGGCTTGTGAGTTTCCAGCAGGTATGTGGCTGTGCTGTCCACTGTAGGAAACAGGATGCTGGGTTGCATATTTTTCTCTGCTGCTCTTTCATTGCCCTTTTGACTTCTTGTTTGCGTGGTTACGTTTAAATGTCTGCGTTCACCGCGAGTGGTTCAATTTTTGACCTAGAAAAACAGTAAATATGCATACATAGACATACTATTTATTTATTTATTTATTTATTATATTTATCAATCGCCCATCTGGCCGGTCACCCGGCCACCCTGGGCGATGTACAATTAAAATACAGTAAAACACAATAAAATATAATAATTAAAACAATATAAAAAATTCTCATTAAAAACCTAACCCACCCCATGTTCCCGCCTGAACAGCCATGTTTTTAATGCACGGCGGAAGCTCATCACGGAGGGGGCATGGTGAAGGTCACTAGGGAGGGAGTTCCATAATGTGGGGGCCGCCACAGAGAAGGCCCTCTTCCTAGTCCCCACCAGCCTGGCTGCTCTGGCTGATGGAATAAGGAGAAGGCCGTCCGTGGCAGACCTTGTTGAGCGGCCTACTTGATGTTGCTGGAGGCATACTAGCGAATAGATCTGGCTTTGCACGGGGTTAGACTAGCCCTTGGTTTGACACAGCGAAGCCTTCACGCGAAGTGACGCAGCTGGCGCCGTTGGACACATCGTGTCCGGGGCCCCCCCGTGTGCGTGAAGCTGGCACCCCTAGGCACAGTCCCTGCTATGGGGCACTCTCACAGCTCCCTGAGGGCTGGTGCGTCCACTCCGTTCCCCTGAGGGGTGGCTGCTCCAGCCTCCATGGCAGGGGAGAGGGAGCAGGCCTATAACGCTGTCCCCGAGCCTACTAAGCCGACCCCCACCCTCAGCTTCAAACTGCATGGATGGATTGCAAAATGATGCACTGCTTAGGGACGTCTGCCCCTAGTGGCTGAAGATGTTATCGCAGGCTTCAACCATGTGGACACATTTAAATTAGTTAAAATTAATTAATGCATTTTAAAAACAACAACAACAACAAAGTAATCCTGAGGCGCACGCCCCTGTGGTTCACTTTGTATGCATGCCAAGTTTCAGGTGGTGTCTAGGTTTCACGCTGATGGATGCACACATACTTTTTTATTATTATTATAGATAGGTGGAGAGACACACATGCATACATCCAATAAATGAACAAATAATAGAAGGGCCTTCGGCCGGATCCAGCAGGGCGTATGTTCTTATGGTGCGTCAGAGTTGGTGAAAGAGAGGAGCTGTACTGCCCCCAGGGATGGGGACTCGGACTCCAGGACTCGACTCGTGAGTCGGACTGAGTCCCCCCTCTGACTCGAGTCAGACTCGAGTCCCAATATTTTTTAATGGGACTCGAGACTCAACTCGGGACTCGAGACCAAGGACTCGTGTTCCAAAATCGTGTTCCTCAGATGCAACATGGATAGGTTTTAGGAAGTACAGCAAGTTTATTTTTTAAAATCATTTTCCTAAAATGCAACCGTTCAGACATTTTGGGTTTGGCTGCCTCTGCCTGCCTGTCTGGGGATCCCTGCCTCCTCTGCCTGCCTGCTCTCTTCTTGACCAGTTCCACAGTTTGAATTGTCCAAGACAAAGGCCTCTGCCTGCCTGCTTTGGGGTTCCCTGCCTCCTCTGCCTGCCTGGTTATTTTGGGTTTGTCTGCCTGGTCTGTTCTTGTCAAAATCAGTGGCAGAGTTTTGAAATAAAAAGGCACACTTGTGCCTAGAATTTATTTAAGCCACACATCTGAAGTAGCCTTATTTTGTTGGGGAAAAAACCCCATTGATTTTAATAGGGACTCGTGGAGTCAGCTTTGGGAGTGACTCGTGAGTCGTGAGTCACCATTTTGGACCAAGGACTCGGACTCGAGACTCGGGTCCAAAGACTCATGACTCGACTCGTGACTTGAAACCAAGAACTCTTCAACATCCCTGACTGCCCCCCCCCAGCCACATCTGGCCTGGGGCTATATAGCCAGTTGCAAATTCCTAAAAAGAGAGTGGCCGGGATTTTCACCACTGCATATGGGGAATGGGGAATGGTGGGGTATTGCCAATACTTTCCAAACCTATTCAGCTTTCTGCATTCGTTTTCTGGCTGTTCTACAACGATCCCCCCCCCCCTCTTTTTAGCCCTTTACAATACCCAACACAAAATTTCTGGCTTTGGGACTGTGTCAACTGTCATACTATATGAAGACCAAAACACTGGTTTATGAAGCCATTGTATTACCAACTTTATTGTATGCCTGCGAAACATGGACTATCTATAAACATCACCTCCAACTCCTTGAAAGATTTCATCAACGTTGCCTCCGGAAAATCCTGCGAATTACTTGGGAAGATAGGCGAACAAATGTCAATGTACTGGAAGAAGCAAAGACTACTAGCATTGAAAAAATGATCCTTCAACGCCAACTTCAGTGGACCGGTCATGTTGTTCGAATGCCTGACTGCCGTCTCCCAAAGCAGTTACTTTATTCCCAACTCAAGGATGGAAAGCGGAATATCGGTGGTCAGCATAAGAGGTTTAAAGATGTTCTTAAGACTAATCTAAAAAAATGCAATATAAACATCAAAAGCTGGGAAGCTCTGGCCCCTGAACGATCTAAATGGAGGTTGGCCTTTCACAAAGGTTCCATGGACTTTGAAGAAGCCCGAGTGCAAGGTGAAAGGGAGAAACGTGCTAAGCGAAAAGCACGTCAAACGAATCCTTTACAGGACCATCTTCCATCTGGTAACCTGTGTCCTCACTGTGGGAAGCTGTGTGGATCTAGAATTGGCCTCCACAGTCACTTACGGACCCATCGCTAGAGTCTACACAATCTTCTTTAGAATTTTCCTCCTTTTAAAAATCTCCTTTTTGTAAATTTTCTTTTTTTTTTTTTTATCCTGGAAGACAATCTTACTCGGTCACGAGTGATCGCCTGACTGACTATATGAAGACACTGGTGCAGGGGTGCGGAAACTGTTTTCTGTTGAGGGCCGCGTTTCCTCCAGAGTAATCTGTCAGCGGCCATGGGTGAGACTGAAGCCAGAGCCAAAAGTGGGAGCCCTCCCGCCCCTCTCTGCAACCCCATTCCCTGCTCTCTCTTTCTGCCAGACCCTTTTCACTCGCTCACTCTCACTCTGCCACCCCCTTCCCCCTTCTCTCTTTCGGCCATTCCCTCCCTCCCTCTCTCTCTTCCTCTCTGCCCAGCAGGCTGCCAGGTGAGGACACCTGAACTGAACGTTTGCAGAGGGCTTTGAAATGGAGCTGAGGGCGATACGCAGGCCCAGTGCCACGGACTGCCCACCCTTGCAGTACGAAAGGAATCCAGGAGGCTGGGGCTCCATGAAGGCCAGAGTGGGGCCTCCTAGTTCCATTCTGGAAGGGGTTGGGAAACTGGGGAAATTGATTTTGGTCTGCCCAATGATGCAGACCGGAGAGCATGTACAGAGATAGTAGTAGGCGATCACTCGTGGCCGAGTAAGATTGTCTTCCAGGGTAAAAATTTACAAAAATAAAATTTTAAAAGGAGGAAATTCTAAAGAAGATTGTGTAGACTCTAGCGATGGGTCCGTAAGTGACTGTGGAGGCCAATTCTAGATCCACACAGCTTCCCACAGTGAGGACACAGGTTACCCGATGGAAGATGGTCCTGTAAAGGATTCGTTTGACATGCTTTTCGCTTAGCACGTTTCTCCCTTTCACCTTGCACTCGGGCTTCTTCAAAGTCCATGGAACCTTTGTGAAAGGCCAACCTCCAGTTACAGTGTTCATGGGCCAGAGCTTCCCAGTTTTCGATGTTTATATTGCATTTTTTTTAGATTAGCCTTAAGAACATCTTTAAACCTCTTATACTGACCACCGATATTCCGCTTTCCATCCTTGAGTTGGGAATAAAGTACAGTAATACCTTGGATTGCAAGTAACTTGGTTTGAGAGCGTTTTGCAAGACAATGGAGGTTGGCCTTTCACAAAGGCTCCATGGACTTTGAAGAAGCCCGAGTGCAAGGTGAAAGGGAGAAACGTGCTAGGCGAAAAGCACGTCAAACGAATCCTTTACAGGACCGTCTTCCATCTGGTAACCTGTGTCCTCACTGTGGGAAGCTGTGTGGATCTAGAATTGGCCTCCACAGTCACTTACAGACCCATCACTAGAGTCTACACAATCTTCTTTAGAATTTCCTCCTTTTATCCTGGAAGACAATCTTACTCGGTCACGAGTGATCGCATGATGATGATGATGATGATGATGATGCAAGACAAGCAAATTTTTAAATATTTATTTAATTTTTTTTGACTTGCTATACAAGCGTCGTCTTGCAATACAAGTACTGTAGTATGGCTTAAATTAATAATCTCTGTACAAATTTTTTTGGGGGGATTTCGTTTTGATATAAGAGTGTTTTGGATTACAAGCACGTTTCCGGAACGAATTATGCTCTCAATCCAAGGCATGACTGTAACTGCTTTGGATGACAGCAGTCAGACATTCGAACCACATGACCGGTCCATTGAAGGTGGCTTGGGCATTTGTATTATTATTATTATTATTATTATTATTATTATTATTATTATTATTATTATTCCATATTTGTATACTGCTCCACATCAAGTAGATGCAGATGTCCTGCCCTTCTTTGCAGGGAGCCCAGGGTGGCTAAGAACCCATATAAAAACAACTGAACTCATGAACACCACTAAAAGCAGAACTCTAAAATTACAAATGCACAATAAAATACAATACTACCATCATCACCACAACACCAGAAAACAGATAAAACACTTGCCTAGACCCCAAAAGCTTGTACATACAAATACATCTTCAACTGACACCTGAATGACAACAGCATGGGGGACAGCCAAATCTCTACTGGAAGTCTGGTCGCCACCACCAGAAAGGCTCTGCCATGTGTGGTAGCCCCACGTGCCACTTTCCTCAAGGGCACCACAAGCAAAGCCTGCTCAGCTGATCTTAAATCCTGGTTGGCTCTGGGGAAGGCAGTCCTTCATCTATGGATCCATCATGGATCTGAGTCTATGACATAACTGATCCCTGTGCCTTGCATGTTACATCTGAGCTGAACTAGTCAAAACCCTCTAGAAAATTGCATCTCCAGTTCTGAAATCAGTCTGTCCAAAACAGAACCAGTTGGGGCTGTCTAAATCAGGGGTAGGAAGAAAGTACATGTGGTAGATCTCTGGGTGATTTGCAGAAATAGAGTTGGAAGGGGTCTCTAAGGCCATCAAGTCCAACCCCCCACTCAATGCAGAAACCCGTCAAAGCATCCCTGACAGATGCCTGTCCAGCTGCATCTTGAAGATTGGCAAGAATTTCTGACTCCCACTTGTTTATAGAAAAGTAGAGTTGGAAGGGGCCTACAAGGCCATCGAGTCCAACCCCCTGCTCAATGCAGGAATCTAGGTCAAAGCATCTCTGACAGATGTCTGTCCAGCTGCACCTTGAATGCCTCCAGAGTGGGAGAGCCCACGACCTCCCTAGGTAGTTGGTTCCATTGTCTTATTGCTCTGACAGTCAGGAAATTTTTCCTGATGTTTAGGTGGAATTTAGGTTCCTGTAACTTGAGCCCATTATTCCGTGTCCTGCAAACTGGGATGATCGAGAAGAGATCCTGGCCCTCCTCTGTGTGACATCCCTTCAAGTACTGGAAGAGTGCGATCATATCTCCCCTCAGTCTCCTCTTCTGAAGGCTAAACATGCCCAGTTCTTTTAGTCTCTCCTCATAGGGCCTTGTTTCCAGTCCCTTTATCATCCTTGTTGCCCTCCTCTGAACCCTCTCCAGTTTGTCTACGTCCTTCTTAAAGTGAGGTGCCCAGAACTGGACGCAGTACTCAAGATGAGGCCTAACCAGTGCCGAGTAAAGGGGAATTATCACTTCCCGCGATTTGGAAGCTATACTTCTATTAATACAGCCCAAAATTGCATTTGCCTTCTTTGCAGCCACATCGCATTGCTGGCTCATATTCAGTTTGTGATCTACCACAATTCCAAGATCCTTCTCACTTGTAGTATTGTTGAGCCAAGTGTTTAACAACAGCAACAGCAAAATGATTCCCCCGAACCTAAATTATTATTATTATTATTATTATTATTATTATTATTATTATTATTATTATTATTATATTTTATTTATTCCTGATGTCCCAACAGCCGAAGCTTAATTCTTAATTCTAAGCGCAGTTCTTTTGCATGCGACTCCAGCTGATGGATTTCGGGATTTGAGTAAAAAGCAAGCAGATCTCATAATCCTGAATTCTACCCATCCCTGCTGCTGGAGCAGGATGTACATTTTAAGAAAGGAAATGAAGTAACCTTTTGCAAGATGTCAGGCGTTTTTGCGCATGAGACCCTTTGCTGAACCTGAGCTGCTCCATATGGCTGCAGTCTAATCTGAGGCATGCCTCCAAATTGTCTCTCTCTTTTGCCATTGAGCTGCTAAGGCATTCCATCCAAACCCTTTCTAAGAGAGGAGAGCCGTAGCTTTAATAAGGACATCGTGAAATCTTGCTGCCACTCTGTATCAGGATGGGGAAGGGTCTCTTGGTCCTCTACTTGCCAGTGCTCCCCTCCCCCATCAGGGCTTCCTGAAAGTACATTTCCAGATTAGGGAACCAAAAAAAAAAAAAAAAAATTCCATTACTGACTCATGTGTGCTACTATTGATTTTGCCGGTAGCTGCGTCTACGACTGAAGGTGGAGGAGCGTAGAGAAAGGTGAAGAGCTGGAAGGTATTAAGTTAGGTTTATTCTTCCTTAACCCTCTCCCACCCCCTTTTTCTCCCCATCTTTTAATAATTATGATTATTATTTTTTTATTGCTGGAAGAAGCACCTAACAGGAGGAAAATAGGGTCATCCATGTGGGTGAGTTGATGGTTAAAGCTGACGCTCGGCAGAAGCAAGAGGAAGCGGGAGAAAGGGGACGACTGCAGAGTGAAAAGGCAGACTGCAGAAAGACAAGGGAACACTGGAGACCACCAGTGGTATTTTTCGGGGCACTGAAGGTGCTTACTCTCGCCCTGCATTTGAGCGGAGGCAAACAGGTTCAGCAGGATTTTTGAGTGAGGGGGGGGGGGTAGTTTCAAAAACCTGTTTGACCACAGGGCAAGAAAAGAAATATGTGCACCCTGTACGGAGCGAGGCCTCTTTCCCCAATCACATTGAACTCTCTGTGATGTATCTCTAGGCATTCCCTACAAGGACCTGCCGCCCCCCCTCCCCCGTGAGGTCACTAGGTAAGTTGCTCGGCTGGTCCATGAAGTCCAGACTTTCTCTACAACAACCCCAAATAATTTCCCTAATATTCCTCATTGTCACCAGCTACTGATTTGCAGAGAGCACTCAGACTTTATATCTTTTATATCCTTTGAATCTCAGTTCAAAGCCAGCGTGCGGGGTGAGATATGCCACGCTTAGAATCAGGAATGGAGGAGAAATCAATTTAGTTCTCATTTTAACGTGACTTTACCTAATTTCACACTTTTGAACCACTATGCAAACCGAAACTCAGTTATACTTTGAAATTCGCACTCCTCTGACTCTTCCAGTGGAGTTCTCCAACAGAGAAATGTCTACAGAAATGCATATGTTAGGGAAACTAACTTTTTAAATATGTATAAGGAAAACTGCTTGCAAGAATGTGTATATGGCTAATGAGGCATCAGTGCATACAAAAATGCATGTATTCGGGGAATTTTCATGCACACTTAAAAACAACAATTCTTTAAGCTCGAGATGAACCAAATTTAAGATTGGAAAAATGAGAAATTGAGAGAAACCAAAACTGACTGATTTGTCCATCCCTAAGTCCACCCAGATTACAACACAGGTAATGAAATCAAAGTGTGTGTGTGTGTGTGTGTGAGTATTAATAAAAATATCCAGAACAAGTAGTTATCTGATTAATAAATGTTATTATTAATAATTATACAGTAATGCCTTGGATTGCAAGTAACTTGGTTTGAGAGCGTTTTGCAAGACAAGCAAATTTTTAAATATTTATTTAATTTTGTTTGACTTGATATACAAGCGACGTCTTGCAATACAAGTACTGTAGTACAGCTTACATTAAAAATCTGTGTACAATTTTTTTTGGGGGGTGGTTCGTTTTGATATGAGAGTGTTTTGGATTACAAGCACGTTTCCGGAACGAATAATGCTCTCAATCCAAGGCATGACTGTAATTAATAATTATAATTATAAGAACCAATAATTCTTATTATTGGTTCTAATAAGCTAAGCTAACATCTCTCATCTCACTAACACTTCTCCTTGTTTTCCAACCCTATTATTATTATTATTATTATTATTATTATTATTATTATTATTATTTTCACTTCTATACTGCCTCATAGCCGAAGCTCTCTGGGCGGTTCACAACACTGTATACAATAAAACACATAAACACCAACAATAAAAACATACAATATAGTTAAAAAGATTAAAAACCAAATTTAAAAGGACAGTTTTAAAATGACGATACAAACAGTTAATAAAACTAAGCCTAGCTGAGGTGACAGTCCCGTCCTGTCCCCCAATTTACATAACTGGCACTAACTCCATCATCTTTCCATTTGGCTCCTGTTGTCATTCATTCATTCATTCATTCTTCTGTTACACTGTCTTCAAACCAATTCCCTGTCTCCTTCCGCAGATAAGCTGCTTCCGGACGGAGGGCTCCTAGTGTCACCACTCAGAGGGCATCGGGCAGCTATTCTCTTTCCTCCCTTATCATATTTTCTGCAGTAAGAAAAAAGATGGAGGAAGTGGTGGGAAAACATGGGAGGGTTACGACTGGAAGACGACTTCGTCTGGATCCCAGTAAAATTCCATGAATAAGGCAGAGAGATGGCATGATTAAAAAAAAACCAAAAACACCTCATTTGGAAGCATTTGGAGATGGCGAAAGAGAGAAAGGTTAAACTGACGGTGCTAGAAGGAATGGGAAAGACCCTGCTGTTGTTTTAAAACTGTTTTTAAGTGTTCTCCCTCTCTCATTAATCTTGGCACTCGGGGATCACAGAAGCTGGAAGGGACCTTGACGGTCATCTACGCCAGGCCTATATCAGGATCTACTGGTAGGCCTGTGGATGATTTCCAGTAGAACAGCAAGGAGTTGAGTTGACCCTGTTTATCAGCAACAACAAAAATGTGGGGGTTTTCTGCCTCCCACACCTAAATTAGGCTCCTGAAGTGGGGAATGCTTAAGGGGAAACTGGGAGTATTTTTGTGGATACAGGTTCAGTTGTGGCTCTAAAACAGACTCCTGAGCCAAGCAGGTGCTCAGAGGCGCCCTGTTCTTCAATGGCTCCTGGATATCCTTTGCTGTCCACCAGCCCCACCCTATCCCAGCTAGATTTTGTACCTGGTGGACTTCGCAGCTTTAGTAAAAAGAAGAAGAAAGTTGATCTAACAAGCCTGACGTCTGCCCACCCCAATACAGTCCAACTCCTGGCCAATGTCAAAAACCTGATCGGTGTCCCCCCAATAGGTGGATCACACAGTGGACATTGCTTAGTGGTGGCAAGTAGGCCCAGGGCAAACAAAAAGAAGGACGACTTCATACACAACACAAGTGCATCACTGTCTGTCGGAGTTTGCTACCACAAGCTCTGGGGATGGCCATGGACTTCGATGGCTTTTAAGAAGGGCTAGGCAAATTCATGGAGGAAGGTTCTGTCCAAAACGGCTCTTTTTGGAGTGCTACACTGATGGACCTTGGTTTTGGAAACAGAATGCAAGACTGATGGGCTCTGCTTGACCCTCTTACGTTGTTCGTGCAACATATTATCCAGGGGTCTGCTGCTGACCTCCCAAGGAGACAGTCCCTTACGCAAACTGAATCTTTGTTCTGCAGGGAAGGCAAAGAGCCCACCCTATGTCTGCCAACCAACAACTCTGCTCTAGATCTATCCCCTGAAAGAGAAAAGCAACAACAATGGGGAAACCCATCCTTTCCCACTGCCAGTCTATGGGGCCTGGAGAACACTGGCAGTTCAGCTGACAGGAAGGGAAGTTATTTTTAGTCTCCACCCATGTGAGCCGAACAAAAGGAGGACGAGGAGACAGGTAGAGAAGAAGATGCAACTTTTATTTTCTTCTTGATGGCCTCTTAAAGACACAAGTCGGCGCTGGATCCAGGCCAGGGGAACTTGGCTTACCGTGGCTTGAACGGAGATGTAGGCTTCACACAGGCCTTCCCTGGGCACTCTTGAGATCTATATACATGTCAGCGTTAAAAGGATCCTATCCATCTCCTTAAACAATATATTACCGCTGTCCATTATTCCCATTAATGCATAAAAAATCATTAGCCATTTCTATGGAGACCCAGCGCCATAAACAGAGCCCTCAAAATACACTCCATCATGAGAGCGTGTGTGGGGGGGGTGAAGAATCAACGAAGGTCCATTTGCACTCCAGCTTGCTCCCCCCAAGTTGTATGCCGGTCAGTTTCTCCTCGGCTCCCCACGCGCTTCCATCCTTAGCCTCAATCAATTTTATGATACTTGCCTGGGGTTCGTTAATGTTTCCGGAATATCCCTCTCTTACTGTCTCTTTCCCTGTTTAAAAATTCTTAATTAACCAAGGGGCTTTTTTTTTGTTTACACTTGAACTAATTACACTCTTAAAGGAGACAATAAAACATCAGAGATGGCCCATTAGGGCCCTCACCAGCCACGATGTCGGGGGCAATACAGGAACTGAAGGGCTTCTAAGAGGAGATAGGGGATCCAACTTTGCCTAGCTTCCTTTGAGAGGATCCTTGCTCAGTGGCTTGGTTCCGGCTTTGAGAGATGCGGCGGGATGGCAACCAGATGTCCTCCTAAGCTCCCCGGACAATCGCTGATAGACCGGTGGAAGGGGGTAATCTCAATTCCCAGCTTGCCCAACACCCATTAAGCACTTTCATGCATGGGTGCCCTCTGGGATGTTCCACCTCTATAATCTGCTTCAGATAACTCAAGCAGGACTCAGTTGCCATAGTTTTCCAGGTCTTCTTTGGTCTCTCCTCCATTCTCCAGATCTGGGTACACCATGAACAGCAACTAGAAAACCTCTTTATTGTCCTCAGGCCTGCCTTGGGTGAGTTGGTGGGAATGTAGGGACATAGTGACTGAGTTCAGACGACATGATAACGCACACACAAGGGTTGAGTATGGGTTGAGTGTGGGTTGTCATTGAACTGTGAGTTGTCGTCGAACTGTGGGTTATCGTGTTGTCTGAACCCAGCCGAGATAACAAACCATGGTGAACAACCCAACAACAAACCATGGGTTCTCTCCATGGGTTGTTCATAGTGAACAAGTCACGGGTTGTTCATAGTTAACAAGTCATGGTTTGTTATCTCGGCTGGGTTCAGACAACACGATAACCCACATTTCAACAACAACCCACAGTTCAACGGCAACCCATACTCAACCATTGAGTGTGGGTTATCAGGGTGGCTGAACCCAGTCAGTGAATACCTCCAGTCCAGGGAGTCGGTGGCTTCCGTTTTCAGCAGATAGTTCATGATGGATTAGGCTCGATTTCTCAAACTTGCTTCCAAGGCGTCAGGAGAGTGACCACGGACCGAGGAAAGGAGAGCTGGAAATTCCTGGAAAGCAGTCAGCATGCCGGTCAATGAAGGTGTTGCTCCAGAACTGGTTAGGAGGATTATTAGCCTGCAGGAAGCTGCGTGTCTCATGCCCTGCCTGTCTCAGATGCATTAGTCATGACTTTAAGGGTGCTGTTGGACTGGCCTTGGCTTGGGCGCACTGCTGGCACAAATAAGGATCGTGGCACACCCCTTGCCACGTCTGACTATGGGGAGGCAGTGACGGTGGGACAGCAGTGGTAGGGACTTCTGGAGAGGAGGCATAGAGCAAAGGAAGCTGCCTATGCCTTGCCCATCCAGCTGAGGACCGCCTACTACACTGACTGAGACAGCAGCAGTCCAAGGACTCGGGCAAAGAAGCCTGCCCAAGACTCGCCACCTGATCCTTTTCCCCAGCTGGATATGCCCGGGTTGGCGGCTGGGGCCTTGGGCTTGCGAAGCAGGTGCGCTGCCACCAGGCGACGGCCCGCAGGTAGCAGGGGCACCCGAGGACGTCAGAAACGAGGCACCCTGGAGAATGGGTGGGATGGAGTCTCCGGCGGGGGATGACCTCCCCTTCCCGTTGGCGTCGACATCCCCCCCCCCTGAGGGATTTCGGATTTAAAATCTGCGGGATTGATCCTTTCAGGGATTTATCTCACTCTCAAGGAGCGCCTCCAGCAACATCAAGTAGGCCGCTCAACAAGGTCTGCCACGGACGGCCTTCTCCTTATCCCATCAGCCAGAGCAGCCAGGCTGGTGGGGACTAGGAAGAGGGCCTTTCTCTGTGGCGACCCCCACATTATGGAACTCCCTCCCTAGTGACCTTCGCCATGCCCCCTCCGTGATGAGCTTCCGCCCGCTGCATTAAAAACATGGCTGTTCCGGCGGGAATATGGGGTGGGTAGGTTTTTTAATGAGAATTTTTTATATTGTTTTAATTATTAGGTTTTATTGTGTTTTATGTATTTGAATTGTACATCGCCCAGGGTGGCCGGGTGACCGGCCAGATGGGCGATTGATAAATATAATAATAAATAAATAAATAAATTTTAAGAGATTTGGGGTGCAGTCCTATGCCTGTTCAGGCAGAACAAAAGTCCTACATGCTGGGCGTTGTAGGACTTTTATTTCTGTATGAACATACATAGGGTTGGGCCCTTAAAATCCCACTCCTGAGAGCCTGGAGCCTCCCGTGGTTGCTCCTCCAGGGATGTCCTTCCCATGACCCAGTGAAACTGGTTGGCACAGTCACTCCAGGGCAGACAAAAGAAAGCCTGTCTTCACATAGTACATCCTTTTCAGCATGTAACACCTTTGCTGAGGGAACTGCACTGGCTTCCTGTCTGCTACTGGGCCAGGTTTAAGGTTTTGATTATTGGTGTATCGAGCTCTCGACAGCTTGGGATCAGGATCTTTGAAAGAGCCTTTTCTCCCTTATCGGCCTGCCGAGGTCATCGGAGGAAGTGCTCCTGGTGCTTCTGCATGGACCTGAAGCCCGTTTGGAGTCTACTCAGAGTAGAACCTTGAGTACACTGGCTTTCCTCCTCTGTGGACCCCGCCCCCCCTGCCGACATCGCTTTGATTTTGACATCCGTTAAAGACGTTTTTATTTAAGCAAGCTTTTCCGGAATGCCCATCCATGGGTTTTATTGGTATAACAACTTGATTTTAAATATTTTTTATTCTTTTTGCATTTTGTTTCTGTTGTTCTTCATTACTGTTCGCCGCTCGGGAATCTTTTCTTAGATACAGGGCAGTTTATACATTTTGTAAATAAATAAATAAATGACAGTGTACTGGGCTTAAGGCAGCCTTCCTCAACCTTGGTCCTCCAGATGTTTGGGACTACAACTCCTATCAGCCTCAGCCAACATGACTAAGGGTCAGAGACCATGGCTGTTGAAGTCCAAAACCTCTAAAGCAGTGTTCTCCAACCTTGGGTCCCCAGATGTTTTTTGGCCTACAACTCCCAGCATGCCCCAGCCAGCTACGCTGGCTGGGGCATGCTGGGAGTTGTAGGCCAAAAACATCTGGGGACCCAAGGTTGGAGAACACTGCGCTAGAGAAACATTCTTCAACCTAGTACCCATAGCTGGCTGGGGGATTCTGGGAGTTGTCGGCCAAAAACATCTGGGGACCCAAGGTTGGAGAACACTGCGCTAGAGAAACATTCTTCAACCTAGTACCCATAGCTGGCTGGGGGATTCTGGGAGTTGTAGGCCAAAAACATCTGGGGACCCAAGGTTGGAGAACACTGCACTAGAGAAACATTCTTCAACCTAGTACCCATAGCTGGCTGGGGGATTCTGGGAGTTGTAGGCCAAAAACATCTGGGGACCCAAGGTTGGAGAACACTGCTCTAAAGGGCATCAAGTTGGGGAAGGCTGGCTTAAGGATTTTGTTGCCCCAAGGTGCTGCGATGGCTCTAAATACGGAGAAGAAACATTTGAGGAGAAGGATGCCAGTCTAGAGGACAGTCTCGCGTACCATTTGCATACGCTGATATATCGGTAAATACAAATACGAATGCAACGCATCTCGCCTTACCGGGGAAGCACGTGAGCAGGTGAGCTCCAGGTGCTGCGAACTGTTGACGGGTGACTTCAAGGCCCATGCTCCGCCTGCCCTTCCGTCTCATGGTTCTTGAGCTGGCCCTAACGAAGGTATTGCCCAATGGTAGACTTTGGATTCCTCTCTCTCTCTCTCTCTCTCTCTCTCTCATGTACCAGCATGGCTATCTCCTTCTTTTTTTAAATAGACCCGCCGGGCAATTTATTTTGTCACAAACTACTGCAGGAAAGCTAACACGGACATGTATGGACGTCAGGAAGCTGCGGCACCTTTAAGGTGACAGGGGATTCCGCTCAGGGCTGTGGGAGGCGGGTGGCTTGGGCCCAGATCCCCTTTGAGAGCACAGGAAGCTTCCTTATACCGAGTCGGGCCATTGGTCCATCTGATCTAGCCCAGTACTGTCGACACTGACTGGCAGTAACGGCTCTCCAGCGTTTCAGGCAGGATTCTTTCCCAGCCCTACCTGGAGATGGCAGGAATCGAACCGGGGACCTTCTGCCTGCAAAAATCTATCTCTGAGCCACGATCCCTCCCTCGAGAATAACCCGTCTCACCTACCTAGAGTTGTGGGGCTTGGCCGGGGGTGGGGGGGTTTAGTGGCTAGCGATGGGTGAGATTTTCGTCTCGGTTCTTTTTTTTGATAAGAATTTACCAAAGTCGGAAATCCGAAATCGGATGTGGGAGGAATTGAAACCGACAAATGCATCCATTGACGTCCGGGGCTTTGAGTACTTAGCTTATAAAAGTCTGGGTTTCAATCTCTGCACATTCAGCCACGTTGGAGCAGAATTAGGATCGGCGCCTCTTTATCCTGACCGGCCCATGATCTTTTTAACAGCTATAAGGCAGGTGGCGGGTACAACATGGTCGTCTCCATGCTGGGATGAGCAGTCTCTATATGAATTTGGCCTGTGCGGGTGGGTGAGAATCTTTATTCCAGTTCATTCTTTATAAGAATTTACCAAAATTCGCAAAAAATCTGGGATGGAAAGAACTTGATCTTTTAAAAATTCGAATGTGGGAGAAAGCAAAACTGATAGACTTGCCCATCCCTAAAAAGACTCCTACAACACCAGAAGAGGTGTGGCTAGTGGTGGTGTGTGTGGGTTAATTTTATTTATTTATTTATTTATTTATTTATTAATACATCTTTATACCACCCAATAGCCGAAGCTCTCTGGGCGGTTTACAACAGTTAAAACCATAAAATACAATATAATATAACTATACAATTTAAAACCACAGATTAAAACAAACAGCAAAGCTAGCAGCAGTTCAAATTACAGTAACAGAGTTAAAAACTACAGGATAAAAATGATTAAAATGATTAAAATGCCTGGGAGAATAGAAAGGTCTTCACCTGGCACTGAGAAGAGTACAATGTAGGCGCCAAACGAGCCTCTTTGGGGAGCTCATTCCACAGCTGGGGTGCCACAGCAGAAAAGGCCCTCCTCCTGGTAGCCACCTGCCTCACTTCCTTTGGCAGGGGCTCTCGGAGAAGGAGATTATTAATTATTACCTCCAACCTACCTCTGGGTCTGGCTCACCCTAATACAAAGCAGGAGCAGCTGCTAGATGCCTCCTGAATGAGTAGTGTCTCACAGTGTGGTGATGGTTGCGGATCCTGTTATGTTAAAGTTAAATAAGGTTCTGGCCCTAGGTAACCCAGTGACCTGTGTCTCTCCAGGGGTGCAGCGAGGTAATTTTAGATCCTGAACTTAAAGGTGTTATGGGGGGGGGGGGCTTTAGATGGCCCATATGTATCACTTCACTTGTGAAGCACATAAATAGCCTTTCTCTTCTCCCACCCCCACCCCGCGCACCATTCCATGCTTTACAACTACCTCTACATGCCTCACATACTACAGCAAGCAAACAGAGATGAAAACAAACACTATTTGCCAACTGTGATTAAAAAGAGAGCGAGAAGTATTCTGAGCATGTGTAGTTTTTCATTTTAAACTCGAAACACTATTGCGGCTGCAGGAATAAAATGCGGCCTTGCTTCTGCTGTTCTGATGCTAAACGTATTTACCTGGGAATAAGCAGCCTTTTGCTGTAGAAAAGGAAAATGCATTGTTAAAGTAGAAATGATAAAATTAATATCTGTAACCATGCATGTGCCTGGCCAGCCACTCATAGAATCATAGAATCATAGAAAAGTAGAGTTGGAAGGGGCCTACAAGGCCATCGAGTCCAACCCCCTGCTCAAGGCAGGAATCCAGGTCAAAGCATCCCTGAGAGATGGCTGTCCAGCTGCACCTTGAATGCCTCCAGAGTGGGAGAGCCCACCACCTCCCTAGGTAGTTGTTTCCATTGTCTTATTGCTCTGACAGTCAGGAAATTTTTCCTGATGTTTAGGTGGAATCTAGGTTCTTGTAGCTTGAGCCCATTATTCCGTGTCCTGCAATCTGGGATGATCGAGAAGAGATCCTGGCCCTCCTCTGTGTGACATCCCTTCAAATACTGGAAGAGTGCAATCATATCTCCCCTCAATCTCCTCTTCTGAAGGCTAAACATGCCCAGTTCTTTCAGTCTCTCCTCATAGGGCCTTGTTTCCAGTCCCTTGATCATCCTTGTTGCCCTCCCCTGAACCCTCTCCAGTTTGTCTATGTCCTTCTTAAAGTGAGGTGCCCAGAACTGGACGCAGTACTCAAGATGAGGCCTAACCAGTGCCGAGTAAAGGGGAATTATCACTTCCCGCGATTTGGAAGCTATACTTCTATTAATACCTAAATACTGCCTAAATACACACACACACACACACACACACACACACAAGGAAAGAGAGGATACAGTGGCAAACAGCATCATCCCGCAGCAGCATCTTGAGTTCCGGCAAGCTCATGTCAGCCCAGGTGCTGATGTGGGGCCTGCTTGCTGCTGGCCCCACATCACCTGCCGCTCTCTGGGTGGTTATTTGGGGGGTGGGGTGGACCGCGGGGGGGGACACACCTAAACTTAAGCCCCAAGGTCCACTCCTGGTGGTAGCACTGCACGCCTCGTCTTGTTCCTCCTGGCCTGGTCGCAGTTGCCCGGTAGGGCTGCTAACGAAATTCTAAATAGGTTCATTCCATTTCCAAAGCGGAGCTGATGCACTGGGAACTCTACCTCCCTTGTTCCGTTTTTTTATTTCTGAGTTTTATGCGTTGTGCTGTACCAAATCCAGAAGGAACAGGAGTCAGGGCAGAGCAAAGTGAATATGGAATATGGGGTTGGTGGTGGTGGTGGTGGTGGGGGAATCCTCTGTTCCTTGGAAAAGAGTAGGTGTATCGTCGGACAGATAGTGTTAGAACAGAAGTTACACACACACACACACACACACACACACACACACACACACGCCATGCGCCATTCTGCAGTCACTGGTGCTGTGCTTCCCTGGGTATTCCCTGTGCGAGCGTCCTTTTTATCACACCACCGTCTCCCCAAGTCCCTCGCCTGAGCTAAATCCAGACACTTATAAAATATGGACTAAGCCTCCGGGGCCCCGGGGCAAGGGCGTCAGGAATCTGCAGGCTGCCTCCTATTCACATCTTGTATAAGAGAGGGGGGTGGATGGAGAAGAGAGGACAGAGAATCAGGCAAGAGCCGAGGATGATTCCTTTTGTGTATCTTTTTTTTTTTTTTTTAAATAGATTTTCCTTGTTAAAAGGAACTACTTTGACCAATAGCTTTTGAAGCCGGGGAGGTAAGAATCCTACAACAGTCCCCGTGCCTACCGCTGACTCCAATATTCTGCAACAGGATGGTGGTGGTTGTTTCTTAATTTAATTTTTTAAGTGCAGTTGAGGACTATGATTTTTGAGGGTTCAGAGATGATGCACCGATTTCACAAAACCGTGGAGGCAATATTAGAACTACATCTTACATCAACATTCTCAACACGGAAATGATAAAATAAATAAAAATAAATGGAATTTTGATTGAATAAAGTGAATCTCGACAAAATGGACTTTCCAAATGTGGACCGAGATTGGAATGGGCGAGGCAGGACAAATGCACACACTTGTCCAAATGTGGATCCGTGCTACATTGGAATGGGGCCGAGGGAGGGGCAGATACGCTTGACACACCCAGCTTCTGCCTAGGGCCCAATGCTATTTGTGTATATGTCATCTAAATGTGGGACTCCAGTTGTCTTAAAATATACTATTGCTGTATTGCTACATAATTCTTAGTAGCAGCAAATGATAAAACAATGGGAAAGGTAATTTAGGGCACAATCCCATCCAAGTGTAGACAGAAAAAAGTCCTACAACTCCCAGCATGCCCCAGCCAGTCTAAAACATGCACAGGATTGCAGCCTTAGATCATTGACTATTAAGCACATCAAAACCGCCTTTCTGGATCAGACTAACAGCGCACTCCTGTGCTTGTCTACTCAGAGACAGGTCCCACTGAGTTTGATGGGGCTTACTCCCAGGAAATGCACACAGGACAAGAATGCAGCTTCAGAGTTCTTGTCCAACATCCTATATTTCTAACTGTGGCTGGTCATACGCTTCCAGGAAGCCCACAAGCTGATGGTGGACATTCCCTACTGTTTGTCCCAGCATTGGTTCATAGGATCATAGAGTTTGGAAGGGGCCTACTACAAGGCCATCGAGTCCAACCCCCCTGTTCAATGCAGGAAACTAGAGGAGGGGGTCTCCCATCCCAGTAATAACCAGGCCTGACCCTGCTTAGCTTTCCATGCTCAGACAAGCTGAGCCAGTGTGAGCTTGTCAGATAAGCTGTTTCTGAACGTGGAGGTTCTGTTTCCGTCTGGTGGCAACGCAGAGATGGGCCTTCTTTGCAGTGGCCCTGTGGAATGATCTTCCCTTTCTGGCCCTGTGGAATGATCTTCCCTTTCCCTCAACAACACTGGGTTTTGATCATAGAATCATAGAATAATAGAAAAGCAGAGTTGGAAGGGGCCTACAAGGCCATTGAGTCCAACCCCCTGCTCAATGCAGGAATCCAGGTCAAAGCATCTCTGACAGATGTCTGTCCAGCTGCACCTTGAATGCCTCCAGAGTGGGAGAGCCCACCACCTCCCTAGGTAGTTGATTCCATTGTCTTATTGCTCTGACAGTCAGGAAATTTTTCCTGATGTTTAGGTGGAATCTAGGTTCCTGTAACTTGATCATGGTACCCCCCTGGATCATCTCTGTGGATCGGGGGTTTGGGGCACTGTTTTGCAGTGGTTTCATGTCTATCTACAGGGCAAGTTCCAGAGAATAGTGTGGGGGGACTGTATGTCAGCCCCCTGAAGGTGCTGCTGTGGAGTGCCTCAAGGTATCATCTTGGCTGTGCATGACCTAGATCAGTGCTTGACCGCAGTGGTGGGCTGGAAGAGGACCAGAAATCAGGGGACTCACCCGCTCCAGATGGGGTTGCCTTCCCCCTGAAGGAACGGGTCCATAGTTTTGGGGGTGCTCCTGGATCCACTGCTTTCCTTGGAGGCCCAAGTGACCTCCGTGGCTAGGAACACCTGCTACAAGCTTAGCTTGGTACGCCAACTGCACCAGTTCCTGGACAGGGATAGCCTGTGGGACGCTGTGATCCACGCATTAGTAACCTTAGATTTCATAGATTATAGAGTTGGAAGGAGCCTACAAGGCTATCGAGTCCAACTCCCTGCTTAATGCAGGAAACTAGAGGAGGGGTCTCCCATCCAAGTAATAACCAGGCCTGACCCTGCTTAGCTTTCCACGCTCAGACAAACTGAGCCAGCGTAAGTCAAGATTGGGTGGCTTCAATGCACTCTGTGCGGGGCTGGCTGCCCTTGGAGCTGGTTCAGAAGCTACAGCTAGTGCAGAATGGGGTGGCGAGGCTACTGACGGCGCACATATTACGCCTGTGCTAAAGAATTTGCGCTGGCTGCCAGGTTGCTACTGAGCTGGGTTTAAGGTGTTGGTATTAGTATACAAGCCCTAAAAACCCAGGACCGGATAACCCCAAGGAAGGAAGGAATGCCTCCCCACACACACATACCCGGATGCCAACCTCCCAGGCCATTGATATCATCAGGGGGCAGGCTCTGTTGTCCGTACCATGGCCTATGGATGTCCACTTGATGGCAACACAGAGATGGGCCTTCTCCGTGGTGACCCCCGCCCCGCCCCCGTGAAACGCTCTCCCTTCTGAGGAACGCCAGGCCTCAGAGGTGAGGGCGTGTTGCAGCAGGAAGAAGAACTCCTCATATTTAAATGTGTACTCGTAAGCAAGGCTCTGCCCGTGAGCAGAACGCTCCTCGAGTGGCACAGGTGACCTGCAGCATGAGCATGGGTCATTCTGGCTGGGGATGATGGGGACTGTAGTACAACACATCCGGCGGGCACCAGGCAGGGGAAGCCTAGGAGACTGTGTCCGCGAGCCGCACCACCACCACCACCACATTCAGTCTTTTTTCCCTCCTGTTTCTCCGTCCCGTTTCCCATATTTTTTCACTCTATTTTTCTCATCATTTCCCTTCCAGTCACACATAACTGGATTCTTCTCTCCCCACCGCCCGCCACCCCACCCCAGACACACACACACACACACACACACACACACACAAAACCCTCCTGTGATGCCTTGACAACTCATCTCCCGTGATCCAAAGTGCAGTGAAGAAGTTGCAGCAGCTGCTGGTAGATGCCAGAAGCCTCGGGCAAGCTGCTCTTCTGAAAGGGCCTCGAGGCAGCCCTGGCGGGAGTTTGGCGCCCGACGTGCGCGCACACACACACACACACACAGGCACACACAGGCATCTGCTCCAGCTCCTCGCACAGGCAGGGTCCTGCTCTCTGTCCCATCTATTCACAGGCTCCCTCCAACCTCAGAACCCACCTTTTCCATTCTCCCAGCTGTACCGGTTTCAGATTTCCTTCTCCTTTAAAGGAGCGGTTTTAAAGCCCACATTTAACCCCGACCTGCCACAAGGGACCAGTTTCCTTTTTCCCACGCACATCTCTGGGCCATGTACTCTAAAAAGCGCAAAGAGGAGCCCTGCAGTGCAGGATCATACCAAAAGCTCCTCCTAATCCAGCCCTCTGCCAACCGAAGGCCCTCCAGGCCTTTTGGCCTACAACAACCCGTCGTTCCTGACCATCAGCCATGCTGGTTGGGGCTGATGGGAGCTGTAGTCCAAAGCATCTGGTGGGACTCACCCTGCAGAAGGCTGATCTAATCCGACATTCCGTTCCCAGCAGCGGCCAAATGTATTTATATATTTTGTTAAAATATTTACTCATCATTAATGAGGCCGAGTGAGTCTCGCTCAGAAGGGGATTCCGCAGTTGTGGTGCCACTACCCAAATGGCCCTGTCTTGAGCAATAAATCAGCATCATGCATGCTAATCCGGTCTATATAGTGATCACAGCACATGACACCTGGCAGATTAATGGAAGCAACCAGGAGCGGTCTTTTGCCTCAGTTGACAGCAAGGGAGACAATGGAGGGAAGGGAAATACAAAGAGAAGCAACGCTAACAAGGGGTGAGCGTGAGCAAACGTGGTGGCCAGACTAATCACCGGGACCAAAGGGTCCGAACATATAACACCTGTTCTGGCCTGCTCGCACTGGCTGCCTATATGCTTCCGAGCCCGATTCAAGGTGCTGGTTTTGACCTATAAAGCCCTACACGGCTTGGAACCACAATACTTGATGGAATGCCTCTCCCAACCACAATCTACCCGTACACTACGTTCAACATCTGGGGCCTTCCTCTGACTACCGCCTCCATGTGAGGCTTGGAGGGCAGCGACAAGGGGGAGGGTCTTTTCTGTGGTAGCCCCCCAACTGTGGAACAAGCTCCCCCCCCCCCGAGGCCCGCCTGGCGCCAACTCTGTTATCTTTTCGGCGCCAGGTTAAGACTGCCCTCTACAGTTGAGGCTTTTAATAATTAAATGGTATACGGCGGGGTGGTAAATTGTTTTAGCAGTCGTGTTTTATTAACTTATTTTTAGTTTTTGTGATATTTTTTAATTGGTTTTAAATTTTTATAATGTTTTTATTGTTGATATTTAATTGTATTTTATTGTAATTCTTCTATTGATTGTTGTACACCACCCAGAGAGCTTCGGCTAATGGGCGGTATAGAAAATGAATAAAATAAATAAATAAATAAATAAACGTGGTTATGCACACTCCAGGTTTCTTTCAAGTGAGGAAGAGGACTGAAAGAAGCCCAAGTATTGCTTGATGGCAGCAATATCACGTGATGACTGATATATCATCAGGTAACCTCCCTTGTGGACTGTGGGAATGCTGTGGACATCATATATCTGGACTTCAGCAAAGCTTTTGACAAAATGCCCCATGATATCTGGATTATAAAACTAGCTAAAAGTGGGCTAGATGGAACAACTATCAGGTGGATCCACAGTTGGCTACAGAATCGGACTCAAAGAGTGCTTATCAATGGTACCTTCTCAAACTGGGGAGAGGTAACGAGCGGGGTACCGCAGGGCTCGGTCCTGGGCCCGGTGCTCTTCAACATTTTTATTAATGACTTGGATGAGGAGGTGCAGGGAATGCTTATCAAATTTGCAGATGACAAAAAAATGGGGTGGAATAGCTAATACTCTGGAAGACAGAAACAAAATTCAAAGCAACCTCGATAGGCTGGAGCGCTGGGCCGAAAACAACAGAATGAAATTTAATAGGGATAAATGCCAAGTGCTGCACCTAGGGAGAGGAAACCAAATGCAGAGTTACAGAATGGGGGACACTTGGCTCAACAATACCACAAGTGAGAAGGATCTTGGAATTGTTGTAGATCACAAACTGAATATGAGGGAAACAGGTTTTTGCCTTCTCTGTACTGCCTTCCTCTTGGGCTGATGCACCTTGGCTCAAGACAAGCCAAACGTGGGTGTTTTAGAGGCTACTCTTGAGAACGGTCCAGCCCAAGGTCAATCAGGTGTTTGATGAGTAGACCTGATCATCCTAGTCTAATAAATTTGTGATAGTTAAAATGTATCTGTTGTTGTCTTGCCTTTCTTCCTGGTTTTGTGGTCTTACCTGTCTTCCTTGGTTTGGGGAAAAGTCTCTTTCATGGTCCATATTTAGGGATTTCAGATTTAGTTGGGACAAAGACCCATAGAAATTAATGGAACTAGGCTGCGATTTTAAGCTGCAATCTTAAATATGCTTACTTGGCATGTGGAAGAAAGTTCAATTGACTGGAGTTTTTATTTTATTTTTATTTATTTATTTATTTATTTATTATATTTATACCCCGGGAGCACAAAGCACCAGAGCCAGGTGTGTGAATCTAACTATTCATATGCCATAGACCAATGGTTTTAGTATAACCATATAATTAAAAATAATAAAGAAGAATTGTAGCATAATTCTCAAGAATAACAATATACAGATAACAATACAATTAAAGGTACAGATTACAAGAATGCTGGCTAACAACTTGTTTCGTTATCTTCATCAGACTATTCCAATAGTTTTCTTTCCAGTGTAACTTTGCTGCTATTATTCTCCTCCTATGTTCATTCGTGGTTCTAACAATGGCATAGAATGTGAACAGAAAGTTTTTACAGTCAAAACATTGAAACAGTAGCATTTAAATCCAAAATTCTCAAAAGGTATATAATACACTAAAATTCTCACCCTCCAGCAGAACAATGACAAAATAGGGGTGAAGTCTCAGGACAAATATTGTAAGGCACTCCAAATCCTGTCTGAAAATTATCACAATTAACATATTGTTCAGATAGTATAAACTAGCCCAAAGACAAGAAGAAAAAAGAAAAACATGTTTTACCTCTGTTGTAAGACTCTCTAGCCCCAACTGATCAAGAACGTACTCACAGCTGTATCAGATTTGTTCCTATGCCTAGACGCTCTCTCTTGTGTTTTTATATTTATACCCCGCCTTTTTTCCTGCAAGGAACCCAAGGCGGCTTATATAATCCTCCTTCTCCTCCTCCTCTCCATTTTATCCTCACAACAACCCTGTGAGGTAGGTTAGGCTGAGAGGCAGTGACTGGCCCAAAGTCACCCAGTGAGTTTCATGGCCGAGCGGGGACTAGAACCCGGATCTCCCGAGTCCCAGTCCAACACTCTAACCAATGCGCCACACTGGCTCTGGGAGTTGGACTTACTTCTAAGTAAACACACATGGAAAGGGTTTACAAGTCCTATTGAAATCAATGGAGCCTACAGTGTGATCCTATGCATAGTTACTCAGAAGCAAATCCCACTGAACTTAGTATATTTAAAAGTGTATATAAAATAATAGAATTCAATCGGACATTCTCAAGGAAGTGTGTTTAGGATTGTACCTTACATTATAGCTGTCATTGAGATCAAATATTGAATCTTCCCAAAACTTTGTCCACAAGTAAGACGTTGGCTACCTTTAATGAGGCTGACAGCGCCATCCTAAACCAGGGATGGGGACTCGGACTCGAGGACTCGGACTCGTGAGTCGGACTGAGTCCCCCCTCTGACTCGACTCAGACTCGAGTCCCAATATTTTTAATGGGACTCGAGACTCGACTCGGGACTTGAGACCAAGGACTCTTCAACATCCCTGGGCTGTGCCAGAAGGAGTGGAGAGGAGCGTGATTGCCGGCGAAGAGCGCATAGGAAGCGAGGTGCGCCGCTGCTCGGCCACTATGGACGGCTACCAGGAGTGCAGCCCCAACAGTGTGTCAAAATTTATTTGATTGATGTGTTGCGTACTTGGGAGAGGCAGAAGAAGGACCTGAGATTACTCTGTGTGGCTGCTCTGAGTGTGTTTCTGGTTCCAGCAAGTTCATCACCAGTGGAGCGGGTGTTCAGTGAGGGTGGAATTGTGATGAGATCTCACCGTTCCAGAATGGGGGCCAAACATTTAGAAAAAATCATGTTCCTCAAATGCAACATGGATAAGTTTTAAGAAGTACAGCAAGTTTATTTTTTAAAATCATTTTTCTAAAATGCAACCTTTCAGACATTTTGGGTTTGGCTGCCTCTGCCTGCCTGTCTGGGGATCCCAGCCTCCTCTGCCTGCCTGGTCTCTTCTTGACCAGTTCAACAGTTGAATTGTCCAAGACAGACGCCTCTGCCTGCCTGCTTTGGGGTTCCCTGCCTCCTCTGCCTGCCTGGTTATTTTGGGTTTTTCTGCCTGGTCTGTTCTTGCCAAAATCAGTTGCAGAGTTTTGAAATAAAAAGGCACACTTGTGCCTATTTTAAACCACACATCTGAAGTAGCCTTATTTTGTTGGGAAAACCCCCCATTGATTTTAATAGGGACTCGTGGAGTCAGCTTTGGGAGTGACTCGTGACTCGTGAGTCACCATTTTGGACCAAGGACTCAGACTCGGACTCGAGACTCGGGTCCAAAGACTCGTGACTCTAACTCGTGACTCGAGACCAAGGACTCTTCAACATCCCTGTCCTAAACACACTTTACTCTGGAGTAAACTCCACTGAAGCACAACTGACTGATTTTCATCTATTTCTTAGCCACCTTTCAAGATCACAGTTTTTCCAAGGTGGCTTCCAGCATAAAATGACGCAACAATCATATTAATAAAATCATATGAAATACAAAACAATTTTAAATAAACCTGGTTACAACAGCTACATGCAATTTCAAAATTGCAGTGAATACCATAAACATTTTCAATGTTCACTTCTGACTTGCATTGGGGTGTCAGTCGCAGCTAAGAACAAATTAACACATTCTCTCAACGAGAAAATCATCTCAGCCCTTTGTTTACAATAATATTATGTCACAAGTATTTTCTTGCTTAAGAGAAGAAAGACTTTTGCCAGGTTCGGCTTCAAGGCTGACGGAGAAGGCCTTGATCACAGTTCAACAGCAGGCCCGTTATGTAAGTAGTAAACCGTTCAACCTCTGCTGGGGCCGTACCACTTCCCAAATTTATTATACAATTAAGTCACGAAGAAGCATTGTTAAAAATACAAGTTTATTCCTTGTTATTTAATTGAAAATATATTTACACTTTAAATATGGTTATAATTAATCCAACCAGGCTGGAGGAGAGATTCATACTGGGGGTTTGCGGTATCTTCCAGTAATACAGTTTTCCTGGGGGGGGGGGAACCCCAGCAATTTGCCTTCTCTGTAAGGGCAAAACACATAGGCCTGACGCCCTTTTAAAAAAAAATGCCTCCCACCGTCTCCCCAATGGAAATAGAATGGTGGGATAGATATCCCTTTAAGACTGATCCTGCAAGACTTTCCTTATAATACAGTGGTTATAAGTTAGTACTCTTTTCTTATTTTAACTTCATGATATTTATTTATTTATTTGTTTATTATATTCATACCCCGCCTTTTTTCCTGCAAGGAACCCAAGGCGGCTGACATAATCCTCCTCCTCCTCCTCCTCCTCCTCCTCTCCATTTTATCCTCACAACAACCCTGTGAGGTAGGTTAGGCTGAGAGTCCGTGGCTGGCCCAAAGTCACCCAGTGAGTTTCATGGCCGAGCGGGGACTAGAACCCGGATCTCCCGAGTCCAACACTCTCACCACTACGCCACACTGGCTCTCACACACCACACTGGCTATGATAGTGTTCACGTATTCTCAGCAGGGGAACGTGTGCTGTTATTAAGGGAGTGATCTTATGGTCCCTGGGCGAGCGTCCCAAGAGCCGTAGGATTCCTCGTGAAACCCCTCCGAGGTCACAGCGCTCCAACCTTGGAAGGGCGAGTCTGACATCCGCCGCGCCCCCCCCCAGACCCCTCCCCTTTGCAGCCGGCATGGAAAGAGCCACTGCCGGCTGCCTCTCCGATGTCGGGAACTCAACCTTGGAGAGGGGGGAAAGCTATTAGGATTCTAGCAGGCCGGAGGAGATGAGCCTGGAGAGGCCAGGATACGAGTTATCCTGAGCCTCTTCCAGCCCCCTTCCTTCCCCCTCCGGAGCTCCCTCGCTAAAGGCGCTGAAAAAGCCCATCTAGCAAAGATACTGCAGATCCGAGGACAGGGAGGTGAAGATCGCCACCCACTGCTCCTCCCAGCCCTGCCAGCTTCAGCCCGCCAGGGTGTTGCCGCCGGCACCAAAAAAGGTGTCCTCTCCAGCAAAGTGATTCGGGGGCCTCAGTGTGTATGCCCTGCCCAATAAACACCCCGATTTGGAGGAGGGAAACCAACTTTATTTGAGGCCCTCAAGTAGGCTCTAGGAGTCTGTGACTCAAATCAAGAGCCCCCTCTCCAGTTTTTCCGGGATCTTTTATACAGCATGGAATCAGATACAGGTTTGCATCACATACAGTCATATTACATACAGTTGCGTAGAAAAACATTCTTATCATGACCTCTCACATACATTCACCAACTTCCTCCGCCCTTCTCTGGTACATACATTTCCTCCTGTTCCTTGTCTATCAGTACAATTCTATCTTGTCCTGTTCTTTGGGAAGTACATGCTTCAGTCTGATGCTAGCACCCCCCTTCCCCCTTGCCTCCGCCTTTCTCTGTACTCACATTACGCACGCGCGCACACACACACACACACACACACACACATTATTTTGCTTTTCCCCTTATCAGTGTCCTTCGTGCACACACACATTCTTTGCCTCTTGCTCTGACAGTCAGGAAATTTTTCCTGATGTTTAGGTGGAATCTAGGTTCCTGTAACTTGAGCCCATTATTCCGTGTCCTGCAAACTGGGATGACCGAGAAGAGATCTTTGCCCTCCTCTGTGTGACATCCCTTCAAATACTGGAAGAGTGCGATCATATCTCCCCTCAGTCTCCTCTTCTGAAGGCTAAACATGCCCAGTTCTTTCAGTCTCTCCTCATAGGGCCTTGTTTCCAGTCCCTTTATCATCCTTGTTGCCCTCCTCTGAACCCTCTCCAGTTTGTCTATGTCCTTCTTAAAGTGAGGTGCCCAGAACTGGACGCAGTACTCAAGATGAGGCCTAACCAGTGCCGAGTAAAGGGGAATTATCACTTCCCGCGATTTGGAAGCTATACTTCTATTAATACAGCCCAAAATTGCATTTGCCTTCTTTGCAGCCACATCGCATTGCTGGCTCATATTCAGTTTGTGATCTACCACAATTCCAAGATCCTTCTCACTTGTAGTATTGTCTTCCTCCGGCCTCTTCAACTTTGCAACTTTAGCAAGCAGTTTCACAGAACAGCAAGAAAGCAGGGGAAACAATTTTACAGAAAGCAGAAAACAAGAATGCAAGATTCTCTAGTCAGGCCTAGCTAAACATTAGAACAGGAGTACAAATTCACATGGTCTGCTCCAACAAGGGCACAGGAAACCCGGAAGCCTCCTAGTTTGGAGCTTCCGAGCGGCAAGGGCACAATGGATAGGATTGCGCCCTAAGAGTTTCATGACGGACAGACATTCAACAGGTGCATCTCCCTTTTTCATGGAGAGCTGAGGGGCAACGCTTGTGCCCTGCGGATTTCTACACGCGGCGTAGGGGCCCGTACCGGGGAAACATATAGCAACACTGCCGATGAGGAGAGTGGGGGGGGTCCAAATCCAAACTGATTAACCCAAAGAGGGCGATATTCAGTCCAGATTAAGTGCTCCAGTAGAGTCGGCGGCACTGCTGGTCACCTGCTGAGGCCCACAGACTGAGGGGGCCCCACTGCCGCCCTTCCCCAGAGCCCCTGAAGCTCTTCCTCCGGGCTGCTGCTGCCTGCCGGCCTGCCCTCGCCTTGCACAGGAGCAGTGACAGGAATAAGGAGGAGGAGCGACATCTTCCACTTGCTTTGCGCGCTCCTCCTAAGCAATTACGCAGATCAGGGATCGGGCCCAGAGACAGAAGGCAAGTGAATGTGACAGTGGCAAAGGGGGAGAGAGGGGGCCCATTCAGAGAGGGGGCGCTGGAGGCGTCTTGTTAGTGCCGCTGCGCACTACTGCTACCACGGCCTTCGGGGGGGGAGGCACAGGCAGTGTTGGGGGGGGGGAGATGGTGCTTTGTTAAGCCCCCCCCCTCCAACATGGAGCTGGCCCCGAGTGTGGATACATGATCTCACTTTTTCTCAATCCAAAACTTTTCGAGGAATAAAAAGCCATGTGCGCCTCCGTTTTTAGTTTAGGGACAACCGCGTTTGTTTCAGCGGTCGGGTGTTTGGGGCACCCCTAGCATAGCTATTAGCAAAGGTGTGGAAGCATCTGTGTGCGATAAACACGGTTTCCGGACCAAAAGCATGCACAGCAGAGAAATCGTTTGTATATTTTTGTGTTCCGTTTATTTAGCCACTAAGTTAAGAAAGGCGGCCTTAAAGAATTTGACAGCAGGAGGAATGGATGCTTCCCAAACTGATTAGACTAATGCAATGTTGCTGCTCCTTGTCAGTTTGGGGAGGGAGGGCCGGCCCACCCCATCTCTTTTTCTCCCCCTCGGCACCCCCCCCCGCGCCCGCCCGCCTGCTGATTCTTCTGATAAATGTCTTTCCACATCAAGGCCTCGAGGAAGCAAACAGCTACTGGAAATACCAAACGTTCTTTCACTCAGTCTTTGAGTGTCTTTGGGGAGTCGGGTCTCAGGAAGCAGCATCCACAGAAAGAGGACCCCGGAGTGTCTGAGACGGGCCTAGCTTCCCGTCAGCGGCCGGGTGAGGTTGGCAAGCAAACTCAAGTAGATACATTATGGGGCCCCCGTTGCGGCTGAGCTTGACCTGACGAGGGGAGGCACCGAGACAGATGGAAAGGGGGGGGGAGAGCCGCTGAGGGGAAGAGCAAGGCAGGGGAAGGAATGCTGCTTCGGGGAAAGCTGCTCGAGCATGTCAGCCGGGGCTGAGCCCCAGGACCTAGTATTTGTGCGCCCGGGCCAGGCTTGTGGTCCCCGGAACGTGCGATGCTGTGACACTGGAAGGGTGGTCCCCATTTGGGCAATGGACCCAAACCAGGAAGAAGAGCACCCCCAAAATGTAGACTCTGGCCTCATCCATCGGCCAGAGAACCAAGAGCCACTGGGAGGCTGCACACACACACACACACACACACCACGCGCGCCTCCCCAGGATCAACATCACGGCAAGGGGGAGACCAGCCTGGCCCCATACATTGGACAAAGAAGGAACAGCTGCAGGGAGCTTGTTTTGCCCTTCCCTGCCAGAAAAAAAAATAAATCTGCAAGAACCTTGGAACTAAGAACTGGTGCCTGAGTTTTGCTTTCTTCCTCCTCCCTCCCAACCCCTTTTCCTTTTGTGTCGTGTCTTTCAGATTGTAAGCCTGAGGGCAGGGACTGTCTGATACATTAATCTTTGTAAACCACTCTGGGAGCCTTTTCTGGCCGAAGAGCGGGGTAAAAAATGCTGTAAATAAATAAATAAAACGACTGGCAACGGTCGATAGAAAGCACGGGTGCAGAAGCTCTTCCAGCCGGAAGAGGCTCTGATGGACTGCATTCCAGGGGGGTGGGGGGACCAAAGGCAAAAGGGGTGGCGCCAAAAAATACCAGCATATTTTAGCAGCTCTTCGTGCCATTAACTAAGCTTTAGGACCACCGGCATTTCAACCCCTTAGAATGGGGAGGAAACTCCACAAAAGCTGGATAACCACCAAATGGCTGGTGGTCAGTGGAAAGGGGGTGGGAGAGGAAAAGAGGGGGTGGCCATCCTGGGAACCAAAGCGGGCCACGTTTAGGGGGCGGTGGACTTCTGGGTAACCCCAGAGGGCTGGATCTCTACCCCAGATATAAAATATATTGCAAAATAACAATGATCCACCGGGCATGGTGGTTTCTTCCTGTCATATCTCTTCTGCTCTGCCACCCTCAGCTGACTGAAGGTCCCCCTGTTCCTTTAAATGAGCCCACCCTTTCGCCCATGCTGCCCCTCGTGCCTGGCTGGGACTCCCTTCCATACGCCCACAGATCTCCTGCTCCTTGAAATGACGCGCTGTCCGTCCTCCTTTACTGCCGTGGCAGCATCCCAGGCACCCAAGGTCCCTGGGAAATGTGATTTTCCCAGGGCACCTGTGGGCCAAGGTGGGCCTTGCTGTTTGCCCCCGATGGTTGCTGCTTCCAGTCAACTGTGACTTCAGAGGCAAACAGCCATTGTGGGGGCGAACGGAGAACGGTGCTGCTGTGGGGTAACTTCGGCAGGGAAACCAACCAGCACAGGGCCCCCAACCTGGTGTTGGAGGATATTGGGAGAAGGAGTCGGTCCTATACTGGTTAGGACGAAGCAGAGTTTCCCCCCTTATGCGCAGCCTGGTTATTGAAACCACTTATCCCCACGTGGGTTGCTAAACCCTTGCTAAAAAGGCTCTTAAAAGGAAACGGATTGTCTATACAAGGTTAAAAACTAATAAAGACATTTATTAGTTTTACTTACAGTCCATTTATTCATAGATGCAGGATGCATATAGGCAGGTTAGAGTCTTTGGTGTTAAGAGTCTGCTTCATGGGAGGTCACTGACTGGAAGCCAGCTCAGACTGTGCGTCCATCAGGTTGGAGAGGCAGAGAGAGCGAGGGATGTATGAGAGCTTCCCGACGGACACAAGTGAGGCTTGAACTGGGCCTGCTCGTGTCTGCATGGGCTCTCCACCTCCCACGCTGGTCCCGTCGCGTCACTTCCGGCGCAGCGGAAGTGACGTGATGGGACCCTGCTCCGTCGCACTGGACCCCCACGCTCTGTTTTTGGCGGGGGGAACCAGGGCAACGCGGCTGTTTGCCCTAGTTCCCCCCGCCAAAAACAGAGCGTGGGGGTCCAGCGGTGGCGGCGGCAGAGACGACAGCGGAGGAGGAGGCGGAGACGACAACGGCGGCTGGCGGGTGCAGCAGGAGGTATGGCGGCGGCAGCGGCAATGGCAGGGGGGTCCGGGGGGGTCCGCCGGCGGTGGCGGCACGAGCGGCACCGCATGAGCGGCGCAGAGAACACTCCGCGTCGCTCAGAAAAGCGGGATCGGGCTGCTGCCGCAGCGGAGGTCCAAGCCACAGAGAACTTCGGGCCCAGGTAGGGCCCGAAGTACATCCCGAGAGAGAGGCAGAGAGGCCGGAAGTAGGGAGGAGGGCTTACAAAACATGCACCCTGGGGATTGTTCAGTTAACCCGTTCCTCCCACTGTAACTAGTGGTTGCATTACCTCGTTGAGTTAAGCAGGCAATATTACAGTTTCCATCACCTGGTTCAGGAGCGCGGTACTGGATTGATGCCCCCCAGGACAGCTTTTCCTGTGACAACACATTTTTAAAATGCATGATTAACATTCCCCATGTTGTTTGGTTGTCCGAAGCCTTTAGTCTTCACTTGGGTCCTGTGGAAACTACATGTCCCAGGGCACCTTGACGCATGCTCAGCGGCCTTCTAGAGGCAAGAAGACCTGGGGCGTGTCATTTCTAAGGCACCCAATGCTCATAGCATGGGCCTAGGCATCCTGAAAAACTTTCCCAGAGTCCCTTGCACCTGAACACAGCTACGGCCCTGTGGCTATGCCCATGTTTTGGCTCCGGGGGGGGGGGGGAGAAGCCGTTACAGCAGGGCTCTCCAACCTTGGGTCCCCAGATGTTGCTGGACTACAGCTCCCAGGATCCCTTGCCATTAGCCATGCTGGCTGGGTATGCTGGGAGTTGTAGGCCAAAAACATCTGGGGACCCAAGGTTGGAGAACACTGGCTTACACTGAGGCCTTTCCCCACCACCCAGCAGGCACCATGAAGGCCGAGAATGCCTTCCCCAATGTGTTACCCTCCAGGGTTTTTGGGACAGATGTGAATGGGATTGCAGCTCCCATCATCCCTGGCCATTGGCCAGTGGCAGCTGCGAGTTGTAGTCCAAGATTTCTGCAGGAAGCCATATTGGGGAAGGCTGATTTAGGGGAACAGAAAGGGGTACTAAGGCAGTGTTCAGGGCAGGGGCGGACAACTGCAGGAGGTCCAAGGACTGTTTTCACCTCCTGGATCCCCCCACTAGCCACACACACCCTGTGGGCACCAATAATACTAATAATAATAATAATAATAATAATAATGGTATCTGCAGTGGTGAAGGGCCAGCAAAGCTAATGTTGACCCTTTGGGCACCAAAAAAAAATAAAAAATTACTGGGAGGCAGTGGGGGCTGCATGCTACCCACCCTGGAGTTAGGGGCTCACAGCGGGCGGGTTTGGATGACACATTAACCCACACTACGGCACAAGCCACAAGGGCGGGCCAATTGCCCGTGGCCCCACGATGTGCCCGACAGACAATCGGGCACATCGTGGGTCTGTGCCCACCTCCTGCCGCCTCCTTCGGTCCTCTCCCGCAGGTATCCCAGGAGACACTGTGGGAGGAACGGGTTTCCCCCCCCTTCCCTGCCACTGCGGTGGGGATCAGGAAAGCGCCAGGGATCACCTCGCTAGCTATTCAGTCGGCTGCAATGATCTCCGCTCCCTGCTGCCACAGCGAGCCTGCGGAGTGGGGGGAAGCCTCTGACAGCTGCCCCCCGAGTGCCGCTGGGGCACTTGGGGGGTGGTTGGCACAGTGGTGCCCGCCTGCTAGGTGCTTGGCAAGAGCAGCAAGGGGATTTTGCCGCTCCTTGCCAAGCAGCTCGCTTGTAGCTGGGCTTGACCCAGGATCGGTCGGGCCATCTGGCTTCGGGGTCGATACGACAACCCATCATGGGTAAACACACACAAACGTGAACAGGATTTCAGGGGATGTGATGGGTGGAGGCTTTCAGACCCTGTTCTGCTTCTCCGGAGATTGTCATTGGGAGCACAGCGGGGCCTGAGTTCAGAACTGGGCTCACAAATAAATAAATCATTTAATGAATAAAGCCAGAGATATTTCTCAGATTACCGAAAAACTTTTCAAGCCCAATTCTGAACTAAACCGGGAGAAATGTGCCCAGCAAGCTCCGCCTGGCCTGGCGTCCTTTCTCCAAGCATCTGTGCAGCACCCCAGCTGCCCCCGCCTAGGTCAGCTGTAGTCGTCCTCAGTGCCCGGGGTAGCGGAAAACGATTCACAGGCCCCGTTTGAGTGATAGCCGGGGGTGTTGATTGGTTATTTATCTGGCTTTGATTTCTTGCATTTACAGACTCCCTGCTCGGCGGTCCATAATGTCATAGTTTAATATTTATGAAGTGCCAAGCGTTCCATAGATACCGGGCGCCGGGGCCAGATCGTTGCAGCTCTCCATTAGGGATTCGAGGGGAGAGAGACACGGGGCGTATGGGAACAGCCTTTGCGCTCCTGCATTCCAGAAGGTGTAAATGTTTTCCGCTTTGTGACTGGCCCCCGGGAGAGAAACGTCAGGACTTCAGCGGAGGCTGCACTTCAAAGGTATCTCTTCGAGTCGAGCTCAACGGCTCTGCCTATTTCTGCTTATTACAATTTATATGCTGCCATCGCCGTACAGCAGTGCTTGGCGGAGTAACGGGCACCCCGCAAAAGAAAGGTCTCTGCCCCCAAAGAGCTCACAATCGAGCCAAGCCGAAATTTCTTACCCAAATTATTTTGAGCAAAAGTGGGAGCATTCCCAGGTGGACTAAAGCTTTTGAGAAATAGACAACCCTGGTTTAATGTTCTTGTTGCTGCTGCAGCCGCTTGTCAGGTGGTCCTGGCGGCAGTGGCGATGCTCCCAGGAATCCTGGCACTTGGGAGGTGCAGGTTTTTTTTCCTCTTACCATCAGGTTAGAGTGAAAAAAGGAGAGTTGGAATGCTTTATGGTGACACTGGATGGTGAGGGTCAAAACTGATTAATGTAAGGAGATGCCTGTTGCACATCCTTGTGGATGCAACTGGATCTTATGCGTGTTTACCGAGATTAAGTCCCATTGTGTTCAACACAGCTTACCCCAAGTAAGTTTGCACAGCTTGGGGGGCGGGGGGCGGGAAGAGAACTTGAGAAATCTCCAGCAACATCAAGTAGGCCGCTCAACAAGATCCGCCACGGATGGCCTTCTCCCTGCTCCATCAGCCAGAGAAACCAGGCTGGACTGGGGACTAGGAGGAGGGCCTTTTCTGTGGCAGCCCCCAATTTATGGAACTCTCTCCCCAGTGACCTCCGCCATGCCCCTTCCATGATTAGCTTCCGCAGGGCATTAAAAATGTGGCTTTTCAGGCGGGAATATGGGGTGGGTTAGGATTTTTAATTGTTTTATACTCTGTGTGTGTGTGTGTGTGTGTGTGTCCCTGTATTTTATTGCATTGTACATCGCTCAGAGTGGCCGGATGTCTGGCCAGATGGGCGATTCATAAATATAATAAATAAATAAAGCCAGCTACCAAGAATGGGGACAACTTCTCTGGGGAAATGAAGACAAACGCATCTCAGACCAAGGCACTCTATTTCAGCAGTGGCAATCCAAATATGAACGCACGTTTCTCTTCAAACAGATGTGATACATTTGCAAACAGGATTCTTTGCATAGTATATGGGAATTGCTTGATTTGGAGATCGTGTGGATTAGCATTTGGGAGTCAACCTTTTTATTCTTCTCTACACTGGGTTGGATCCAGGACCTGCCCTTCCTCGGGAAGGTCTCTCTGCCTGATTTTTTAGGGATCCCCCTCCCCTTGCAGCATAGCTCCCCCATTCAACAGGGTCTCCTGACTCTCAGGGTAGCATTTTCAGGAGGCAGGAGGGGCTGACATGGGAAGGTGGGGGCAGGGAAGTCCACTTCTGCCAGCCTCCGTTGACCCAGCTTGAATCTGAATCCAGCCCAATGCCTGCTGTTCTTCTTTCAGATTGTGGTTATCATAAAACGTGGGAACAGCCCTTTGGGATCAGACCAAAGTTCCGTCTAGCCCAGTGTCTTGTTTCCAAGAAGGACCTCAAGGCAACAACACCCATCTGCCATCTTTGCTCCCAGCAGCTGGCATTTAGAGGTACCGCTGCTTCTGAACTGGAAGGTTTCACATGGCCATCATGACCAATCACCATTTGTAGACCACTCCCTCTCCATGAACTAACTGATCCCCTTTTAAAGCTATCTAAGCTGGTGGTCACAGCTACATACTTTGCCAGTGAGTTCTAGAGCAGTGATGGCGAACCTTTTTGAGCCCGAGTGCCCAAACTGCAACACAAAACCAACTTATTTATTTCAAATTGCCAACACTGCAATTAAACCTGAATACCGAGGTTTTAGTTTTAGAAAAACAACTCATACAGTTGTCCGAACTAATTTACATCTTTTGTCTTTAAAGAAAGACACAGTAACAGAGCTTTCAATGAGACAAACAGTTTTTTGTTGGGAAAAAAATCAACTCAAAAAATTATTATAGTACTAGTACATTGTACACATAGCCTGAAGGGAATTTATACAAACTTTTAAAATAATTAGGCACATGTATTTTTGGATAAGGGATTCTCAACTTGTAATATGATTATATGCCAGACTGAAATTGTATGGGGCAAGCTTTACTCCGGGTCCTTTCCCTGCTTCTACAGGTGTCGGATTAGTAAAAGTAAAAGTCAACCTGTACTAGGATGAGCAAGATAAACAAGAAAACTAAACGTGCTTAACACATTTTAAACACTTTATGTCTTGGACTGCAAACACTGCATTAGGTAAAAGTTTGCATTGGGCATGCTTTTGCACAATTAATGTGATTTTTGCTATTGCATGCATGCTGATAATTTGTCAAACCTTGGCTCATACTCCGTTAGTTTGAGAGCAACACATGCAGCACTCAGCTCAACTGTTAGGGCTTTACATCCAAGCCATGCTCTGTGCATCATTCTTCAAAATCTTTTAAATGTGATAACAATGTAGAAAAGAATTCTGTAACAGGAATTCTAAAATAAAATCATTCTATTCCACACTGTGAGAAAGAACATTAGTGTTTTGCAGAAGGAGATGGTCTTTTCGCGATCTGGTGACCAATGGCTCGAGTGCCCACAGAGAGGTCCCTGCGGTGTCAGCTGTGGCACGCGTGCCATAGGTTCGCCATCACTGTTCTAGAGGCTTTTCACTGTGTGGAAAAAAAGGCGTTGTTCTGTCCGTCCTGAATAAAAAGCCCATCCGCATCACCCTGAGTTCTAGCACTATGAAAGCGGAGAAAAACGTCTGTCTCTCTCTCTCTCTCTCTCTCTCCACATCAGCTTATAAACCTCTATCTTGTTTCTACGCACCATCAGGGCTGCACCCATGTCTGGTTTAAAGATAAAGAAACCTAAGTAGGGAGAACAAAGGTAGGGAAGTTAGCAACACCCGGGCAGCGGCCTGAGCAGCGAGCTCAGAGGTCAGCAGATCACCGTTTTCCCTACGGGGGGGTGGGGTGAGATGCACTGCATTTCCAGTTAAACCAGGGGTGCTGAACTGCAGGCCCACGGACAAAATCTGGCCCACCTGGGGTCCCAATCCGGTTTCCTCACCCCTTTCTCCTGTCCCACCCCACTTTCCTCTCAACCTCCGATGGGCGGTTTCCCAGCTTTTGTACATTATATCCCATTCTACAAGGTGGGAAAGCCTCTCCTGACATTTGTTGCTGGCAGCAAGAGCTTTAACCGAAAATCGGCTGGGTTTTTGGTGTTCTTTGGGCCCACCCTTTCTGCCTGCAGCCTCCAAGAGCTTCTCCAAAATGGAGTTCAGGCCGAAAGAGGTTTGACACCTGATGTAAAAAAATGATTGTGTTTCATCTGTGTTTCATAGAGTGTAGTCGGAAGGAGCCTATACAAGGCTATCGAGTCCAACCCCCTGCTCAATGCAGGAGACTAGAGGAGGGGGGTCTCCCATCCAAGTAATTGTTACTAATTTTGCATCTACATCTACAAATTAGCATATGCAAATCTCTACCCTCTTTCCTCATGTTCCCCCCACCCCACCCCCCGGCAATGCATTTCCTCCGTGACCCCCGGAAATGACACCCCCCCTACCACACGCTCGCATTCTCACGCATGCTAGTCTCAGGGACGGTGCTTTGCCCTCTCGTCACGTCAGTGAGTTCGGTTGCCCTTTTCTGCACAGGTCTTTGGTGAAACGCGACACGCACAGATCCGATCTGGGCTTAAGGGTCAAGCCAAAGTCTTCAGAGAAAAAGGAAATGTTGAGGAGTCGCTTGAAGGAAGGCGAGAGGGAGGGGGGGGGAGACGTGGTGGCACCATGTAGACCGGGCAAGGAGGAGTAAATACACGGCCCCTCTCCAGCCCTGGCCCTGTCCACACCCCATTTTATGCCTTCCCCCCCCCTTGCTATAAATATGCTTTTTGAGGGCCCCGTTTATCAGCTCGCACCGCTATCGAGTGGGCGCTGCTCGTGACAGGCTGGAATTGACTTGTATGATATTGGAATTACTATCGATTGCTTCGGCACTGAGCGAGCGACGTGACGAGCTGTGCGACTGGATTCGGGGGACTGGCTTTCCACGGCACTGTCCAGGGTTCTTTTTCCTCTTCCCAAGCCCTTCCTTCCCCCCCCCCCCCGCCTGCCTTCCTCCCCTGTATGGGTTACAGAGACAGGCGCTGCCTTCTACAAATCTTACGCTGGCTCAGCTTGTCTGAGTGTGGAAAGCTAAGCAGGGTCAGGCCTGGTTGTTACTTGGATGGGAGACCCCCTCCTCTAGTTTCCTGCATTGAGCAGGGGGTTGAACTCTATGGCCTTGTAGGCCCCTTCCAACTCTATGATCTATGAAATCTATGAAATCCCTGGTTCTGAGTGGGCCTGGGACGGCCTTCCGGCAACCTGGTGCCCTCCACATGTGTGGGACTACAAGGCCCATCCTTCCCAGCCAGCAGGGCCATTGGCTGACCTGGGACCATGGCTGATTCCGAACAGGAGGGTGAGCTTGTCCAATAAAATATTGTCACCCCCTGGACTCAGTCATAAAAAGGCGAGATGCTTTTGTCGGAGTTAACAAGGACCCCGGCTTTCTTTTCTTATAAACAGGATCTGCTGTGTATCCGAATCAATGCTACATCCCAACTTGCAGTGCGGGGAACTATTAGGTCTATGGTGGCACATCTACCACTGTCACGCCCCACAGAGAATTTTGGTTGGGTCCACATTTTTAAGACAGTTGAAATGCCTCTCCTAAGGTTTAGTTACTGGCAGGAAGAGATGGCACATTTGGCTCCACCCCTTTTTGCTTTTAGCCACACCCACCACTGGAATGGGAGCCGAGCTCCTCTGAAATGGAATTCTGCTCTTGGGCTAAAAGAAGTTCTGCATCAGAGGGTGGAAATCTCTCCCCAAACCTGGAATCGTGCAAATATTTTGCCTTTTTAAAAATTCTCTTGACACTGATATTTTCTCAGACTGATGCTGCTGCTGCTGCTACTGCTTCGACCCTATTCTTCTCCCTGGCTGTTGCTTTTTCCTCCTTCATGGATGTCACATTGGTGTCCTCACCCAGTCGGGGTGATGAATCATAGAATCATAGAAAATCATAGAGTTGGAAGGGGCCTACAAGGCCATCGAGTCCAACCCCCTGCTCAATGCAGGAATTCAGGTCAAAGCATCCCTGACAGATGGCCGTCCAGCTGCACCTTGAATGCCTCCACAGTGGGAGAGCCCACGTTACATAGCCTATCAGTGACATGCCCCCTGCTGGAAGACTCCTCCTGGAAAGGATGAGCTGGAGGACCAGGGCCACCGGTCACCAGCAACGCCCAGGATCTGCCAGGAGCCCAGGAGGAGCCCAGGTTCTCAGGGGTGGCAACCGTGAGGGCATCACCTATGAAGGACGAAGGCTCTGCCTCAGGGGTGGAGGCAGAGAAGCTCCCACAAGCCCACGGCAAGAGACGCCGCCTGGAACTCAGAAGGAGTGCCAGACTGAGCCAGAGGCCTCCTCGTGAGAAAAGGCCTACTTGCACGTAGGGGGGCCCTTGCTCACGAGGAGGACCTTTTCAGTTGCAGTCACTGGCAGCTCACAGCTGAGGCTGAGGTGTGGCTCTGTGTAAAAACTGCAGTGCGAGGCTGAGAGAGTTGCTGGGAATAATGTTGGCCAGACTTTGTTGAATCCCGCCTCCCTCGGCTCTGGACTGTTTCCATGACTGATGATTCCTGGCATGTACTTCTGGACTTGAACGCTGACTCTCCTTCTGCCTGTTTCTTGTCTGCTGTGTTGCCTTGGGACCTTGTTGCCTGGACCGTTGAGGTCTTTGCCTTTGCCTGATCCCCGTTTGTGCTGACTATCTTGGAACTTTTGGACTGTTGAACCTGCCAGGCCAGTGTTCTCCAGCCTTGGGTCCCCAGATGTTTTTGGCCGACAACTCCCAGCATGCCCCAGCCAGCTACGCTGGCTGGGGCATGCTGGGAGTTGTCGGCCAAAAACATCTGGGGACCCAAGGCTGGAGAACACTGGGCTAGGCTCATTCTCTGGAAATGTGACAATCAGGCAATCCCATCATAACCAGCCAGCATGCCAATAATCAATAAATAATAATAATAATAACAACTGCTTCCTCCGGTCCTGATCTGCTGGAACAAAACACAAAGTAAACCCACATACACACAAGGGTTTGCCAGCCCTGATTTAAAGAAGGAAGAAAGAAATACTCTCTGTGCATGTGCAGTTTTGCATTTTAAACTCGGTGCATGCTGCCATCATGACTACAGGATGCCGCCAAACACATCTCTTTCGGAATAAGCACCATTTTGTTGTAGAAAAGTATGATATATTTTAAAAGTGAAAAATAATAAAAAAGAGTATTTGTAACCATGTATGTGCAGTCATGGGGGGGGGAGGAGCTGGAGGGAGCCTGGGCTTTGGCCCCGAGGTCCAGCCCTACCTGCATCACTGCTGGGAATGAATAAGAAGTAACGATTGGATTCAGGGATGGGGACTCGGACTTGGGGACTCGACTCGTGAGTCCGACTGAGTCCCCCCTCTGACTCGAGTCCCACTCGAGTCCCAATAATTTATGTGGAACTCGAGACTTGACTCGGGACTCGAGCCCAAGGACTCCGCCACCGCCGCCGCCGCCGCCGCCACCCTCACCTCACCTCACCTCCGCCACCGCCGCCCTCGCCTCTGCCACCTCAGCCGCCCGCTGCCGCCGCCACCGCCCTCACCTCCTCCTCCTCCGCCGCCGCCGTCGACCTCGTCGCCATCGCCGTCGCCATCACACACAGCACGCCGCATCACGCCGCCAGCGCTGTCGCTCTGTTTTTGGTGGAAGGAACCACAGCAACCCCGCCAAAAACAGAGCGACGGTGCTGGCGGCGTGACGCGGCGTGCTGTGTGCGATGGCGACGGCGACGGCGATGGCGACGAGGTCGACGGAGGAGGAGGAGGAGGAGGAGGAGGAGGTGAGGGCGGCGGCGGCAGCAGAGGCGAGGGCGGCGGAGGTGAGGTGAGGGCGGCGGCGGCGAGGTGAGGGCGGCGGCGGCGGAGATGAGGTGAGGTGAGGGCGGCGGAGGTGGAGGTGAGGGTGGCAGCGGTGGCAGCAGGCCCATGGAGGGAGCAGGAGGGTCTCCGCGGGAGGAAGGGCAGCTCTTCTTCCTCTCGCGGAGACCCTCCCGCTCCCTCCATGGGCCGCCGCTTTGGGAGTGACTCGGGACTCGACTCGAGTCACCATTTTGGACCTCAGACTCTAGACTCGACTCTAGACTCGGGTCCAAAGACTCGGGACTCGACTCGGGACTCGGGACCAAGGACTCTTCAACATCCCTGGATTGGATTGTTGCACATTGTAACGCTTTGGATGCGTCACAGACACTTCTGACACCCCAGGAGGAAGCAACGTGAGTTACATGGAGTGGAGGGAGGGGTGAACAACGTGGGGGCAGAGGGCTCACGATTCCTGAAAGTGCCAAGGATAATGGCAAAGAAAGAAAGGCGCGCGCGCGGGGAGCGTCTATTGACTGATGTGCATTTCTCAGTCTGAACTGCCCCGTCCCTCAGCAGAGGCAGCTGTTGAACAGCGGCTCGCTCTCTGCTCCTGCTGCCACGTCCTTTGTAAGGTAGTCAAAAGCGCAGATTGGAAGGCAGACGTCGTGCACCGATCAGCAGCAATAGGGCAGCAATTATCAGGTTTTTTAATTTGCTTTTAAGGGGACGTGTTCCATAGGGTCTTTGGAGAGCAGCTTTATAACGCTGCCTCCCCAGATATGATCAAAGGTCTGTCTGGTCCAGAATTCAGGTTCCCACAGAGGCCATCCATCCAGACTAGGGAAAAATTGGTTCCGTTACCTGATTCCACACGTTCAAACCACTGTGTCTGGGGTGCAGAACCTCAAGCACAGGGCCAAATCTGGCCCTCCGAGGCTGCCCAAATGGCCCCATCCCCTTCCCTTCACCACACCCCCTTTTCACCAACCACCAGTCGTCTGGTGGTTTCCTGACTTTTGTGCAGTTTCCCCACGCATTCTAAAAGGTTGCAGTGCCTCTCCGAAGGCTTCGTTTCTGGCAGTGGGAGCTTTAACCTAAAGTATGCTGGTGTTTTGGCCACGCCCCTTTTGCCTTCAGCTCCACCCACCACTCAAATGCGGCCTTCTAGAGCTTCTCTGAAATGGAATCCAGCCCTTGGGTTGAAAGAGGTTCTGCAGTCCTGCACGATTTATTTATCACTTATTGATATGAAACGGGAGGGACCAACATCATGTAGCCTTTACTCAGCTCCGATGTGAGTTTGATGGACACAATGATGCTACAGGGTAGATTCCAAGGTATTCCAATGAAAGATTATGTATATGCGGCAACTCTGCAACAGAAGATTTGGCACACTATTTACTTGAATGTCATATATATTCAAAATGTAGAAAACATTATCTATCTTTATTTCTGATACGCATGAGAAACTGGACAGTGAAGGATAAACTGTTCTTTCTCTTACATGGTTCCAACTACTTTGTGTCGCAGAGAGTTGCTCTCTTTGCTCTCAGAGCAGCCAACATAAGGAAAAAAGAATTGGAAAAACGGATCGGCTAATAGATTTTATTAAACGTTTTAATATGCAAGGGGTTTTATATTGTTGGTTTTATCAAGTGTTAGTCTCAAACTATATTGTATGTATGTATTGTATATCATTTGACAATTTTAATGTAAAGTTTTAAAGCCAATGTGCCAGTGGCATAGTGTGGCATAGTGGTGAGAGTGTTGCACTGGGACTTCGGAGATCCGGGTTCTAGTCCCCGCTCGGCTATGAAACTCACTGGGTGACTTTGGGCCAGTCACTGACTCTCAGCCTCACCTACCTCACAGGGTTGTTGTGAGGATAAAATGGAGAGGAGGAGGATTATGTAAGCCGCCTTGGGTTCCTTGCAGGAAAAAAGGCGGGGTATAAATATAATAAATAAATAAATAAATTTTAATATGATATTTCTAATTATAACGTATGACTTTTAATTCTGATGTAAAGTTTTCTTTCCAATGTTTGTTTGTTTTAATGTTTATTTGTTTTTGTTTTTTGAAATGGTCGGAAGACTTATTCAATAAAGTTATTCATTCATTCACTTATTTTACTTATCTGTATTTGTATACCACTCCACCTCAAGCAGACTCTGGAGCAGTGAACAATAAAAAGACAAAAACAGATAAAAGAAACAAAAACAATACGCTGAGAACAAACTAAAATTACATGGGTAATTACGATGAAAACCAAAGCTCAGTTATCCTTCAAAATTTGCACTGCTCTGGATTTTGCAATGGAGTTCTCCAATCAAACTACATGTGCAACAGAGCATATATTAGGGGGAATTAGCTGAGCATTGGAGGCTCTGTGTTACAATGGTTCTGGCTCTACCTGCAGGGTCAATTTCAGACAGTAACGCTAGGTGACTATTCCTCGGCTCCTTCGCAACTGAGCTACAGGGCGCCATCTTGTCCCCAATGTTGTATAACATTTGTGTGAAGCTTCTGGGAGTGGTCATTATTTTATTTTATTTTATTTGTTATATTTATACCCCGCCTTTTTTCCTGCAAGGAACCCAAGGCGGCTTACAGAATCCTCCTCCTCCTCTCCATGTTATCCTCACAACAACCCTGTGAGGTAGGTTCGGCTGAGAGTCAGTGACTGGCCCAAAGTCACCCAGTGAGTTTCATGGCCGAGTGGGGACTAGAACCCGGATCTCCCGAGTCCCAGTCCAACACTCTCACCACTACGCCACACTGGCTCTCCAGGTCATTAGGGGATCTGGAGGGCCATTACCATGCCGACTATACTCAACTCTTTCTCCCTGTGACATCTGAATCAGTTGAGGCTATGCAAGTCCTGGATCTGTGCCTAGACTCTGTGACTCTGGACAAGCGCCCAAATCCTGGCAAGACAGAGGCCCAGTGGGTGGGTGGTTCCCAAGGCCAGAAGATAAGCTTTTGCGTGTTCTGGATCTGGTTGTATTTCCTCTGAAAGATCAAGGTCATCGTCCGGGAGTACTGCTGGATCCATCTCTGTCTCTGGAGTGGCCAAGTGGCCACGGCAGCTCAGGGTGCCTTTGGTCAGCTTCATCTGGTATGCCAGCTATAGGATCTCCTGGACAGGGATAACTTGGCCCCAGTGGTACAGGTGGTGCGAGTAACCTCGAGACTAGATTACTGCAATGCACTCTATGTGGGGCTGCCCTTAAGGCTGGTCTGGAAGCTTCAGCTAGTGCAAAATACAGCAGCTTGGCTGTTGCCAGGGGCTGCCCCTTTTCAGCATGTAACACCTTTGCTGAGGGAATGCATTGGCTCCCTATTTGCTACTGGGCCAGGTATAAAGTTTTATCATTGGTGTGTAAAGCCCTAAACAACTTGGGACCAGGATATTTGGGAGAGCGCCTTCCGTCTTACCATCCTGCTCAGTCACTGAGGTCATCGGATGAGGGCGTTTCCTGGTGGTTCTGCATGGACCTGCAGTCCGTTTGGAGTACACTCGGAGCAGAGTCTTCAGTGTGGTGGCTCTTTTTCTGTGGAACTCCCTGCTTCTTGATGTCAGACAGGCACCGATGCTGTTTTGTTTTCAGTGCTTGCTGGAAACATTTTTATTTAAACAAGCCTTCCCTGATTGACAGTTCTAGATAATGTAATCTGATTTAAAATATTTTAATTCTGTATATTGATTTTCCCCCCCCCTCTTTCTTTTTATTGTTCACCACTCAGGAATATTGTCAGATATAGAGTGTTATATAAATCCTGTTAAATAAATAAATTCAATAATTCATTGTATTAGGAAATGCGCTTCCATTAAATGTGCATATTTGGCAAAAGTGCATACAAAAATGCAAGTGTTACAAGTGATATGCTCAAAAATGCTTGTGAATTTTCATGTAAGCTTTTAGTTCAGAATGAACAGAATTTAGGACTGGAGAAATTCTCAAATTTCGAGACAAACTGAATTTAAGATAAGAAAAATTAGAAGCCGAGAGAAGAACCCAAAATTGAAAGATTCGTCCATCCCTAGATGACATTACGGAATCTTCACCCTGGCCAATAAGAGGGAACTCTGTGAGCAAAGCAAGAGGAATGTTGGAGACGAGCGGGGAAGATTAAAAAGAAAAACAACAACCCTGAGAAATTTAAGAAGGCCAAGGTGGATGAGTGTGAGAAAGAGGAAAAAAGATTGAGCCTGAGAGAGAACATGTTAAAATGAATATAAAACAGCTATAGGTTGGAGCCTAGACATTGACACTGAGGGCAGGTCAACTACTAGCCATGATAACTAAATGGAGCACCAGGGACAACCTGGTTCAGAATACAGATGCTGGAAACAAAGAACAGGGGCAAGCCAGATGTTTCCAGGAAGCCCACAGGGTGCCCTGACTGTTGGCTTCCCAGAAGCATCTGGCTGGCCACTGTTGGAGACAGGAAACTGGGCTAGATAATCCGTCAGGGCTCTTTGCCTGTTCTGCTTTCTCATTTTCTTGCCCTCCCTTCTTCCCTATTTTTAGGAATGATTCCTTAAGGACTAGGAACTTAATACATTCGATCAGGTGGCTTTCCAAGAGCAGTTGACATTATGGATGAAGATGAAAGAGACTTGGATTTCTGTAACAGCTTGCTTGGAGGCTGGATGGGCTATTGATTGAGGAGGAAACTCTCCACTCCTCCGCTGTGGCCTGAGGATTAATTTATGTTTGTCGAGAGAACCCTAATTAAGTCTCTTTAAGAGAAAGTTAACTTTAATGCGGCCAAGTAGCTGGGATGATTTGGACACCGAAGAGAAATGGCAGGGGGGGTGCTCTTGCGGTGAGTTTTCCTCTCAAGACAAAGCTATCGTTGGCAAAGTGAAAATTTCGGAACAGGAAAGGAATTAGGAGATGGTCACTGAGGAATGATGAGGAAATTGTGAGCCAGTGTGGCGTAGTGGGTTAGAGTGTTGGACTGGGACCTGGGAGAACCGGGGTTCTAGTCCCCACTCGGCCATGACGCTCACTGGGTGACTTTGGGCCAGTCACTGACTCTCAGCCTAACCTACCTTGCAGGGTTCTTGTGAGGATAAGATGGAGAGGAGGAGGAGGATTATTATGTGAGCCACCTTGTGTTCCTTGCAGAAAAAAAGGTGGGATTGTAAATATAATAAATAAATAAATAAAATTGTTGTCGTTTTTAAGCTGCAGCTAGCAAATATTCTTTATTTCCGTGTTTGAGCTCAGGCATTGCTATTTCAATGGCCAGCTTCTAAGGCAGTGTTCTCCAACCTTGGGTCCCCAGATGTTTTTGGCCTACAACTTCCAGCATGTCCCAGCCAGCTACACTGGCTGGGGCATGCTGGAAGTTGTAGGCCAAAAACATCTGGGGACCCAAGGTTGGAGAACACTGCTCTAAGGCAAGGGGGATGAACCTCACTGAGGTACTTCATAGAATCATAGAATCATAGAAAAGTAGAGTTGGAAGGGGCCTACAAGGCCATCGAGTCCAACCCCCTGCTCAATGCAGGAATCTAGGTCAAAGCATCTCTGACAGATGTCTGTCCAGCTGCACCTTGAATGCCTCCAGAGTGGGAGAGCCCACGACCTCCCTAGGTAGTTGATTCCATTGTCTTATTGCTCTGACAGTCAGGAAATTTTTCCTTATGTTTAGGTGGAATCTAGGTTCCTGTAACTTGAGCCCATTATTCCGTGTCCTGCAAACTGGGATGAACGAGAAGAGATCTTTGCCCTCCTCTGTGTGACATCCCTTCAAATACTGGAAGAGTGCGATCATATCTCCCCTCAAGTCTCCTCTTCTGAAGGCTAAACATGCCCAGTTCTTTCAGTCTCTCCTCATAGGACCTTGTTTCCAGTCCCTTTATCATCCTTGTTGCCCTCCTCTGAACCCTCTCCAGTTTGTCTATGTCCTTCTTAAAGTGAGGTGCCCAGAACTGGACGCAGTACTCAAGATGAGGCCTAACCAGTGCCGAGTAAAGGGGAATTATCACTTCCCGCGATTTGGAAGCTATACTTCTATTAATACAGCCCAAAATTGCATTTGCCTTCTTTGCAGCCACATCGCATTGCTGGCTCATATTCAGTTTGTGATCTACCACAATTCCAAGATCCTTCTCACTTGTAGTATTGTTGAGCCAAGTGTCCCCCATTCTGTAACTCTGCATTTGGTTTCCTCTCCCTAGGTGCAGCACTTGGCATTTATCCCTATTAAATTTCATTCTGTTGTTTTCGGCCCAGCGCTCCAGCCTATCGAGGTCACTTTGAATTTTGTTTCTGTCTTCCAGAGTATTAGCTGTTCCACCCAACTTTGTGTCATCTGCAAATTTGATAAGCATTCCCTGTACTTCCTGATCCAAGTCATTAATAAAAATGTTGAAGAGCACCGGGCCCAGGACCGAGCCCTGTGGTACCCTGCTCGTTACCTCTCCCCAGTTTGAGAAGGAACCATTGATAAGCACTCTTTGAGTCCGATTCTGTAGCCAATTGTGGATCCACCTGATAGTTGTTCCATCTAGCCCACTCTTAGCTAGCTTACTAATCAGGATATCATGAGGCACTTTGTCGAAAGCTTTGCTGAAGTCCAGATATATAATGTCCACAGCATTCCCACAGTCCACAAGGGAGGTTACCCGATCAAAAAATGAGATCAGATTAGTCTGACAGGATTTGTTCTTGACAAATCCATGCTGGCTTCTAGTAATCACTGCATTGTTTTCAAGGTGCTTGCAGACTGACTTCTTTATAATCTGCTCAAAAATCTTCCCGGGGATTGATGTCAGACTGACTGGCCTATAGTTCCCAGGTTCCTCCTTCTTGCCCTTAATAGGGATAAATGCCAAGTGCTGCACCTAGGAAAAAGAAACCAAGTGGACAGATACAGGATGGAGGGCACTTGGCTCAACAATACTACAAGCGAGAAGGAGCTTGGAATTGTTGTAGATCACAAGCTGAATATGAGCCAGCAACGTGATGTGGCTGCAAAGAAGGCAAATGCTATTTTGGGCTGCATTAATAGAAGTATAACTTCCAAATCATGGGAAGTGATAGTTCTCCTCTACTCAGCACTGGTTAGGCCTCATCTTGAGTATTGCATCCAGTTCTGGGCACCACACTTTAAGAAGGATGTAGACCAGTGTTCTCCAACCTTGGATCCCCAGTTGTTTTTGGCCTACACATGCTCAGAGTTGTAGGCCAAAAACATCTGGGGACCCAAAGTTGGAGAACACTGAATTGTAGACAAACTGGAGAGGGCTCAGAGGAGGGCAACAAAGATGATAAAGGGACTGGAAACAAGGCCCTATGAGGAGAGACTGAAAGAACTGGGCATGTTTAGCCTTCAGAAGAGGAGACTGAGGGGAGATATGATAGCGCTCTTCCAGTACTTGAAGGGATGTCACACAGAGGAGGGCCAGGATCTCTTCTCGACCATCCCAGATTGCAGGACACGAAATAATGGGTTTACAGGAAGCCAGATCCTGTCTGCGCATCAGGAAAAATTTCCCGACTGTTAGAGCAATAAGATAATGGAAGCAACTACCTAGGGAGGTGGTGGGCTCTCCCACTCTGGAGGCATTCAAGGTGCAGCTGGACGGACATCTGTCAGGGATGCTTTGACCTGGATTCCTGCGTTGAGCAGGGGGTTGGACTCGATGGCCTCGTAGGCCCCTTCCAACTCTACTATTGTATGATTCTATGAACCCTGCTAGATGGAGTAAGTGGTAAAAGAATGTGTACTCAGGGCCAGACACCCTCCCTAAACCCCTACTCAGCCCAAGAAGGCGGCTTGCGAATGCCTCGCCATTCCCATGGGGGTTTGGGTGGGGTGCTGCACTGGCTGGAGCAAAGGCCGAGGGAAGAAGCAGAGGCACCCTATAAGGAGGTCAATCCAGCCTCGCATTGGCTGACCAAGCTGAGCCCCATGTGTCTTCTTCTGCCCCAGAGGGACAAGGGAAATGTAGGGGAGTGGCACTGTGACCGTAGGAACATCTAACCATCACAGGTGCCTGTTGTTTGCATCAGTCATGGCTGAAATATGGAGGGACACACATTACATTCCAGATCAGATCAAAGGTGCCCTTGATAACTAAGCCAGAGGCGAGAACCAGGGACAGCCAGACAGAGGTCAAGAGGTGGATCTATACCACAGACATTATGCTGATGTAATAGTCATTCCCTCCCCGCAAAGAACACTGGGAATTGTAGTTCCATGAAGGAGTGCCTGGGATCTTGAAAGCCAAATAATGCTGCTTCTTATCCTCAGTCAACTACAATTCCCAGAATTATTTGAGAGAAACAGGTATAAAACCATGATGTGTTTGTTGTGTAGACATCCCCAGGGCAAAAACACACACACCACAGTTTGTTCATGTTTCTTCCCAGTTACTGTATCCTTTCCCATTCCCACCTATTCTTTGCCTCCCTCAGTTGTCTAACTGTAACCGTATCTTTGCAGTGATAATAAAGGCTAGAAAGTTGGTGTGTCTGTTTAATTCAAGCTGAGATTCTGCTCAACCAAAGCCATGTTTTCTTCTGCTTTCCCACAGAATTACAGGACACACAGAGAGGGGGATTTGGTTGGTGTATACACTACCAATGGGCAAACTGCTCCAAGCTCAATTTAGAATTGGGCTCCACATTTTCCAAAAATATATGTATTAAAAATAGCTGCTTTTCTTCTGAGTCCATTTCCAGGTTTGGACCACACTGTATTTAGGGTGGCCATTCATGGATCCCCCCAAAAAGAGGACAAAAGATGGTACCAATTTGCATAAAATGTGTATATGTTAATTTGTAGACATTTATTTATTTTATTTTCATTTATTTGAAACATTTTTATGCCGCTCCTCAGCCAAAAAGGCTCATTTAGAAATTATTATCATAATTTAAATAAAAATACTGTACATCTCACCATAGGGCTGTATCCAATCGTAATCCTACTTAGTACAGTTCTGGTCACTTCACCTAAAATAAGATATTGTAGAGTTGGAAAAGTGCAGAAAAGGGCAACTAAAACAATTAAGGGGCTGGAGCAACTCCCCTACAAGGAAAGTTTACAGCAGCTGGAACTGTTTAGCTTAGAAAAACGGCGAGTGAGGGGAGGCGTGATAGAGGTGTACAGAATTATGCCCGGTGTGTAGAAAGTGGAGAGGGGCGACATTTTTCTCCCTCTCTCATAATACGAGAACCCAAATATGAGAACCCAAAAGAGGACACGTGGCCACTCTAGCCTGATGACCATGCAGTTCAAATGCCTCCCCCAAGCCCTATGCTGAAGTCCTCACAGCCCCCTTTTCAAGCACCCTCCCCATTCTCACTTATGTAGCAGTCGTGGGGAGGAGGTTAAGCAGATGTCTATGGAAGCCCACACACACACACACACAGCAGAAGCATCCTGTATCACAAGGACCCTTGGAACTGTCATTTTCCCAGGGTCCCCGGCTATGTTTCCCAGGGTCCGCAGCTATGTTTCCCAGGGTCCGCGGCTATGTTTCCCAGGGTCCTCGGCTATGTTTCCCAGGGTCCCCGGCTGTTTCCCAGGGTGCCTGGCTATGTTTCCCAGGGTCCTCAGCTATGTTTCCCAGGGTCCCCACCTATGTTTCCCAGGGTCCCCGGCTGTTTCCCAGGGTGCCTGGCTATGTTTCCCAAGGTCCCCGGCTATGTTAACCAGGCTCCCTGGCTCCCTGGCTGCTGCCATTCTAGCATTCCAGATGACACACAGAGGCTTGCGAAGAGGCTTTGAGTGAGAGATCCCTGCTGCCGCCACCAGGTAAATAGGGAAGGGGACTCAAAAGGAGGATGGGGGGGGGATCTTGGGGTCGCATGAGAGGAAGCTTCAGAGGGAACTGCTTGTTCTCCTGCTTGGGTTCAGCCTGAGCTGGAGAAGAATTCGGGAGACGATGTCGCCGGCCACCTAGCGCGGCCCAAGCACGAGCGGGGCAGTTCTGTATTACCAGCTGCTGTGGATGATTTCAAAATGTCAGCCGCATTAGTATTCCACACAGATTGGTTTCCTCCCACATCTAAGGGCCAGTCTACGAGATTGCATCTTAGGACACGGCGGATGGGGGGGGAGATGGAAATGGCCTCGTCGTAGACACTGCTCCGCAGGACTCCCACCATATTTATCACGGCTGGTCGTCCTTCCCACCACCCTGCACAGTTTCCTGCCGGCACAGAAAACTTCCCTCGGCCACCGTCGCCTCCGGTCTGGGCACAGGACAGAGGCGACGCCGGAATTCTACGGGGTTGCGGAGGCGGGGAGCGAAACAGAGCTTGGAGACCCGGAAGAAGGGGGGAGAACAGAGGAGGGGGCGATCGGGGCCTCGCTTCGGGAGACGGCAGCCGAGCTCCTTGTCTAATGGAATCTTCTGCTGAAGTAATTAAGCCTGGGCTACTGCTAACCGTAATGTGATGTATATATGCCTTTAACTAATCATTTATTAGACCCGTTGATGGTTTGTCAATATTAATTCATTTATTTAAACAACTCGGAGCTGTAATGAAGATGTTTGCTTTACCGGGACGGGGTGGGCGGGGGGGGGGTGGAGGGTGGGGGTGAGGAGATGAAGGAGCCCTGCGGACTTTTTTGTGTACGCGATGGATGTCGTCCGGATGATGAGGCGACGGGGCTGGGGTGGCGCACAGACCCGTGGCCCGCGGTTGCCTGCTTTTCATTTTGCAAAACTGTCCCTCCGCAGGTTCGAGGCCTGTTTCAAAAGGGCCCTGCTGGACCGAGCCAAAAGCTTGCCACCTGCAGACTTCTCTGGAGAAGGCAGGTCGTCTCAGTGACCCACGCCTTGGTTGCCTCCAGGCCGGACTACTGTAATGCGCCCTGCATGGGGCTCCCCTTAAAGACAGTCCGGAAGCTTCAACTGGTGCAGAATGCAGGAGCAAGGATGACTGCCGGAGCCTTCTGGACAGATTCTGCACCGGTTACATTGGCTGCTTATTCGTTTTCAGGCCCTATTTAAGGGCCAACCTGGTGCCCTCTCCAGGTGCTCTGTTGGACTACAGTTCCCATCATCCCCAACCAGCGAGATACGTATAGCCCCCTCTTTGCTAGCTTTTAGGAGAGTCCTAAAACAGAAACAAAAAAGTATTCCACTTTCAAGACGGGCGAGCCCTGTTGGTTCGTTGCAGCAAAGACCACAGAGAGTCTTGTGTTAGAAGACTTTTCGTTTCGCCACCAGCGCCTGAATGCCTTTAAAGGCAAGATTAAAAATCTATTACATGATGAAAACAAATACCTAAAATCGAATCCCACCTCCTGTCTTAAAACACATGTTACAGCTGTTGTTCTCGCCAGGTAAACTGCCTCTCAATGTGCAGGCTCCATTTCTTAGTCAGTCGGGGCTAACAGCCATTCCTAGAGAGGTCTGTAGATTTTTTTCCCCGATGCCTTTTAAAAGCTCTTTACAGCCATATAAGTGAATGTCCGATCATTGCATCTTGCAGCATTGAATTCCATGTTAGAGTATAAGAAGAGTCATAGAATCATAGAATCAGTAGAGTTGGAAGAGGCCTACCAGGCCATCAAGTCCAACCCCCTGCTCAATGCAGGAATCCAGGTCAAAGCATCCCCGACAGATGGCTGTCCAGCCGCACCTTGAATGCTTCCAGAGTGGGAGAGCTCATCACCACCTCCCTAGGTAGTTGGTTCCATTGTCTTATTGCTCTGACAGACAGGAAATTTTTCCTGATGTTCAGGTGGAATCTGGGTTCCTGTAACTTGAGCCCATTATTCCGTGTCCTGCAAACTGGGATGATCGAGAAGAGATTCTTGTGTGACAACCCTTCAAGTACTGGAAGAGTGCGATCATATCTCCCCTCAGTCTCCTCTTCTGAAGGCTAAACATGCCCAGTTCTTTCAGTCTCTCCTCATAGGGCCTTGTTTCCAGTCTTGGCAGATCAGACCACACCAGACGCTTCATAGAATCATAGAAAAGTAGAGTTGGAAGGGGCCTACAAGGCCATCAAGTCCAACCCCCTGCTCAGTGCAGGAATCCAGGTCAAAGCATCCCTGACGGATGATTGTCCAGATGGGAAGGCAAGAAGCAGGATACGAAGGCAAGAGCCGTTCCCTGTTGTTTGCTCTTGTTTTCATAGGTTTTCATAGGTTGACTGCCTTTAAACATGGAGGTTCCATTTCACTATTATAATAACATAAGAAGAACCCTGTTTTCCCTCTAAGAAAGCCCAGGCCAGAAGTAGAGCATAAAGGTGTTTGTCTGCTCCTCTTCTTTGTTCCCAGTGCCTGATACCCAGAGGTAGCTTGCCTCTGGACACAGAGGCTCCATCCTACAACCATGGCTAATTGCAATGGACAGATCTCTAATAGCCACTGACAGCCTCGTCCATGCCCAAGCCTTTAAAAAAAAAAAAAAAAAGCCATTGTAAGCTAGTGGCCATCACCATATCATGTGGCAGCAAGTTCCACAAGTTGAAGTATGTGTTGGGTGGAGACTGAGCAGGGATCCCCAACCTTTTTGGGGGTCACTGGGCACATCTGCAATTTTGAGAGAGTGTTGTTGTGGGCATTCTCACAGAATGGCTGCCATGCCACGCCCGGGCCCATTCCCGAAATGGCTGCCCATGGCGGGCGTGACAAGTCATTTCCCAGACAGCAAACTGTGGGGACGCAACTTGATCCAGAATTAAGTACAAGGGGTCCGTCTGGGGTCTGTCTGAGCAGCTCCAAAACACAAAAACAACAACTCTTGAACACGGATACAGATGGTGCTGGAGGGCAGCGGTTCACCTTGCACCAAGCCAGTCTCCATATATATATATATATATATATATATATATTAAGTTAATTTTTAAAAAATAGAATAAAAATCAGGAGGGGGCAGGGAGACAGGTGGGCACAAAGAGAGGTGTCCGTGAGCACATTGGAGCACCATGTTGGAGACCCCAGGAGGAGAGAATAAAAGAATCATAGCGGGGGGGGTGTGTGATAGAATGGCTAAGAAAACAGGCAAGTCTCGATGCAGTGAGAATGACCAGGGTCTGGCCTTGAAAAGTCCACCCAACTGGTCAGCCTGCAGGCAATGCCATTGGGCTCAAAGCGCTACCAGCTGCAAATGAGCAAATACTTGAACCCACTGACAGGCCTTCAATGTGGGGGCACCATTCTGGCTATTTCTGGAGGCACACTGGGAAATGGTTGGAGCCATCTCCCCTGCCCGCCCCGCCCCGCCGTCGCCCTCCCAGAAATGCCCCTTGGAACATTGTTGCATAGTGTCGTTCTGGGGCATTCCAGACTATTCATTATTATTTATGTAAAAGTATTTTTTACCAGCCTTCTCAGCCGAAAAGGCTCCCAGGTCAGCTTATAGTAGGCGATCACTCGTGACCGAGAAAGATTGTCTTCCAGATCAGCTTACAATCAATCAGTTAAACAAGACGGTCCCTGCCCACAGGCGTACTATCTAAAAGAGCACGACACGCAAGGAATCAGGGATGCGGAGGGAAGAGGAAGCAATGAGGTATGCTTCCAGCAGGACTGCTGGAGTGGCCCTGCTTCTCCTCTCATCTCCCCCTGTTACACCCTACTCTAAATGGCAGCTGGAAGCAGCAAGGAGCCAGGGGGAAAGCACCAATAAGTCCCCTCCCTTTCCCCACAAATTCACCCCACCCACCCCCAAAATGTGATGCCATTTTACCACCAAGATCTCCCCACAATTAGGGCTGAACTTTCAGTTGTCAAAAGCTTGGCCCAGTGGTACTACCAGCCTGGTGTTGTCATGGATGAGGACTCTGAACCCTCCTCCCCAAAGGATTCCAGTTCCTTGTCCTCAGAAGAAGAGGCTTCAGAGCTTATGATGCAGGGAGAGGCCTTGGCTATGGAAAGTAGCAGGGATGGGGACTCGGACTCGAGGACTCGACTCGTGAGTCGGACTGAGTCCCCCCTCTGACTCGACTCGGACTCGAGTCCCAATATTTTTAATGGGACTCGAGACTCGACTCGGGACTCGAGACCAAGGACTCTTCAACATCCCTGGGCTGTGCCAGAAGGAGTGGAGAGGAGCGTGATTGCCGGCGAAGAGCGCATGGAAGCTGCTCGGCCACTATGGACAGCTACCAGGAGCGCAGCCCCAACAGTGTGTCAAGATTTATTTTGATTGATGTGTTGCGTACTTGGGAGAGGCAGAAGAAGGACCTGAGATTACTCTGTGTGGCTGCTCTGAGTGTGTTTCTGGTTCCAGCAAGTTCATCACCAGTGGAACGGGTGCTCAGTGAGGGTGGAATTGGGATGAGACCTCATCGTTCCAGAATGGGGGCCAAACATTTAGAAAAAATCATGTTCCTCAAATGCAACATGGATAAGTTTTAGGAAGTACAGCAACTTTATTTTTTAAAATCATTTTTCTAAAATGCAACCTTTCAGACATTTTGGGTTTGGCTGCCTCTGCCTGCCTGTCTGGGGTTCCCAGCCTCCTCTGCCTGCCTGGTCTCTTCTTGACCAGTTCAGCAGTTGAATTGTCCAAGACAAAGGCCTCTGCCTGCCTGCTTTGGGGTTCCCTGCCTCCTCTGCCTGCCTGGTTATTTTGGGTTTTTCTGCCTGGTCTGTTCTTGCCTAAATCAGTTGCAGAGTTTTGAAATCTGAAGTAGCCTTATTTTGTTGGGCAAAAACCCCATTGATTTTAATAGGGACTCGTGGAGTCAGCTTTGGGAGTGACTCGTGACTCGTGACTCGTGAGTCAGCATTTTGGACCAAGGACTCGGACTTGGACTCGAGACTCGGGTCCAAAGACTCGTGACTCGACTCGTGACTCGAGACCAAGGACTCTTCAACATCCCTGGAAAGTAGACGTGGAAATAAGGCTGGGCGCACCGCCTGAGCCTTATTTCGCTCCCCCCTCCCTGCCTTGTTTTTTCGAGCGGCGCACAGCGCCGCTCGAACGATTTTCTTACTTGGTTCGACACGTTCGGGACCCGGAAATGGGCCCTGCGCCTGCGCAGAATGGTCCCGTCACGTCATTTCCGGTCCCGGAAGTGACATGACGGGACCGTTCAAGGAGAGCGGGCGGTTCTCTGCCAGAATGAGCAGCGGGGGCGGCTCTCCGCGGAGTGCGCAAGCCGCCCCCAAAGACAATGTAAGGCTTCGCCGGGGCGTGAGCAGGGCCATGTTCGGCCTCGTTCTGCCCTGGCGAGGCTCGTTTGTACAACCCTAAATTGGAAAGGCATCATGAGGCATCCACCACCCCAGGACCCAATTCTCGGAAAGACCCCAGGGGCCAGCTCTGCTGCATCCAGGGGAGGTCACATTCCCATCCTTAAACTCTTGAGGACTCGAGCCATGAAGAAACTTGCATGCCACGGCCATTTCCACATCGTCACAGTCTGAGATTGCTAAAACAGGCCAGGATCCTTTAGGAGACAAAGCCTCGGTCAGAATGGAGATGGGGCCAACTAGCCTGAATCCCACTACACTCTTATTTAATGCTTAGTCCTGCTCTGCTCCTTGTTGGAGCGACATGCAGACAAGATTCGGGGATGGGCTGGATGAGGGCCAGTAAACTGAAGCTGAATCCTAGCAAGACAGAAGCTGCTCTGTGGGTAAGTGGTTCCCAGGTCCGGCAGATAGGCTCATTGCCTGTTCTGGATGGGCCGGGGTTGCACTCCCTCTGAAAGATCAGGTTCGTAGTCTCGGGGGTACTCCCGGATCCATCATTGTTGCTGGTGCCCCAGGAGACTGCAGCGGCTTGGAGTGCCTTTTACCAGTTTCACCTGGTTTGCCAGCTTAGCTACGGCCTCTCCTGGACAGGGATAGCTTGGCCTGTACAGTGGTAAAGGCGCTAGTAACCTTAAGACTGCAGTATTGCAATGCCCTTTATGTGGGGCTGCCCTTAAGGCTCACCTGGAAACTGGAGCTAGCGCAGAATGCAGCAGCTCGGCTGTTGTCAGGAGCTGCCCCTTTTCAGCGTGCAACTCCTTTGCTGAGGGTAGTGGCCTAACACGAACCTGTCCGGGGGGGGGGCCGCCTCTCCGCCGCCTCGCCTCTCTGCTGCAGCCCCCCCTGCCTCGTTCTTCTGAGCGGCGCGGAGCTGTTCTCCACGCCACTCGAGCTGCTGGCGCCGGCCGCGCTGGTCCCGTCGTATCACTTCCGGCACGCCGGAAGTGACGCGACAGGACCAGCGCGGCCGGCACAGGCGGCTCACCACAGAGAGGCGAGCCGCCGCTGGAGACAGGTAGGCCTGCGCGAGCCTCGCGCGGACGTGAGCAGGGCCGATTTCGACCCGCTACGCCCGCACGAGGCGAATCGGTACACCCCTAGGTGAGGGAACTGCACTAGCTGCCTATTCGCGACCAGGCCAGGTTTAAGGTTCTGGTACTAGTGTGCAAAGCCCTAAACAACTTGGGCCCAGGATACCAGAGAAAGCGCCTTCTCCCTTACCAATCTGCCCCATCACTGAGGTCATCGGATGGCATGTCCCTGGTGGTTCCATATGGACCTGTGGCTTGATTGGAGTCCACCCGGAGAAGAGCCTTCAGTGTGGTGGCCCCCTTTCTCTGGAACTCCCTGCCTCTGGAGGTCAGGCAGGCACCCACACTGTCTTTTTTTGCGGCGCCTCCTGAAAACACTTTTATTTCAGGAAGCCTTCCTGAACTAACCAGTCATGGGTTTTATTGATTGGGTTTCTAACAAATGGTTTTATTCTTTACTGTGCACTGCTCCGAAATCTCCATACTGGAATATGGAGTGGTATATAAATTCTTGTAAATAAATAATAAATAAAAAACCTCACCTGGCTTCCAGCCCCAACATCGCTCAGAGCTCTCCGTGGTGCTGATCACTTTCTGTCTTGCTTCCCTGACCCCTGCTCAAGATCTGATCCGTAGCAGAAGAATCCTGCAACCCAGGCTACAGTGCAGGTCCTCGACCGAACCCAGGGCTTGACATGGTACAGGTGCATGGGAAGCCATATAAAACCCAGGTCAGGTTAAACCTCAGGTTCTATTGGTTCAGCAAGACAAGACTTCTCTGTTTTCACCTCCAGCCTGTCTTCCTCAGTCCAAGCCAGGCTCGCTAACAGATAAGCTACGACTGGAACCAGTTTAGTGGGCCCAGAGTTCAGGAGACAACCGGCCTTCGCAAAAGAGAGTCAGAGTCTCATATCCAGAACTGACATCCTGGATGGGTGAGGAGAAGCCTGTGGTGTGGTAAGTTGCCAACTGTTTAAACTAGCTCCACTCTCATGCCCTTAACAGCGGCTTGAAATGAAGGAATGTAACGGGTGACATTTCTCCTGGCATGGAGATTATGGGACGACGTTGGGACACAGAATTTCACCTGCTAAATTTCAGGACATTGGGCCTTTTTTAATTATTATTATTATTAAGTGCTGGAGCAGAGCTGGTTAAGCAAACAAACAAAGAACTGGCATCCAAAGAACTGGGTTATTTTTGACCCGTGGATAAGGGAAGAGGCACAGGGGGACCAAAACAAAAGCAAGAGGAGCAAAAGCCCCTGTGATGTGCTGAAAAAATATGCTGTTCGTTAACTAGCCTTTCAAAAAGACTCCCTCAGAGACACCGCGTTCTGTATTCTAAATAGCAGAGGAAATTGCCCAGGAAAGAAATGGCACACATCCTGCACCCCTCGGGGGCCGCGTCTCCTCTTGCCTCAGCGGATAAGCGAATAATACCCAGAATGACCAGTAACTAAGGTCCATTTGCTCTGTCGGGTTCATTGTCCGTTCCAGCCATAGAGATGTCAGGGGATATTTCTGCAGAATCTCCATTACACCAGGTTTATGGGGCATGTCCAGGCCTCGCAATGACCCCGAGCGACATAAAGAGCAGGCAAGGCGATCAGTTCGGCGGACCATGAAGCTGCAGTTCTCTAAGTGTGTAGAGCCGCTCCCCCCGCCCCATCCAAAGCCATCAGAGTCCGCTCCTTAAGTGATCGTGCATCCTAGCATAGCCGTCACTTGGCGATCGTCCAGGGGAACGGCCTCAAGCCTCTTGCCTCTGCCATTTGGGCCTCTGGGAGCATCGAGAGTCACCGCCGGGAGGACTTGCAGGGAAAGGAGGGAGGGATCCTTTAAAACGGGAGCGGGGACACTTCAGGCTAGCCCAGCCCTGTGCCTTCCAGATGACTTGGACTACTACAACTCCCATCTTCAGCCATTGGCCAGGCTGACTCGGAATGATGGGGGTTGTAGTACAACACAGCCGGAAGGCGCCAAGTTGCAGATGGCTGGAATGTCAGAATCTTTTATTTATTTATTTTATTATATTTATACCCCGCCTTTTTTCCTGCAAGGAACCCAAGGCGACTTACATAATCCTCCTCCTCCTCCCCATTTTATCCTCACAACAACCCTGTGAGGTAGGTTAGGCTGAGAGTCAGTGGCTGGCCCAAAGTCACCCAGTGAGTTTCATGGCTGAGCGGGGACTAGAACCCGGGTCTCCCGAGTCCCAGTCCAACACTCTCACCACTACGCCGCACTGGCTCTTTTTTTTTTTTACTAGGAACCCAGCTGAGCCCGGTGCAAAATTGTGGCCCAGGTGGGGCAGTCCCATCAGGTGGGCAGTCCCATGCTAAGCATTAAGGAACAGGGTGCCTCTGAGCACGTGCTGAGCCCAGGAAGTTGTGATACATCCAAGCTCACAAAACTCCACTCCTGGTATTCCCCCAAGTGTTATTTTTCAGCAACCTAATTTAGAGGGGTGCCGGAGGAATCTTCTTAGCTGTTACTATTCTTAGACGCTTGGGGACTCAGAAAGCCTTGCCCATCTGGACTTACTCTTGAACCCATCTTGACTTTTGGATTTCACATAGGCCCACATAGCGTGGAGGTTCCAACGAAGATTTCAAAGCTGGACTAAAGCTCTGCGTGTGTGGATACGCCAGGAATCCTTTAAGCCTACTGCAATGGGGAAACCAAGTTGTATGGATCTCCGACATGGTTATAGTTATTAGCGTTTGACTGTTCTGGAATTACGTGGAGCCTACAGCTAATTGTCACCAGCTATAGGATACCTGAAGAGCATAACCATTAAGCTTTTACCATGGGATTTCCTACAATAAAGAGTCTCGCTGATTTGAGGTGTCCTGCGTCAGAATGCCAGAGTGCATGCTGAATAGGCCCAAACCCTTCTGGACCACTTCCGATCAGATTCTGGCTATACAGTAATACCTTGGATTGCAAGTAACTTGGTTTGAGAGCGTTTTGCAAGACAAGCAAATTTTAAAATATCTATTTAATTTTTTTTGACTTGATATACAAGCGATGTCTTGCAATACAAGTACTATAGTACAGCTTAAATTAAAAATCTCTGTACAAATTTTTTTGGGGGGGATTTCGTTTTGATATAAGAGTGTTTTGGATTACAAGCACGTTTCCGGAACAAATTATGCTCTCAATCCAAGGCATGACTGTAAATTATAGGGCCCACTGCAGCACTGGGGCTGGGCCACAAGAGCTAGGGAGAAGGGTCGGACCTCACGGTCCCCGACCTCAGAAGGTGGAATCCAAACAATCCTCTGGCCCTTGGGATGCTCACCGTGGGATCACTCTCTCAATGATGAGAGGAGAATGTTTGCTAGGTCCTACTTTGTGTCAGCTAACAGACACTGTCAGATATCAACGGCAAAATGAAAAGTTATCGGATGTCACACATGTGGATACCGGACGTCAATCGTTTGGTTAATATTTGCATTTGGAATGGGGGAGAAATACGTTCAGTTTGCATATTATGCAAATTTACCTAATTTCACGTTTTCAAACCAAAACGTGAACCGAAACACTTCTCTGAATTTTGCGATGTTCTCCAATCAAAAAATGCATATAAAAGTGGATACGTTAGTGAAAATAACATTAAAAGTGCATTATATTAAGAAGAATTGTTGTCCAAAAAAATGTGTATATTAGGCAAAATTGCATGTATCGGGAGAAATGCACACAAAAGTATCCAAAGTTTCATGTAAACTTTTTTTTTCTTTTTTTAATTGTGAGGTCGAGGATTAACTGAACCTAAGATTGGAAAAATTATCTAAGTTTGGTACAAAACAAACTTAAGACTTGAATAATGGGAAACCGAAATTGAGAAATCATCCATCCCTAATTGCAAAGTCAAAGAATATTTGGAGAACATCTAGAGAAGAGACACCCCTTGACGCTGGCAGAGAAGAATTTGGGGTGCAGTGGGGAATCAGCTCTGCTTAGAGATCTGCCACAGCAAGTTTTCACTGGCAATTAGCATGACAGACAGGCATACCAGCCAGTCAAAGCCGGGTTCAACGGGCAGTCCCGTCCACTACATTATACTTCATTTTTGCTGTCCACTGTTGTTCAGCAACATTAAAATGTAATGAGTAATGCTAAAAAGTCTGATTGCCTTTCCCAGATCTATGGCATGTCCTTTCGAGATGGGGCGCACCCAGAATGATGCTCAGAGTTCTGAATGTGCCTGGACCAAAGGTCAACAGAACAGTGCTCCAAAGGGCTAAAGTCGGACCTTGTCTCTCGCTTTCTGGACAGTTCGTTGCCTGTTGCTTGCTCATACGCCAAGCCACGCCAGTTGCGCAAATGGTGCAGCAGGCCTGCACGCTGAGGCGTCCCTAGTTTTAATTAAACCCGTTTTAAAATTGATTTCATTAGCCCGGTGCTTTAACTACATTGCCGTCAGAATGATTTAAACACCAAGCGTGCCAGTGGTGGGTTCTTGTGGCAGCTTCGTTGGGGTAGCTTCCTCCCGACCTCTCTGCAGTCTGTTCTTTGCTGAAATGTTCACCAAAGGCAGTGACCAGGGCAGTGAGTGTCCTCTATTGCTGGGTTGGCCAGTTGAGGGCGAATGGGCAGGATCCGGCCCTGCTGTAGCAATAGATGAATCCGCCTGTTTCGCTTTCTATACTGCTCACATTTTTTTCAAGCAAAAGTTGGTTTCACTCCGTTTCTGCATCAGTTTGCAAATGGTATTTTTAAGTCCGCACAAAAATTCATATGCATTTCCTGTGCATTTTTGGGTCCACAAAACTTCTTTGTATGTAATTTCCTTTAATATGTGCATTAATATATTTTTTTGCAAGCACTTTCCCCTAATATATGCCTTTTTGTGCACTATTTTGCCTAACGTGTGCAGTTTTGTACACATTTTCCGATTGGAGAAATGCACTGCAAAATTCAGGGATGTGTGAAAACCGGAGGAAAATCGCGTTCCAGCTCATGTGCTAGTTCCAGAAGTGTGAATTGGGTTGGTTCGCATTAAAAGGCAAACTAAACGAATTTCATCCTGTCCCTGTGAGGTGCGCTGGGAAATGGTTTGCCAGGCATTTTATTTAACAGCAATGTAGTTGGGTGTTGTTTTTTTAAGCTATAGGACAGTGTTCTGTCCAACCTTGGGTCCCCAGATGTTTTTGGCCTACAACTCCCAACATGCCCCAGCCAGCTACGCTAAAAACATTGTAGGCCAAAAACATCTGGGGACCCAAGGATGGAGAACACTGCTATAGGAGATTCTTTGCACGTCTATGTTATATCTTTACACGTGAAAAATTAAAACCTTCATACTCAGACAGGCCTTTGAAGGTTGATATTTCTCTCTCTCTCTCTCTCTCTCTCTCACACACACACACACACACACACACACACAGATTTGGATATTATAAGTTGGCTCGTGTTATAATGTCCCTGTACTGACGCGTGTCATTTATCTTTTTATTTTATTATAACATTTATAATAGTCCCGCCTTTTTCCCTCTTCCAAGGAACCCAAGGTGGCTTACATAATCTTCCTCTCCCTCTCCATTTTATCCTCACAACAAACCCTGTGAGGTAGGTTAGGCTGAGAGTCAATCCCAAAGTCACCCGAGGAGCTTCATGGCTGAGTGGGGACTAGAACCCAGGTCTCCCGATTCCCAGTCCAAGTGCTGCACCTGGGAAAAAGAAACCAAGTGGACAGATACAGGATGGGGGGCACTTGGCTCAACAATACTACAAGTGAGAAGGATCTTGGAATTGTTGTAGATCACAAACTGAATATGAGCCAGCAATGTGATGTGGCTGCAAAGAAGGCAAATGCTATTTTGGGCTGCATTAATAGAAGTATAGCTTCCAAATCACAGGAAGTACCAGTTCCCCTCTACTCAGCACTGGTTAGGCCTCATCTTGAGTACTGCGTCCAGTTCTGGGCACCACACTTTAAGAAGGATGTAGACAAACTGGAAAGGGTTCAGAGGAGGGCAACAAAGATGATAAAGGGACTGGAAACAAAACCCTGTGAGGAGAGGCTGAAGGAACTGGGCATGTTTAGCCTTCAGAAGAGAAGACTGAGGGGAGATATGATCGCACTCTTCCAGTACTTGAAGGGCTGTCACACAGAGGAGGTCCAGGATCTCTTCCAGAGTGCAGGACACAGAATAATGGGCTCAAGTTACAGGAAGCCAGATTCCGCCTGGATACCAGGAAAAATTTCCTGACTGTCAGAGCAATAAGACAATGGAACCAACTGCCTAGGGAGGTGGTGGGCTCTCCCAATCTGGAGGCATTCAAGGTGCAGCTGGACAGCCATCTGTCGGGGATGCTTTGACCTGGATTCCTGCATTGAGCAGGGGGTTGGACTCGATGGCCTGGTAGGCCCCTTCCAACTCTACTATTCTATGATTCTATGATTCCTACACCGCACTGGCTGCATTTATTGTTGTTATTTATTTTGCAGCATTCTGTCTTGTTTATTATTTTATTATATATTTAAATTGTGTACCTGAGTGCACATGCTGTGTTGGTGAGCCATTCGGGACCTTTGGGCCAAAAAGCAGAATAGAAATATTAAGCAAACAAAGAAATCTCTCGGGAGCTCGTGTGATGGAGTGGTTAGACTGCAGGGGGACATAGGTTCAAATCCTGTCCCAGCCATGGCTGACCTGGGGCCACTCTCTTTCAGCATAGCCTACCTCATAGGGTTGTTGTAGGGACAAAATGAGGGGCAGAGGGAGAGCCATCATGTACATCAGGGTGAAGAAACTCTGGCCCCACAGATGTCGTTGGGCTACAACTCTCACCATCCCTGGCCTTGGGCGATGAGGGCTGAGGCTGATGGGAACTGGAATTCCAGGACCTGGGCTACTGCACTGCCTAGAGCTGGGGTCTCCCATATGGAGACCCCACTGTGCTCACTGACACCTCTCTTGATGCCCATCAGAACCCTCCTGATTTATTTATTTTTTTAATTTTAGATTTTGTTCATTATTAACACGTATTTTTTGCTGGGAGGCTGACATGCTGCAAATTGATGTGCCGGCCTCCAGGACCATTTTATTTCCAAGAATGCTTCTGGGCCCCACGTCGTGGCATCCTTTGTCAAGAGTTACCTCTCTCTGAGCCAAATCAGTTCATGCAGAAGGCTGTGGATTCAAAAGAGTGGTTTTGTGTGTTTGGGTTCTGCGTCTGCCTTGCACTTGTTCCTGGGCGAATTACTTTACTTTCAGCCTCACCAGTTTGCCTGCTAGGAGGAAGGTGTTCTCTCTGTGCCTGGCCGTGCCTCCCGTGGCAGCCACTTTGTGAATGGCCAGGCCCCTTCCCACGGCGGCCATCTTGCGAGAGTGTCCATAAAAGTCTCTCAAGATTCCGAAGGTGCTCACCAACCCCAAAAGGTTGGGGAACCCTGGTCTGGGGAACAGAGGGGCTACCGAAGATCCAGACGCCGGCCAGCCATGCAGTCACAGAATCATAAGAGCTGGTCGGCTATGCTACAGCATGTTTTGCCACAGGATCCCCAAAAGGGATTGGCAAAGGTTCTTTGAGAGATTTTTCTGACCATAATAAATACTCCTCCAGGAAGTCAAAGCTATTGTCTGACCCAGCAGTGCCGCTGCGGAGGAGAGAGGTCTGTCCTATATATGTTTATTGTAAAGTTAAGCCACAAGTACAGCAATGCTCTCCTCCCCGTTCCCTGGTGGAAATCCCACCCCTTAGCAGCACAGTCACTGTTCAACCCACCCGAATGCTAAGTCCAGCAGCTCTCCCCCTGGGTATTGGGTTTCCACGTTGGGCTTCTGCAAGGCTCTCTCTGCAGAGCGTCCTCTGCTCCTCCTCGCTCCTTCCAGTTCTTCAGTACTTCACACGCAACTGGGCCAACCGCCACTGACAACCACCACCTCAGTCTGCACTTGCTCTTCTTAAATAGCACCAAGCTCCTTGGATTGCAGACCTCGTGCTTCATTGCTAGCACCTGTGCTGTTTTGCAGTGTCATCCCTCTGGCCAGCAGCCAGATCACGCTCAGGTGAGCTGCTCTTGATTGCATCAGCTTGGCAAGCAGCCAAGTAGCCGAGGCCGTTTGCTGATTCTTAAAGCAAACCTACTTTCTTAAAGCAAACCCAGAGCATAGAGGCAGAACTCTGTACAACACTCCTGTACTCCTCGCCATCTCCCGCAATTCCCAGTGCACATCCCCGGCGGGTGGCCGTCCAACCTCTGCTTAAATACCTCCCGCGAAAGAGAACCCGCCACCTCATGTCTCCCCTTAGACCAGTGTTTCTCAACCTTGGGTCCCCAGATGTTTTTGGCCTACAACTCCCAGCATGCCCCAGCCAGCATAGCTGGCTGGGGCATGCTGGGAGTTGTAGGCCAAAAACATCTGGGGACCCAAGGTTGAGAAACACTGCCTTAGACTTCTCTTCTCCAGGCTAAACATACTCCTGGAAGCTTAGACATTAATTGGCCCAGGGCTACAAAAATCTGCATATTGGGGAATGGGCACAGTAGCTCCATCATGACTTTCCCATGGGTTCAGCAACATCAAAACGAATCTGGAATAACACTTTAGCAACATATCCTGCCAGTGCCACCCTATGCACACTTCCTAGAAAGCCATATGGAACACAGCGGAATTTACTTCTGAGTAAACATGCATAGCATTGCACCGCACTGGCACAAGCCTATGCACATTTATCTAAATAATTTTAGATGGTTAGATCAATTTCGTTGGGGGTCACCCCCCTTGTGCCCAGTCGGACGTATCATCATCATCAGGCAATCACTCGTGACCGAGTAAGATTGTCTTCCGGGATAAAAGGAGGAAATTCTAAAGAAGATTGTGTAGACTCTAGCGATGGGTCCGTAAGTGACTGTGGAGGCCAATTCTAGATCCACCACACTTCCCAGAGTGAGACACAGGTTACCAGATAGAAGATGGTCCTGTAAAGGATTCATTTGACGTGCTTTTCGCTTAGCACGTTTCTCCTTTCACCTTGCACTCGGGCTTCTTCAAAGTCCATGGAACCTTTGTGAAAGGCCAACCTCCATTTAGATCGTTCATGGGCCAGAGCTTCCCAGTTTCGATGTTTATATTGCATTTTTTTAGATTAGCCTTATGAACATCTTTAAACCTCTTATATTGACCACCGATATTCCGCTTTCCATCCTTGAGTTGGGAGTAAAGTAACTGCTTTGGGAGACGGCAGTCAGCGGCATTCGAACAACATGACCGGTCCACTGAAGTTGGCGTTGAAGGATCATTTTTTCAACGCTAGTAGTCTTTGCTTCTTCCAGTACACTGACATTTGTTCGCCTATCTTCCCAAGTAATTTGCAGGATTTTCCGGAGGCAACGTTGATGAAACCTTTCAAGGAGGTGGAAGTGACGTTTATAGATAGTCCATGTTTCGCAGGCATACAATAAAGTTGGTAATACAATGGCTTCATAAACCAGTGTTTTGGTCTTCTTACAAATATCCCGATCCTCGAACACACGCAGAAGATGAGGCTGCCCTGTTGACATCTCAAGATGTTTCTTGAGGAAACAAGGTTAAATTTGTTGGGGAATGGTCATTTTTTAAAACATATTTTAGAACAGCCGTCCCCAACCTGAGGCCTTACAGATGTTTCGGACTACAACTCCCTCCAGCCCCAACAGATGGAGATTATGGAAGTTGTAGTCCAGGACATCTGGGACACAAGTTTGGGGAAGGATGTTTTAGACTAAAACAATAGCTTTCATGGTAATGTTAAGCCTTATATTTTTATTTTCAATGTTAGCACACTTTCCATTCTTCTTGTTAGCTCTGCTCTTTTTGATGTTCAGTATGTTCTTAAAAATACAGTTTAAAAAAAAGAAAGAAAATTGACTTGGATTCCTGCACTGAGCAGGGGGTTGGACTCGATGGCCTTATAGGCCCCTTCCAACTCTACTTTTCTATGATTCTGTGGTACAGGATTCAGAATTCGGGATCCTCAAATTATAACTCTCTCTCTCTCTCTCTCTCTCTCTCTCTTGTAACAAAGTGAGCAATACCTACTTAAAATCTCATCATTCTGAGAACGGTGGCTCTTCTTTTTTAAAAGGAAGATGCTAACCCTCAAAGTTGCAAAGAAAAGCATATGTTTGGGGGCGGGAAGCATGTCCCTAGATCTTAAGGCTGCAAGCATAAGCCTATAGCCAATGCTTGGTTACAATCTCAACAGTCTTGTCTCTTCTTTTTTTAAAAAAAGAGAAGCAAGTTGCTAGCTCTCAAGGTTGCAAAGATAAGCACATGAGCAATGGTTAAACACACACACCTCAGAATCTATCCTTTTTGAGAAGTCCAAATCGCCTTTTCAGTCCTTATGTTTTTCAACTGCCTTGGCAGTACTTCACACTGCCAATCTGTTTCAACAAGAACCCCAAACAAAAACATCCATCCTTATTGGACCTAAAGGTGGGGAGAGATATGTGTGTGGGGCGGGGGGGAGAGATTAAGAGCCCTGGAAGGAGAAAAAGAGAGAGAGAGAGAGAGAGCATAATAAGATTAAAGGCAGGCAGGCACAAGGCGAGAGAGTGTCCATCTGCATTTTGCTTTCAAGAGGTTCGTTAGGCATAGAGAGCTGCTTTTATCCCATTCCAATGTGTGTAGTGATGGATGCCCTGGTTGGCTTTCATCTCTTCTCCTCGCGTCAAACCTTAATGAACGTGACGGGAAAATGGCTTGGGTCGGGGGGGGGGGGGGCAGGATTGTTGCGGCGGGCGAGGCCGTGCGCGGGGAATGGGGGCTGCGGCCGGCGGCAGAAGCTTTTTCAGCACACTCTTGTGATCTGGTTAATTAAGGGGTCAAGAGAAGGAGAGGTGTGTGCAGAAGTGTGAAAGAACATGGAGGCGGCAGCGGGGGTGGGTGGGTGGGGTGAGGGAAGTGTATGTATGTAGAGAACTGGCAGTGGGGGGGACGGGACGGTGACCCTCCACAGCTAAACAGGCCTGGATCGGCAAATGGAGCCCGTGGGTACAAGAGGCCTCTCGTCCCTCTTTTACCGGTCCCCCCCCCCTAGAAAGGGTGCCTCTGAGGCAGTGTTTCTCAACCTTGGGTCCCCAGATGTTTTTGGCCTACAACTCCCAGCATGCCCCAGCCAGCATAGCTGGCTGGGGCATGCTGGGAGTTGTAGGCCAAAAACATCTGGGGACCCAAGGTTGAGAAACACTGCTCTGAGGCCTGCAGGACTTCTATGTGTGTATCCCACAGACTATACGGGACCGTGCACCTCCTATTACCCAGCTCCTGGGGAACTTTTGTGGGAGAGGGACGCCGCCTCCTCCAGGCCCTGCTCGTGGCACCGCCTCTATCGCTGCGGGGAAACAGGATGCCGGCCTCAACGGACCTGTTGCCTGACCCAGCAGTGCCGCTGCGGAGGAGAGGTCGTCTGTCCTATATATATGAGCGGCGGGAATTCTCCGAGCTCGGATCCTCATGCAGCCAAAACGGAAGCATCCACGCGCCACAGGGAAGGGGTCGGGTGGAACCCCCGAGGTTTGCAGAAGGAGAACAGATATTTAGGGGGGAGAAGGCCCTAAACGGGGGAGTGGGAATCCCGAGATAGCCCAATGAGGGGGCGAGCATGCTTCAGTGGACACGGAATGCCAAGCATCGGTGTGGGCGTAGGGCAGTGTTTCTCAACCTTGGGTCCCCAGATGTTTTTGGCCTACAACTCCCAGCATGCCCCAGCCAGCTCTGCTGGCTGGGGCATGCTGGGAGTTGTAGGCCAAAAACATCTGGGGACCCAAGGTTGAGAAACACTGGCGTAGGGGGAGATGGAATGGAGTGCTGTGGAGGAGGGCATGGCTGACCGGCTGGCAGCCTGAACAGAAGCATTCCACATTGTGTCGAGGGTCGCACTTGTCGACTGCCAATTTAGCCATGGGAGTGAAATAGAGCTTCCATGTTCAGATGCAGTCTGCCCTCGAAACAGAGGGTGTCAGGGGGACTGTCAGCAGGGGAGGGCTGCCGCCCTCGGCCCTCACTTCCTGGCTGGCTGCCGTAGCGAACAGGAAGCTGGCCTTGGTGGGCCTTTGGCCTGAGGCGGCAGGGCTCTCCTTCGGTTCCTGAGAAGCACCTGCCGGATCCCACAGGGGGTCGACACGCGCCTCCAGGAAGCCCAGGAGGGGGCCGTTTGGAAGAGCCTCGTGGGCAGTGGGAAAGAAGGTGCCTTCAACGGTGCCATCGGGGCAAGATTTGGGGGCAGAAGTCAGAATGGGCAGGAGAGGACCCCAAAATGCGGCTGGGCAGGCCTGTGGCTCACGCTGGCTCAGCTTGTCTGGGCGTGGAAAGCTAAGCAGGGTCAGGCCTGGTTATTATCTGGATGGGAGACCCCTCCTCTAGTTTCCTGCATTGAGCAGGGGGTTGGACTCGGTGGCCTTTTGTAGGCCCCTTCCAACTCTATGATCTATGAAATCTATGAAGCCCAATTTGAAGTCAGTGAAGAAGTGCGACATCTGTACTATCCAAAGAGCGGCCCCCTCTGTAAGCCCATGCCACCCAGAGCCCGCTTCTTGGAAACAGGAGCCTGAATGTGTGATAGGCCAGCTTGCCCGGGCCCAATGCCCTGCAGACGCGTCCAGCTTGAGGAGCGGCCGAACTCAGTGGCGGAGCTCCTGCTTTGCACGCGGAAGGTTGCAGCAGGTTCAATTCCCGGCGTCTCCGGGCAAGGCTGGAAAAAACGTCTGCCTGAAACGCCGGAGAGCCATTTGCTGTGCCGGTCAGTGTCAGCAGAACCAGGCTGAAGGCCGATGATCCGACTCAGTAAACGGCGGGTTCCTATTATTCCCCATGGGATGGATCACACAACTACTATCATCCCCAGCCATGATGGGAGTTGTCGTCCAGCACATCTGGAGGACACCAGGATGATGGGGGAGGAGGCCGAGACAGACCCTTGGTCTGATCAGGCATTGCTTTTCTTAAGTTCTCATGAACCAGCGAGCCTCGATCGATTGCCAGCCAGCCCTCCCTCCCTCCCTCTGCCCCATGCGTTGACCAAAGTAGCAAGCGTGCGATGGGGTGGGAGGCGTGGAGAAGTGAGCGTGTTATTAGGAGCTTCTCCCTTTTCAGAACCGGTCAGACCGATCCTTTAAATAGATCTGAAGGAGTCCCAGCGCCTCGGGCGAATCGATCGGGCCGCACTTGATAGAAGATCGTTTCCAGCCTCGTGCAGGAAAGACGCACCAGCCAGCCAGAGCCGCTCTCTTCCTCCCCGCATTCATCACACATTGCTCTCATCTTAGTGATTTCTTCATCCACACCTTCCATCTTGTTCTCATCTCTCCTCCTCTTCCATCTGACAGCGAAAGGGCCTTTCCAGAAGACTATTAAAAAGGAAAAAGAAGCAGCTTACAATCAGGCGGAACAGACCTGGAGCGGACTGCGCCGTATCTTTCAGAGTGCTTTCCTTCCTTAGGATGGTGCAAAAGTATATTGAATCAAGCATGCCGCTATTTTCATAGGATTGCCTGACATTTCCCCCCCCCTCCTTTTAATTCCTTAATCTATTGCTTTTTGCTAGTTGTTGTTGTTATTAATGAAACATGAAGCATTACAAAATGTGGGAACGTGCGTGGAACAATACGATCATATTATTATTATTATTATTATTATTATTATCATTATCATCATCATCATCATCATTTCTATACTGCCCAATAGCCAAAGCTCTCTGGGTGGTTTACAACAATTACAAAATTTTACAATAAAATACAATATAAAAATAAAAACATCGGGGGAAAATTTCCGTAGACATTTTAAAAACAAATTTAAAATTACTTAAATAGCTAAGACAATATTATAAAAAGTAGACTGGTTTAAAAAAGAAAAAGAAAAAGGGGGGGAAGGTGACATCACCACCACCCTGTATACTATTTGGAGTTGTTAATAATAATAATAATAATAATAATAATAATAATAATTTATATTGCGCTCTACACCAGAGCGCAGTACAATATACAAAATAACTCAAACAATAATCATCACAATTTAACTAAAACTACATTAAAATACTTAAAATGGACTACAATCCAGGTAAATTTAAATTAACAACAACAAATAATTAAAACCATCAAGCCATAAAACTAAAATCATAGCAATTACCCATTTCACACTAAGTCTAACACCTATGTCTCCAAGTTGAACAACAGATAGGTCTTCAGATTACGCTTGAATTTACTCAACTCCGATTCCATCCGAAGGTGTAAAGGAAGAGAGTTCCATCATCGTGGAGCCAAATGAGAAAATGCCCGGAGCCTAGAATTTGCCACCTTCGTCCAAGGCACTTCCAAAAACCCTGAGTCTGCAGATCGAGTTCTCCTAAGAGGTGTGTGCCATGTGACCAACTCAGCCAAATAAGTGGGAAGGGAAGAGCGTAGTGCCTTAAATGTCAAGACAAGAAGTTTGAAATAAGTCCTTGCCCTGACAGGCAAATGCCAGTATTAACCTGGCGCCGAAAGGATAGTAAAGTTGGCACCAGGCAGGGCCTCAGGGGAGACCTTGTTCTACAGTTGGGGGGCTACCACAGAAAAGGCCCTGCCCTTTGTTGCTGCCTTCCGAGCCTCCCTCAGGGGTGGCAGTCGGAGGAAGGCCCCAGATGTTGAGCACAGTGTCCGGGTAGATTGTGGTTGGCAGAGGTGTTCCATCAGGTATTGCGGACCCAAACCGTGTATTTATTATCTTAAATACACATAGCACATCCACCACTGTTGATGCATTATTGTTCCAATAGCTGATCAAAAGGTACCCAGCATTCAATAAATAGATTTGCTTCCCTGTTTCTCATCTTTAACTGAGATGTAAGAGATGTGTTTGGTCATTGTTGCTTAGACAAACTCTTTTTTCTGTTTGTTCCCATTTCCTTAGATTTGAAATATAAAATTAAATAATACCAGCTCTCCACTGTTTTGCTTAAAACATTCTTGCTGCAGTGACCATAACGGATAAGTAGCGGTTTCAGTATTGTTCTAGGACTGGGAAGACCTGGGTTCAAATCCGCCGTGCATGCTGTGCTGAGCTCCTTGAAGGAATGGCAGGATATCACCATTCCCTTGATCTCTCATCTTCGGTCACGAGTGCCAATACATTTGTAGTCAAAACAGCATCACCAAGGAACAACAGACATAGTCCTGAGGTTTGCAGAAACACAAACAGACAGACAAACAAAAATCCCTAAGGGGAACAGAACCCCCCAAATGGTCCAATGAGGTCCGGGCGCGCTCAGTGGCCACAGAATGTCAGACCCTTAGGTCCTCTCGCCTAGACTACTGTAATGCGCTTTACGTGGGGTTACCCTTGAAGACAGTTCGGAAGCTACAGCTTGTACAGAACGCAGCGGCTCGCCTGGTTAAAGGCAGCCGCCGGCGGGATCACATCACGCCAGTGCTCAAGGAGCTGCACTGGCTACCAGTTGCTTGCCGAGCCGAATTCAAGGTGTTGGTTTTGACCTTTAAAACCCTATACGGCTCCGGTCCAGTTTTTCTCAAGGAGCGTCTCCAGCAGCACCAAGTAGGCCGCTCAACGAGATCTGCCACAGACGGCCTTCTCCTTGTCCCTTCAGCCAGATCAGCTAGACTGGTGGGGACGAAGAAGAGGGCCTTTTCTGTGGCGGCCCCCATACTGTGGAACTCCCTCCCTAGTGACATCCGCCATGCCCCCTCTCTGTTGAGCTTCCGCTGCTCACTAAAAACATGGTTATTTAGGCGGGAATATGGGAGTGGGTTAAGATTTTAAAAGTTATACTGTTTTATACTGTTTTAAATGTATTTTATATCATGTATTTTAAATGTATTTTATCATGTTGTACATCGCCCAGAGTGGCCGGTTTGCCAGCCAGATGGACGATTCAGAAATACAACAAATAAATAAATAAGTAAAATAAAGATGGATGCCGACTGCCTGTTGGTGAAAAAACCAGAAAAAAATGTATCCTGGAAAGTGACGTTGCTAGCTGGCTGGAATCCTGAACAGGAGCAGGCCCACTTATAAACGGATATGATAATAAATGATTCCGCATATTGCTGTTCCTTAAATAAGTGAGGAGGACGAGGAATCGTCATCTCAACCGTTATGCCGCTAATATGCCTGGCACTCTACCAAGGAAAAGAGGATGGTCCATGCCCCAGGATGCATCAGTCTGCATCCTAGAAGAGAGTCCATTTTCTTGCCGCCCCGTTGCTGTGGAACTTCAGAAACTGAAACATAGTGCTTGAAAGCATTTTGAGATTTTTAAAATAGTAATTAAATGCTGACATTCCTGCGGGGAAAGAAAATATATGGGGAGCTTCGCCTGGCTGCGATTCTGCGTCGCCCGCACGTGATGGCCCCGGGGACCCCTGAATCCTTCTCCCCCTGCCCACGAGCCCTGTAGTGGGGCTTGCTCAAGGGGACCCCGCTTTTGCTTCTTCTCCTCAACGTGTAGCAGCCAGGCCAGTGTTGCAACTCGGGCTGGGCCTCGGGGCCAGAGTGCAAGGAGTGGGCCACTCAGGGCGTGGCAGGCGTCGTGACGCGTGTGGGGGATTTTCCGCCGAAAATTTTTCCAAAGCTTCATTTTTACCACAGATTTCCCCCCCCCCCCCCCCGTTCATTAGTTAAAATGAACGTTTGCCAGCTGCAAATACAATATCAGGCAAGCCTGGCAGTTTCAAAGTGGTAATGAATGTTTTCCAGGTGATTGTCACTAGTAGCGAGTGTGTGAGAGAATAGATACGTACATGCCGCTGAAATACTAGGATGGACGCGAAATGGAACGAAGAAACGGTGACAGCGAAACGGAAGGCGCTCCGACAGCCTCAGCGGAAGAGAGCTGAACTCCGTTGAAACAGAAGAGCGGCTGTCAGCGTTTCATGCACAGTTCTTTGCGTTGCGAAAATTAATTAGTGTGTCATTGTCAACAGTTTTCAGTAACTTTGTGTGTGTGTGTGTGTGTGTGTGCATGTGTGTATGTTTAACTTAAACAAGTTAAGCGAAGCACATGCTATTGTCTTTAAATTTTTACAAGTATTCCAAGAAAAATTCTACATAATATAAAATTTAAATCACATGGGCAGCCCCATCCAATGTGAATTCAGAGGGTTACGGGCATCCAATGGAAGGCGGGAGAAGCACGGCTGCTAGGATTTATTTATTGTATAATATATTTATTTACCGCCCATCAGCCAAAAGGCTCCCTGGGCGGTTTACAAGTAAAACAGGATAAAAACAATCTTAAAACCAAAAACATCATTAAAATAGAAATATAAATACAATATAATACAATAAAAGAAAGCAGCCAGATGAATCAGACCGGGGGTACAACAGTGATAATAAAAATGGGAATAAAAATCTAACCATTAAAATATTGGGTAAATAAAAAGGTCTTCACCTGGCGCCTGAAGGAATAAAAAGTAGGTGCCAGGCGCACCTCCTTGGGGAGTTGATTCTAGAGATGGGGTGCCACAACTGAGAAGGCCCTTCCCCTAGTAGCCACCCTCCTAGCCTCTTTTGGAGGGGGCTCTCTGAGAAGGACCTCTGAAGAAGATCTCAGGGTTCGGGTAGGCACGTATGGGACGAGGCGTTCCTTCGGTCAGATAACCTGGCCCCAAACCGTTGAGGGCTTTAAATGTCAACGTGAGCACTTTGAATCGGGCCCGGACTTCAATCGGTAGCCAATGTAGTTCATAGAGGACTGGCGTAATATGTTATTGTCGTCCAGTCCCCGTTAGCAGCCTCGCTGCTCTGTTTTGAACCAACTGAAGTCTCCGGACCGTTTTCAAAGGCAGCCCCACGTAGAGTGCGTTACAGTAGTCCAAACGAGAGGTTACCAGAGCGTGGATCGCCGTTGCTAGGCTCTGCCTGTCCAGATAGGGTCGTAGTTGCTAAATCAGCCTAAGCTGATAAAAGGTGCTCCTTGTCACCGAGTCCACTTGTGACTCCAGCAACAGTTCGGAGTCTAGGAGCACCCCCCCCAAACTACAAACCCTGTCCTTTAGGGGGAGTGCAACCCCGTCCAGGGCAGGTTGAGTATCCTCCCTCCGGACAGCTGATCCGCCCACAAACAGCACTTCCGTCTTGTCTGGATTGAGTTTCAGTTTATTGGCCCTCATCCAGTCCATTACCAGGCCCAGGCACGGATTCAGAGAGCAGCCACTGCCTCACCTGAGTTTGACGAAAAAGAGAGGCAGAGCTCCTGAGTGTCATCCGCATATTCATAGATTCATAGGTCATATGAGTTGGAAGGGGCCTACGAGGCCATCGAGTCCAACCCCCTGCTCAATGCAGGAAACTAGAGGAGGGGGTGTGACACTTCCACCCACACCTCCGGAGGACCCCTCCCGCAGCGCTTTCATGTCAATGTTAAAGAGCATGGGGGGATAAAATGGAGCCCTGCGGTACTCCTTGGCGGCATAATTGCCACGGCGCAGAGCAATAATCCCCCAGCACCACCTTCTGGAATCGGCCAGCCGAGGATTGGCGCGCCACTCACCCGCCCCCACCCCTGCCCTCCAAAACATTTTGACAGCCAATTTCAGCTATCGAAATGTTTCTCTCCCCTCCTTGCGAGGAGGAGAGACTGCTGAGGCACTGCCTGGATCCCACAGAGGACGGCGGGGCCTCGTTCCTCCCCTCCCACCCCTGCAACGCCAGCCCAGTACCAAAGATGGTCTTCCATCTTCGGTTCCCAGCCAGTGCAAGAAGAACTGTGCCACCTGCGAGGGGGGAGGGCACCGGGGGGGGGGACTCCGGCCTATCCTATCCCCCCCCCCAGACAAGGCCGGGGAGGCCATAGGATTGTGCCTCACGTGTGCTTTCATTTCCCCCCCCCCTCAAATATTTCAGGACAAAAAAATTAGCATGGGGGGTACTTCTTTTTAGCTTTGCTGTTTACTGAATGTAAGTTTAATAAACATGCCAAATGAGATCTCACTAAGGCAGGAGTGGGCGACTTGTGTGCCCGCCCCCGCCCCCCCAGATGTTCTGGCCGACAGACAGCCCCCATCACGTCTAGCCAGCATAGCCAATGGTGAGGGCTGATGGGAATTGTAGGCCACAACATCTGGAGAGCCACAAGTTGTCCGCCCCCTGCTCTAGGGCACCAGAACGTTTTCCGATGCAGACCGGGAAAAATTTCCCTTATGCAAATTTGCATTGGGAAATCTTCCAGTACGAAATGATTTTTTTTTTTCCCCTGTGCAAATGATCCAGTGCAAATCAACTTAAATTTGCACTGGAAAATTTTCCAGTTCAAAATTTTCCAGGAAACCCACATCGCTAGGCGGGTGATGAGGGCAGCAGGGCAGCAGAAGTAATCTCCATTTTATTCCTGCAGTCGTGATGGTGCTATGATTTAAGAGAGCTTAAAAATGCATAACTGCATGAGCTCAGGTTAGCAAACAGTTTTGTTGTCATTCTAACACAGGGGTCTCCAAACTTTTTTAGGGCCCGTGGACACATCTGGAAAGTTGAGAGACTGTCCTGGGCACCACCACAAAATGGCTGCCATGGGATGTATGGCAAAGGACAAGTAACCTACACAAAAGACTGAGTACAAGACTGAGAGCCAGTGTGGCGTAGTGGTGAGAGTGCTGGACTGAGACTCGGGAGATCCGGGTTCTAGTCCCCACTTGGCCATGAAACTCACTGGGTGACGTTGGGCCAGTCCCTGACTCTCAGCCTAACCTACCTCACAGGGTTGTTGTGAGGATAAAATGGAAAGGAGGAGGAGGAGGAGGAGGAGGATTATGTAAGCCACCTTGGGCTCCTTGCAGGAAAAAAGGTGAGGTATAAATATAATAAATAAATAAATAAATGGCAAAGGGGGGGATCTGTGCCCCAACATACTAAACAAACCGTTTGAACCCACAGCTTTCAGCACCAGCAGAAACCTATTTTACAGCCAGCAAACTCTTTTCCTCTCCTCTCTGCCAGCCAACCCATCCTGCATCCCACCATAATTTTGGTACCTGGTTAGAACTTACCGTACTTATTTGCGCAAGTATTTTAAAGTCTCATGCTGGTTTGTTTGCTCTGCTTTTTGTGCTTTTATTATGCTTTTGACTTGTTTTTATTGTGATGTTTCATGATTTCATTGTATTGTATTATATTGTAGTATATTTCCTCCTTTTATGCCTCTTGTATAAAAACAAAAAACAACACAACACCCTGATATCATAGGACGAAGAGGTGCTTAAAAATATGCTTAATAAATAAAAATACATAATAATAATAATATTGATCTTTGTAAATCGCTTTGGGTGCTTTTCAGGTTTTTTTTTAAAAAATGCTTTAATTACGTAAATAAACAACACAAGCCACCATTCTATGCGATTCAGCACTCAGAGGCTGAAACCAGATCGGTTTCGCCTCCCTGGAAGGCAGTTCCGTAAATGGAGCACGTCCAAATCTTAAGCGCCACCGCATGAAATCTCTGATTCTCAGAGGGAGACGGCCTCTGAAAATAAGGAGTTATTCTCTCTCAGGCTAACCTGTCTTGCTGGGTTGTTGTACAGAGAGAACCACCCCGAGTGACTTGGAGGAAGGGAGGAATAAAAAGGAAATAATGCTTCTTAGGTACTGATAAACCCGTCCATCCACACGGCAACTGGATGCCAGATGAGACAGGCCTTTGGTCTGATCCATCAGGGCTCTTATTATGTCCTTACATTCAGTTCCGCATGGACATCCCAAGATACTTGACGCACCACCACCACAAAAGTATAGCTTCTTTCCGTCCCTCAGCCCCAAACTGGAATACAGGAAGTCCCCAGGTTACGAACGAGTTACGTTCTTAAGAATGCCTTTAAGTCGAATTTGTATGTAAGTCGGAACGGCATCGTGTTCTATACGTTAAAATCTCGGCATTTAGGCAAATTGCTTAAATTACGCAAATTGCGTAGTATACTACGCTATGTACTCTACGTAAACGACGTAGCGCCGGGGAACCCAGAAGTCCGTTCTTAAGTATGGGTTGTCTGTAAGTCGGACGCTCTTAACTCGGGGACTGCCTGTATTTCACTCCCAATATCTTGCAAATGCAGGTTAGTTAGAATGGAGGCTCTGGCAATATTTCTCCACCTGTGCGCACGGATTTATTTATTTAATGAGCACGCACCGGTTCCACCGAGGAGTAGGGCGACTTTCAGGGTTTCCTCCCTCAGATATGCACCTGTTGTCATGGTTTCCTGCCGACCAAAGGCCCTCTCCCCCACCCCCTCGTCTCCTTCTTACAACGTGTGAGTCGAGCAGATCAATACATTTTTATGTTATATTAAAGGGAGGGGGTGTGCTGCTGCGTTTAGCAACAGACCAATTGCCGATAATTGCTTCGAAATATCTTTGGCTCGGTGGATTTTCCGAAACCCTTTGTCCCTCAGCCTCAGTCGCCGGGTACGCACACAATCATCGCTCGATCGCACAAAACCAGCAGAATGTGCTTGTTCGCCCTTGGCTCTCTCGCTGCTTCGGTCCCCTTCAGTCCCTCTGTGCTGGATGGACTTTCTCCATTCACCCACCTTTGTGTTACCCATCTCTCCACAGTAAGTGAACACAAGTGCGCGCACGCACACACACACACCGCACACACACAGCGCACACTTCTCCTCTCTCATCCCAACCATCTGTACATGCACTACTTTACACTCCTCTCTCCAGATATTGATCTGGCTTTTCTTCAGAGAGGAGTCGAGAAAGGGTACAGTACGGAGAGGCAGATGTACCCCCATTGTAGTCAAGGTCAAAGCCTTCTCTCTCTTTTTTTCTTTTAAAAAAATAATAATCTTGGGGCGGTTAACAGGAAGGAAAATGCTCCTTTTGAATGCCCGTTGTTAAATGCAGGTAATCATCCCAGCATCTGGGATTAGACATACACAAGGCTGGCTGGTTCTGTGTGCGCACGTTTTCCTCTCCACCTGCCTCCCTAAACTGGGGCGGACGTGAAATCCCTCAAGCTCTAAGTAGTGCCAAGTTGAACTCAGCGCCGGGGAGGCTCCGGGACGTGAACTGACAACCTCGGGGCCAAACTCCGTGAAGAACCCATGCGGGCCGTCAGCACCGTCTTCAGGATCAGAAGGAAATCGTTCTGTGCAACATCAGCCCCTGTGATTGGCGGCAGGCAGGACGAGGCTTCTGGATTGGCCAGGCCTGGTATAAATACTCAAGAGCCCAGCCTGGTCAACACATCTGCTCCAGAATGCCCCTTCCAGATCTGGTCCCACTTATCTTATGATGTTGGTGAAGCTTATATGACTTCAGGGGGAGGGCAAATGTGCCACCCACCTCCAGAATTCCCCGCCTCGCTATGAATAGCTCAGTTTCCTTCCCACAACTGTAGCAAGTGCCCAGAGCGATTTTTTTCAAAGGAAGATGGCTGCGTGTCCTGCTCTACAGAGGATAGTCCTCTATTTGACGGCCTCCTCTGTTTGAAGGGCTGCCCAGTCCAAGTCCGGTATAAAGAAAAAAGAAGCCAGGAGAGCAGGAATCTTGAAGCTGCCCCATCAGCAGTTAGCAGCCTGAACAGGAGACCGAGCAGGTGGGCCCACAGCTCACCCAGGGGTGCAGCTAGGGCAGGACTGCAGGGTCAAAGTCGAGGGCCCTCAGAGCCCTCGATGGGGATACCAGCAAACAGGCCCCGTGTCAGACCCTGGGCTGGCACAGGCCGGGACACACCAGTGCCGACATGGGTTGCCACAGCATCCTTTCTTCTTATTTTCAAACGTCTTAGAGTGAGACGGTTCTGCCCTTAAAGGCAAGCTGAAAAATCATTTTAAATTTTTAAACAAACAGAGTCAGGGGGCCGCCGACCGGGCATGTACATCGTTACAGCTGCTCATTTTATTATTATCTTTTACTTTTAAAAATATATTATGATATCCCACAAAATGGTGCTTATTCTCAAGAAAACGTGTTTAGCATCAGGACAGCAGAAGCAAACTCCATTTTATTCCTGCAGTTAATTATGCTTGAAACACGGGAAGCTGCCTGCTACCAGAGTCAGGCCATTGGCCCATGTGGCACAGCACAGCTGCTGGGGAACATGGGCGGGAGGGTGCTGTCGCACTCAGGTCCTGCTGGTGGGATGATCCCACGGGCAGCTGGTTGGCCGCTGTGGGAGGAGAATGCTGGACTAGATGGACCCTTGGCCTGATCCAGCATCAAGGCTCTTCTTGTGTCCTTACTTATGACTGGCAGCAATAGCTCTCCAGGGTTTCAGCAGGCGGCATTTTTGTCCAGCCCTGCCTGGAGATGCTGCTGCCGGGGATTGAACCGGGAACCCTCTGCATGCAAAGCACTGAGTCTACGGCCCCTCCCAGTGCTATAATTTATTTAAGTGCTCGTGCTAGGATTCAAGTGACTTTAAAATGCAACACTGCACATGCTCAGAGTATTCCGGGGCGGGGCGGGGGCGGGGGCAAGGAGCACACCGTTTTTCTTTCATTCTGTTTTTTGCTCTAGCGCATCAAGAATGTAGAACCAGCTGAGAAGCATGGAGTGGAACGGGGAGAAGAGAAATGCTAGCTGTGTGTTTCCCAACTGAAGTAATAGTCAGGGTGGCCATCTAAGGCAGTGTTCTCCAACCTTGGGTCCCCAGATGTTTTTGGCCTACAACTCCCAGCATGCCCCAGCCAGCTACGCTGGCTGGGGCATGCTGGGAGTTGTAGGCCAAAAACATCTGGGGACCCAAGGTTGGAGAACACTGATCTAAGGGGACACACACACGAGCATTAAGTCCAGGGTCTAAAATTTCCTAACTGCACCAGTGAGCTTACCTGGTTGTTTTTTTTTTTAAAAAAAAATCCCATTATGGCGAGATATATACTGTACTTCTATTTAAGTTATAGCCTTACTTGGGAGATCTGGGTTCTAGTCCCCACACTCTGCCATTAAACTCACTGACTCTCAGCCGAACCTACCTCGCAGGGTTGTTGTGAGGATAAAAAAGCGGGGGGGAGGAGGATCATGTAAGCCGCCTTGGGTTCTTTGCAAGAGGGGAAAAAAGGCGGGACATAAATGTGATAATAAACAAACACATTCTTTCTAAATGCATACCCATTCGCCCATGCAAATTTCACGCAAGCGGATGTCCTCTTTTCTTTTTCTTTTTTAGTCCTCCATTTCGGAGATGTGTACGCATCTGGACAGCAGTCTGAGCAGGCACACAGGTCACGGTCTTCTTTCCCCTCCTAGGGTGAGATATGTTTCATTTAAATTATAGTAAAGTGTTCTAAATTTGCCTCTATACATACAAATGAACGTATGCAGCGTTTATGTAAATCTGCAGCCTCTTTTGCGCCTTTTTCTTTCTTTCTTTTTTGCAATGTGTACGTGGGCACCCAGATTCAAAGGTAGGTCTGGCGGGAATCAGTGGTGGGAAGCAGGGATGTTGAAGAGTCCTTGGTCTCGAGTCACGAGTCGAGTCACGAGTCTTTGGACCCGAGTCTCGAGTTCGAGTCCGGGTCCTTGGTCCAAAATGGTGACTCACGAGTCCCGAGTCACTCCCAAAACTGACTCCACGAGTCCCTATTAAAATCAATGGGGTTTTCCCCCCAACAAAATAAGGCTGCTTCAGATGTGTGGCTTAAATAAATTCTAGGCACAAGTGTGCCTTTTTATTTCAAAACTCTGCCACTGATTTTGGCAAGAACAGACCAGGCAGACAAACGCAAAATAACCAGGCAGGCAGAGGAGGCAGGGAACCCCAAAGCAGGCAGGCAGAGGCCTTTGTCTTGGACAATTCAAACTGTGGAACTGGTCAAGAAGAGACCAGGCAGGCAGAGGAGGCAAGGAACCCCAAACAGGCAGGCAGAGGCAGCCAAACCCAAAATGTCTGACCCTAACCCTAACCCCCCACAACAACACATCAATCAAAATAAATCTCAACACATCGTTGGGGCTGCGCTCCTGGTAGCTGTCCATAGTGGCTGAGCAGCGGTGTGCCTCACTTCCATGCGCTCTTCACCGGTGATCGCGCTCCTCTCCACTCCTTCTGGCACAGCCCAGGGATGTTGAAGAGTCCTTGGTCTCGAGTCCCGAGTCCTTGGTCTCGAGTCCCGAGTTGAGTCTCGAGTCCCATTAATAATATTGGGACTCGAGTCAGAGGGGGGACTCAGTCCGACTCACGAGTCGAGTCCTCGAGTCCGAGTCCCCATCCCTGGTGGGAAGAGAGTAGTCCCACACCTATGCACCCGGGAGGGAGCCCCATGAAGCTCGGTGGAGCTTCCTTCTGAGTAGATAAACCCAGGATTGTTCCGTGAGCAGCAACAAGTCCCCATGACACATGTACAGTCTCAGCATGATTGTGCGCGTGCAGAAAAAAAGCACAGGATTTGGTATTTCATAGATCATAGAGTTGGAAGGAGCCTACAAGGCTATCGAGTCCAACCCCCTGCTCAATAGACAGGCCTGTGGCTCACGCTGGCTCAGCTTGTCTGAGCGTGGAAAGCTAAGCAGGGTCAGGCCTGGTTATTACTCGGATGGGAGACCCCTCCTCTAGTTTCCTGCATTGAGCAGGGGGCTGGACTCGATGGCCTTGTAGGCTCCTTCCAACTCTATGATCTATAATGCAGGAAACTAGAGGAGAGGTCTCCCATCCAAGTAATAACCAGTGTGAGAGACAGTGTGGCGTAATTGGTGAGAGTGTTGGACTAGGGCTCGGGAGATCCGGGTTCTAGTCCCCGCTTGGCCATGAAGCTCACTGGGTGACTTTGGGCCAGTCACTGACTCTCAGCCTAACCTACCTCACAGGGTTGTTGTGAGGATAAAATGGAGAGGAGGAGGAGGATTATGTAAGCCGCCTTGGGTTCCTTGCAGGGAAAAAGGCGGGGTATAAATATAATAAATAAATAAATAAATAACCAGGCTTGACCCTGCTTAGCTTTCCACGCTCAGACAAGCTGAGCCCTGAATACAAGCCACAGGCCTGTATTAGGTAGTGTGATTAGAACACAGAAGATGGGTCAGAAAGCAAATTCCCAGCACCAAGGTGCGCCCCCCCCCAAAAAAGTTCCCTGCTCTAAATTTCCCCATCCCAAACCTGCTTTTTTATGTCATTTCAAAAACGCCACACTGTTAACACGTGTTTGTCGTTATTTTGTATTATTAGATGTACACTTTACAATACAATGCACACTGGGCTGTAATTTTACCACTGTTATTAAATTGTACTTGTCTTCTTATAATGTTCCGGACACTGCCCTGGGAGCTCTCGTGGGTGAAGGGCAGTAAATACATTTCAAAATAAATAAACAAACAAACAAAAGAAGCCAGGGGTGATTAACTGTCAGTGCAAACCAGAGCAGGAAGAAAAACCTCCGCAGGCCAGACGAGATCTCTGCATGCAAACTGTTCTCACGAATGACACAACCTCTCTAGCGCCCCATCTTATACCCAAAATGTTTTTGCACCTGCCTGCTCATTTTCTTCTAAAACAGTGTTCTCCAACCGTGGGTCCCCAGATGTTTTTGGCCTACAACTCCCAGCATGCCCCAGCCAGCGAGCTGGCTGGGGCATGCTGGGAGTTGTAGGCCAAAAACATCTGGGGACCCACGGTTGGAGAACACTGTTCTAAAAGGAGGCTGGGAAGAAAGCACAGAATTGCCCAAAATGCTCCCTTACCCCTTTCTCTCCTAGGCCAAGTGGCTGGATGACTTTGGGTGAGCGAGAAAACAAAGGAGTGGTTTCGTTTAGGTCTCCATCCCTTCTCGGTAACCTTCTAGTTGTGGAACAGGGGAACTGTGACCAGCAGGACTGAACGTGGAGCTTTGGGTGGGAGCAAAGGCATAAGAGAGAAAAGCCGGGGCATACTTTTGCCAGAGCTATAAACGTGGTCTTAGTTCGCATGTTCCATTGTGACAGTCTTCAAAACCTCGCTGAGTTCACTGGAAAACTGAGTCTTCTGGTTTATATATTCTTGTTAACTTTTTCTTTCCTTTCACTCACTTTTTTCTCTTTTATTAACTCTCTCCCTTTTCTTTACTACCGATTCCAAAAGTCTGCACACCGCATTACCAGTTCTGGGACTTCTGAGGAATCTTTCTTTCCTTCCTTCCCTTTCTTTGCCTAACCTACCTTGCAGGGTTGGTGTGAGGATAAAATGAAGGAGGGCCATTATGTCCACCGCCTTGGGCTCCTTGGAGAAAAGCAGGATATAAAGGTAAGAAAATAAATGAATACATGCATTTCTCCCTCTCTTTCCTTATTTCCTTCTCTTGTCCTCCTCTTTCCCCCTCTTCCTTTCCCCTTCTTTCTCTCCCCTCTGCCTCAGTTTCCCCCTGGGTTCCCTGTGGGTCTTTTTGTTTTGGTGTTTCTGTTGTGCTCCTTCCTTCCCTGCATTCTCTCCCTTGTTTCCTTCCTTTCCTTTTTCCCTCTCCCTTCCCTTTCTCCCGCAAATCTCGCCCCTGGCGCCCACCTCCAGGCGTCTCCCCTGTTTCAGTGCCACCCCCCCGCACCCTCTCCACCCGAGCCCCTCTGCAGGGAACCAGTTTACAAGAAGAGCCGGGCTGCCTTCCCAAACAGACTGCCCAGCCCACCGCACGTTTCCAGCTCTACATAATCTAATGTACGTTACCATAGCGCCAATCAATAACTCAGCAGGCCAGTGCCGAAAATTTCTCTCTTAAAGGAGCAGCAGCTGGCCTCGGCCGGCTTCCCAGCTCCTGCTCGCTGCCCTTCGAAAGCAGCAGGACACCCAGGCCCCAAAATGGCTGGATCATCATGGGCCCCAAGAGCAGCCCTTCCCCGGCCATCCAAGACTATGTCAGCCAACCGACAGTGTCCCGCCAGCTGCCTTCAGGAATCCCACGAGCGAGCGGCAGCCCACTCCTGTCACTGCTTCCCAGCGTATAGTAGTGATCGAGAGAGGTAGACTGCCCCTGCTCCTGGAGGCTCGATTTAGCTATCTTGGTTAATAGCCATTTAGAACCTATGACAACATAAGAAGAAGACTGTTGCAGGGATGGGGACTCGGACTCGAGGACTCGACTCGTGAGTCGGACTGAGTCCCCCCTCTGACTCGACTCGGACTCGAGTCCCAATATTTTTAATGGGACTCGAGACTCGACTCGGGACTCGAGACCAAGGACTCGTCAACATCCCTGCAGGTGCTGCCTGGACCCAGTTGCAGTAACAATCCAAGTTTATTTTTTAAAATCATTTTCCTAATGCAACCTTTCAGACATTTTGGGTTTGGCTGCCTCTGCCTGCCTGTTTGGGGTTCCCAGCCTCCTCTGCCTGCCTGGTTTCTTCTTAACCAGTTCCACAGTTTGAATTGTCCAAGACAAAGGCCTCTGCCTGCCTGCTTTGGGGTTCCCCGCCTCCTCTGCCTGCCCGGTTATTTTGGGATTGTCTGCCTGGTCTGTTCTTGTCAAAATCAGTGGCAGAGTTTTGAGATAAAAAGGCACACTTGTGCCTAGAATTTATTTAAGCCACACATCTGAAGTAGCCTTATTTTGTTGGGGAAGAACCCCATTGATTTTAATAGGGACTCGTGGAGTCAGCTTTGGGAGTGACTCGGGACTCGGGATTCGTGAGTCACCATTTTGGACCAAGGACTTGGACTCGGACTCGAGACTCGGGTCCAAAGACTCGTGACTCGAGACCAAGGACTCTTCAACATCCCTGGACTGTTGGATGAGACCCAAGATGTATTTGTTTGTTTATTCACATGGTGCATAGTTATACTATGGAATTCACTTCCACAGGATGTGGTGATGGCCTCCAATTTGGGCAGCTTTGCAAGGGGATTGGACAAATTCATGGAGGAGATGGCTATTCATGGCTCCTAGTCCTGATTGGCTATATGCTTCCTCCAGTATCAGAGGCGGTATGCCTAAGTACACCAATTGCTGGGGAACATGGGTGGGAGGGTGCTGTTGCACTCGTGTCCTGCTTGTGGGATCCCACGGGCAGCTGGTTGGCCACTGTGTGTGAACAGAATGCTGGACTAGATGGACCCTGGGTCTGATCCAGCAGGGCTCTTGTGATGTTCTTATATTGTTAGGTTTCTAGCCCTCCTTTTCCTCCAAGGAGGCTTATGTGGTCTCCCTCCTCTCCATTTTACCCTCACAACAACCCTGTGAGGTAGGTGAGGCTGAGAGTCAGTGACTGGCCCAAAGTCACCCAGGGAGCCTCATGGCCGAGTGGGGACTTGAACCCGGATCTCCCGAGTCCCAGCCCAATGCTCGGGTCACTACGCCACATTGGCTCCCTCTCGCCCAGCATCCTGCTCCCTGCAGTGGCCAACCGGATGCCTCGGGATGCTCACAAGCAGGACATGAAGGCCATCGTCCTCTGCGGGCTTCCTTTGTGGCAGTGCCCCGGATGTGCAGCTCTCTGCCCCCACCAGCAGGTTAGGTTATCTTTATCTCGATGTGTGCCGTCTGAAGACATTTTTGTGTTGTTGTTGTTGTTGTTTTAAAAAAACAACCTAAACTTTTGATTCTGTTGCTTAATTTAAGTTATTTATTGTTAGTTTTGGCTCTTTGCTTGTTCGTTTTGCCCCTGATGCTGCAGTTACTCTGATAATTCCATTTGAATGGTGGACTCTTGTCACTTTAATGAGTGGCTCTGTGTTTATATTTTGTTAGCCGCTTTTGAGCAGTGGGGACGCGGCGGCATCGCACTTTTTGATTTGCAGGGAGGACGCTGAGGAAGGTGACCTCATCCACCCCCACCCCCAGACTTCCCTGTTCCCTCTGAGCTTGGCTGCAATCCTCAGAGTAGCTGGGGACTGGAGGGGGGAAGGATATGGATTTCCCCAACAAGAGTATCTTGTTTCCCCATTGGAATGCAAACTGTTTTGAAGTGGCTCGGTCTTGAATGGGAAATGATGAAGACCACTCGCTTTACAAAAGACCCGCTTTCTGGTAGGAACTGCTAGAACTGGGCCTGTTGATATGGATCCCAGCCCGGCATAGCTGCCCGCAGCTTGGGGCTCTCTTTGGGGGCGTGGCGGCTATGGGGGCCATCACAGTGAGAGCCCCCGGCACCTCGAAATTCACCAGTATACCACCCATTTTGAGTGACTCCTTTTTGGAGGGGAAAAGTGGGACACACTTTTTTGTATAAAATAAATAAATACATACATACATACATACATACATGCAACAGCCCGCTCCCACTGTCCAGCAACTGGTATTCAGGGGTACACTGCCAATGAACATGGAGGTTCCATCAGGGACAATAGCCTTTGACAAATCTCCTCCTCCTCTTCCTCCATGAATTTGTCAAATAATCCCCTTCCAGCTTTCCCCAAGATCCGTGCCCTGCTGACATGTTGGAGTGCAACTGGCCATGTTGAATGGGGCGTGTTTTCGCCCATCTGGAGGGTACGGAAGAGGAGCCGGGCAAGGGAGAGCAGAGTCTGAGGCTGCTGGAACTCCTCTACTTAAGGCTGTGTGTCTCCTTTCTCCCTCAGGTAACAAAGCTCAGGGCCTTGCCAGAGGCGTGAGCCAAAGGTTCTTTTCCCTGGGGATGAGATTGCCCTGGGGCGGGGGTCCCCAAATGTATTTTTAATTTTTATTTTCCAGGGTTGGTTTTTTTTTTTAATATATGTACATGGATTTGTATGAAATGCATACAACTTTCTAGCAATTACACATACGCTTCAACAAAAGCAGACCAAATATCCCAAATAAGTATCCATTTGAAGTTGGCGTCTATATGCCACCCGTTCATATATCGGAAGCGTCGTAGTAAGGACCTCAATCCATTGCATTATAGCAGGTGAATGTTTTATCCTTCCAAGTTTTATAATATCAGCCTTTTAGCTGTCAAAAGGGTGCAGAGAATCTATTTCCCCTTCCATTTGTTAATTTCCACGAAGCAAGGTTAATAAGAACACATGCATCAGTGAATATTAAAGACTGTTCCAGTACAAAATCTGTCTGTGTAATAAGCTCCTCCCAAAAAAGAAACAACTCTTGGACATTGCCAAAACATATGTTTAAAAGAAGCATTCGCTGCATTTCACGGCAGTAATGAGCTGAATTAGACAATCCCTTATTAAAGAAGCATTGCAGTGTCCAGTAGATACAAACGTTTTTGCTGAAAAAGATGCAGCCTAAAATCCACAGACGCAACAGGTAAATGCCAAAGTGGTGATCCACTGATGAGGCATTTTGTGGTGCTGCCCACAGCAGTTTCTCAAATTCCCATGGATCCAAAAAGGTTGGGGACTCCCGCCCTAGGGGACCTGGCCCCAGGCGCTGTAGAAAGAACCCTTGATCTAGCCCCTTCTCAAGAAAATCGCTCTCCTGACCATATAGCTTTAGGTTTTAGCTGAACAGTGCTTTTTTAAAATAATTCTAAAACTATTTAATCTTTATTTAATAGGGATGTTCATGAGTTTAAAAAAAGAGATGGGATCCAAACTGCGAGTGCTTTTGAGACCTATTGAGCCTGCTAAGAGGAGAGGAAGCAGGCAGAGCTCTAGGAACAAATTTATTATTTATTTATTTATTTATTATTAATATTTATTTATCGCCCATCTGGCCGGCAACCGGCCACCCTGGGCGATGTACACAGAATAAAATACATAAATGCAATAAAATACATTTAAACAATATAAAAATTTTAAAATCTTAACCCACCCCATATTCCCACCTGAACAACCAGGTTTTTAATGAGCGACGGAAGCTCATCAGAGAGGGGGCATGGCGGAGGTCACTCGGGAGAGAGTTCCACAGTACGGGGGCCGCCACAGAAAAGGCCCTCTTCCTCGTCCCCACCAGTCTAGCTGCTCTGACTGAAGGGACAAGGAGAAGGCCATCCGTGGCAGATCTTGTTGAGCGGCCCACTTGGTGTTGCTGGAGACGCTCCTTGAGATAAACTGGACCAGAGCCGTATAGGGTTTTAAAGGTCAAAACCAACACCTTGAATTTGGCTCGGCAAGCAACTGGTAGCCAGTGCAAATCCTTCAGCACTGGCGTGATGTGATCCCAGCTGTAGCTTCCGAACCGTCTTCAAGGGTAACCCCACGTAGAACGCATTACAGTAGTCTAGGTGAGAGGAGACCAAGGCATGAACCACTGATGGGAGCAGGTGATTAGGAAGGTAGGGGCGCAGCTGCCGTATCAGATGGAGTTGATACAGCGCTGCCCGGCTCACAACTGCCACCTGAGCCTCCATGGACAGCTGGGAGTCTAGAATGACCCCCAAGCTGCGGACCTGGTCCTTCAGGGGTAGATGTACCCCATTCAGCACCAGGTCAACATCCCCTAACCTCCCCTTGTCCCCCACCAGCAGTACCTCGGTCTTGTCGGGGTTCAGCTTCAGCATGTTCCTTCCCATCCAGCCACCCACTGCCTCCAGGCACTTGCACAGGGTCTCAACGGCCAACCTCGGTGAGGACTTGAAACAGAGGTAGAGCTGCGTGTCATCCGCATACTGATGACACCGCACCCCAAACCTCCTGATGATAGCTCCCAGCGGCTTGAGGTAGATGTTGAATAACATCGGGGAGAGGATGGAACCCTGCGGCACTCCACAAGTGAGCAGCCGAGTGTCCGAAGCCCCCTCCCCGAGAACTACCCTCTGGTACCTTCCAGAGAGGAAGGACCGGAACCACTGCAATACAGTGCCTCCCAAGCCCAACCTCTCCAGGCGGTCCAGGAGGATACCGTGGTCAACGGTATCAAAAGCCGCTGAGAGATCGAGGAGGACTAGAAAGGAGCATTCGCCCCTATCCAAAGCCCTCCTCATATCATCCACCAAGGCGACCAAGGCCGTCTCCGTCCCATGTCCAGACCTGAAGCCCGACTGGCACGGATCCAAATAATCGGCTTCATCCAAGTGTGCCTTCAACTGAGCACCCACCACCCGCTCGATCACCTTGCCCAGAAATGGTAAATTGGAGACTGGGCGGAAGTTGTTCAGATCCTGGGGATCCAAGGAGGGCTTCTTTAGAAGCGGTCTTATTACTGCCTCCTTGAGGGCTGATGGCATCACTCCCTCCTCGAGGGAGGCATTCACCACCGCCTTGATCCCCTCACCCAGTCTCTCCCTGCAGCTCATGATGAGCCAGGACGGGCAAGGATCAAGCAAGCAGGTGGTCGGCCTCACAGATGAAAGCACCTTGTCCACTTCATCAGAAGGAAGAAGCCGGAACCGATCCCACAAAACCGGTCTGCCATTGGCCTCCTCCCGCTCACTCCCTGTGTCCACGACGCACGATATCCCACTCCTAATCCGATCGATTTTATCTGCGAAGTGCTTCGCTAAAGCCTCACAGGAGGCTTTAGACTGTTCCAATGGGTCCGGAGCGACTGGACCGACCAGACTCCGGACCACTTGAAACAGCCTCCTGGGGCAGCACTCCGCAGACGCAATGGAGGCAGCATAGAAATTCTTTTTTGCTGCCTTCACCGCCACCCGGTAGAAATCTTCTTCAAGCCTGATTTGGGTTACGTTGCAAGCAGTCTTGACTCTGTCTACAATGTCTGACGGGCTCTCGTGGCATAATATGATGACCTATCGCCGCTCTGGAATGAGGAGCGCACTCTGCAGGTGTTCAGAAACCCCTTGTGTTTTTGTTTCGTCGTCATTACCATTACAATCATGAGCTAACTGTGTCATCCAAAGCAATGCTCTCTGCTCTCCGATTTTATTTATTTATAATTGACATTTCAAGGCTGTCCTCCAGCCTGTAGGAGTGACCATATAACAAAGATAAAGAGAAAAAAGGAAAAAAATCAAAGCCTTAAGCCGCTACATAGAACACTGTTCTCCAACCTTGGGTCCCCAGATGTTTTTGGCCTACAACTCCCAGCATGCCCCAGCCAGCTACGCTGGCTGGGGCATGCTGGGAGTTGTAGGCCAAAAACATCTGGGGACCCAAGGTTGGAGAACACTGACATAGAATATAATAAAATCAGTCAAGCCTCACGTTGCACTAACACTGTTACTGGATGCTATTTTTTATATATATTTCCCCCCTAGCCCTGCACATATAAGAGGTGCGAGGGCTGACTGGTGGCGTTGCAGTCAGAGATTCGCCTTATAAAAGCCCACGGGACATAACCTTGTCATCTCTCCACGCTCAAGGGGGAGATGGCTTTTACAGTGTGTTTCAGCATCTTTCCCAGATCCCTTGGGAATAGGTGCAGGGGTCCAGACTCAACCAGGGGGAAGAAGTGTCCCAAATGCACATGCTGGTTTCATTTCAAACCTCTGTCTTCAAATCAGAGATTGCATGATGATACCGCTGGTCCCCATTTTGCTCCGCATCTTACTTGGCAAATGAGTGTGGGGTGCACATAGCCTTGTGAGGCAGAGCTGTGCCCCCCAAATGTGCCTATCCCATTTCATTCCAATAACCCCACGTTCAAGGGAGATGTCGCAGAACAAATGGACCAATTGCTTTGACCACCTGGTAATCTTTTAAACCCACACATAAAGTACGTACCCAAGGCAGACAAACTGGAGTGGCCATTTCTGACTCACCCAAAAAGAGCAAATGTCTGCAAAAGAGGACAGCAATTTGCACACAATTTACATGTGGTAATCTGCCTGTATGGATGCAAATTTAGAAATAATTATTGCACTTCAACCGAAATAGAGTACATCTCATTGTATTGGAGTGTGGTCAGGGGACTTGTGTGTCTGCCTTCTGTCCAGGTTCTGTGCTGTTCTATCGCTAAAAGGGCAACAACAGTTCTTACGGCTCTTTCTCTTTATTATTAATTATATTTATACCCCGCCTTTTTTCCTGCAAGGGACCCAAGGCGGCTTACATAATCCTCCTCCTCCTCCTCCTCCCCATTTTATCCTCACAACAACCCTGTGAGGTAGGTTAGGCTGAGAGTCTGTGACTGGCCCAAAGTCACCCAGTGAGTTTCATGGCCGAGCAGGGACTAGATCCCGGATCTCCCGAGTCCCAGTCCAACGCTCTAACCACTAGGCCACGCTGGCTCTCTTTAAACCGTAATTGGACAGGACAGTCCTTCAAATAGAGCAGTGTTCTCCAACCTTGGGTCCCCAGATGTCTTTGGCCGACAACTCCCAGCATGCTGGGAGTTGTCGGCCAAAAACATCTGGGGACCCAAGGTTGGAGAACACTGAAATAGAGGATGCTTTCAAATAGAGGACTGACTGTCCTGTGTAAAAGAGGACATGTGGCCACCCTACCACACACATCCAACAGTGTCTTCATAATATCTGGAAGAGACAAGGGACTCCGTGCGTGTCTTCACGAGCTCTTTCTTCATGAGTCCTGAGCCTTGAATGTTTTGCTGGGCCTAGCCCTTGAGTGAGGCCTGGCCCAAATTTAAGCCCTGTTAAGATACACGGGTGCAAGGGTGGGTGGGTGGGTGTGTGCCCCCATATCTGCTCTAGCAGGCCTCACACAGGTGGGCTGGGCCTGGCCAGGCCCACGTCCAAGCCCCAAAGGGGAGACCTGCCTCCATCGGTCTCGTCCAACCTTTTCATCTTCGCATCCGTGACTTCCATTAATTGACTTCACACCCCACTCATTGATCCTAACCATTCTGCACTCTCTCTCTCTCTCTCTCTCTCTCTCTCTCTCTCTCGTCTGTCTCTCTCTCTGCCAGTCTCGCTCTTTCCTGTGCCTCTGCTCACCTCACCACCACCACCACCACCACCACCACCACAACCCCCCCACAACCCCCCCGCCAGCCACTCTCTGTGCGCTCTGCCCTGCCCAATGGACAGGCCAGCATCCCTGCTGAATGATCCATACAAACTCATTTTACTCCGGGAAAAATCAATGCACGAGAAATAGCGCATGAGGCAAGGCGAGGAGGAATCCGTCTGAGGATCGACCATGCGGGCAAAGAGACGTGGAGAAAGCACACCGGGAATCGCCCCTGACGGGTGCTCTCTGTGGGGGAACGGGAGACGGCAACACAAGGGAAATAAATCTCTCTCTGTGTGTGTGTGTGTGTGTGTAGATAAGAAACACATTTCTTTGTAAGCATAAAAAATAAGTTAATGCAGTGTAAAAGAAATAATGATAATTCAGGACATTTCTGCACGCATGAACTTCTGGGATTCATTGCCCCAAGATGGGGGGGGGGGGTGGCTGAGGCCCTGCTTTGTACGCAGGAGGTCCCCGTTTCGATCCCCGCCCCCTGCACTTGGAAGGATCAGGGAGCAAGTGAGGGGGGGTCGGCGGGGGGGGAACCCTTCTCTGCCGGAGATGCTGTAGAGCATGCCAGCGTGGCTTGTACCCCCGTCTGCCACGCTGGAGTCCTGGGTTTGATTCCCCAGTGCGGAGCCTGCTATTCGATGGGGAAGGACCTTAGCCCCCCCCCCAAAAAAACCTGCTCTAGATGCAGGAAGTCTGCAGTATCTCAAGTCAATAAAGGACCAGGTAGCTAATAAAGGGGGGGGGGAGATCCTTCTCTGTGCTGCAGCCCATTTGTCTGTTTGCTTTATTTAGAAAATTATTTCTGAGTAGCCTTTTGGCCCAAAGAGCACTTAAGGCACAATCCTATAACAAGTTTAGACAGGAAAGAAGGCTGGCTGGGGCATGCTGGGAGTTGTAGGCCTTCTTTCCTGTCTAAAATTGCATAGGACTGTGCCCTTGAAATGTTTAAAACCTCCTAACTCAGCAAAATTAAGAACAGGGGGAGAAAAAAAAATATTTCATGAACAAAGAGCAGATCTAATACAGTCGAAATCACTCAGAAGCCACAAAGGCCAAAAACGTCGCAATGGCTTACCTAAAACTTAAACAAAGAAGTGTCCCATCTGACCGCCTCAGGGAAAGAGTTCCACTGTCGGGGGGGTGCCACCACAGAGAAGGCCCTAGCAACCTTGCTGGTGGAGGATGACCAGATGCTGTGAAACACGAGTGGGAGTGGCTGCTACCAGGTCCCCCGTTAGGATTACAGAGGGGGTCGCCGTAGTCGTGGCTTTTCTGAAATCGGCAGGGGGTGGCCTAGGTGACCGTTGAGGTCTCTTCCAACTCTATAACATTCTTTGTACTTGGTGAGATTTCAGCACCGGAACTGTGCTGTGTGGGTTCCAAGTTATTTATTCCACATCAAAATTCACAATAAATCAAAGCACCCAACTTTCCTGAGCCAATGACAGTGAGGTCTAGTCAAGCATAGGGGCTAAGACCCCAAGCTGCAAATCAAGAAGTCTGAGTATCGCTTCTGCTACAAACTCACTAGGTGGCTTTGGAGAAGCTGGGCTCTCTCCCCTTCTGCCACTGGCACGATGGAGTTAACCATACTGACCAGCCGACCTTACAGGGCTGTCGTGCAGATGACTGCGCTGCTGTGAGCGAGGCACCTTGAATATCCAACGCGTTCTAGAACCATGCTTTCCATCAACCTTCCCCACCCGGGGCACCCTCCAGATGTGTCACACTGGCTGCAATGCCCATCATCCCCAGCCAGCATGGCACTGCAGTTCAACACGCCAGGCGGGCACCAAGTTGGGAAAGGCTGTTTGAGAGACTTATATAACGCTTCGTAGATGTCGGAGTGAGGATAGCAACAGGCAAAGGAAGACGGGAAGCCCCCGAAGGGAATTTGGGCAGGAGAAGCTTGAGACGAGACCCTGCTGGACCAGACCAAAGGACCCATCGAGTCCAGCACCCTGTTTCCAACAGGGGCTGTCCCGACGCCGCTGGAAATCCACAGCCAGACCAGAAGGGCAGCCACACTCCCACGTGGCTGGCCTCTCCCCCCACCAGCGGTGAGCAATTCGAGGTAGGCGGCCCCCACACCTCTTTAGCCAGCGTAGTTCATCGCTGGTAGTGGATCCAACCATCGCGCCCAGTGCCCCAATTCCAACAGGGACAGGCCGTGATGAGTCCAGGAAGCCCAAGGCGCAAAGGCAACGTGGCTGGTCCCCAGCACCACCTGTTCTCCAGAGGTAGACTGCCTCGGAACATGGAGGCTTCATTTACCTCAGAGCCACAGAGGGCTCGCCATGCAGGAGAACAGCGCTGGCTAAAATCCCCTCTTTGGCACAGCCATGACTGGTCCAGGGCCTGTGCCGTCCTTCTCTTCTGACCAGCCTATTCAGACTCGAGAGCCCCCCGTCCACCCTTCTCAGCAGGCTGCGCGTGTGCCCTTCCTTTCTTTTCTCACTTCTCCCCCCCCCACAACCCCCCCCGCCATCCTTCACTCCTTTTCCTTCCTCCTACACACGCGCCCGCTCATCGATCCACGTTCTGCGGTGACCTTTTTCATTTGAATACAATCAATTGACCTTTTTGACCCTGGCAGGGAAAAGGTCTCTTCTGGGTCTCAGAGGTCACTAAGATGCTGACCAGCTCCCGTTGCCAAGGCAACACCATCCATTTCCCCCCCCATCACCGCCAGCACCGCCACTGCCACCCTGAATCAGGAGCTGCGTGGGGAGAAGCCATCGGGAGTCGGGACTGGTCTGGGTTTCAGGCTCGCTTGCGTGTGTATGGACAGGGAAGGGCGTCACACGGGTTAAAATCCCAGCCGATCTTGCCACCTGCTAGTGCCGCTTCTCGGCGGGGCGTGACAAAATCAGAACTAGTGTAGAGGCTGAGAGATTGACCAAGGAATTGCAAAGACCCCATGCCATTTCAGATGCTGCTTAGCTGCAAACTCACTTGGTGGTCTTCCACAAGCAGCTCTCTCTCTCTCTCTCATCAGAACATAAGAAGAGCCATGCTGGATCAGGCCACGAGTCCATCTAGTTCAGCATTCTGTTCACACAGTGGCCAACCAGCCGCCCATGGGAAGCCCACAAGCAGGACAGGAGTGCAACAGCACCCTCCTGCCCCTGTTCCCCAGCAACTGGTATACATAGGCGTACTGCCTCAGTTGCTCCATCTGTAACATGGAGATAAATGAAAAGGGCAATTTAAACTGTGCTGCAACCGCTCTGGATTTCTCTCCCCCAGGAAGTCTGCCTGGTGTGAAGACAGATATCTTTTGTTTTATCTTTATTTTTTTTTATTTATGGAAGACATTTATATACCACCCTTTGTAATATTTATCCCAAGGCAGTTTGCAGATATATATTTTTTTCCAGCACCAGATGAAGACTTTTCAAAATTCTCCTCTGCTCAACCCGGCCGCGTGACTTCCCAGATCATCTGTGTGGTGCTTCCAACCTCAGGTAACCCACCCGCCTTCTCCACCTCCCAAGGCCTAGTTCTGCAGAAGGCCCTGGGGAAGGACCAGTTCTGATGCTAAAGTCCTGGAAAAACCAAGCACAGACATAATCCCAAATCTATGGTGCGGCTGCCTTTCAGAATACTGCGGACACAGCTCCGGTTGCCCCGTCTCTGAAAGGCAACACAGAGCTTGGAAAGGTTCAGGGAAGGGCAACGAAATTAATTAAGGCGTCGTCGGAGCCCCTGGCCAGTGGGGAAAGGCTGAAGCATCGGGGGATTTTTTTTCTTCATCAATGTCACAGCCCTTCAAATATTTGAAGATGCTTGGAGTGCCATTTTTTTGACAGAAAGGCAGGACATTAAATAAATAAATCAATAAATAAGGGAACTAAGGGAACTGTCCTCTGCTCTCCACTGAAAGGAAGGGAGGTCCACTGCCAGAGGCCTGGATGATGGTGAGGGATTTAAGCAGCGTGAGCCACCCAGCAGGGTGAGGAGTTCCATAATGGGGGATTTCCTGCTTGGCAGGAGGTTGGACTAGATAACCTTTGAGGTCCCTTCCAGCTCAGTGATTTGAACTGAACTGGTCGGGGATGGGACACGATAGAGTTTTATAAAATGATGGTGTGGCCTAGTGCTTAGGTTGCCCAATCCTAGAATGACAGACTAAGGTTCAAATCCCTATTCGGCCAGGAAGCTCTCTGGGTGATTTATTTATTTATTTATTTATTTATTTATTTATTATATTTATACCCCGCCTTTTTCCCTTCCAGGAACCCAAGGCGGCTTACAGAATCCTCCTCCTCCTCTCCATTTTATCCTCACAACAACCCTGTGAGGTAGGTCAGGCTGAGAGTCCGTGACTGGCCCAAAGGCACCCAGTGAACTTCACGGCAGAGTGGGGACTAGAACCCGGATCTCCTGAGTCCCAGTCCAAGTTGGGTGATCCTGGACCAGTCACTCTTTCTTGGCCTGACCTACCTTGCTGGGTCATTGCGAGGATAAAACGGGGAGGGCGTTGGACAGAGAGGAGTTTTTGGCCCTCTTTCCTAACTTAGGGTCAACCAATTATATTGTCCAGCAATAGATTCAGGATGGACAAAAAGAAGTAATTTTTTCCCACACACACAAGACAGGATTGACTTGTGGAACTCACTGTTGCAGGACTTGGTGGTGGCCACTAGCTGAGATGGCTTTAAAAGAGGGATTAAAAAGGAGAACAGATCCAAATGCGGCTTCCAGGAACAGTGACAGTCTACCTTTGAACAGCAGACACTGGGGACTATTCATAGAGGAATGAATACTATGATGCCTTTCAAGCACTGGAAGTGCTCCCACATCCATCATTACGCCAGAAATCTCTACCGCAGCATTAATAACATTGGCTGGTATTATTTGCCCTGCTTTGCAGACGGGGTCGGCGGAGGTTGAACAAGGAACAGCTTAGTAAAGGCCGCCTTTTGAGTTGCTGCCGAAGGTGCGGTTTAAAATCACGAACTACTGCAGGGGTGAAGAACTGCAGTCTGGTAGCCCCATAGGGGTTTCCTAAATGGCCACCATCTCCTATCCTTTGGTGGGTTCCTGGCTTCCGTGCAGCCCCCCCCCCCTTCTAAAAGGTTGAAATGCCTCTCCTAAGCGACTTTGTTACTAGCACTATTAAGCCAAAACATGCTGGGGGGGTTTGGCCACGCCCCTTTTGCTTTCATCTCCACCCACATCTGGAATGTGCCCCCGCCCGAGCTTCTCCAAGATGGAATTTGGCCCACCGGCTTAAAGAGGTTCAGCACCCCTGATCTAGGGAACTCATGGTTTCAAGAGAGGCTTTTAAAGACACGGCTGCTGTGATGTTTTTAATTTCCGGAATGTATGTACCTCCCAGCGTGTGTGTGTGTGTTTTGGGAACGGAGCGAAGGAGTTTTATCGATCGGCATGCCAGATCGGACGGTATTCTGTACCGGTGGGAACCCTTTGGGTTCAGTTCCCCCACTAGGGTGGACGTTTATGCACCGCCGAAAAGGCAGACAAAGCAGAGCGCAGATTTGCGTGAAATTTGCCAATTGATACGTATGGGTGCCAATTTAGAAATAATTATTTATTTATTTTTATTTATTTATTATATTTATCAATCGCCCATCTGGCCGGTCACCCGGCCACCCTGGGTGATGTACAATTAAAATACAGCAAAACAACACAATAAAATATAATAATTAAAACAATATAAAAAATTCTCATTAAAAACCTAACCCACCCCATATTCCCGCCTGAACAGCCATGTTTTTAATGCACGGCGGAAGCTCATCACGGAGGGGGCATGGCGAAGGTCACTAGGGAGGGAGTTCCATAATGTGGGGGCCGCCACAGAGAAGGCCCTCTTCCTAGTCCCCACCAGCCTGGCTGCTCTGGCTGATGGGATAAGGAGAAGGCCGTCCGTGGCAGACCTTGTTTAAATTACCTTGTTTAAATTACTATCATTTAAATGGAAACGGCGCACTACATCTCACCCTAGCGGGGAAGACCGTGGCCAGGTGACCGGTGTGTGCTTGCTGCTCAGTCTTCCGCCGCCCATCCAGGTGCTGCGGCAACTTGCAGGCCTCTGCTCTGCTCTCCCTTTTTCTGGTTCTTGGATCTTAAAACCAGACTTGGAGCAGACAGCCCTTCCAATAGAGCAGTGTTCTCCAACCTTGGGCCCCCAGATGTTTTTGGCCTACAACTCCCAGCATGCCCCAGCCAGCGTAGCTGGCTGGGGCATGCTGGGAGTTGTAGGCCAAAAACATCTGGGGACCCAAGGTTGGAGAACACTGCAATAGAGGATGCCTTCAGACAGGGGATGCCTTCCCTCTGTAAAGTGGGACATATGGCTGGCCTAACACACACACACACACACACACACTTCACATTCACACACACAGAAACGCCCACTGCATGCAGGTAAACACAAGCGCACGCCTTCGAACTCCATCCCTGGCCCGACTCAGAGGATAAAAAGGGTCCTTTTTCCAATCCCCTTTTTTTTAAAGCGGATCCAGAAACCTGCCCTACTGCGCCCACTGCTGGTCAATGCTCCCATGGCACCTTCAGAAATCCCTTCCCGGGTGCCGCCGCGGACCAGGGGTCCATCTAAGCCTGCACTTTGCTTCTAGCTGGTGCGGAGCAGATGCCTCTCTGGGACAAGCGGGGCACGACGAAGGCGACAGTGCTCCGCGGTAGGTTGCCTCTGCACACGGAGGCTCCATTTGGCTCTCCTGCGTACTCGCCTTCATCCTGCAGGTTTGGCATCGGCAGCAAAGCTCTCCCAGGGGTGCAGGCAATCCCCCTCCCCAGCATTTAGTTTTACAGTTAAAAGGTGCTGGGAATCAGGCCTGAGCGGGATCCACACACCCCCAACCAACCTCAGTCCAACTGGGCCATTGCGCATCCATCAACACTGCAATCTGGGTCATTTGGCTGTGTTTGGTTAAAAACGTTTTAGGGGCAAATGTGCAACTATTATGCTTAGTTCTGCTTCCGGTCCTCTTGGGGGAGGCCCCTTCCTGGCCATTTGCACCATCACCACCACCACTTCCCCTTGATCTTGCACCAGACATTCCCTATGCACTTCCCCCACCCCACCCCAAGTAACCACCATGAGGTCTAGAAACTTTACAGAAGTTTCTGTAACATGTACCTGAGATTCTGAATTCTGTGAAGGATAATAACCAAACAGGATCGGTGCAAGGCAGTTTGGTGCCCTAGGCAAGATCAGATATTTAGCGCCCCCCCCCTTCCCACTTGAGAGCACTGTATTTTTTTTTCAAGGCGTTTCTGGCGCCCCCTTTAGCCCTGCGCCCTAGGCAGCTGCCTAGTTGGCCTAATGGTAGCACCGGCCCTGTAACCAAAGGCCACATGGACAAGTTAGAGGACTGAATCACGGTGGACCAACTGGAAGCCCAGGCCTGTGGCTCACGCTGGCTCAGCTTGTCTGAGTTTGGAAAGCTAAGCAGGGTCAGACCTGGTTATGGCTTGGATGGGAGACCACCTCCTCTCGTTTCCTGCACTGAGCAGGGGGTTGGACTCGATGGCCTTGTAGGCCCCTTCCAACTCGATGATCCTGTGATCTATGAAATCCTGGCACATAAATGAAGTGGACGTCACCCTTCCTTTGGTGGCTCTGCGCCTTCTCCCAAACACTCACACACACCCAGCCCCACGCGCCCTAAACGATTTGCTGGCATCTGGTGCCCCCGTGTCACCACCTCTGACCTTTCGGCCTGACCTCCCACACGACCTTTCCATTCAGGCCTTCACCATTTCGGAAATTAGATGTTCGGAGGGGGATCCTTTATGAGGCAGCAATTCACCCGCAGCTTGTAAACCTGAGGCAACTTACTTTCGCCTGCGGGGAGTGGAGTGAGAAGGACGGACAGAGACCGGGGGGGGGGCGGGGGGGGAGAGAAGTACTTAATGTCTCAGATTGGGGGAAGCTTATTTGAAGTGTTTTTACCCCACTCTTCAGCTGAAAGGGCTCCCGGAGTGGCTCACATACGATCAATAAAAACAAGACGGTCCCTGCCCCCTCATCTAAAGGACATGACACAAAAGGAAAAAGGGAGGAGGAGGGAAGAGGGGGCGGGAAGCAAGCTCAGGCACCCGTTCTAAAAGTGACATCGCAGTTCTTATAACGGCCTGTTGGAATGGGAACAGTTCAGGGAGCGAAGGAGCCAGATGGCGCTGCTCTCTCTCAGTAGAGCCGACGACGGAACGGCCCTCTTCCCTGCCCTGCCCAGCTGGGGCCTTTGTGAGCCCGGAAAGGACCTTCCCTCTTGGCATCTCTGGGCGAGCCATCGCTTTGGCCCTCCCGCTTTCTGACCGGCCTCTGCCAGACGAGTGACTCTGCACGTGTCTCTGTGCCGGGTCTGGATGGAGCCTTTAAGCAAGGGGTGCAGAACTGTTTCATGGGGGGGGGGGGTGCATGCCCACTCATTCCACCGTCCCGCCCCCCAGGCCACTTTGCCGTTCTCCATGCTGGCAGGGGCACAGATGTCCACGCTTCTCCCCGCACGGAGGAAGGGAGCCAGCCAGCGCCGGGGGGGGGGAGCAGCCGCTCCCCCATCCCTGGCCGGGTCCTTGGTTCCACACACTGCATGTGCCGTGCCCGTGGGGGGTGACGTGCGAAGCCACGCTGCTGCTGCTGCTGCTGCCAGGAAGAGGGCCCCCCGCTTCCTCCCGGCACTGCCCGAGCGCCCCCTCCCCGCACCCCCGCTGTGGCCTGCAGGCATGCAATATAAACATCGAAAACTGGGAAGCTCTGGCCCATGAACGATCTAACTGGAGGTTGGCCTTACACAAAGGATCCATGGACTTTGAAGAAGCCCGAATGCAAGGTGAAAGGGAGAAACGTGCTAAGCGAAAAGCACGCCAAACGAATCCTTTACAGGACCATCTTCCATCTGGTAACCTGTGTCCCCACTGTGGGAAGCTGTGTGGATCTAGAATTGGCCTCCACAGTCACTTACGGACCCATCGCTAGAGTCTACACATTTTCCTTTAGAATTTTCCTCCTTTTAAAATCTCCTTTTTGTAAATTTTCTTTTTTTTTTTTTTTTTATCCTGGAAGACAATCTTACTCGGTCACGAGTGATCGCCTGACTGACTGACTGCATCCCTGCTTCAGAGATTCCTCAGAATGACCCTCTCTCATGGAAAAGACCGCTGTGATTTCGAGGAGACAGTGGGGTGGGGGGTGACCATCGCTTTACCTTGCGCCTGGGTCTCTATTGCAACTCTATAACCTGCTCTCCGCGTCTCCACCAGGGCCGGGGTTTGCTGTCTGTTGCCGCTTCTCACTGACCTGGGGCCTGGCACCGCGCTGTGAGCCTCCTGCTGCTTATTTATTTATTTAATACGTTTTTATACCGCCCAACGGCCGAAGCTCTCTGGGCGGTTTACAACAGTTGAAATCATAAAATACAATACAAAATTCAAAACCACAGATTAAAAGCAAACAGCAGAGCTAGCAGCAGCAGTTACAATAACGGAATTAAAAACAATGACACATGATTAAAATGATTAAGATGATTAAAATGCCTGGGAGAACAGAGAGGTCTTCACCTGGCGCCGGAAAGAAAACAAAGTAGGCGCCAGGCGAACCTCTTTGGGGAGCTCATTCCATAACCGGGGTGCCACAGCAGAAAAGGCCCTCCTCCTAGTAGCCACCTGCTTAGAGCTTGCCGTGGGGAAGCCTGTTCATTTTAACCCTGTTCTCGGCCGGCCTTAGGGATGGTTCGAAGGCCAGCCCACATGCTTTCGAAGGCTGCCCGGTTATCTATTCGCCGTACCTCAACCGTACGCCTGGCAGTTGCTCATCGTTTGGAAGATGAGCAACTTCCAACTTCCCGGGGGGAGCTTGGGGGGGGGCATCTCGGTCAACTTAAAAGCACCGTTTACTGCTGGATGGGCCCAGGAAAGGTCCACTGCCGGATGCAGGAGCATCCAAGATGTGCGTGCTCTTATCTGCTGAGATTCTTCCCCAATTAGCTATGTGCGAAACACGTTCCTCTTATCCAGCTAATGAGAACAGATGCGATTGCTGTAAACCAGTGTTCTCCAACCTTGGGTCCCCAGATGTTTTTGGCCTACAACTCCCAGCATGCCCCAGCCAGCGTAGCTGGCTGGGGCATGCTGGGAGTTGTAGGCCAAAAACATCTGGGGACCCAAGGTTGGAGAACACTGCTGTAAACACAGAAAACCTACATATGACCAGGGAATCCTTAGGAGGGCAGAACCTGGACACACAGGCCTCGCTGGGCAGAAGGTGCCGTGTGTCCGTGTCGGCCAGGAAATCTGTCCGTCGTCGTTTCTTCCAGGGGTTCCCGACAACAGAAGGGACGTGAGCGTTGTACTCTGCATCGATCTGGCTTCTGTAATCTCTTTCCTGTCGTTTGTTAATAAAAAAGTATCCTCAAGCTTCACCCACAAGTGCGCTCGTTGTCTCTAGATCCTTAAAAGGACCGCCGCTGCCTTTGGCCTTCAGAGGAGGGTGCCTGCTGCAGCTCTGCGTGGGTGACTGCTCCTCTGGGCTAGCACCTTCCCAATCAGGAGATACTCCTAGCTCAGCGACTCATGCAGAAGTGTAGGTCTGTTCTCTCTCCATAGACCCTAAAAGCGAACCTTTTCAAGGGCAAGAGCGACGCAGGCTTCGCACATCGCTTCCTCACCCATCAATAAGTTTGGCCTGGTGCTGGACACAGCCAGGGCTTTTTTTTCTGGTGGAACTCACCGGAACTGAGTTCCAGCACCTTTTCTTCTATTAATTACATTACAATTTAATCGCCATCTGCTCCCGAGGAAATGTAATCCGAGAGTTCCGGTACCCTTTTCTCCAGAAAAAAAAGCACTGGACACAGCAATATCAAATCCTCAGCACGGAGATATGGGGATAAAGCCAAGGCATGCGGCTCAACCTGCCCCGTGGCCAGGGATGAGGGTTTACACTTGTGTGGACTTGCCCCAATTTGAATTAAACACATTGGAGCAGCGGGGAGTCAGGAGAGAAATCCAGGCAAAACCAGCTCGCTGTAACACATTTACGCTAAGGCCGTTTTAATTTCTGGGCATCTACCGCTCCCCAGTGGAAAAGTTCAGTATCGCGCGTGCACACCTCATGCTTTGTTGACTGAGTGATGGGTTCGCAGGTTAATGGGTTCGCGTGTCCTGCGAACCAGGCCTGGATTAACCATTAAGCATAAGCACGTGCTCAGGGCACCAAGGGAAGGGGGCGGGGCACCACAGAGTACCAGAGTACCACAAATTTTTGCATTTGCATTCCCCCCTTATAGCAGTTTTATTTTTAAAATGCATAAAATAGTGAGGGAAATGTGTGTTTCTTTCCGCTGGCTTATATTGCTTGCTGCTATTTAGTGTTAAATGAATAGAATAAAAAAACAGTTTATATTCAATATAGTTGTGCGTGCGCGCGCGCCGGCGTGGAGGACGGCCTTGAAGCAAACTGAGTTTTGAATGTCTTACTTCACCTGAAGCACTTATTGGGTCTTAACGTCCTGCCAGCTAAGCAAGGGAAGGGCCGGGGGGGGGGGCACCGTTATTGGGCTGTGCTTAGGGCAGTGTTCCTCAATCTTGGGTCCCCAGATGTTTTTGGCCTACAACTCCCAGCATGCCCCAGCCAGCTATGCTGGCTGGGGCATGCTGGGAGTTGTAGGCCAAAAACATCTGGGGACCCAAGGTTGAGGAACACTGGCTTAGGGCATCAGCAGCAGGCCTCAGCCCAGCCCTGGTGCAAACCCAGGAAGGCTTAGTCAGGGTGGTCCACCCTGCTAAGCCATAGCTTTGTCCTAGGGTTTCGAAAACTCCAGTCGGGTGGGCGTGTTGTCCGAACCCGGATGGCATGCGAACCCTCTTCGTCTTACAAGCCAAAAAGGCACAGAAGCCCCTTGGCCGGAGCGGCAAGCAAAGGCTGCCGCTCTGGCCAGGGGGGGGGGGCCTCTGGCCGATGACAGCCGTCAAAATGTGGCACTTGGAGCGGCACTTGGAGCGGTTGTCGTCGGCTTCCCCACGCACTGTTGCAGATGTCCTGCGCCGGCAGGAGCACAGAAGGAAGCTGCCGAGATACGCCACCACTGTGCGCTTCCTCCTCCCTGAACCCCGCTCGGGGCTCGGGGAAAAGAGCAGGGGGGCGGTCTCTGCCACACACGCCCTTCCCAAGTGGGAAGAGAGGGCGCAGTGGCAGACCTCGCCGCCGCGCACCTCCTCCCCCCCCGAGCCCCACTGGCTTTATGCCAGGTCAGACAACTGGCCCAGTATTATCTCCTCGGACTGGCAGGGCCTCTTCAGGCCCTCAGGTAGAGGAGAGGCTCCCTCATCTCCTGCTACCGGGACCTTTTAACTGGGCATGCTGGGTATGGAGACTGGGGCCTTCTGTATGCCACTGAGCATTCTTCCCCAGGATGGAGACTCGCCATAGTACAGAGGAAAGAGCCTTCCTCTTTGGCTCTTACCTGTTACAGGAAAAATGGTCTGATTCTGCGTTCTTCTAGCGTCACGGTTGGGTTGAGGAATATACTGTATATGTTAGGATAGCTGCAGCTGTTTAAATGCAACATTTAAGGCGCAATCCTACGTGAGTGTAGATGGGGGGGGAAGGCCTACAACTCCCAGCATGCCCCAGCCACCAAAGCTGGCTGGGGCACGCTGGGAGTTGTGGGCCTTTTTTTCCTGCCTAAATTTGAATAGGATTGCACCCTGAGTGGATAAAAGAGGGGTGCTGAAGTACTGGGTGGACAGATCAGTCTATTCCTGGTCTGTGCCAGTTTCGCATGTATTCAACGAACCAAGTCCATTCTGCAGATATATATATATATATATATATTGTATATGAAAATTTGCACGTATTTTCATACACAGTTTCCCTGAACACACACATTTTTTGTATGTAACTTTCCCTAATATGCACATTTGTCTATGGAAACAGGCACCATTTTGTTGCAGAAAAGGATAATATATATAAAAGGTAAAAATATAAAAATGAGGATCTGTAACTATGTACATACCCAGTTGGCTGCCCTCTAAGGGCGCAATCCTATGCCAGTTTAGACAGGGGGGGAAAGGGCCTTCAACTCCCAGCATGCCCCAGCCAGCTTGGGAGTTGTAGGCCTTTTTTCTGTCTAAACTCGCATAGGATTGCGCCCTTCGAGAGCAATCTGGAGATTTCCCCCTCCAAGGCCGCAGACAAAAGAAGGATGGAGATGTTGCAAAAGGATCCATGCGGTTCTGCCCGCCCTGCTTTACGGATCCCCAGGGAACACAGTGGGCACTCACCTTCCGAGTAAATTTGCACACAGGATCGTGCTATGAGCAAACACTTTTGATCAACTAAAACAGTGTTCTCCAACCTTGGGTCCCCAGATGTTTTTGGCCTACAACTCCCAGCATGCCCCAGCCAGCTATGCTGGCTGGGGCATGCTGGGAGTTGTAGGCCAAAAACATCTGGGGACCCAAGGTTGGAGAACACTGAACTAAAACAATGGCCTGACTGGGGTCACCTCACGTGGAAAGCAAAAATCCTTCCTTACTGCTAAAGAGCGCATATTTACTCAGACACGGCGAAAGCGCACGTAGGACTGCAACCTAAATGTGTGTGGTGATTAACACGCTCACATTAACTGCTTATCAAAAAATCTAGCATTAAGCACAAAAAGGAAAGTGTTGGAAGTTTGGAGGCCGGCTGTGGCCGGTAGAATGACTACACCAGTATCTTCCGTTTCAAACTCTAAAAGCCTACATATAATATGATCTGAAGATTCACAAATGTCGGGGGGGGGGGGCGGTATTAAAGCATAGTTTCACATATGTATCTATTCCATTTCTTTTTTTAGTTGTTGAGGTACAGGTATTTGCAGTATTTGCAGTTGTAGGCCAAAAACATCTGGGGACCCAAGGTTGGAGAACACTGCTGTAAACACAGAAAACCTACATATGACCAGGGAATCCTTAGGAGGGCAGAACCTGGACACACAGGCCTCGCTGGGCAGAAGGTGCCGTGTGTCGGCCAGGAAATCTGTCCGTCGTCGTTTCTTCCAGGGGTTCCCGACAACAGAAGGGACGTGAGCGTTGTACTCTGCATCGATCTGGCTTCTGTAATCTCTTAAATACAGGTATTTGCAGTAGTTGAATTTAAAATTTTGCAGTTTGTATCTAATTCATTCAAATAGTGCGTGTGGTTTGTTTTTTTTTTAACCGCTTAACAGCACCATCGGTCCTGTCCATGATGATTCGGAAGTAATGCTCCCCCTTGAGTCCAATGGGGCTTACTGCCCGCTGGGTGGGGGTGGCCAGCTGGGCCCACAGGCCCTGCATCAGTTCCCCGGAGGGAGGGAGCCCAGCGAATGGAGTCCTAGACTGCACCCTCCTTCCGCATCCCTCTCCGGGACTGATGTGTTCTCCCCGCTGTCAGGATCTGCTCTGCCAGCACAGCGCCACAGCTCCATCTAGTGGCCCTCTGCCTGCACAGCAGCCCAGCCTACTGCTGGCTTCGCAGAATCCTGCCCCAGACCTCCAGCTGCTCCCAGGTCTGCTAATGCAGACCAGATGGGAGCTGCTGGGAGCCCTATATAAAGACGGCCTCTGCACTGCAGTCTTTGCTACGGCAACCTGTGCTTCTGTGTTGTCTGCAGCTGGTGTCTGCTTCCAGTGACCCATCTTGATCCTTGCCTGGCCTGGCGTTTGACGTGTGACTGCTCTCGACCTATGCTTCTGCCTCTGGCCCTGCTCTGCCCAGTATGTGCCTGAGCCCTGTTTGCTCTTTGGACTTGCCTTTTGCCTCTGGCCCTTGCTTGGACTCTGTGCTTGAACCCTGCCTGCCCTGCTTGATACATGTCCCAACCTTGGTCTGTCTCCTGGATCTGGCTCACCCCTAACCTGTTCCTGCCTCCATCATCCTCTGGCCCCGGCATTCTGCTCTGAACTTCTCTGCCTATGCCCTGGACCATTTATTTATTTATTTATTTATTATATTTATCAATCGCCCATCTGGCCGGTCACCCGGCCACCCTGGGCGATGTACAATTAAAATACAGCAAAACAACACAATAAAATATAATAATTAAAACAATATAAAAAATTCTCATTAAAAACCTAACCCACCCCATATTCCCGCCTGAACAGCCATGTTTTTAATGCACGGCGGAAGCTCATCACGGAGGGGGCATGGCGAAGGTCACTAGGGAGGGAGTTCCATAATGTGGGGGCCGCCACAGAGAAGGCCCTCTTCCTAGTCCCCACCAGCCTGGCTGCTCTGGCTGATGGGATAAGGAGAAGGCCGTCCGTGGCAGACCTTGTTGAGCGGCCTACTTGATGTTGCTGGAGGCGCTCCTTGAGATAAGCTGGGCCGGAGCCATTACACCCGCACCCCCGCCATGTGCATCTGTGTGGCTCCTTCCTAGGGATTCATGTGCAGGCCTGACTTTACCCACCCTTGGCTGGGTGGGGGCTTTCTCCCACCAGGGTTCAGCATGCTCTCTCTGGCATGCTTGCCCACCCCTTTCAGGTGTTGCCCCCCAAGCCCGTCCCTTCCCCGGATCCTCTGGCGGTGGTGGGAGGGCTTCTTTCCCTCCTGCCAGGCTCTTGGAAGAGGCCGTGCCAACATGCTGCTGCCACTGCTGCCTCCTGCACAGTTGTGGTTGTAATTAAAATTTCCTAGACACCTCTCAAGAAAAGAAAAGCGGGAGGGAAAGACTCAAGGCATCTTGCAACAAAAATGCAAAACTTGCAAAACTTTAAAACAAATCTAAAAGAGCCAAAAACAATAAAATATTATGACCCGATAAAATAACCACATTAAAAAGTCCACCCTCTGCTGTCAAATACCTGGAAACAGAGGAAAGTCTTAACCTGGCCCCAAAAAGATGACAACGTCATCGCCAGGTGAGCCTCACTGAGGAGAGCATTCCATAATTTCAGGTGTTTATTATTTATTTATTTATTTACAGCATTTTCACCCTGCTCTTCAGCCAAAATGGGCTCTCAGAGTGGCTTACAAAGATTACTATCAGACAGTCCCTGCCCTCAGGCTTACAATCTAATAGACGTGACACAAAAGGAAAAGGGATTGGGAAGGAGGAGGAAGAAAGCAAAACTCAGGCACCAGTTCTTAGGTGTTGCCCCAAGCCCCTCCCTTCCCCGAAGGGGCCACCAGCGAAAAGGCCCTCTCCCTTCTTGCCATCCTCCAAACCTCCCTCAGAGGCGGCACTCAGCAGAGGAGGGGGGGAAGAATGTTCACGCAATACCGTTGAAGCAAAATGCAGCTTTCACATATGGTGAAGGGCTGAGGGGGCATGGGATACAGTCACAGCAGTTCTGTTTTGCAGCAAGTGTGTCTCTCGCATACCAGTGTGGGGTTGTTTTGTCCTGGTACACCAGCCATGGAGGTGAAGCGGCCGCGGGGCTTACCTGCGCGGGTGGCCATATTAGTCTGGGTTGCTGCAAAAAGAGCCTTGTTGAACTTTAAGGACTACAGAAACTTAAAAGTCAAGAATTGTATATATAAAAATTATAACCATAAAATATAGTAAAATAGATTAAATTTTATAATGTAATGTGAAAAATTTCCAGAAATATTTTTTTAAAAAATTATTATATATATATAAAACATGTATAAGACAGAAACAATTAGACCTGTAAAATACAACGTCTTTAGGGCTGAAGATGATGATAATGTCCTTTCAGAGGACCTCTCTCTCTAGATGGAGTATTATTAGTACCAAAGTTTTTTTGTTTGATGCTTCCAGAGAAATGTCCTCACAGCCTGTAAGCTTTCTTTACTCTTGTATAGAAGCCAAACGCGTTTCCGCCCAAAGGCCTTCTTCAGTGGCCCTGTAGTTTTTCACTTAAGTCAATATACAAGCTAATGCTCTGTATCTCTCCAATTCAAGGTTGGTTTCATCTACCAAGCTCCTGACAAGATAGTTTTTGCATGGAATGCCCAATTCTCTTTTAAGCTAAGAAAAAATATTAAAGCTCCCCCCCCCCATAAAAAAGAATTCTGCCAGCTAGAAGTCCCCCGGAAAGGGTGTCATTCTACATCACAGCCAGCAGGTGGTGCCAGGAGCCTTCTCAGAAATCATGAGGTCTGGATTCATGATTTGGAGAGTGGTCACAGGGGTCACTGCAGTCTCCAGGATTTCAAGGGGGTCCCGGGCAGGGCACCCCGCGAGCTGAAAGAGGCGGGGCATGCAGACCGAAATGCGCTCTCGAGCTGCTGCCCGTGTGACGTCCACGCAAAGTGAACGTGTCTTTTAGTTTATTCATTTATTTTTGCAAGTGTTTATATTCCACATACCCACGGAGACATCCGAGGTGGCGCCGTTGAGCCTTTTGCCGGAAAATGCCCAGCCTCGCTGCCATACTGCAGCCAGCCTTGGCATGCCCAGGGGCTCAGGCGCTGTCCCACGGACGTGGGTGGTCTCCCGTGTTCCAGAACGCTGCTCCCCATAGAGATGGCAAAGCCCAGCCAGCCCTCCAAAAGACCTTTCGTGGCTGGTTCTAGAGAAAAGACATGGAACAGAGCCAGAGGGAACTCCACCCTTTCCCCCAAGTTACCGGTAACTATCCCAGTGGTGTGTACCGTGGGCCAGATCAGGCGATCAAAAAGTATAGATTTTAAAAATCTGGAATATGCCTCCATCCCAGTTTGGTTGCTGGGGCAGATAATGGAGTCATACCGGACCAACTTTCCCCCATGTGTAGAACCAAAGTTTGCAGCAGGCGTGCGGAGCCTGTGCTCTTCCAGATGCTGTTGGACTATGATTCCCATCATCCCTGACCGTTGCCCATTTGCTGCCTGGGCCTGATGGGAGCTGGAGTCCAACAACATCTGAAGGGCTGCAGGTCCCCCCCACTCTGGATTAACGGATTATTTCTTTGCAGTGTCATCAGTGGTCCTGGCACTTCACAGGGGAAAATATCAGCTGGCTAGCTAAAGAAAGACCTCTGCCCCAAGGAACTTACAATTTAAATTTCAGCATATATGGTGGCGGGGGAAGGAAGGAAGGAAGGAAGGAAGGAAGAGCCAAAGATAACCATGAACGGATGCAAGCAAATGTGATTAGACAAACTGAGCAGGGCCGGCCGTGCCAATAGGCGTAGTAAGCCTCAGGTGGCAGATGCTGGGAGGTGGCACTGGCAGCAAGGTGTTGGAGGAGAGAACTCTGCCTCTGCCCCGCCCTCCCTGAGCTGGCCTGCTGCCTTCAGGTGTGGTGAAGGCTACTACCCTGTTGACAGTGTGGAAGAAAGATTCAGCTGCCTGGCTGCCCAGTCGGCTTTTAGGACACGGAGTGAGAGAAGATGCTGTTCTTCACCTCCGGCCGCAAAATGTCTTGGGCTGGCCCTGAAATTCAGGCTCTGTTCCAGCTTGGGACAGGAGCTAAGGAGTTCGTGGCCAGAATGGACCCTCGGTGTATACCAGCTGCTGGCAACAGTGAACTGGGGGAGGCTGTTGCCTTTGCGCATATTGTCTGTGGGGCTGGCCTGGCGTGGAGGAAGGAGGAGGAAGCAGCTGGGTCAGGGGGGACCAGCTTCAGGAGGCGCCGAACCCAAACCCAGGCCCCAGCACCAAGCTGGAGTGGAAGGCCCGCCCGACAGGGGCGACTCGAGCCAGAGGCCCCCAAAACTGGGATGCCCAGAGGCAGGCAATATCTCCCGGCCAGATTCTCATGGAGGACTAGCCCAGCTCGCCAGCCCAGGCGAGACGCTCAGTGGGAGGCAACTGAGAGGGGACGGAATGCTACTCTCCAGGGTGGAGGACTGTCCCTTTAAGGCTCTCCCCTCTCCAGGAAGGGGGCGGAGCCTGGGAGGGGCACTCGGGGGCCCCCAGGGGGATAAAAGGCCTCCCTTGAGCTCCAGGACTTGATGGAGCAAGAGGTTTGCTAGGAGCTATCCAAGGTCCTGCTACTGACTGAGTCTCCCTCAGCTGCTGGTGTGTCGTGGTCCGTCCATCCGTGGAGTCCTGCTCCAGGTTACAAAATGGCAGAGTCATTTAAGGGTCCTGGAGGCCAGCGGAAGTCTGGCAAGAGGTTCCAGGTATCAAGAGTAAACAGGGACAGCGGCACCACCACCACCACCACCACCCCAGCATTTTTCTGGCTTTGTGGGTGGGGCAGGCAGGGTCACAAATTTGGTCTTGCCTTCCTTCTCGGGTTGGCAGTGCCCAACCTGCCCCGGGACTGGTGACACGGCAGCTTGGCAGCAGGAGCCTTAGAAGGACCAAAACCTGCATCAGCAAGGCCTTCTCCTCCGAGAGCGACACACACAACACGCGGTCGACTCCGTAGGGACGGGCGAGAATTTCGTTTCCGTTTTGTTTTCGATGAGAACTTAGCAAAGTTCACACATTTCTTCATATTCAGGGCGGAAAGGATTTGGGATCTAAGCAGAATTCAAATGTGGGAGAAACCGAATGACAGATTCCTCCATGCCGGACCAGGGCTTTGAGTGCTTTGCTCTGAAAAGTCTGGGCGCAAATCCCTGTGTATTCAACCAGGTGAGTGCTTAATCAGGGTTGCCACCTCTCTTTTTTTCAGAGAGGCTCCTCAGCTTTAGCAGCTGTACGGCAGGCAGGTACAACATGGCCCTCTCCATGCCGGGATGAGCAGTATCTGTTGAATTTGGCCGGTGCAGACGGGTGGGAATTTTGGCTCAGTTAGCTTCGTCCGCAGGACAGAAAGAATTTGAGATCTAAAGAATTTTAAGTGCGGGAGCAAGTGAAATTGACAGGTTTGCCCATCCCTGTGATTGAGTTTAGATTGCCCAATCCTCGCGCGGAGAGCTTGGCGCAGTTATACACCTCCTGGCGCGCTGGCAGTATTAAAACACCGCGCAGTGTTGGAGAATGCCTGGCCAGGGGGGTGGTGATGGCGGGGAGAGAAAACAAACCAGCCAGCCACCCACAACCAGTTGATCGCAGTTGACCATACTCCCCTGCCACCAGATTTTCCGGACCTGTCAAACTCAGTTAAAGTTTCCCCTCCCCTCCGTCCGTCACGCAGGCGTCCTCCTCCACCGAAGGGCTGCGGTTGGGCTTTGTGTAGTGGAAGTAACGCACTGTGACATGCCAGCCAAAAAGGCCGCTTGCCAAACAATGGGAACCCGATGCGGAGGACGCGGCACCCTCCTTCCCCGAGCCTCTGAGATACAGCTATATCAGCAAGCGCTGGAGCACTGAGACTGGTCCCGCCCCAAGCCCCAGCGCCCTGAGAGCACGTGTGCGTATCTCAGTCCAAATCTATGGTGTGGCCAGAGATCCAACTGGACAAAAGGGCTAGGGGAACTGGAGAAAATTCTGGAAATAAAAAATTTTCCAGGGATTTTTTGGGGGAAATTTGGAAAATACCATTCTTTCCCCCTGAATTTCTCCAGTTTTTGTTTGTTTGTTTGTTTGTTTTGTTTGTTTTTTTTGCACCACCACCCCAGCAGCTCTAGGTGTGGCCTCCCACAGTTTTGCTTGAAATTTGTTTATGTGTACAGTTCTACAAGCAAAGGAAGCTGCCTCGGGATCATACTGAGCTCAAGACCATTTAAAAGCTAAGACAAGATGACACAGCACTAAAATACTAACAGACAGACATAATTTAAAAGCAGCAAAATTTAAAAAAAAATGATGATGATGATGATGATGATGATGTAGGCTGTGGGATTATACTAATTAAAATGCCTGGGTAAATTCAAAGTCTTAACCTGGTGTCGAAAAGATTATACATCGAGGATGGTAAGTTTTCAGGAAATGTAAAGGATTGTCAGTTTAAGGATGGGTGTTCCAAAGCCGGGTGCTACCACCAGAAAAGCCCTTGCTTTGTAATAGCCTAGTGTGCCCCCCGATAAAGAAGGCACTTAGAGAAGGACCTCAACAAAGGAAGATCTCGAGACATAGGCAGGCTGGTATGGTAAGCAGTGCTCTGTTTCGAACCTGGTGCTCTCCAGATGTGTTGGATTGCAGTTCTGCCATCATCCCCATCCAGCATGGCCAACACATCTGGAGGGTACCAGCCAGGTTGGGGGAAAGCTGGCTTAGGGCTTTAAAAGTAAGTCCCAGGCCTGGAAACAAATAAGCAATCGGTGCAGTTCTTCTTTTCACGTTGGGGAGATGTGAAGAAACCTGGTTGTACCTGTTAAAATCGTAGCAGCTGGATTCTGCTTCCAGACTGTCTTTAAGGGCAGCCCCGCGCTCAAGTACAATGCGTTGCAGTCATCCAACTGGGGCGGGGGGGGATGACTGGATCATGGATCAGTGCCGAGAGATTTAAGATCCCTGCCCAGGAATGGCTGCTGCTGACAATCCAGATGATGAAGCTGGGAAAAGATACACGCCAAAAGCGGGTGCTGCTCCGCTGAATTCTCTCGGCTCCTGGCGCATCTAGTCCAGAGTGCTCTGCTCCAACTCGGGCGGATAAAGGCCCTCCCTTGCTTCCCCTGGGATTCTCTTAAGGAAAGGTTGCGGGGACTGCTCTGGTGCCAAGTCCGTGCTCCACCATGCTGTGTTCCCCAAATATGTGAACATATGAAGGCCGTCTGCCACAGACGGCCTTCTCCTTGTCCCTTCAGCCAGAGCAGCTAGACTGGTCGGGACGAGGAAGAGGGCCTTCTCTGTGGCAGCCCCCGTACTGTGGAACTCTCTCCCGAGTGACCTCCGCCATGCCCCCTCTCTGCTGAGCTTCCGCCGCTCATTAAAAACTTGGTTATTCAGGCGGGAATATGGGGTGGGCTAAGGTTTTAAAATTTTTATATTGTTTTAAATGTATTTTAATGGAGAAAAATGTTTTAATGTATTTTGTTCTGTTTTATTTTCTGTACATCGCCCAGGGTGGCCGGTTTGCCGGCCAGATGGGCGGCGATAGATAAAATGCAAATAATAAATAAATACAACAAGGCTGCCATATCCCAAACCAGACTGGGAGCAGCTCTTGGCAGTCTTGGCCCGTAGGCATGGGGGCGAAATTTGTTCAGGTCGCATTTAGGGCTAGACAAACCCCGGAATCAAAGAGCTGATCGGAGGAGGAGGAGGAGGAGGAGAAGCTCGCTGAACTGTAGATGGGGGGATCTGCGTGGCGATGTAAGTGGCGAGAGGTGTTCCCTGCCCCTAAGGGGCTTACAGACTGTATTTTGGCAGAAGGGGACCAAAAAAGGAAGGGAAGGGAGAGGCTTGGATAGGACGGGACGGGATGGGCATGCCAAAGTCCTCACAAAAGAGGTAGATGGATTTAGAGAAAGAGAGTTTGAACCGCATAGGGCAGCCTTCCCCAGCCAGGGGTCCTCCAGATGTCTTGGACTACAACTCCCAGCAGTTGAGAGTTGTACTTCTGCACATCAGGAGGGAGCCAGGTTGGTTGGGGAAGGGGATGATGTGGGTGTTCTCGGAGGGGGCTCCAGGCACGAGGGACAGCAAGGGAGAAATGGGCGGGGTCATTTAAGGTAGCAGAAGATCAAGGACCTCTAGGAGAGATTTCCAGGCATAAGGGACAACAAGGGGGGAGAGAAGCAGAGCCACTGATGAGAGCAGGAAAGAAACTTGGGGGCAGAAGGGTGAAGGAGGTTAAAGGCAGGGGCCTAAGGGGAAATACGGGCACATTTTTCACGACACGCAGAAAATACAGGCATACTTTTCATATCACGCACATGAATCCAGTGAATTTAAGGGGAAATCTCCCCCCCCCCCCGGGGACTCAGTACAGCCCTGTGCTGACCCTTTTGTCATTGGGACGGTCCAGCTTCGTGCCAACAGAGATGGCCGTCTGCAGAAAGGAAGGAAGCGGGAAAGAAAATGGAGGACAGGAAGACAAGAACCGAGCCAAGGACTCTAGTTCTTCTTCAGCTCCTGTTTTGTTTTTTTTGTTTTTTAATCTCCCCCCACTCTCTGCCTTGGAAAAACACTGCAGCAAAAAAAAAAAAAAAAAAAAAAATTAGCACTGCAGTCATTAATATGCAAAAATGCAAATGAGGAGGTAATTAAGCTGCAGTCCTCTGGAGGATATTTCCATCATAATGAATTCTATTGTCAGAGAGAAAAGGCAGCCAGGCGTGTTGATGGTACCTTAAAGGAATATAAAACTATGAAGATGGGGTGCCCTCAACGCCCACTTTGGGGAATGGTGCCTGAGGCCGGGGGGGGTGGGGTGCGTCCCGATGCTCCCGCTGTTCAGTTCCCCACTGCAAGGACAGTTTGCATCTTCGGCCAGGTGGGAAGTGCATGCCGAGGGAGGGGGCGACCAGAGCGGGTGAGAGAAAGAGCCCTCCCTTTCCCCTGCTCCGTCGCTATGCGCCACATCCCTGCCAGATCGTACACAAGAAAACCCCACGTAAGGGGGAGGCGTCAGTCCTGGCACGCGCCGAGTGCCGGCACAGCGTCCCGAGGAGGTGGCCTTCCTTGCGCGCACGGTGGCGAGGCACGAGCAAATGTGGGGCGCTTTCTACCGACGTGGTGGTGGTGGTGGACGTCGATCGGCATCCAAGCAAGCGCAGGTCGACGCGGATAGGCCTCCGCCATTTCTGTGCTCGGGCGGCACGACACGGGCGGAGGTGGAAACTGGGGCTGTCTGTGCCCAGGGTGGGTTACAAAGGGGAACCCAGAACTGTGTGAGACGCCGTGTGAATCACGTCGCACATACACGCACACTGATATTACTCAGAGAAGTTCTTTCTCTGGGGCGTATACGGAACCCCATAGAGCAGGGGTGTTGGACCTCTTACAGCCTGAGGGCCAAATTCCACTTCAGAGAAGCTCTCGGGGGCCACATTCCAGGGGTGGGCAAAAGGGGTGTGGTCAAAAAAGCCAGCCTATTGTAGCTTAAAGCTCTTACTTCCTAACTGAGTCGTAGGAGAGGCAGGCTTGAGGTTCGACACTCCTGTCATAAGGACGTATAAGAGGCCTGCTGGATCAGACCAAAGCTCCATCTAAACCAGCCTTCCCCCTCCAGCTGTTGTGGACCACAACCCCCGTGAGTCCCAGCCAGCATGGTCCGTGGCTGGGCATGATGGGAGTTGTAGTCCAAAACTTCTGGAAGTTGGGGAAGGCTGGGCTAAACCGACAACCTGTTTCTCTCAAGAGGCCAGCCAGGTGCCTCCAGGTCGCCCACGAACAGCGGCATGAAGGCAACAACGCAGGGTCTGGCCTTCGGAGACGGACTTCTCTGAAGAGGGATGACCCGCACATGCAACGCTGCCGACTGGTGGCGTAGGGGCGTCCTGATCGCATCGCCCCAATCCCGAAAGGTCTGCAATTGGCTGCCACTTCTTCTCCGGGCTCAATTCAAGGAGTCGGCGTTGACCTTTCAAGGCGCAATCCTATGCAAGTTTAGACAGAAAAGAAGGCCTACAATTCCCAGCATGCCCCAGCCAGCTCTGCTGGCTGGGGCATGCTGAGAGTTGTAGGCCTTCTTTTCTGTCTAAACTTGCATGGGATTGCGCCGTTAGGCCCTTAAAGTTAAAATCGACACCTGGAGCCAAGCACAGAAAGCAACTGGCAACCGGTACAGGTCTTTCAGGGCAGGTGTAACATGGTCCAAATACCATGCACTGGTTAGCGGCCGAGCTGTCGCATTTCACACCAACTGAAGCTTCCAGACACTCTTCAGGGGAAGCCCCATGTGCAGCGCAGCGCAGTAGTCTAAATGAGATGTAACCAAGGCGTAGATAACCGTTGCTAAGTTGGGATGGGTCACAGCTGGCTGGGCGCATCAAGCATCATTGTGTAAAACGTATCAAAATGCTTGTTCTTCTAGTCCCACCCCTTTTAAATATCAGCACTTAAGGGGGGGGGTGAAGGTCAAGACCGCAGCACAAAGACAGGGGGTGGTTAGCTCCCTCCCCCTGTGCTATGTGGTCCCAATCCCCGCCGCCACAAAGAAAAATATCCTGTTTGCCATGGGAGGGGAGCCGACGTGAAACAGCGAGCTTCATGCTTCATGCGCAGGTCCTCCCCCAGTTCCTTCCAAAATGTGCCTCCGCTGAGTTTTGGACAATATGCACGTTTTAACTTTTAAAGGATGGATTAAATTAAGGGTTGGGGCGGGGCGGGGCGGAGGCAAGCAATGACTCGGACTGACAACCCAACTCAGCAACACAATCCAGGGAGTTCCTAAAACATACAGGAGCGCGGCCGCCCTTGAGTGATACCTCTGTGAATTATTGTCTCCTATCGTGGCAGATTCAAGGAGCTCGCTCTCTCGCCCTCTCTTCCATCTGTCCATCCATCCTTGCTTCCTTCCTCTCTATCTTTCGTTCTTCTTTCCTGAAGAAGAAGAAGAAGAAGAAGAAGAAGAAGAAGAAGAAGAAGAAGAAGAAGAAGAAGAAGAAGAAGAAGAAGAAGAAGAAGAAAACTTTTTATGGATGCTCTGCTCATTCTTGCTGAGTTTGAAGGCCCCAAGGGGGTTAGCAGCTGTGGTGGTGAAGAGGGAGGGAGGGAGATGGGCATGTAAGAAGGCAGAGAAAGGAAGTGACAGGTGTGTGCCAAGAGACCGTGTGTGTGTGTGTGTGTGTGTGTGTGTGTGTGTGTGTCAGTGGGAGAAGGCGTTTCCCGCACAGCCCTCCATGTGGGCCTCCTATCTCTCTTTCCACATCCAACACGAAGTCTTTCTTTCTTCTCCATATCATTCAAGCTTCCCACAGCCCTGCCTTGCCCGATATTTTCTCTGCCCCCGACGTCCCCTCTGGCTCCTCCACCCTCAGCTCCCCAAGCCCCTCCCACTCATTCAAACGGCTCCGCCCGCTCTCCCTTGCCGCCCCTTAGGCCGGGAACCTCCAACCGAGAAGCCCCACAGATTCCCCTGCCCTCATCGCAGAAGACACCTCTCTTATGCCTGGAACGGTCTCCCAAAGCCCCGCAGAGCTCCTGGTCCCATAAGAGACCCCCCACCACGTTGCCCTTGCCACCCCGTATGCCTGGAAACTCTTCCCTAAAGCCCCACAGATCCCCTGCTCTCGTCAAAGACTCCTTCCTTTCTCCTTTGCCGCCCCTCATGCTCAGGACTCTCTGTCTCTTGCTTCCTGGAGTGACGCCACCCTTTCACCCAGGTTGCCCCTTATGCTCCACCAAGCCCTGGAGATCTCCTCCTTTCGTAAAAGGCTTCTCCCAGCCCCCTCCCTTGCTGAGGCATGCCTGGGACTCTCTTCTTTATGCCTTGAAGCCCCTCCCAGAAGACTCATAAGGACACAAGAAGAACTAGAAGAGCCCTGATGCTGGATCAGGCCAAGGGTCCATCTATTTATTTATTTTATTTATTTATTATATTTATCAATCGCCCATCTGGCCGGTCACCCGGCCACCCTGGGCGATGTACAATTAAAATACAACAAAACAACACAATAAAATATAATAATTAAAACAATATAAAAAATTCTCATTAAAAACCTAACCCACCCCATATTCCCGCCTGAACAGCCATGTTTTTAATGCACGGCGGAAGCTCATCACGGAGGGGGCATGGCGAAGGTCACTAGGGAGGGAGTTCCATAATGTGGGGGCCGCCACAGAGAAGGCCCTCTTCCTAGTCCCCACCAGCCTGGCTGCTCTGGCTGATGGGATAAGGAGAAGGCCGTCCGTGGCAGACCTTGTTGAGCGGCCTACTTGATGTTGCTGGAGGCGCTCCTTGAGATAAGTCCAGCATTCTGTTCCCACGGTGGCCGACCAGCTGCGCACAGAAAACCCACCAGCAGGACACGATTGTAACAGCACCCTCCCGCCCATGTTCCCCCCCCCCAGCAACCGGCCTACATCTGGGCGACCGGCCAGATGGGCGATTAATAAATATAAGAAATAAATAAATAAATAAATAGGCATACTGACTCAGATGGCAGTGCCCCCCCCCCCGCTTTCAAATCCTTCTTTCAGAACCCTCCCTTTCCTGTAGTTCTCTCCCCCTTCTGATTCCCAAAATAATCCCGCAAGAACACTGATCTTCAACTGGCAACTGACAGCTCGTAACTGCATCATGACTTAATCCAGGAGTGGGCAACATGTGGCCCCCCTGGCTGCACGCAGCCCCCCCACCCACTGCCCCCCCTTTTGTTTTCAATTTCTTTTTTCTTTTTTTAACCAACAAAATCGCAATCCATAGTGCCTACTACTGAGTGCTATAAGGGTCAAATTTAGCTTGCAAAGAAGTGGAATTTTAATCCTTTTAGCACCACGGAGCGCTATAGAGCAGTTTGCTGCTGAATTTCGGATGCAAAGTGGCAATCTGTTTTTTATTTTATTTTACTTTTTTAAAAAATTACCTAGTGGGAGTGGGTCCATGGAATGAAAATGGCCCCCGGACCTTCCACACACACACACCCGACTTAACCAAAGGCCAGACACATCAACAGTCCCACCACAACCATCTTTTAGAGAGGCAGAGGGGGAAGAAGAAAGAGAACAGGACAGATTTAGATAACTTAAAAAAAAACCAAAACAACCATGACTATCTCTTATCTAATGGGAATGTCAGAGATTATCTCTTTAATGGCCTTTGATGGCTGTTGGCTACTAGCTGCTCAACACTCTGCTTGGGTACTGAGGAAAGACACTTTTGGAAGTTTGTGAATGTAACTACTGAAAGAGATGGAAGCATCTGTTCTGATGAGAAGAGCCATGTTGCAGGGGATGAGGGAGTTTGAAGATTTGTTTTGCAGTGGACAGACTTCAACCTTGCAAGATCTACGACGTAGTGTGTTACTAGAACCCCGAGTTCCACAAACTGGAGCCTAGTGCAAAAGACACTTAGAAGTAAAGAACTCTGAGCCCAGGAACTTGTTTTGAGTACCAGCACTGAGTGGAGCTCACAGTCCTTCTGCACACAAAATCCCGCCCCAAGTTTTCTTAATTTCAGCAGTATATAAGTTAGGATGGAGCAGGCAGGGAGTCCTCGAGTTGTGTCTACTTTTAGACCACTGGGAGTCAGAAACCCTTCCTGATCGACTGCAAATCACCCAGAGATGTACCAGTAGTTCCAGATCTATCTTCTCCTTTAAAAATTATCATGGTCTATTTGGGGGGAAGTCTGGTCTGTTTGCGTATATTTATTTTAAAATGTAAAACCTGCCTTTCACCCTCAAGGGATCCCAAGACAGTGTTCATAAAACAAAAGAAGCATATTACATCTTGACCTGATGTTAGGGGTGGGTGAGTTTGGGACTTGAAAAAGATACTAGGAGAGGATATATTGTGGAGTAATATCCTTCCTATCTCACGTTAGTGAGATCAGCAGAGTAGAGTCCCTTTCCAGCTTAAAAGAAGCTTAGATTTGGCTAGTGTTAGCCAGTTAGCATTTGGTCATCCAGGATGCTTTAAGGCAGACTGGATTTCCCTGGTTTTGCCCCCTTTTCTCTCCCTCAGAACAATAATCAGAGACACAGTCTTGTAAAAGTGAAAAGTAACATTTACTCACTCAGATTATGCAGTTTCATTCAGGCAGGCTTAAAAGCGTTTCTTACAGTTGGTTACAGTTCATTTGGAAATACTTGGGGTCTGAACTAGACCAGCAACTCTGGTTACATGTTGCTGCTAGAAGAACGTGGGGCCAACAACTGGTGGTGCCACACTCACTAAGAGTCCCAGCAGAAAGAGGAAGAGCTGATAGCTACGCCCACTTCCTGTTGGGGCTCTGTTAATGATTCAATGAGTATCTTCCAGTGAATCCACCCTAGAAGATACCAGTGATCTTAACCATTTCACCCAACTACCTGGTGAAACATGAGCCATAGGTTTTGACTGCAACTTAATTATCCCACAGGGGGAAATACAGATCTGGTGCCAGTTGCACCTCTTTCGGGGGGGGGGGGGGTGTTATTTCATAGATTTCATAGATCATAGAGTTGGAAGGGGGCCTACACAAGGCCATTGAGTCCAACCCCCTGCTCAATGCAGGAAACTAGAGGAGGGGGTCTCCCATCCCAGTAATAACCAGGCCTGACCCTGCTTAGCTTTCCACACTCAGACAAGCTGAGCCAGCATAAGCCACATGCCCAGAACTGGGGTGCCTCTGCAGAGAAGGGCCTCTCTTCTGAAAAACGCATGATGCGCTTCTCTCCGAGGACGGATCTCAGAGAAGGGCCTCCTCTGAAGATCATAGTGAATGAATGGGCAGAAAGATGGTATGGGAGGAAGCAGCGATCCTCCACACCAAGCCATTTAGGCGGCTTTCAAAGGTAGGCTCCAGCATCTTGAGTTTGGGCTGGGTAGCAAATTTATTTATTTATTATTTGCATTTATCTATCGCCCATCTGGCCGGCAAACCAGCCACCCTGGGCGATGTACAGAAAATAAAACAGAACAAAATACATTAAAACATTTTTCTCCATTAAAATACATTAAAACAGTATAAAATTTTAAAATCTTAGCCCACCCCATATTCCCACCTGAATAACCAAGTTTTTAATGAGCGGCGGAAGCTCAGCAGAGAGGGGGCATGGCGGAGGTCACTTGGGAGAGAGTTCCATAGTACGGGGGCTGCCACAGAGAAGGCCCTCTTCCTCGTCCCGACCAGTCTAGCTGCTCTGGCTGAAGGGACAAGGAGAAGGCCGTCTGTGGCAGATCTTGTTGAGCGGCCCACTTGGTGTTGCTGGAGACGCTCCTTGAGATAGACTGGACCGGAGCCGTATAGGGTTTTAAAGGTCAAAGCCAACACCTTGAATTCAGCTCGGCAAGCAACTGGTAGCCAGTGTAGCTCCTTGAGCACTGGCGTGATGTGATCCCGCCGGCGGCTGCCTTTAACCAGGCGAGCCGCCGCTCTCTGTACCAGCTGTAGCTTCCGAACCGTCTTCAAGGGTAACCCCACGTAGAGCGCATTACAGTAGTCTAGGCGAGAGGAGACCAAGGCATGAACCACTGAAGGGAGCAGATGATTAGGAAGGTAGGGGCGCAGCTGCCGTATCAGATGGAGTTGATACAGCGCCGCCCGGCTCACAGCTGCCACCTGAGCCTCCATGGACAGCTGGGAGTCTAGAATGACCCCCAAGCTGCGGACCTGGTCCTTCAGGGGGAGATGTACCCCATTCAGCACCAGGTCAACATCCCCTAACCTCCCCTTGTCTCCCACCAGAAGTACCTCGGTCTTGTCGGGGTTCAGCTTCAGCATAATATGCAATGCAATGATTTCAGAATTGGTATAACGTGGCCGCACCCGAGATAAACTAGCCAGGATTCTAGCAGCTGAGCCCTGAAACTTCTGAGCTGCTTTCAAAGGCAGCCCCACGTCCAACACCTTGTGGTAGTCCAACCTGGAGGTTACTATATGAATCACCATCTACCTGTGTTCCTTCCCGCTCTTGTTCAACTTTGTAAATAGAGACGACACAGAGCAGGGGGAGATTGCCCTGGCGACCTCCAGATGTTTTGGGGTACACAACTCCCGTAATCTCTTGCTAGTGGCTGTTGGGTCGTAGTCCCGAACATCTGGATGATACCGGGTTGCAAAACCCCGCTCTAGAGAATGTACCGTGTCAAGCTCCTCTTCAGAAAGGAAGTGATCTTATCGATGGCTAACCCCCCCCCCCACTCCACCCAGCCCCTTTCTCTCACTTGGGGAAATGGGGCAGCATGAAAAAAAATGAAGCATGCCCCCCCGCCTTCTTGCAGGCTGGGGTTAAATATGGGTTTAGGATTGGGTCTGACTGAAGGCGAATGGCCTAGAGAAACCTAAGGTTTGTTGTTGAGAAGACATGGGCTGACACAGTTGATTCCTTGGTTCGATTCCTTTGCTTCTCTCTCTCTCTCTCTCTGTGTGTCTCTCTCTTGCTGCCGAAAGGCGAAGTCCCGTTCAAAATGAACGGGGTTGGCTTGGTGCCATTTTGCAGCTGCCGTCTCCTGTCTTCAGCCTGCCGTTTTTCAAATGTCATCCTGAGAGAGAGACCCCAGTCGAGGGCCTGGGCCGCAAGGGGTGCCTCAGCTCTTGGAGAGGGGTGGGGGGGATGAAAAATCGCACTTGAGGGAGGAAGAAAGGGGGGGCGAAGGGGGGGACGGTGTGGCGAGGGGGGGGATGGGGGGCAGCTCCATAAGTCCTGCAGCTGTTACCAGCAGAGGTGGCGAGCGGGGGCCCATGCGGGCAGGGGGAGCTGCTTGGCTGGGCCTCGGCGGCGGGAAGAGAGGGAGACACACACACACACACACACACACCCCTCCATCTTCTCTACTCTTCTGTGGTCAAGGCAGGAGCAGAACTGGAGAAGGAGGAGGCCCACTTAAAACAGTTGCTGCTGCTGCTGCTGCTGCCGCCCGGGAAGGCGCAAAAAAGCCTCCTCACAGGCGCGATCATCCTGTGACCAGGAGGGCGAATAATATCACACAGCAGACGGCCCAGCTGTCCTGATCGCTGAGAGGGACAGTCCCCGCTTTGTAGGACACCTCCGACGAAGTTCGTTCTCTGCCCTGTTTTGCCTTTGGGGGCAATACCTTTTAAGAAGAACTCTTATGCATGGGTACCCCGAGACCGGCTGGGCCCCTCAGCCGCATCTCTAGAAATCGCATCTCGGGTGTGTGGGGAAGGCGCATGCATCGTGACTTCAGTGCACACACAGGGTGGCCGCATGGCCTCTCTTACAGGGGCCATCCTTTGTCGGAAGGGCTGTCCTGCCCGATTCCAGTTTAAAGATCACCGACATATGCCCATCACCAGTGAGCACCCTGAACGACAAACTGAGCAGGCGGGCAGGCACACGGCGGGTCACCCGGTTGCGGTCTTCCACACTATCTTGTGACGGACCGGGTTTTTTAAAAAAAAAATATTTCTAGATTTGCATCTATAAGTATAACTGGGCATATGCAGATTCTGTGGAAAGCGGTGTCCTCTTTTGTCTTCTGTTTGGGTGATTCATAAGTGGCCACCCTAAATATACATACATGCAACCGCCTCCATTGGCAGCGTGATGCAGTGGTTAGACTGTTGAATTTAGAGCCAGGTTCTTCGTGTCTCTGGCTTGCTCAGTGACCTGTGGCCTCTTGCTGTCTCTCATCTGAGATACCTCGCAGGGCTACTGTGAGGATATAAGGTAAGTGTGTGGTGGGGGGGGGGGGGGAACAGGTTGGTCAGGCGTCAGTGGGGAGAGAGGGAGCGAGACCCCCTCCATCTTCTCAGCTCTTCCGTGGATCTGCAGATGAGCCAAAATTTCCTGCTTGTCGAACTCTGTTTGAGCAAAATTGGGGGTGTCTGTGGAGCTGCCCCACTGCAAGATGTTTTCTTTTGCATCATACTTTATTATAATGCAATAATATATATATATATATATATATATATATACTTTATTATAATTATATTGCATTGTATTTTTAATTGATTGTTGCAAACTGCCCAGAGAGCTTCGGCTATTGGGCAGTATAGAAATAAGATGATGACGAAGAAGAAGAAGAAGAAGAAGAAGAAGAAGAAGAAGAAGAAGAAGAAGAAGAAGAAGAAGAAGAAGTTAAGTTGATACTGGGGAAGGTCACACACACACACACAAAAGAGTAAAACAATACAATGTGTAATTTATTTTATTTATTTATTTATTTTTATTTAATACATTTTTATACCGCCCAATAGCTGAAGCTCTCTGGGCGGTTTACAACAGTTAAAACCATAAAATAGGTACAATGTAATATATAAATATAAGATTTAAAAACCCACAGATTAAAAAACAAACAGCAAAGCATCTAAAATTTTTAGAGATTTTTACACCACCCTCTCATAAAAATCCCCGGGATCGCACGCTATGCCTGGTCCTGGCGTTGGCAGAAGGCGACGACGTCCCCCTTCCGATCCGAGCGCGGCTTCGTAACACAACGCTGCATCCTCACGTAAAATGATGAACGTGGTTGTCATGAACAGGCCTGTGGCTCACGCCGACGCCGGCTCAGCTTGTCCGAGCGTGGAAAGCTAAGCAGGGTCAGGCCTGGTTATGACTTGGATGGGAGACCCCTCCTCTAGTTTCCTTCATTGAGCAGGGGGGTTGGACTCGATAGCCTTGTAGGCCCCTTCCAACTCTATGATCTATGAAATCTATGAGCGGCAGCTGCTCTGTATGGATCCATCCGATCCAGGGGTAGATCCCGGTGCCCAGATCCCTTGTGAAGTGGGACATTTTGCTACGCATTCCTAGGAGGAGACCAAGCTGCTCCGTTCACGTTCACGTTGCTTCGGGGGCTGGTGCAGGCCGAGCTGCTCCGGAGGACATGGACATAATGCAGAACAGGCTGGAGGGAGGGCAGACCAGGTGGGGCGGGACAGGAGGCCCCAAAAGCGATTCTCGGTAGCAGAATGGGAGCACTAGAAGCCCCGAAGTCTGTCCCTTATTTTATTTTATTTATTTATTCTATTTATACCCCGCCTTTTTTTCCTGCAAGGAACCCAAGGCGGCTTACATAATCCTCCTCCTCCTCCTCCTCCTCCTCCTCCTCCTCCTCCTCCATTTTATCCTCACAACAACCCTGTGAGGTAGGTGAGGCTGAGAGTCCGCGACTGGCCCAAAGTCACCCAGTGAGTTTCATGGCAGAGCGGGGACTAGAGCCCGGATCTCCCGAGTCCTCCCCGGTCCGACACTGTCACCACTACGCCACACTGGCTCTTGTTCTCAGGTATGAAACGTTGCAGGATGGGGTACAGGCGTGGCTAAGACGGTCGATAGATTACGCAGGCCTTCCCGAACCTAGCACTGTCCAGGCTCTCCCCAGTGCTGGCTGGGGATGGTGGGAGTTAGTGCTCTTTGGGGGGGGGGCATTCCTATGTCAGTGGAGCCCCCCTCACACCGTGGGGTTACCTGGTGGCAAGAGCAGCAACGTTTCAACGGAGCCACCATTCTAGATGGCCACAATGCCTCTGGCGCAACATCCCTCCTGGGCACGGCGGCATTTCCCAGACTCCTCCCCGCCGGGGGTGGCCATTTTAATCTCCAGAAATCACCCCCAGGAGCACGAAGGGCGTGGTAGTAGGAAATTAAAATGGCCGCTCCCCCAAGCCGGTCACTCGGCACTCACCGGATCAGAGCTCTAGTTAAACGGTGTCTCCTCTTCCACAGAAGCCAGTCCTCCGTTTGAAGGGGCTGCCCTCTATTTTGAAGGCGCCCTCTGTTCGAAGAAGGGCGGTGTCCAGTCCCAGATAAAGAACCATCGGAAGGAGAAGCAAAAGGGCCTTGAAGGTGCCTGGACGGCGGACTGAGCAAGGCACCCGGGTCACCTGGTCACCTGGTCACAGCCTTTCCACACCATGGTGAGATGTACCGTACTGCTATTTAAATCATGGTGACAATTTCTAAAATTCAGCCTCAACATATTAGTTAGTGTAGGCAAATTTTATTGCAAACTGGCACCCTCCTTTGACCTCTTTTTCGGGTGGTGCATTCCCTCTTTTTTTCTTGGTGATTCATAAGTGGCCATCCTTGGCCCAAGGCAGGTGTTGCCATAGGACCCAGGCACGGCACATGTTGGCACCTGCCCAGCCGGCTCCCTGTGCATCGACATGAAAGAAAAGCACTCTGTACGGTTATGTCATGGTGGCACTGAACACCCTACCGTCGGCATAAAATATATAGAGCCGGAAGTGATCAGAGGACGTTCATGGAGGAAGGAATCATGGAGGCTGCTGGTCATGCTGGACCTGCATGGCTGGCAGAGGCCAGTCCTGAGTCTACAGCCGCTGATGGAGAGGAGGACCACAGGGCAGTTACAGAGCTAAAAGGAATATGCTCTCATTTTGAAGGAGACGGTTCTCCAGCTCTTTTCTGGATAGGCCAGTGTTCAATTCCTGTGGGATCTGATTTCAGTATCTGACACAGTCTGTATTTTATGTTATGTTATGTTATGTTATGTTATGTTATTTATTTATTATTTATTTATTTATTATATTTATTATATTTATACCCCAGCTTTTTTCCTGCAAGGAACCCAAGGCGGCTTACATAATCTTCCTCCTCTCCATTTTATCCTCACAACAACCCTGTGAGGTAGCTTAGGCGGAGAGGCAGTGACTGGCCCAAAGTCACCCAGTGAGTTTCATGGCCGAGTGGGAACTAGAACCCGGATCTCCCGAGTCCCAGTCCGACACTCTCGCCACTACGCCACACTGACATGCATTGGTCTTTAGTATTTGACAGTAGTTAACAGACAACATGCAATGGATTTATTTGACAGGGACCCTGTAATCTGTGACATGCAACGGACTTGGCATTGACTTGGTTTCATTCACTGATGACACACAAGACCGCAACCGGGTGACCCGCCGTGTGCCCGCCTGCTCAGTTTGTCGTTCAGGGTGCTCACTGGTGATGGGCATACGGTGATCTTTAAACTGGAATCGGGCAGGACAGCTCTTCCGACAAAGGATGGCCCCTGTAAGAGAGGCCATGCAGCCACCCTGTGTGCACTGAAGTCACGATGCATGCGCCTTCCCCACACCCGAGATGCGATTTCTAGAGATGCGGCTGAGGGGCCCAGCCAGTCTCGGGGTACCCATGCATAAGAGTATAGTATTTGACAGCTTATGAGCTCTTCTGTTTCATGCCACAAACAACCAAAGATGCCAATGTGCTGGAAACCCTCCAATTTGGAGATTTTTTTTGAAAAAACTGACGTTCCAAATGAAGATGTTGAAGTTGGGATTCACCATTTCACTCCTTGTCAAGCTCAAACACAGCACCCGATGAGTGAAGCAGGAGAGAAAGGTCTCTTCCCTCCCCACTGCTTCTCCTTTCTTCTCTGGTGAGGTAGCACCTTCCACGAGGCGGGTTACCCACACCTAAATTTAGAGGTGGCGCTGTGCCGTTGGCTCCCCGCGCCCACACACCGTCCTCTCAAGCAACAGCAGAGAAGCGAAACAGAAGTTGGGGGGGAAGGAGGTAACTAGCAGGGGGGCATGCCACCTGCAGAAGGTTGTGGGATTTCTAATTACGGCTGGCGCATCTTTACCCACGAGGAGAAATTTGTTTCCATGCTGGGTTAACCACAGCGTTACCTCTCCTCGCTTCATCTTCAGCAGAGCGTTTGCCTTTTTTTCATGGGGAAGTTTGACAACACAAAAGACTTGCGCACTGGTAACTTGTGCACTCTGAGATCTTTAGCCATGGTCTCCGCAAGCAACAGAAATGAGTCTGGAGCTTGTAGAAAGGACTGTACCAATGTCAGGCTGCAGGTATATGTTTGGGGGACGACGACAGTTTTCTCCTATGTAAAAATCACTCTGCAAGTGTGGCGTAGTGGTTAGAGTGTTGGACTGGGACCCGGAGAACCAGGTTCTAGTCCCCGCTCGGCCATGAAACTCACTGGATGACTTTGGGCCAGTCACTGACTCACAGCCTAACCTACCGCACAGGGTTGTTGTGAGGATAAAATGGAGAGGAGGAGGAGGAGGAGGAGGAGGATTATGTAAGCCGCCTTGGGTTCCTTGCAGGAAAAAAGGTGGGGTATAAATATAATAAATAAATAAAAATAAAAAGTAGAAAACCAGCATGGCACAACTTTCTCTGCTGATGTGTCGGCTTCCTCCTTCTTGCAGGGGGTTATGCGAAGAAACATTGAAAAAATGGACCCAAATGCCTCATTTTCTGCATACATAGACCAGGCCCTACCCAGTTCAAGATGCACCAGACCAAGCCCTAGCCAGCACAATGGGAGTTGTAGTCCAACACACCTGGGAAGGCACCCAGTTGGGGAAGTCTGCTCTAGATAAGTTAAAGTTGCCATCCCAGTGCGCTCGCTTACTTGGCCGTAAGCTCCATTAAAGACAGCAGGACTTACTTCAAAAGTACACGGCGTCATGTTTACAAGACATTTTGGGGTTAAAACCTCATATCCGCTGTGAATTGAATGCTATGATTGGAGGACAATCTTTGGAGGTGCCCTGAGCCTAGGGTGGCCAAGTATCAGATAGCCTGGTCTGGCCTCAGCAACTCATGCTCTGGTAACCTCCAAGTTAGACTGCTGTAATAGGTTATCTGTGGGGCTTCCTCTGAAGACTTCTGTATGCCCCATAAGCTGCAGTCGTCATCAGAGGCCACGTTGTATGTCCCGCCACAAAGAGAAGCCAAGTTGGTGAGTACATGAGACAGGGCCTTTTTTTTTGTAACCGCAGCCCAGCTGTGGCGCTCAAGAGAGGCCAGCTTGGCTGCTCCATCCCTTCCACATTTTAGATGGGCGGTAAGAATGGCACTGTTTCGCCAGGCCTTTGATGAACTGTAATAGTTTTTCTAAAGAATGTTTTCTTTCTGCTTTCATTCTGTTGTCATTTTATTGTAGTGTTCTTTGAATGTCCTGGTGGGCCTGGAAAGCAATTAATAAACGCTTTAGGAATATCGGAAGCTCTGCCTTCTGCCAAGTCAGACCTTCAATCCATCTAGCCCAGTATGGACAACACTGGTCCAGTGTTCTCCAGCCTTGGGTCCCCAGATGTTTTTGGCTGGGGCATGCTGGGAGTTGTAGGCCAAAAACATCTGGGGACCCAAGGCTGGAGAACACTGCTCTAGTCCAACACTCCATAAATGTGCCCACAGACACCTCTCTTGGTGCCCACCAGGGTCCATGCCCCTCTAGGTTTTTATTTTATTTCTTAAAGTTGTTGTGTTTTTTTTTTAATTAACTGGGCGGCTGGCATGCTACAAAGCAAAGTGCTGCCCTCCAGTACCATCTTTATTTGGGTTCATAAGTGTGGCTTCATGTTTTGCAGCTCAGATATACTTAGATTCTTGGGCAAGTTACATTTCTTTTAGTCTCTCACCAGCTTGCCTTCGGGGAAATGAGTCCCAGTCCAACACCACAGATGTTGCTGGACTACAGCTCCCAGCATCCCTTGTCATTAGCCATGCTGGCAGGGTATGCTGGGAGCTGTAGTCCAGCGACATCTGGGGACCCAAGGTTGGGAACCACTTACTACACCAAATTGGTTCTCATATACACAACAGCACCCAATAAAATCCTAAGTCAGTTATAGGCCGTGGTGAACAGGCAAGTATTTAGGGCTCTCTTGAAGGATTGTAATGATGGGGCCTGGAACAGAGTTCTTCAAGCAGGGGGCCACTCCGAGAAGGCCCTATCCCTTGTGCCCGCCAACCTTATGGTTCTATGAGAGGGGGTGGATGGGCAGATACATCTTGTCTGTTTTGTTTTCTCTCAGTTTCTCATTTTTCTAAGCTTAAATTCAGTTTGTCTCAAACTTTGAGAATTTCTCCAGTCGTAAATTCGGTTCTTCCCAAACAACTGAGGTATTTTTTTTTTTAAGTTCACATGAAAATTCATACGCATTTTATTTATTTTTTTGCACATTTCTCCTAACACATGCATTTTTTGTACGCCTTTTGGCCTAATATACACATTTTTTTTCAAGCAATCTCCCTGATATAATACATTTTAAACAATACTTTCACTAATATATGCATTTTGTACACTTTTTTTTTTTTGACCTGGAGAACTCCATTGCAAAATTCGGGGAAGTTTCAAAGAATAAATGAGTAGTGAGAAACTCGATAAGTTTGCTTTAAAATGGAAACTGAGCTAATTTCTCCCTCATCCACAGGTCATCTGGGAAGGAGTCTGAGGCATAGGAGGCAACAAGGGAGAAACGGCAGGTCACATTGACAGCCCCTTGTTTATGCAAGTTTTATACCTTGCCCCCCAAAACTAGCCTGTTTGCAGAACTGAAAAGAAGATCTGGGACTCCAAGGAGGCCTTGCTTGAGCGGGTGGCAGTCAAAGCCCCCTTCTGTGGGGTCATATCAGACAGTCCTTGGTATCAGTGCGTGTATGTGTGTTGGGTATTTTTCGCTTGCTTTCTTTCAATTTTCCATTATGAGGACATTCCCCTTTCTTGCTGTGATCACGCAGCGAAGCAAAAAGGATTTCCTGTCTGTAGGCGGATTCTATACTCGTCGTGTATGCAAGAGGGGAATGCCACCTGAAACCAAAGAAAGAAGAGGGTTCCCTTCCACATTGTTCTTTGTTTGTTTCTTTCTTTAAAAAAAGAGAGATCTTTCCAAGTCACCTATGGGGCTTCCCCCTTTACACACACACACACACACACACACACACCCATCATTGACACATTCTGCTGTTCACACCACACCTGTGCAACCTGGGACCATGCGCAGGGAGATTTCTGAAATTATCCTCATCTAAATTTGTCCACAGATTTTGGAGTTCCAAATTCACCGGTCTTTCCCATCGGTTATTTCCAGATTTTGTACGGAGCACTGCACAGGCGTGGTGTGCCACAGCTTCCAGTTTCTCCCCTTCCTTTGTATCTGTCCCCCTCTTCTACATTACCGATGCACGGTGACGGCACAAAATGCACAGTGCCTCACCCGTAATGCCTCGCTCGGAGGAAGGACTCCTCAGAGCAAGGCACTGGGCCCAGTGGATGGTGTTGATGTTCTGTAATAGACAGGCAGCGGCAGCACACTGGATGGTACTCCCATCAGTGGATGGAGGAGACGTAATATGCCGCCTTGTTCGATCCACTGCCTCTGGTGGGGGTCTCACCCTGCCTCATGGGATGGGCGGCCCAGCCGATGCACATGTGCACATTTATTTATTCATTATATTTATAACCCGCCTTTTTTCCTGCAAGGAACCCAAGGCATTTTTATATCACCCTCCTCTCCATTTTCTCCTCACAACAACCCTGTGAAGTAGGCCAAGGTGAGAGTCAGTGGCTGGCCCAAAGTCACCCAGTGAGCTTCATGGCCAAGTGGGGACTAGAACCCCGATCTCCCGAGTCCCAGTCCACTTTAACCACTGCACTGCACTGCACTGCACTGGCTCTTGTTTAAACTGTAAGAACAATAAGAGCGACAAAAACGCCAGTTTTGTTGTAATTGTGTGCATAGTTGAATCGAGCTTCTTTTGTGTGGTGTTTTCCCAGTGCTAAGGCATCAGTAAAATCACCACACAAAAAGAATCTTGATGCACTCATAATTTACTTGTTTTACTACTATTTACCGTATTTAAAATATTTTAGGCCACCTTTGAGAGAGAGAGAGAGAGAGAGAGAAACCCTTGCAGAATAAGATCCACCGCAACAATTGCAACCAGCAATTCTTAAAGCAATACTTTACAAGACACCATCCAGCCCAGGAAAGACTAAAGTTTAAAACAGAGTTACTGCTGGACACTGTCAATAGTCTGATAAAACATAGATGGGCAGAAGGTAAGTCTGGACCTACTGGCAGATCTCTGGGTGATCTGTGGTGGATCAGCAGGGATGTTGAAGAGTCCTTGGTCTCGAGTCACGAGTCGAGTCACGAGTCTTTGGACTCGAGTCCGAGTCCGAGTCCTTGGTCCAATATGGTGACTTCACGAGTCCCGAGTCACAAGTCACTCCCAAAGCTGACTCCACGAGTCCCTATTAAAATCAATGGGGGGTTTTCCCAACAAAATAAGGCTACTTCAGATGTGTGGTTTAAAATAGGCACAAGTGTGCCTTTTTATTTCAAAACTCTGCCACTGATTTTGGCAAGAACAGACCAGGCAGACAAACCCAAAATAACCAGGCAGGCAGAGGAGGCAGGGAACCCCAAAGCAGGCAGGCAGAGGCCTTTGTCTTGGACAATTCAACTGTTGAACTGGTCAAGAAGGGACCAGGCAGGCAGAGGAGGCTGGGAACCCCAGACAGGCAGGCAGAGGCAGCCAAACCCAAAATGTCTGAAAGGTTGCATTTTAGAAAAATGATTTTAAAAAATAAAGTTGCTGTACTTCCTAAAACTTATCCATGTTGCATTTGAGGAACATGATTTTTTCTAAATGTTTGGCCCCCATTCTGGAACGGTGAGGTCTCATCACAATCCCACCCTCACTGAACACCCGCTCCACTGGTGATGAACTTGCTGGAACCAGAAACACACTCAGAGCAGCCACACAGAGTAATCTCAGGTCCTTCTTCTGCCTCTCCCAAGTACGCAACACATCAATCAAAATAAATCTTGACACACTGTTGGGGCTGCACTCCTGGTCGCCGTCCATAGTGGCCGAGCAGCGGCACACCTCGCTTCCATGCGCTCTTCGCCGGCAATCACGCTCCTCTCCACTCCTTCTGGCACAGCCCAGGGATGTTGAAGAGTCCTTGGTCTCAAGTCTCGAGTCCCATTAAAAATATTGGGACTCGAGTCCGAGTCGAGTCAGAGGGGGGACTCAGTCCGACTCACGAGTCGAGTCCTTGAGTCCGAGTCCCCATCCCTGTGGATCAGCAAGGCTTCCTGGCTCCCAACTGTTGAAGAAGAGCAGCAAAACGACTCCCACCTGTCCTAAATTATACCATTGAAATGAAGAAAGCTCCTGGGTAACCGGGAGTGGAATTTTGTGTGTGGAAGGACTGAGAGAGAGCTCCATTCAGTGCTGGTACGCAGAACCAATGCCTGGGCTACGCTGGCTGGGGCATGCTGGGAGTTGTAGGCCTTTTTTCTGTCTAACCTTGCATAGGATTGCGCGTGCCTTTAGTGTGGGTGGGTGTAGACCAGTGAAGCAATAAACTGTTCCAGAATGAATTATAAAATTTTCTGCATTAAACCAGAATTCAAGGCGAGCAGAGCACAGTGTAAAGTGGGCATCCGGAGGGATAAAAGAGAGGAGCGGAGTGAACTGGTTCATCCATCGCGATTCCCGCTTCCTCCCTTTCACTCACAAGAACACGGCCCTCGCTTCTCCCGCTTTACCTCAGAGCTCCCTCTCCCCTTGTATCCCGACTCCACCTCTAAAGTTTGGCCAAGCTGAATTCAATTCACCAAACTTTATTTATTTATTAATTGATTTGATTTGATTTATATCCTGTCTTTTTTTTTTCCTCTTGCAAGAAGGAACCCAAGGCGGCTTACATAATCCTTCTCCTCCTCAGTTTATACCTCACAACAACCCGGTGAGGTAGGTTAGGCTGAGAGGCAGTGACCGGCCCTAAAGTCACCCAGTGAGCTTCATGGCCGAGTGGGGACTGGAACCCGGATCTCCCGAGTCCCAGTCCAACACTCTCACCACTACGCCACACTGGCTTTAGACACAAACTTTAGACCAGGGAGTGTTGAACCTCTTTCACTCTGGGGGCTGTATTAAATTTGGCAGAAGCCGGGGCCGGCGCAAGAACTCCCGCCGCCTGAGGCGGGAAGTTGTGCCGCTGCCCTCCCTTCTCTCCCCGCCACCCTGGCAGCGATGGCGGCAGCTGGGACAACGTTCCTGGTGATGGCTGCCCCCTCCTTCTCTCCCCCCAGTGATAATGATACCAGCGGCCACCAACCCCTTTCTTCCTCCCGGCCACGCATCCGGTGACGGCAGCGTGCTGCAGGCCACTCCCTCGATGCCTCGTTGTGAGGGGTCCTTCCTCGGGACGAGGCCTTGGCAAGGTGGCGGCCCCGGAGATTTCCAGGGCCGCCTCGCCACCAGTGCCCCACTACGAAAAAGGATCCCTCACAGCAAGGCATTTGGCACTCTCCCTGGAGAGCCACGCGGGCAGGGCTTCCCGGAGAGTCCACATGCCTGATGCCACGCTTCTGAGGGAATAATTCACACCACCTCATGGAAGGGCCGACCCAGAGAGAAGTTACCAGGGGGTCACTTTCCAGTGTTGGCTGGGGCCAAAGGCAAAATATCAGAAATACAGTAATGCCTTGGATTGCAAGTAACTTGGTCTGAGAGCGTTTTGCAAGACAAGCAAATGTTTTAAATAATTTTTGACTTGATAAACAAGCGACGTCTTGCAATACAAGTCGTAGGGATGTAACTGCTCGCCTCGAGCAGGCGTAGCGGGCCGTAATCGGCCCCGCTCACGCCCGCCAGAGACTCGCTTTGATATAAGAGTGTTTGGGATTACAAGCACGGTTCCGGAACGAATTATGCTCTCAATCCAAGGTATTGCTATACCAGTATATTCTAGCTGAAAGCTTTTCCTACCAATAACTAGCCTTCTTAGGAGATGCATTCCAACCTTTTAGGGTAAAATCCTATGCATGTTTAGACCAGGAAAAAACGGCCTGCAACTCCCAGCAACGTGCCCCAGCCATTTGGAGCAGGTGATACTGGGGCTAGGTGGAGCAATGGTCTGATTCACTGGGGCTCCTTTTATGCTGCTATACAGGCAGGGCCGGTGCTACCATTAGGCCAACTAGGCAGCTGCCTAGGGCGCAGGGCTAAAGAGGGCACCAGAAACGCCTTGAAAAAAAATACAGCGCTCTCAAGTGGGAAGGGGGGGGCGCTAAATATCTGATCTTGCCTAGGGCACCAAACTGCCTTGCACCGGTCCTGTATACAGGCTGGGCTTAGCACGTTTAGCTAAGCGAAAAGCACGTCAAATGAATCCTTTACAGGACCATCTTCTATCTGGTAACCTGTGTCCTCACTGTGGGAAGCTGTGTGGATCTAAAATTGGCCTCCACAGTCACTTACGGACCCATCGCTAGAGTCTACACAATCTTCTTTAGAATTTCCTCCTTTTATCCCGGAAGACAATCTTACTCGGTCACGAGTGATTGCCTGATGATGACAGGCTGGGACAGAACTTGACGGGGAGAGCTCACTTCCAGGCAGAAAGTAAGCCATATTGGATCTAGATGGACCGATGGATTGAGTCCGTATAAGACTGCTTCGTACGTTCAACAAGAGCATCCGTAGCTCAGTGGTGGAGCACCCGTCTTGCTTGCGGAAGGTCCCCAGGTCAGTCCCTGGTATCCCCAGTTTGAAAGTTCAGGAAGCAGCTGATGTGAACTTTCCAAGGATCGTGGAGAGGCCACACCTGAGAGGCAGAGCTCTTGCTTGGCATGCAGGAGGTCCCATTCCCAACATGTCCAGTTAGAAAGATCAGAAGAGGAGACTGAGGGGAGATATGATCGCACTCTTCCAGTACTTGAAGGGTTGTCACACAGAGGAGGGCCAGGATCTCTTCTCGACCATCCCAGTTTGCAGGACACGGAATCATGGGCTCAAGTTACAGGAACCCCAGATGCCACCTGAACATCCGGAAAAATTTCCTGACCCTTAGAGCAATAAGACAATGGAACCAACGACCTAGGGAGGTGGTGGGCTCTCCCACTCTGGAGGTGTTCAAGGTGCAGCTGGACAGCCATCTGTCAGGGATGCTTTGACTTGGATTCCTGCGTTGCGCAGGGGGTTGGACTCGATGGCCGTATAAGCCCCTCCCAACTCAACTTTTCTATGATTCTATGATCAGGAAGCAAGCACTGGGAAATGACTCATAACCTGGAGGGTGCCTGCCGGTCAGAGGAGAGAGTTCTGAGCTAGATGGACAGTGGCTCAGTGGTAGAACATCTGTTTTGCATGCAGAAGGTGCCAGGTTTGATTCCCCCGGCAGCATCTCCAGGTAGGGTAGGGAAAACTCCTGCCTGAAACCCTGGAGGGCCGTTGCTGCCAGTCCGTGTCGACAACACTGGGCTGGATGGACCAAGGCAGCTGATGATCGTGACGCAGCCAAGAGACAACCTTCTCCTCTACAGGCCGGGCTGGGGGAAGATCTTCAGGGAAAGCCCTTCTCTCGGTCTCACACTGCCATTGAGAGCCAGCGTGGCGTAGTGGTGAGAGTGTTAGACTGGGACTCAGGAGACCCGCTGTTGCACTCCTGTCTTGCTTGTGGGATCCCATGGGCAGCTGGTTGTTGGCCTCTGTGTGAACAGAATGCTGGACTAGATGGACCCTTGGTCTGATCCAGCATCAGGGCTCTCCTGATGTTCTTATGTACTTATGGATCGCCAAAAAGGAGGGCATGCATTTGCATAAAATGTGCCTGTGTGCTAATATACATGTATAGATGCAAATTTAGAAACAGTTACTATAATTGAAATAGAAATGCAGCACATCTCGCCATAGTTTGGAAGACAGGCCGGGCGAGCTCTGTGCCTGCCTGCTCACCCTACCGCCCAGGTGCCGCTAACTCAGTGTTTCTCAACCTTGGGTCCCCAGATGTTTTTGGCCTACAACTCCCAGCATGCCCCAGCCAGCATAGCTGGCTGGGGCATGCTGGGAGTTGTAGGCCAAAAACATCTGGGGACCCAAGGTTGAGAAACACTGCACTAACTGCAGATGCGCAAGGGCTCTTCTGGTTCTTTTTCTTTAAACTGGGATTGGAAAGGACAGCTCTTCCAACAGAGGACTGTCCTCTGTAAAAGTGGGCCCGTGGCCACCCTAGAATGGCCCGGCTTGGTATAACGCAGCCTCTTATCTAACAGGATGGTCCACAGCTCAGTGGATCACTGAGCGCCCCGCCGGTTAAAAAAGACCTCAAGGAGCCCGTGATGGAGAAGGGCTCCATGTGCCCACAAGGTGGTTTGTTGCGGATGCACCCAGCAGATGTCCGGCCAGCCACGGCGTTCGTTCAGGAAGTGTGTCCGCGCCGCCTTCTCAGATCTCCACCTGGAGAAACCCCTGAGCATCCTGCATGCGGCGGAGGTCCTCCTCCTGCCCCACACGACTCCCCGGCTGCAGAGCGAGCAGCCCACGGAGGAGAGCGGCGGCAGCCACTCCAAGAGCCGCCAAGCGCTCTTCGCAAAGGATCATTAATTTTGCTCGGTGGATGTTTAGAAGCCTTCCTCTGGGGGGTCGTTCATTATCAGCGACAGACTCTGACAGGCTCTGGGAGAGCTTCGAAGCGGCCTCGGCACTATTATAATTCTATCAACTGAATTATGACAGTAAATATCTCCCCATGGGGGGAGAAGGGGGAGGGAGGGAGAAGGCACGGGTATCGATCCGGCAGAAGTCCAGCGGAGCCCTGCCCTGCCCTGGGTCATCTTGAAGAATGACCTGTGGCATCATTTTGCATTCTCCCATCCATCTGTCAGGATGAGGGGGCAGGGCCTTGGCCAAGGCCTCTGCGGGCCAGATGATGAGGCTTCACAGGCCAGAATTGGCCCACAGGCCAGAGGTTGCTCACCCCTGCTCTAAGGAGCTCACCCTTTGGGTTTCTACATGAGGCACTGCTTGCTGCCTGATGGGAAGGAACCAAGGTCCGAGTAGCAACTTGCACAGAGATGCAGTGGACAGCCTCCTCTGCAGCTGCAGCATCTCTGCATCTGGCCTCTGCAATCACACCGGAGAAAGAGATGGGGCAGAAGGACCTGTATCTAGTGGGGTTTGAGTGGAAGGAGGCCAAAGCAGAGGATCAAACAGGAACACAACAGGCAACCTCCCCTGAGGGTGGCTAATCCTGCTGCACCTCTGCGCTGGGAGGGAGGGAATAATCTAATTATGCCTGATGCCAAATTGCTGCAGAATCACCCACCCCTCAGCAGGGGCTGATTAGAGCCGCCAGTGACTCATGCAGAGATGCAACAGAGAGCCTCTCCTCTGTAGGCTTACAGGAGGCTTTGATTGTTTATTTGTTCCTTAGAACAAGCTATTTCGAACCACGATCCCAGAGCCTCTGATCAGCATTGGCTCCTAAAGGATTATAAACAGAAGAACCTGGTGATTCTGATTTTTTTCACAGCTATTCTTAAGTAATAATTCAATGTCCTTTTTTTTTTTTTTTAAAGAACCCAATAGGGAACACTCCTTATTATACATTAGCTGAGAGAGGTGGTAATGTTGGAATGGGAGGCTCCCCCAGTCTTGGGGTCCTAGCAGATGCCTGACCTCACTGCCCTCGATCCAGCCCTGAGTCCCCTGAGCTGCCGACTCCCGCATGGTGCAGCTGTGGGAAAAGGCAAATTCCAGGAAAGGGATCATTAGGAAAGGGATTGAAAGTAAAGTGCCTGGCATTGGAATGCCTTCATATAAAACTATGGTCCCATTTCAAAACACCATCTAGAGCAGCCTCCCACAAGCTGGCGTCCGCCAGGTGGACTGAACTGCTGTCTGCAACTCCCACAATTCCCCAGCCAGCTATGGGTACTAGGTAGGTTGGAGAATGTTTCTCTAGCGCAGTGTTCTCCAACCTTGGGTTCCCAGATGTTTTTGGCCTACAACTCCCAGCATGCCCCAGCCGGCTGGGGCATGCTGGGAGTTGTAGGCCAAAAACATCTGGGGACCCAAGGTTGGAGAACACTGCACTAGCGTTAGGTTGCCCATCTAAAAAAAAAAGGTGGGGGGAGAGAGAACATTGTAGGTACATAAAGACAGCAGCCAAGGAAGTTGCCTTTTTGTGCTGAGGAAGGTGCACAGAAAGGCCACCAAAACCACCAGGGAGTTGGAAGGAAGGAGCACTTTCCCTGCAAGGAGGAGAGGCTAAAATGTTTGGTGTGTTGTGTAGCTGATTATTAATTTGGGGGGGGGGAGGCATCCATTGGGGGACAGAACAGAGGTTTAAAAAATGATAAACAGCATGGGGAGAACTTTAAATAATAACTTGATTTTAAATGTGTTTATTCTTTTGAATTTTGACTGGGGGGTGGGGCGTTTTTCTTTACTGTTCACCACCCAGGAATCTTTTCAGATATAGAGTGGTTTCTAAATCTCGTAAATAAATCAGTAAAAACATTTCTCCCTTCCTCATAGGTGAAGTTCTAATGTTTGTACTGTACATCGCCCCAGGCACCTTCATAGGTGGGAGGGTGTGATTTATAGATTTAATAAATAATTCTAAAATTCTGGGGTCCCTTGGGCCACAGTCCAGTGCCCACTTACCTGGGAGTAAGCTCCACTGAACTCAGTGGAACTTACTTGTGAGTAAACATGGATAGGATTGGACTGCCAGCGAAATGGAGCAGCAGTCAATTCAGGATAGGCAAGTGAAAGTCTTTCATCACACAAAGTGTAATTAACATGATAGAGGTGTGTAACATTATGCACAGTATGGAGAAAGTGGATAGAGACAGGTTTTCCTCCCTGTCTTATAATACTAGAACTTGGGCATCATTCCAATGATGGATTCGGGCAAACTCAGACAAATTCAGAACTGTTCTTCACACAACGCAGAATTAACTTGTGCAGTGCAACCTTCCCCAACCTGGCACCCATGGGTGCTAGGAGTTGTAATCCAACACATCTGGAAGGCGCCGGGTTGGGGAAGGTTGAAAATTCCACGCCACATGTTTAGACAGCTTTAAAGCTGATTCGACAAATGCACACAGGATAAGCCTATCAATGCTACTAGTCATCATGATGGCTTTCTGGAACCTCAGTCTGTGTTCACAGTCTACCTCAGGAGTCCTGGAGGGAGGATGGTTACCTTCATGCCCTGTTGCTTCCTCAAAGCATTCAGCTGCCCACCGTGTGGAACCAGGATGCTGGGCTAGATGGACCTACCTGGATGTGGTTCAACAGGACTTTTATGAAGAAGGAGAAAGTGGTGTCAAATAATCATGGAAGGGAACAGAAAGAAGGCAAGTAAATAGAAAGAGAGACCATCTGTCCGAGGAAAGAGAAGTCAGCGCTGAGCTATTTCAGCCACAGAAGTTTTGGGATGCCTGAATCACTGTATGACTAAAGTTTTATTCTGTAGAGCTGCCCAACAGGGGAGCAAAGCTGGCATACGAAATCTGGTTGAGGAACAAAGACCTTTCACCAGCTGTGGCGTCAAAAGTTCTCTGTCGCTCATGGAGAAGAAAGACATAGAAGTTTATTTTCCCTGCCAATGGCCCCAGACCTTCACATTCTCTTATTTTTTTTCAGGTAGACTACTGCAGTGAAGCCTGCTCTATCACCCTTCTGTCCTCCTTCAAAATGTACTTACTACCTTGTCATCCCTTAGGTAATATGGTAGGTAAGGCTGCCCTCCAGCAAAGTGATTGGCCAAGTTGCTGCTATGTCACGGCATGTTCCTAGCATCCTAGTGGGGTGCAGGCGGCAGCCCATAGAATGTTGGCAACACAACGTCGTGACCTCATACCATGTCAGCCAGGAGATAGTGGGGACTTGTAGGCACACTGAATCGCAGCTGTTGGCTCTTGCCTAACTTGAAAACAAATAACAAGACCTATTGTTTTAGCAGGAAGGGTGTATTACCACCAAAACGCTGCCCCCACCCTTTGATTCAAGTGTTCTTGCAAATCACTGCCATAGCTCAGTTGTTACATGAGATAGATAGATAGATAGATAGATAGATAGATAGATAGATATCAAAATGAAAGGGAAGTTCCTTCCTTTCCAGTGGAATATGTGTTGAATCAGCCCTGGATTAACCATTAAGCAATATGAGCACATGCTCAGGGCACCAAGGGAAGGGGGGGGCACCACAGAGTACCAGAGTACCACAAATTTTTGCATTTGCATTTTCCCTTATAAGTTTTATTACAAAATGCATAAAACAGGGATTAAAATTTGTCTTTCTGTGGCCCTAGTTATAAGTAAGTAATGGGCTTACCGGTATATTGCTTGCTGCTATTTAGTGTTAAATAAATAGAATAAAAAACAGTTTATATCTAATATAGGTGTGTGTTCTGGTGTGGGGGACGGCCTTGAAGAAAACTGAGTGTTTAATGTCTTCTTTCACCTTCAGCACTTATTGGGTCTAATGTCTTGCCAGCTAAGCAACGGAAGGGCCGAGGGGGCACCGTTATTGGGCTGTGCTTAGGGCATCGGCTGGCCTTAATCCGGCCCTGTGTTGAATGCATTTTGTTCTGTTTTTGGAAATGTTGTCAGAAAATATCTTGGCTACCAGTTTGCACTTTTGACTCTCAGGAGAATGGGTCCATCACTCAGTTACCTTTTGTTTGGTGGATTGTTCCCCCCCCCCCCCAATTTGGACCACGTTTTCGTCCATCCCTGCCAGCCCCGTGGGGCTTTCATGTACAACGGCTTTATTGATCGTGTATTGCCGTTTGGTTCTTCCAAGCAGTGCTTTGAATGGAATATTATCTGGATACCTTCTACATAGTGAGCGCTGTCTGCCAGCACACATCCTGTCAAAAGGCCAATTTGGCTCAACAAAAAGTTGTTTAGAGCCCATGGCCTGTGGTCGGCACTTACCGTAATACAGTTTTGACTAGCTCATGGAGCTTCAGAGTCAAATAGTGAGGTCTCTCTGGGCTCCCCTAGTACCATCTATGACATCACAGCAGGTCAGCAAGTGGCAGCTTAGAGGGGCCACAACGCCCTCTGCCTGCAGGGGGTCAGTTGCAACATCACAATGAGTGTTTTTTTTAAAAACAGAGCGCCCTATCATGTTTTGTTTTTTCAGGATGGAATAAATCAGCACATTTTCAAAACGACAGATGAACAGCCAGAGGACATCTTGCTTAGAGGCTTAGCTGGGGCAGCTGGCTAGGGTGTGATTTGTTGCAGCTCCTCATTTGCCCTGTGCCTGCAGCCTGACACAGTAAAGCACATTCTGCCTTTGAACACTGCATGAGAGGGAGGACGGGAAGGAGAAAATCAGAGGCACACGTGACTCCAGCCAACACAAAACCTTCTGAGCAAGAGCAGACTATCAGAGTAGGGATGATTTGCGAATTCCAGAAGCTGTGTTAGGCTCAGCCTGATTATAGTTCCTTAGCCAGGGGTCAGGGTAGAGGAGTCGTAGGTTTCTTGACAAAAAATTTTGGCAACCTTATTTGACCAGAAGGTATCAAAACAACGACAGTCCACTCTGGGCTTCACGGATCGAACAGGACATGAACAGGGGAATACCAAAGCGGGGAGTTTAGCTCAGGAAGATACTTGCTAAATGACCACGTTTCTAATCATGTCCTGAAGTTTCGGAAGGGTTTGTCATGGGTGTGAGAGAAAGCATTTCAAATATTTCTCAGGCACTAAGCACCATGGCCAGTGTTCAGAACCAGAGATTACACACACTCACACACACACACCGTCAAAGACACAGAACTGGGGACACTGTCACTTTGACAAAGTTATTGGGGTGGGGGGGGAGTTAAGCCAAAGCCTTGTTTTCCTCAAAAATATGTGATTTTAAATAACCTTTCTCCCTTCCAGTTCCTTCCCCATCCCTTTTAAACCGAAATGACAGTTAAGAAAGGATTAGATCTGTCATTGTCAAACACCAACACGCCCCATGAATATATTGAATTAACTAAGGAAAGGCAACAAGGAGGTTGCCTGCGCACTCTGGATGAGTCTCCGCTCTTCCTCTACAGGAGGGGGCAGGAGGTGATTCTGTTCAGTCCCTGCATCAAATGTGATTGGACTGCTCAGTCTCCCCTGTGCCAGGGATCCAATAGGGTGAGATGCCTTCAGAGGGGGCTGCCTTCTCTGTGGCTCTGGATGAGTCACAGCCCTGACCTGCCTCTTCTGGGGCAGGTGCTTCAGTTCGGTGGGGATGTAGAGGATTACCAGCCCTGAAAGGAAACCTCTTGCTGCTTCTCTGACTTACTCCCTGCTTCGAGGTGGTCTCCTTCCCGATCAGGCCTCCAATCGTAATTCAGAATCCGGCCGCAGCTGTAAGAGGATTGGGCGATATACACCCACCCTGTCTACTCTGAAGCAAGCCCCCATTGATTTCAATGAGACTTACTCCCAGGCAATTGCGTTTAGGATTGGAGCCTTGCTTATTTCTTAGCAGCGTTTATATACCGCTTCTCAACTGGACAAGGCAGAAGTTTCCAAACTTTGCCGAACTCCAGCACAGCTTTTGCGGGGGCTCCGGTGCATTTCCCCCTGCAACTGTGGGAAAGAGACTTTTCCAGCATTCAGTCAGTTGACGATCCCCCTCGCTCCGAAATAAAAAATGTGATAATATATGATTCGTGCAATTCTAATCATAGTCTCTTGGTTCTAGCATTTTAACCAAGGTGTGTTGCATGTGGGAATGTTACTGCAGTTTTAACAAACCCAAGCCTCGCCTCTCCCCTCCCCCCTATTTTTCTCCAAAGTGATCCTACACTTCCCCCCCCCCTTTCATTCTTTCTTTCTTTCCTCCCTACCACTGGTCTATGAATCAGCCCCAGAAAAGCCAGACGGATTGATTTTTTGTTTGCCACTAGGGGCCTGCTAAGGAAAGAAGAGGGTAGGGCAGAAGATTTTTAAATAATAATATTTTTTTTTTTTAAGGACTTTAAAGGCTGCACTCCTATGCACACTTGGGAATAAGCCCCATTGAACTCAATGGGACTTACTTCTAAGTAGACATGTATAGGATTATGCTGTCCGTTGTTTCCAGGTGGTACAACGTTTACTCTGAACTGCGTCCTGCTGAGTTCAATGGGCCTTGCTCCCAGGTAAGCGTGCAAAGGAATGCAGCCCACACACGCAGAGAGCAGGCTGCCTCCCCCCCCCCCCGTGCGTCTTGGTGACTGAATCGTCCCCTCACTCTCAATGCAGAGAAACAACAGGCTAGTATCCACCCTCAGAAGAGCTCGCCCGTCCTCTCTCTGCGTGCCAACCAGCCGTGCAACGCCATCCTCAGCAGCGGAAGCGAGTTCGAAGCGAGGAATCAGGCATGAGTCTCTCCAGCAGGCCTTACGCGTAGGTAACGCGTGCACAGGATAGCGACCTGACTTCCCGTTGATTTCTGCCGGGATTGTGCCCGTTGGTCACCTCTTAATTTATCGTCCCATTGAAAACAAAATGTATCCAGTTAGTTGCTTTCCACAGAATTTCGGCTGCATGATGCGCAGGACTTGCGGTGCGTAAGTAAACACGGACAGGATCAGGGACTTAATCAGGCCTCGCTCCAATTGGAATGGAGCCTTTTGGTGCTCAGAGAACGGGAGCGGAGGCAGACAAGCCCCGTAGCTATTCGTTCAGGGCCCCACTAGTGTTAGCGCCATAATTCAAGAACTTCCCCAACCTGGGGTGCCCTTGGATTACAACGCATCTGGAGGGCACCAGATTGAAGAAAGCCGCACTACCCACTCTGTAGGAACCCATTGGCAATCTCTTTTGCAGTGTTTCCGATACTCGCTCTAAATTCTCTCAGTCACACCACATTCCGATTTATTTATTTTTTTAAACATTCTAAGCCTAATTTGCGGGATATTTTTTTAAAAAAAAACTTAATTACTGTTGAGGTTGTCAATTTACCAGGAAAAAAAGAAACCCAGCCTGCTCCTGTGCCTTTCCTGTGTCCAGGAATTAGCAGGTGACCTTCTTTCCCAAGCACCCAGTGTAAGCATGATCACCTATTATAACAGCTGCAGACCAAACTACCGAAAAATAAATGCTTAGGAGCTATTATTCGTGTGTGTCGGGGTGGGGGGAGTTGACAAATTTATGTGATTGTACAGTGCCTAGCGTCGAGGCATCTTATATAAATATTAACGAGGCAATCCTATGTGTGTCTACGCAGAATAAGCCCTATTGACTTCAATGGGGCTTACTGCCAAGTAAGTGTGTATAAGACTGCAGCCTTGGGTTAAGATCCTAAACACACCTATGACTATCTAGGAGTAAATCCTATTGAACTCAGTGGGGCTTACTTCTAAGTAGACATTGCTTTTGCACGGAAGAGCACTTTCAGTGCAAAAAGCACTTTTCAAGGGACCTTTGGGACTCTTTTTTAAAGTAGATTTTTAAATAAAACAACAACAACCTTCAAACAAAATGTTAAATGTAGTAGTAGTAGTAATAACAATAAATCGGAAATCACGGAAGTCCGAAAAGATAAATTATATTTATTTAATTTTTATTGTACTCTTCCGATTCTTTTTAATAGGCAAAAGTGCTAAACAAAAAAACATGCGCAAATAAGAAGCAAAATTTCGAAAATCATCAACAAAATGTTTTTTTTTAAAGAAAGCCAAATTCAGCCACATCCCAACAGATAAATTATATTCAGTTCATATTTTTTTGCCCCCCCCCTCTCAATTCACATTTTTTAATAAGCAAAAGTGCTAAACAAAAAACATGCATAAATATGGTGCGGGCGGAATCCGTCAAACGAAAGAGCGCAGCAGCTGCCTGCGGGGCCTCCCCCTTGCTCAGTGGGCGAAGAAGGGCTCGCAGGGTTAGGCAGTCAGTCAGAAGGGAGGGGTGGAGGGGAAAGAGAAGAGAGGCTAAATCTGATTGGCTAGCCCTCCTGCTACTCCGGGGCGCCGCGCCCTCCCATTGGATCCTGCCCCGCGGCCTTATCATTCCATCTCGTCGGTGCTCCCATTTCGTCACGCTGCTGCTGCTGTCGTTTTTCTTCTTGCAACTCTTTCACTTGTGTCCCTCCGCCTAGAAAGATAGTTCCTATTCCGCCACCCTCTGGCGTGGCTCCTCCCTGTTCCACCCACTTCTGAGAGGCCACGCCCACTCCACTTAAAAAAAAACATTTTGTTTTGTTTTTTTTCAACATTGTGCGGAGTCTCCCCCTCGCAGCTCCGCGGACACCTTTCTTTCTTAACGAGAATCTCGGAAACCTTCAATAAAATGTTAATCGTTTTTAAATAGCAGAAAGCAGTCAATTATATTTGCATTCAATTTAATAGCACACTCCCGATTCATGTTTTATTAGAACATGGCATATAAAATATAAATCTCATAGAAGTACATTTTAAGTGTATTACTACATTAAGTAGTACAGATTGTTTTAAACTTTTTTTCTGTTACATAACCCCAGAAAAGTCACACACAAGCAACAGTGAGGATGCAAACTTTACTCCTTCAGCCCCTAGCCTAGAGCAGTGCACTCCAGATGTTCACTAGGGAGACTTCAGCTCCCATCAGCATGGCCGATGGTCAAGAATGCTGGGAGTTGTAGTCCAAAACATCTGGACTACAAACATTTTGTAGTCCAAAACGTCTGGTTGGGGGAGGCTGACCTGATGGGCGGTTAGCTTGTGGAACTCTCTGCCCCAAGTTCCTGTGACAGCCACACGCTTTGAAGGCATTTTAAAAACTGGAGTAGAAGGAGTGGTCTGAAATTATTCATTTAAAATTTAGTCACCACCTCTGAATACCGCATTTATGGTCAGGACCAATTTATTATTTTGCTGGAGTATTTTGATTAATATCCTGCTAGGCAGCTAACAATAAGACCAAGATGGGGGGGGGGGACTTATCTAAAACTATCATAAAAACAAATAAATTAGAAGCAAAATGAAAAACACAACAATAAAGGAAATAAACAGCACCCGACCCAGTAAAGCACAATCAGACAAGACCACCAGCTTGAGGCCCCGCTGTGCGAACGTCCCAGTGGCCGCTGGCTCCTTGCTAGATTAATCTTCCGTCTGATTCAGCAAGGCTGTGCTCCTGTTCTTCTGACCGAACCTCCATGGTCATATACAGTGTACCCCTACATTACCAAATGCTGGGACTTGTTCCTGGAACCTCCAGCTGGCCATTAATGGAAGGAGGATAAAGACTAGATGCCTCTGATTGGGCACCACAGCACTCTTTGTGGTGGTTTTTTACTCCCATCTCTCATGGATCAAGGGAATCATAGAATCATAGAAAAGTGGAGTCGGAAGGGGCCTACAAGGCCATCGAGTCCAACCCCCTGCTCAATGCAGGAATCCAGGTCCAAGCATCCCTGACAGATGGCTGTCCAGCCGCACCTTGGCTTGAATGCCTCCAGAGTGGGAGAGCTCATCACCTCCCTAGGCCGTTGGTTCCCTTGGCGTATTGCTCCAACAGCCAGGAAATTTTCCTTGATGTTTAGGTGGAATCTGGGTTCCTGTAACTTGAGCCCATGATTCCGTGTCCTGCAAACTGGGATGATGGAGAAGAGATCCTGGCCCTCCTCTGGGTGACATCCCTTCAAGTACTGGAAGGATGCGATCATATCTCCCCTCAGTCTCCTCTTCTGAAGGCTAAACATGCCCAGGGAATTCTTAAAGAAGGAAAGCCTGTTATAGGCGGTTCTCTGGAGCTGGCCCATGGTTGGGGGGGGGGGGGAAGGTGAAGGAGCTTGGGGAAAGTACCCTGTAAGAACATAATGCTTTTGTCCAACCCTGGAACAGTTTGTGGGCCAGACATTCTCATGAGCACTAAAGGTATATTTTTCATGGGATTTTAATTGAACTGGGACAACTTTTTATCATGGGAACTGTTTCCTATGGGGTGGATGAGGTGGTCTTTCCTGCCCAAGTGGGTCTGCTATCGGCATGTGGGAGAGCTGTGGGGTGCCTAATATAGAACTGGAGGGGGGATCTCTGTGTGGAACCCAATCCATCCTGTGTGTATGTATAGTACATCGTTGTGTTGAGAATATGGCTTGTCTCTTCTATGTGTTGTAGGATCTTTTCTGAGAGGCTCTGTGGAGCTTGTGGGGTGTTGACATGGAGTGACTGCTGTTTTTCAAGATGTGGGTCTCAAGAATGGCAGAAGAGGCGTGTGATGTGTGGGGAGCTGCTCTGTGGGACCCGAAGCACCCACTAGATACATGAGTCCATCCTTTGGTGCCCAGATGAGGTGAGGCTATAGGAAGTAGTGGCATGGGGCACTTATGGGGCATCCATTACATGGAGGGGATGTCTTGCCCCGGAAGCTATTATGGGGTTCTTCTTTGGGGTGTCTGCTTTATATAGGCGGGGGGTCTCTATAGGTCATCATGTCCCTTCTATGCAGTTCTGTGGGGCTTGGGATCCCTGCTCTATGGGTGCAAGAGGGGGGAGGAGTGTCAAGTCCCCTCAGAGTTATGGGGCACTGTGCAGGCCAGCTAGAGCAGTGTGCCTTTTCTACAGGGATGTGGGGAGTGTTTTTTTTTGGGGGGGTTATGTAGAAATTAGGGGGCTGTCCCTGCAAAGATCTACAATGAAGTACCTGATTATGGTTTAGCGTCTGTACGAGCACATGGGGCTCCCTGCAGGTCTGCATGTTTTGTAGCTCTTTGTGGAGCCGTGTGTGTGTGTGTGTGTGTGTGTGTGTTGCCCAATTTGTTGCTGGAGTGTCCATCATCATGAGGAGAAAGACTTGACCCTCGAGTGCTAGAAGTTAAAATCCAGAAAAACACAACCCCCCCCCCCAATCTTTCCTAATTCCATTTTCTCATTTCTCAGAGGGCAGGGAAAATACAAGTTTATTGAGGAAGGGGCTTAATATTGTTGGCTCCCCTTTAAAATGGTGGGCCCGGTATTCCAGAATCCTCCACATTTTGGGGTGGCAGGAAGATTGGTTGTTGTTTTTTTTGGTGGGTAGGTAGTGAGGTAGGGGAAGGGTCCTTGTTCCTTGATCCCCTTTAAAATTGTGAGGGCAGCCATTTAGCAATCGCCACCTTTTCTCTTCCACAATCCCCAAATATTTGGGGGGAGGAGAGAGACGGAGCTTCCTTTTTTTCAGATGGTCCAGCTTCTGGGAGTTCCTTTTTGGAGCAGGAAAATCCAAACTTCGCTTTTTCACCCCCTCCCTTCCCAAATATTTGGGAGCGGGGAGGGGAGAGGGAAGGAAGGAGCCTCGTGGGCAGAACCAGCCCTCGCTCCCTCCTTCCCCCACCCGCTTTGGGGTTTGTGCAGCTGGTAGCGATGGTGGCTGCTGCGGCGGAAGGATACGTCGGAGGAGGAGGAGGAGGAGGAGGAGAGGGGCAGGCCTTGGTGCGTGTGTGTGTGTGTGTGTGTATGTGTGGAAGCAGAGGAGGAGGAGGCGGAGGAGAAGGGGGCGCCCGTCCGCCTGCCCCAGCGAGCAGGGGGGGAGAGAGAACCCAGAGAGAGCGCAGCGCAGCTACCATGAGCCAGCGCAGCAAGCGCTAAGCGGGGCCCGGAGCCGCGCGGTCAGCACCACTTTTACTTCCCTGGAGCGGATGGAACGTTGAGGAGGCCACATCAAAGGGCTCCGGCGGGGGGCAAAACATCCGATCGAACGTTGGGACAAACATCCGATCGAACGGCGAGGCGGCCAATCGAGCGTCGGGAGAGGCGCGCGCGGGTCGAACCTTCGGGGGAGCGCCTCGTCTTTTTCCTCCTCCTCCTCCTCCCTCTCTCTCTCTCTCTCTCTCTCCCCCTTCCTTCCTTCCTTCCTTCCTTCCCACTCTCGCCGTTTTATCCTTCTTCCCCCTTTGCCTCTTTCTCTCTCTCTCCCCCTTTTTCTTCCCTCCCGTCTCTTCGCTACATTGTAAACCATTTCCGTTCGCCTTACATTGTTAAAAGCCGCCGCCGTCTCCGCCTTCGCTGCAGCCGCCGCCGCCGCCGGGAGAACAATAGGAAGGCAGGAGCGGGGCGCCCACCCCGGCTGCGCCCCGGGGATCTCCGGCCCGTAGTTGTGGATGTGACCCCCCCCTCCCGCTCGCACCACAAAGCTGAGCAGGTAAGCTTGGGGAGAGGGGGGGGGTTTTAAGCAATTGGGGGAGGGGCTCCTGCTTTTAATTTGGGGGGGCATTTGACTCCTCCCCCTCCACGGAACTATTTTCTTTTTGGAGGGGGCAGATCCCTAGGGTCGGATTCTACTACCTCCCCTTCTTCTATGGAACTAAACTTGATCGCCTCTTTGCTACTTTTCTGAGCTCCCTTTACAGTTCATATTTTATCTTATTTCAGTTAGATGTGTTTTCTTATTCCTTCCCTCCCCGCTTTGTCGTCCTTTCTTTCTCTTTCTCCCCCCCCCCCGGAAGTGATATTAAACTTCATGGGGCGGGAAGTTAGTGGGAACCAGAACGGGGTGGGGGGAGAAGCGGGTCTCCCGGCCTCCTTTCCACCTCCTTATTTTGGGGTGCTGAGAGTGACAACGAGCTTTGTATTGCTACTATCTCTGTTGGGAAGCTTGGCTTGGGGGGCCTCAGCCCTCCCCTTTTCCTGCCTCGTGGAGTTTATTGTAGTTAAGAAGAAAGAGACTCGGTCTAGGGGATGGGTGCCCGGGGGGGGGGATGTCTTAACTTCCCTCAGTAGACAGTGCAGGATGAGGCTTTGAATTCCAGTAGGTATTTTTAAGTGTGTGGGGGGGAGAAATCCAGATCACACACGAACATCTTACTCTGGGAAGTTTGTGTGTGTGTGTGTGTGCATTCTCTGGCTACAAACTTTTCTTTCTTTTTAGTTTCAATGTTTAAAGAGGCAGATGATTGATTGGGGGGGACGGAACACGACCCAGGAGTTGCTTTTGTGGGTGATTTTTATCTGGACTGATCTGTTTCGAAAGAGTTTGAACATTCTCTCTTTTTCCCCCTGCACCTACACATACACACACACACGCGCACACACACACACACACACACACACACACAGAGACACACGCGTGCGGAGGGGGTGAGAGGAAAGCTCGTAGCAGTTTGATGTAGTATGTGGTTACATCATAATCTCCCTTTTAAATCCCAGATTTGTATCTCCCCCCCCCCCCAGCACTACCTCCCATAATTTCTGGCTACTGCTATGTGTCATTTCCCCCCCCCTCCCGAAAAATCCTGCAAATAAAGTTAGAAATTTCTAAAATTGGAACAGACCATTTTAGATAGGCCTCTGCCGCCTGGACAGATATCTCTCTCCATCCTCCTTAAGACCCCCATCCAGCCTTTGCAAGACAGATTGGGGGTATCAAGCCACAGACCTGCCTCTCACACCCACATGTTTTATATTCCTGTTTCCTTAAGAATCTCATTGTTATACTTCATGAGGGGGGGGGGGAGAGATTGACGGTTTGTGGTGATGGGCATAATTATGGGATGAGTATATTTAAATGTCACCTCTTTTTGTTCCATAGTTTCCTTTGCACCATAACCATATTTAGGGGATATCACAGGTCAACACTTTTGAACAAATTGTTTGGGAAGTTAGTGTGGCAGTTTTCTGGGCCTACGTTTAAAATACATTTGGGCTTAAGTGTAATACTGGTAGATCTTCAGGACTCTGCTGTGTGAATTCTTCAGTCCTTGGTTACTCCACTGTGTGGGTTCTTCTCTACAATGGTTAGTTAGCGCATATGCGTGAGTGCAGAAATTGACTGCTACAGTGGGGTGGGGTAGAGCTGGCTCAGGTTGGTTTGGTTTGGTGTGTTCATGCAGTTGTTTTCAACCTGAATTGCACCAAAACTCTGTATTCTGTTTGGGTAGGAGATGATGGATAGCCAAAGGTTCGATGTGCAAGTTTGTAAATCACTCTTGGTTTTCTGTGTGTAACAACAGTGCCCTGGGCCTCAAAAACCAAACCAAAACAACAACAAAACTTTTTCTGCTGGGTTGTGTGTACATAACTCACACGTACACTGTCCAGATGGTGTCCTGTACAATTAACTGTTTCTTTAGGCCTATGTTAAGTGTGGGGAAATGAACTTAGATGTAGGGTGTGTGTGTGTGTGTGCGCACGCCGCGTGCTTATGGACACCAATGGTGTGTGCATAAGATTAATACGAATTCTCAGATTTGGTGGTTGTGTGTGGGTTCTCTTGTGCCAGATGCGATTTGTGTGGACATCCAAGCTTCCGCCACTGCAGCCGGGACCCCCTCCCAAATTTAAAACTGTATCTTCTTGCAATTTTGGGGTGGGGGGAATGCATGGAGGGGATGAGGCCCCAGACAGCAGCTGTTCACATATAAGAGAGGCCTTGTCTGCTTGAATTAAACCAAATTTGGGGGGGGGGGGGGACACGACATCATGTGGATTTCTCCTAGTAGTAAAAAGCTGTCTGTGTGAGAGGGACAAGACAGAGAGAGGGAGGAAGGGAGAGAGAGAGAGAAGCAGCAGCTGCTGGAAATCTTTGTGTATGTTGCAAACTTTTCTCTTGGTACATGAGGCAGGACAGGACCTCCCCCCCCCCCTTTACACACTCTGCTTTGTGTTGGATTTCTTCCTCTTCCCTTTGATTTGTGTGTGTGTGTATGAGAAAGAGAGAGAAAGAAAGAAATTGCATGGGTTGAATGCTTAGAAAGCAGAAGACCTCTGAGAAGTATCAGGTGGCCCTGTCTGGATCTTTTTCTTTTCTTTTTTTTTATGGTGGGGGGTGGGAAAGTGGGGGGAGGGGAGAGGAGGAGGAGGAGGAGGGGCCATGGTGGCGAAGGGGGGAGGGTGCAGGCAAGCTGGTTAGGAGTCTTTGTCCTGCAGTAATAAACACTTTCAGCTTTGGCAGAAGGAGCCCCAAATGAGTCAGGTTGAAGTGCAATTAGGGGTGTGTGGTGGGAATGTTTGGAGTTGGGGGGGGCAGGTGGGTGGGAGGCAGAATGTCCATTGAAAGCCGCTTTGCTTTGTGTTGGGGGGGAAATATTTTAAAATGCTGTTTTCGGCTGGTTGGGGGGGGGGCAAAATAAGGCCTCATATGCAATCCACCCATCTTAAATTTGCTCATGTGGTGTGTGTGTGTGTGTGTGTGTGTGTATGTATATATGTGTGACAGAAAGGAGCACGCCCATCCAACTCAGAGGATTTAATCCTGCCTGCCTTCTAGCCTGGGCGGTGGGGGGGGGGTGGACCCTCATGTTACTGGCTCTGGGAAATGGATACCCTTTGCCACTTGACTGAGAAGTGTTTGTGTATGTGTGTGTGTTTAATTCCAATTCAATAGATGCTTCTTTCCCCCACCCACCCCTCCCTCCCAAAAGCAGCATCCTGGAAGGCCTTATACTGTATTATCTTTTTAAATTCTTAAGGGATTTGGTAATCCCAAAATATCTTTGATCTCTCCCCCACCCCATTTCTTCCATTCGGCCCTCCTCCGTAATTCATGCAAGTGGTGGTAGCAGCGTGTGTGTCCATGGCCGAGTTCGCCTTCCACACACACACACACACACACACTTGATATAACGATTTGTCTCTGTGTCTGGAAAATACTCTGTTTTAGTACCACCTCCTGCCTGTGTTCTGACCCACGGAGATGGGGACGACAGAATGAATATGAATATATCCCCCCAACAAATTATATGCAAGTGGGATGGCATGTGAATTGGGTATATGACAGGAAGCCTCAAGCTCCTCATCTCCCCAATTTTCCATCCCTGAATTTGGTTCTCTTTTTTCTTTTAAATACCTGCACCTTTTCAGAGGGTTTTCTGGGGCCAAATCAGGCAACTGTAAAATTGTAAAAGAAAACCTGCCAGATGTTTCACTGACATCAACTCTCTCACTCACAGACTCGGGGGCACACACACACACACACACACACACACACTGCACCACAGCCCTCACCCTCCCTAACTTCTTATGTAGAAAACAATGAGTATGTTTATATAATTTTAAATTGCAGACTGGGCTGAGCTGAGACTGCTGCCCAATCCTGTGCATGTTTACTCAGAAGTAAGCCCAGCAGTCTACAGTGGTGCTTATGTCTGTGCAAGTCTGCATACAACTGCATCTTAATTACTAGACCTTTGGACAGCTATCCTAAATGCGCTTCCTAGGGAGTAAGTCCCTTTGGACACAGTTGAACTTCCTGCCAAGTAAACCTGCGTAGGGTAGGATCCCACCTGTTTGAGCCATCTTCCTTGCCACCCTAATGGCTAGTTAATGTGGACTAGCAACAACTTGCAAGCTGATAACAGAGGAGGAATATGAGAAAATGTATTTAGAGCAGTGTTCTCCAACCTTGGGTCCCCAGATGTGTTTGGCCTACAACTCCCAGCATGCCCCAGCCAGCATAGCTGGCTGGAGCATGCTGGGAGTTGTAGGCCAAACACATCTGGGGACCCAAGGTTGGAGAAGACTGATTTAGAGCAATTCAGTTACCCATTTTGGGAGGAGAGTAATAAAAAACGCCAACTATCAAATGCCTGGCATTCTTTAGCATGATTATCTTATACTGTATCTTTGGAGGGGTGTGGTGGTGGTGGTGGTTGGGGGTGCCATTTCTTTAAAAATCTCTGGGGATCAGCCCCACTGCTGTAATGGGTGTTTTGAGCCAGGTCTCCTGTGCTCATCAAACTGGGTATACTGTGGAGCATGTGCCGAGTGCCTTTCACTGGCTACACTAGCCAGACCCCAGAAATGAGGAACCGTGGCTCATTGGGCGTCCCTTAGCGCGTCTCATTCTGGAATTATGAGACCCAAAGGCGTGCACAAAGGTTTGCGTGCATTAAATGAATATACCTGCTGCTTCTGGTACTTGGAGAGCCCATGAAGCCACTGTGGCTGTTAGCCACTGAGGAACATCTCCTCTTTGAACTGGTCCTCTCTTCTCTCTCTCTCTATGAAATGCTTGTCTAAGGGTGCAATCCTATGCACGTCTAGGCAGAAAAAGGGCCTACAACTCCCAGCTAAGCCAGCCTTCCCAGTGGCCTTGATGGCTGGGGATGCTGGGTGATGTAGCGGCAACGCATCTGGAAGTGCATCAGGTTGGGAGAGGTCACTCGACAGCGATGTTTGGGGAGTGTGCTTGTGTTTTTGGCTGTGTGACATACAGTGCAATCCTAAGCACATTGACTAAGACTTAAGTCCTGGTTGAAAGCAGTAGGCAAGTAGTACTTACTCCCTTGTAGGCAAGTAGTACTTACTCCCTTGTAAGTAGAATTGCAACTCATAATTCTGTTCATGCCTACAGTCAGAAGTAAGTCCCACTGAGTTCAGTGAGACTTACTCCTGGGTAAGTGTGCACAGGATTGCAGCCTTAAGTCAGATTGCAGCCTACGCCAGTGTGGCGTAGTGGTGAGAGTGTTGGACCTGGGACTCAGGAGATCTGGGTTCTAGTCCCCGCTCGGCCATGAAACTCACTGGGTGACTTTGGGCCAGTCACTGACTCTCAGCCTAACCTACCTCACAGGGTTGTTGTGAGGATAAAATGGAGAGGAAGAGGATTATGTAAGCCACCTTGGGTTGCTTGCAGGAAAAAAGGCGGGGTATAAATATAATAAATAAATAAATAGTCTTATAACCCACCCACCCCCAAAAGGACTGGGCGTGATCTGGCCAAAAATTGAGCCTTGAAGCAATATTACTTTAAAAGTGTTTAACTTTTGGCTTCATTGCCCACATTATTATTAACTTAAAGTTTGGGGTGGGTGGGGTTGTTATGTTTTTTTCTTGCCCTTCCTGCAAGGAGCACCTAGGAAGCGCACGTGGTCATCTCTCCCCCGCTGCCCTGGTTTTTTAATTTTTATTTATTTGTTAGGCTGGTTTTAGACTAAGGCCTTCAGAACAGGTGTACAAACAATAGCATCCACACAATAATAAAATATCACACATCAAACCACACTAGAAGTGTTATTCCGTTTTTTTACCCTCTCGAAGGACGGGTTATCCTCCCAACGACCCTGTGATGTAGGTTAGGCTGAGAGGGAGTGACTGGCTTGAGGTTGTCCAGTGAGCAGTGTGTTGTAGTGGTTAGTGTATTTTATTCATTCATTCATTCATTCATTCATTGTATTTATATCCCAACTTTTTTTCCTGCAAGGAAACCAAGGTGGCTTACATAATCTTCCTGCTCCATTTTATCCTCACAGCAACCCTGTGAGGCAGGTTAGGCTGAGAGTCAGTGACTGGCCTGAAGTCACCAGTGAGCTTCATGGCCAAGTGGAGACTAGAACCCGGATCTCCCAAGTCCCAGTCCAGCACCCTAACCACCTCGCCACACTGGCTCTCTGTTGGACTGGGGAAACCCGGGTTCAAATCCCTGCTTGGCCATGAAGTTCAGTGGGTGACCCCGGGCAAGTCAGTATCTCTCAGCCTAACCTACCTCACAGGGTTGTGGTGAGGAACAAATGGGGGAGATAGAGCAGTGTGTGCTGATCTGAGCTCTTGGGAGGAAGGGTGGGACATCAAATGTAATAATTTGAACGCAGTTCTCCCTGGTCTAAGTCCACCACTCTGCCTGCTTCACCGCATTGGCTGTTGATGTACACCTGCTTGCCTTCCCCAGCTGGATGCCCTCCAGATGTATGTGGGACTACAACTTCCATCACCACCAGCCAGCATGCTGGGAATGATAGCAGCTATAGTCCGTCACACCTGGAGAGGTGCCCGTTTGGGGATAGCCGGTGTGCAAGATGATGCAGGTTGGCATGGCATGTTGCTTGTGGACCCTAAGGAAGTCAAGCCAGGTTCTCTGCCCCAGAGAGGTTGCAATCTATGTTTTTGACACAGGGAGAGGAAGGAAGGAAAGAAGGAAGGGGGCTTGGCAAAAGCTGGATGAGAGTAAATGAAGCCATCATTGTGGTCAGTCAGAGAGAACTCGCGGAAGTTTTTCATTGTGACCCACAATATTTTCCTCTTCAGCTCTGATCTAGAGCGAGTTAGTTGTCCTGAAGTCCCTTTGTGTGGAAATTGATGGATTGAATGCAAACTTCAGCTGGACTTACAATCCAATCCTATGCATGTCTACTCAGAAGTAGGTCCCATTGAGCTCAATGCAGCTCGCTCTTGGGCAAGCCTTAGACTAAGGGTATAAGGTTGCAGCCTTGGGCAAAGTGACTGTTTTTGGAGGAGGGCCCTTCAGTTTTTTTGGAGCCAGAAATAGGGTTTTATTTAGATATGTACACCTACCTGTTGTTGTTGTTGTTTTCATGGGGGGCAGGGAAGTAGCCTTCTTTCCCTATCGGTTTTTTTGCAGAAGAATTGTCCTGTTGGTGTGTACAGTCACAGGCTCCCCTGCTCACCCCGCCCCCCAAAATTACTGTGACCCGTTAGGGACTAGTAGATTGATAGTCAGCCTATATTGGGTGCAAAATTACCTTTGGCGATCTAAAAGTCCACAGCAAAGGATAGGAGATCAAACAATGCACGAACGTAGGGTGGGCAGGCTCACTGTTTTTCAGTTTTTATTTTAAGCACAGCCAGTGGATCAACAGGTAGTGCAGGAACGGAAGTGGCCTCTACCTTTACCTTTTTATTGCAGGTCTCCTCCCCTCCGCCAATGCCATCTCCAGCAGATTTTCTGTTGGCCGCAGCAGACTGGCTCTTAAGTCAAGAAATTGGCAACAGGAGGGACACACACACACACACACACACACTGCTGTGTGTTCAATAATTCACTTGTTGCTGGCTGGCGAATTTCTGCTTGGGAGGGTTTATCATTCTGGGAAGGATTTGCAAATTATAAATAATATTATTTATTTTGTTATTGGTGGCTTCCTTCCTCCATTTAAAAGCCTCTCTTCTCTCCACCTCCTCCTCCTCCTTCTGCCATCCGCTTCCCTTCTCCACCCCCACTTCTTTCTTTTTTTTTTTTCTCATAAAAGGACGGACATTTGAATCGGTGGGAATATGAACCAGCAACAGAGAATGGCCGCGGCAGGAACAGACAAAGAACTGAGTGACCTCTTGGATTTCAGCATGGTAAGCGAGATGCGCCTTCCCCCCCCCCCCGTCTTCCTTTTCTGGTGGGGGCCTGTGTCTGGTGCATGCGTGTGTGCGGGGCGAGATCTTTCAGTGAACTGCAGCTCCATTTTGTTCCCGGCATTCCCCGGGATGGAGGGGGGAGGGGTGGAGGAAGCCCATGCGCGGAGGTTAAACGGGCGCTGAGCGATTGCATGCTCCAACTTGTTTGTTCTCTGTCGCCGGGAGTATCAAGGGGGACCCGTAATTGCTACGGTCTCCTTGTTGTGAAGACTTAAGAGGTGGCTGGTGGGGTGGGAGAAACAGGTAATCGCCCAGATGCTTTCCACCTCTGTTCTTAAAACAGTCTTTGCCGAAAGAAAGACAACCCCGTGTTTCGGTTCTGTTTATCCTGCAAAATGCAAAACCTAGGACACTGAATAGTTTATTCATTCTGATTTTTCCTCCCCCTGCCGTGCGCTGCCCTTAGCCATTTTCTAGTCACCCCCAGACATGTTAATTCAAGTTTACTTGGGAGTAGGTCCCGCTGAATTCCTTGGGGCTTACTGAAAATTAAAAAGCAGGGGGGGATTGCCCCCCCCACCCCAGAACCTTCTCTCCTTTTAACCATTATTGATTGCGGTGGTGGTGGTGCTGATGCGCGCGGGGGGGGATATTTGCGCATGCATGCGCACAGGCATTCTTTCCACTGAGAGCAGCAGATGTGCATGCTTCTTCCTGCCCGTGTGCAGATCCGTGGTCTTTGTTGCAGACGTATGGGGTCTTGTGTGCACGTGAACGAGAATTCAAAGTTGCATGTTGGGGTGTGCATGAGGTTTTGAACTGGGTGCATCTTCTTGGCCCGCTTTCTTCTTCTTCTTCTTCTTCTTCTTCTTCTTCTTCTTCTTCTTCTTCTTCTTCTTCTTCTTCTTCGAGTTGAGGGATAAACTTCCAGTTGTCTGGGGTTGCTTCGGCTCTTCCTTTATCCCAAGGAATTCTGGTTGCGTTTCGATTGCCTTATACAGTAGATGAACTATCACTGCAGAGAACAATAATTGAACACCCCTTCTCATATTGTCAATGCGCCGTGGTAGAATATTTTCTGGGATGCTTTATCACCCCAAGTTTGAGGCATGGGGGTGAGATTTAAAAAGTTGGTGCACAGCGTTGTCTGCTGGTTTTATTTTAGAAAACAAACAAGACTTGTGCTTGGCAGATGAAATTGGCCAAAGGAAAGTTGTGTCATCCGGGCTGAACTTTGAGGGGGGTGCGGTCGAGGCTTTTTAAGATAAGGCGCCTCCAAGGCTGGCTGGAAGGAGGAAGAGAGGGCCGCCACATCACTGCGATCCTCTCTCTCTGATCCTCTCTCTCTGGTTCGTTTCTGTCCTGAGCAGGCAGGAGTCACCTAAGCTCAGCAGCAGCTCCCACCTCAGCCGGTGGCATAGTATCTCTCAATTCTGCGCATCATGTGCGACGCCCCGCCCGCATTTTGGTGGTGCTGGGAGGGGGGGGGGGCGGCTAAGCTGTGTGTCTTCTGCTCAATTCCAGCCAGTTCCCATCATGCTGCTGTGCTGTCTTCCAGCATTGGTGGATATCGTTGCCCTCGATGCAATGCATCGTGGGAGTTGTAGTCTGCAGGCTCTCTGTGCATTGTTAGGGTGGTTCTTCCACATTGCCTGGAAAATGTTTTAACCTAAGGCAGCCGCCGCCTATGGTCGTGAGTGGTTGTGTGTGTGTGTGTGTGTGTGTGTGTGTTCACAATTCCATCCTGTTCTTCCGTGTTGCATGTTTTCAGGGGCTTTCAAATGGCTCGCTTTTCCTGTCCCCTGGCTTACTGGAAGAATTTTTGTTTGTTTGTTAAAGGATAATCTGCGTACAATACCTCAAATTGCCACAGGGGAAGCGATCCAGAAGCTCTTATCTTCCTAATGTGTACACAGTGGTCGAAGTTGAAAGGTGGGCAGTCACCTGCCTGGCAGGTGTATGGGGACAGGTGACTGCCCCGATGGTGTGCAAGGGTCATGTCTTGGCACCCTCCAGATGTTTTGGACTACAACTCCCATCAGCCCCAGCTGGATGACACCAAAGGGATGTGTAGCCCAGCATCCTGTTTTCCCACAGTAGCCCACCAGATATCTCTCTGGGGAAACCCTCAAGAAGGGTATGAAGGCGATAGCCCTCTGCCGTGGTTGCTCCACAGCCCCTGCTTCTCAGAGGTACACTGCTCCTGAACATGGCGGTTCCATGGAGCCGTCATAACTAATAGTGATTCATAGACTTCTTCTGCATAACTTTATCTAATCCCTCCTTTTAAAAGCCATCTGCTCGAGTGGCAGTGAGTTACATAGGTCAGGGCGCAATCCTGTGCACGTTTAGACAGAAAAAGCTAAGCTGGCTGGGGAATGCTGGGAGTTGTAGGACATTTTTTTTCTGTCTAAATGTGCACAGGATTGCACCCTTAATGTGGTTAACTATGTGCTGTGTGAAGAAGTACATCTTCTGGGCTGTCCTAAACCTTCAACTACTCAGCTTCATTGCATGACCCCGTTGAGTTTTAGTATTAGGAGAGAGGGAGAAAAAGTTCTTCTTCTCCACCTCATGCATAATTTTATGCACCTCTGTCATGTATATACTTTGCCTCCCCCCCCCAACATAAAATTTCCAAACGTTGTAATCTCTCCTCATAGGAGAGTTGCCCAAGCCCCTGATAAATTTGAATACCCTTTTTGGTAGCTTTTCCAGCTCTACAGTATCCCTTTTGAGATGTAGCAACCATAGGTTTGTATGAGGACATTATGAGTTGGGCAGTTTTGTTTTTCTAATTTCTCTTCTAATCATCCCAAGAGTAGCTAAACATGTATTTGGGCCTGTCATGCAATTGGCAGAAGTTCCTAGTCCATAAGAATTTGCTCCCAAGTGTACTACCTATACTGGTTATCTGTGGCACATTTGATGGCTGGAAAGGGGACTGGGTGTCTTTGGTCTGAATGGTCTCTCGTGGACCATTTGTATCATCAGGAGGTACAAAGGGGCCTCTCTTGGCAACAAGGTGTCCCAGATTTGAGGGAGTGTAGCAGATCTTGGAGGTTTATAGCAGACTGCGGGACAGGGTTGGCCCTCCGTCGTCACCTGATTCCAAGCACCAAGAGGACTGATAAGATAAAAACAATAGAAGACAGTGCAAAACAAATACAAGACAGAGCAATCAATACATTTTCAATTTAAAAAAAAATCTATAAAAAATGGATGTCGCCAATCAACCCTGCAGCCCGCAGCCTATGGAAAGGCCTGTGAAAAACAGGTGGGTCTTCAGAGCCTTCCTGAAGACCTGCTTGACGAAGCCCTGGCAGAAACGTGATTCCGGAGAGCTGCAGGGCCACCACTGAAAAGGGCCTGTCCCTCGCCCTTGGTGGTGGGCTGCTAAGAAGAGCCTCTGCCGACAACCTCAGAGTCATAGAGTGAGAAGGGACATTGGCGGTCATCTAGATCATCCCCCTTGTTCCATTCAGGCTCTGCCGTGTAGGATGCGGCTGCAGCATCCCTAATCAGGTGGCCGTCCGGCCTGTGCTTAAATACCTCTGGGGAAAGAGAACCCGCCATCTCTCAGTTCCACAGCATCTCAGCTCCTCTGTATGAAGGGGGGGGGAGGGGGAAACCCAGCACACACAGATGCCTATGCACACGTGCACGATTGCTTTGTCCTCACTGCTAGAAGTGGTGGGGAAAGAGCAGTCTTTATGCGGATCTCTGGGGAGGGAGCAGAGAGGACAGGCAGTGGGGAACTAGGTGGTGGTGGTGGGGATTTGGCAGTGGTGGGGGTTAGGGCAGCCTTGGGGGGCTGCATGCAGCTCACGCTAGGCCAGTGTTCTCCAACCTTGGGTCCCCCAGATGTTTTTGGCCTACAACTCCCAGCATGCCCCAGCGAGCTCCAAGGTTGGAGAACACTGCTTTAATGTAACCTGTGGTTGAGCCCTCTGTCTCTGCTGGATATGGAGAAAAACGGTGACTTTAACTGTGTAGGGAAGAGTCATTCCCTACTGTATAGCAGGTAGCCCATGGGCCGCCCTCAGCTCAGCTGGCTGGGGCATGCTGGGAGTTGTAGGCCAAAAAACATCTGGGGACCCAAGGTTGGAGAACACTGGCCTAGGCCATTGGTTGTGCACCCCAATCGGCGTAATTCACACTGAGCTTGATGGCCCAACAGGCTGACTCTGCTTTTCGTAGCTTCCTAGAGCTTACAGTCATGCCTTGGATTGAGAGCATAATTCGTTCCGGAAACGTGCTTGTAATCCAAAACACTCTTATATCAAAACGAAATCCCCCCAAAAAAATTTGTACAGAGATTTTTAATTTAAGCCGTACTATAGTACGGTACTTGTATTGCAAGACGTCGCTTGTATATCAAGTAATAAATAAATAAATAAATATTTAAAAATGTGCTTGTCTTGCAAAACGCTCTCAAACCAAGTTACTTGCAATCCAAGGTATTACTGTATTTTTGAACTGGAGGCCTACTCAGCATTCTGGGAGTGGTCTCTAAAGTGGTCCAGCACCCCAGGCAGAACCTGGCTGCCTCCACAAGAACGGCCCGTTGTTCCAGCAGGGTAGCGGTGCAGCCGTCCTGTGGGTTTGGCCAGTTTCTCTTCCCCCCCCCCCCCCGTGAACCGAGTGTGCATCTTAGATTTATGACCTGTCCTGCTTTGCGAGGGTGGGGTGGGGGTGTTTCTGAGAGTTGCCGTGGGGTGCTTTCGGCAGGGACTTTTAGCACGGAAAGAGTGGCCCCAAGGATCGGTGGCTTGAAAAGCCATCCTTCCTAATGGTTATGAAGGGACAGGTGACGTCTGCAAGCAGACTGAGGAAAGTGAGCGCTACAATAGCTCGCAGGATAGCGAAATTGGGGGAGTTGGGAATTTGCGTCTTGCAGGTCACTGGGAGGGGAAAAAAGGCCTTCGACAGAGCCATCCTGTGACCCTAGACAGCATCTAGAGGGCCCTTAGGATTGTTGGGATTCCCAGCTCCGAGGTTGGAAAACAGCTCCAACCTTGGAACTGGGGATCCGCGCTCAGAGCACCCTCCCCCTGCCCTCTCAGCCAGTGTGGAAAGAACCGCACTGGCTGCATCTCCGAGGTCATAAGAGCAACCTCGGAGGAGGGGGTTTAGGGGGCGGGGAGAGGGGGAGACCAGCGCTGCCAAGATACAACGTATCCTGGCAGTTTGATGGCTGAAATTGGTCATCTAGCAGGGTGGGAGGAGCATGGAGGCAATCTTCGCCCAATTGGTCATCTAGCAGGGTGGGAGGAATCATAGAATCATAGAAAAGTAGAGTTGGAAGGGGCCTACAAGGACATCGAGTCCAACCCCCTGCTCAATGCAGGAATCCAGGTCAAAGCATCCCCGACAGATGGCTGTCCAGCTGCACCTTGAATGCCTCCAGAGTGGGAGAGCCCACCACCTCCCTAGGTAGTTGGTTCCATTGTCTTATTGCTCTGACAGTCGGGAAAATTTTCCTGATGTTTAGGTGGAATCTGGCTTCCTGTAACTTGAGCCCATTATTCCGTGTCCTGCAAACTGGGATGATCGAGAAGAGATCCTGGCCCTCCTCTGTGTGACATCCCTTCAAGTACTGGAAGAGTGCGATCATATCTCCCCTCAGTCTCCTCTTCTGAAGGCTAAACATGCCCAGTTCTTTCAGTCTCTCCTCATAGGGCCTTGTTTCCAGTCCCTTTATCATCCTTGTTGCCCGCCTCTGAACCCTCTCCAGTTTGTCTACGTCCTTCTGAAAGTGTGGTGCCCAGAACTGGACGCAGTACTCAAGATGAGGCCTAACCAGTGCAGAGTAAAGGGGAATTATCACTTCCCACGATGTGGAAGCTATACTTCTATTAATGCAGCCCAAAATTGCATTTGCCTTCTTTGCAGCCACATCGCATTGCTGGCTCATATTCAGTTTGTGATCTACCACAATTCCAAGATCCTTCTCACTTGTAGTATTGTTGAGCCAAGTGTCCCCCATTCTGTAACTGTGCATTTGGTTTCCTTTCCCTAGGTGCAGCACTTGGCCTTTATCCCTATTAAATTTCATTCTGTTGTTTTCGGCCCAGCGCTCCAGCTTATCGAGATCACTTTGAATTTTGTTTCTGTCTTCCAGAGTATTAGCTGTTCCACCCAACTTTGTGTCATCTGCAAATTTGATAAGCATTCCCTGCACCTCCTCATCCAAGTCATTAATAAAAATGTTGAAGAGCACTGGGCCCAGGACCGAGCCCTGTGGTACCCCGCTCGTTACCTCTCCCCAGTTTGAGAAGGAACCATTGATAAGCACTCTTTGAGTCCGATTCTGTAGCCAATTGTGGATCCACCTGATAGTTGTTCCATCTAGCCCACTTTTAGCTAGCTTGCTAATCAGGGTATCATGATGAGGCACTTTGTCGAAAGCTTTGCTGAAGTCCAGATATATGATGTCCACCGCATTCCCACAGTCCACAAGGGAGGTTACCCGATCAAAAAATGAGATCAGATTAGTCTGGCAGGATTTGTTCTTGACAAATCCATGCTGGCTTCTAGTAATCACTGCATTGTTTTCAAGGTGCTTGCAGACTTTCTTCTTTATAATCTGCTCCAAAATTTTCCCAGGGATTGATGTCAGACTGACTGGCCTATAGTTCCCAGGTTCCTCCTTCTTGCCCTTTTTGAAGATGGGAACAACATTTGCCCTCCTCCAGTCATCTGGCACTTCACCTGTCCTCCCATAATTTCTCAAAGGAGAAATGATTTCTCAAAGGAGCATGGAGGCAATCTTTGCCCGTAATCCTTGCGCCCTAAGTCTCCTATTTCAAACCAAGCAGTAATAGATGTAGACATCTTACCTTTTTTCCACCACTACTTATTTAAAACACACACACGCCATTTTAAAGTTGTGTTGGCAGAGTGTGACACAGTGGTGTGTGTGTGTGTGTGTGTGTGTGTGTTTATAGACGTATTTCTTTTTCGAAATCTTCCCAGTGTTGGATAGGAAAGCAAGGGAGAGATTTCCACCAGTCATATTTTGGAGGGTGCTTCCCTGATGGAGCGGTTCGGTTAATGCACATTGGGCAGCTGGCAAAATGAGTGTCCTAAATCCGGTGGATGTTTTGACCTTCCTGATTTTGTGTCATGTAAATGTTTTGAACTGGTTTGAAGTTTTATCCCTTCCTTCCTCCCCCGCCCCTCCCCACCCGCAAGTTTGAGCATCCATCAGATCAATTGAAAGTCACTCTCTGTTTGAGCTCTGGGATTAATTTTATGATGATCTGTAGGCTCGCAGCCATTTGACCATTTGTGTTTCTTTAAAAGATGTGTCCGGTTGCTTGTTAGTTCCTGATAAAGATATGAAGGCCTGGAAAAACACCAGGGGAAAATGGGGTGGGTAGGAAGACTCTTTTTTTTTAATATACGGTAAGTTTTTCCCAGGGATTTTTTTTTTAAATTGGGATCTCTAGTTCTCATCTCTAGTTCCCAACATCCCATCACACTGGAGTGTGGCCAAGAAATGGAAACTGGATGAGGTTGTGAAGGTGCAGGGATTTTTTTTGTGGGGGACTGTGTGTGTGTGTGTGTGTGTGTGTGCGTGTGTGTGAACCCCCCACTTCTCCTTCTGAACTGCCTGTCGCCCAGTTAAAGAGATCTTAATTAATTCATTTGGCATATGGACAAAAAGCATGAGCAAAAAACTCTCACTCTAAAGCAGTGTTCTCCAACCTTGGGTCCCCAGATGTTTTTGGCCTGCAACTCCCAGCATGCTGGCTGGGAGTTGTAGGCCAAAAACATCTGGGGACCCAAGGTCGGAGAACACTGCTCTAAAGCAAGAAGCGTACTTCCTTTGTTATTAGATGATCCATGTGTTTGTTGCAGCAGGCAGTATCTTAAGAGAAGCATTCCCTCTTTTCTCTCACTGGAGGGAGGGCGAATGATGTCTCATTTTGGAAGAGGCATTCCCTCCTGGGAAAGAGAAAAGAATGCTTCATGTCAAAAGAGGCATTCCGTTCTGTGAATGGGAGAGAGGAGGAGGGGTGCCTTTTCGAAGATGGCGCCTGCCAACCTGCCATTTTCAATAAATACTTGGACTAATAATTATTATTATTTGAAAATAAGGGGGCATTTTTAACAGGTGAAATATCTGTAACCAATTTTTAAATTTAACCGATGAATTGATTGACTGTTGACGTCCTCTTTTGCGTAATAGGCCCATGATAAGTGGTCCAACCTGCAGTTGGAAACACCTGTTTGGAGAGCTAAATCTACAAAATACACATTTTTAAAAAATATTAGTGTCAAGTGTTCCTCCAGTTTAATCAAGGAGAAAGAAACTCTGCCCCTGGATATTGGAAGTTTAGGGCTAACAATGATAAATCAAGTCCTCTCTCCGGCTCCTTCTCTGTGTAATCTCTTTACTGTTTGCTCTCTCTTTTTCTCTAGATGTTCCCCTTGCCAGTGGCTAATGGAAAAAACAGACCCACGACGCTCGCAAGTACACAGTTCGGCGGATCAGGTACTGCTCTAGCAGGCGCGTGCACCTTTCCCCTTCCATTGGAAGTTTGTTGTCCTAAATCGGTGTTCTCCAACCTTGGGTCCCCAGATGTTTTTGGCCTACAACTCCCAGCATGCTGGGAGTTTGTAGGCCAAAAACATCTGGGGACCCAAGGTTGGAGAACACTGTCCTCAATCGAGACTCTTCTCGTCTCCTCTCTGAAGCTCTTCAAACTCTTATGTAAGCAATGGTGATGATTTAAAAAAAAAACAAACACCTCGTATGAAATGGCAGCTGTCCTTCTCCCGAGTTGTGCGACGGAAGGCTGCGATCCAAAGGCCAGTTCACAAAGCGCACTGTCACCTTCCCCGTGGTTAAGAGAGCAAACCTCAGGAAACCTCGATTCGAATCCCCCCCCCCCTCAGCCGTGGCACTCACCTTGGAGCCAGCCGTTTTCTCTCTGCCCAACCTCCCTTAACAGGGTTGTTGTGAAGACCAAATGAGGGCAAGGACTGTGTATCCTGCCCCTGTGCTCCTCAGAGAACGTTTGATTGTGTGTGTGTTTTAAACAAGTCATAAGGCTGTGCCTGATCTGTGCCATTTCAGACTGCATGGGGGGGGGGGGCGCCTCACGTCTTGGGATTTGCTTCCACACTTCTCCCCCCTCCAATCCTGCACATCGCAAACTAGCATGGCAGGTTAGGACACTTCTCTTTAACATGCAAGGTTGGTGGAGATGTGAAGTCCTGGGGGAGGGGAAACAACCCAGAAAAATTGCGGTGGGGAAACACATTGGGGGTTCCCCCCCCCATTTTTTTCTTTGTGTCCCATCCCGCACATTTCCCCCCCCCAGGTTTTTTTTTTCCTGCGGGCATTCACATCTGGATGAGCAGAGCATCATCTGACCCCCTGCCCCACATCTGCCCCTCGAGGCGGTAAAGGAGCTGGCCCCTTCAGTGGGAACTAGGCCCCATGCTGAATTGTTCTGTTGTGGTGGTGAGGTCTATGCGAACTCTGCTTCCCTTGGATTCAGAGTCTGAAGCTGGGTTTTTTTGGGGGGGAGCCGTGGCTTTAAAGGGAACCACGATTAGCAAGCTTGGGGAATGGGTGTGCATGCCACGGCTTCAAGGCAGCCACGGTTAGTGTTAACCTGTGTGCAGGTGTCATGCAACCCCGTGCTTAATGCGGAAAAGGGAAGGGCTCTGCCCTGACAAAGTTGGCAAATTGTATATGTCATGTTTTTTGGTGTGTGTGTGTGTGTGTTTTTAAAAAAAACATTGGCTTTTTAAAAATTGTATGTTGGATGAATAGAAAAGTGACGTTTATAAAATGTAGACAAATCAATGGACTTCTTTCTATCGAGTGAGCCACAATTGCTTGTGGTGGGTTTTTTTTGTCTCGCTTTTTAAGTGAGCCCTGTGTTTGAGCGACCAAAGTGTGTGTGCCGAAACCACTTTCCTTTCGTGGCTTGTGCAAAAAGGGTCCTTTGCGCTAGAGGGCTACATTAAAAAAAATAGTGATAATAAAAAGTTCAAGCTTTGGGGGGGGGGAAATCCCCCTCATTTTTATTTTTAGGCCGTCGTAAACGATTTCGGGGAGTTCCCTTTCCCACTCCGCCCTCTTTTCTAGGTTTGGCCTGGATGTCTTCCTTTAACATGAAAGCGAGATGAACTTTATTGTCGGTGGGGATCGCTTTGATTTGGGCCACGTGTTACAGATCCTTTTTCTCTTCCAGGGAGTGGTACAGGTTTGTGCACGTACCAAATTTTGAAGCTACAGGCGGGTAGAACAAAGTGAAATCCAGCATATACACCCTCATACACTCCACTCCTTGTGCCTGGAGGTTGTCGCGTCTGCTGAGTTTTCCCCCTTTGATGCTCTTCTTTTTTTTTTTTTAATTGAAAATGGGGATACCTGCAGCAGCAGCAGCCCCCCCCCCCCAGCAGTTATCAGTTCCAGGATGGGCCTGGTGACCTTGTTCTTTGGTCCTGCGGCCAAGGAGCTGTATGGAGGGCAAAAGGTGTTGGTCCACCTGCCCAGTTTCTGGGGCTGGTAGAAACTTGGAACAGGGAACCCTGCGTCCCCTCACCCTTTGCCCGTCCTGAAAAACTGGAGACTTGGCTGGTGTCCTTTAACTTGTTTTCGTACCCTTATGGGTAAGTTCCTTCTGGTTCTGGTTGCCTGATTTTTACCGAAAAGGTAGACATTGTAAAATGGTACGTGTGTGTGTGTGTGTGTTGGGAACATTGGGAACTGCTTGTGGTCTATCTAGCCCAGGGCTGCTGAACCTCTTTCAGCCCGAGGGCCGACTTCCCTTTTGGACAGGCTCTCGGGGGCCGCATTCCAGGGGCGGGGCAATAGGTTAAGGGGGCGGGGCCAAAATTCCAGCATATTTTTGCTTAAGGCTCTTACAGCCAGTGACATAAGCCTTAGGGGAGGCATTTCAGCCTTTTAGAAGGTGGGGGGAACTGCACAACAGCTGAGAAACCACCAAATCAGTGTTCTCCAACCTTGGGTCCCCAGATGTTTTTGGCCTACAACTCCCAGCATGCTGGATGGGGCATGCTGGGAGTTGTAGGCCAAAAACATCTGGGGACCCACGGTTGGAGAACACTGCACCAAATGATCAGCGGTTGGGCGGAAGGGGGGTGGGAACAGGGTTTATAAAGAGCTGCCCAGATGCTGTCCACTGTTGGAAACAGGATACTCGTCTAGACGGACTTTTGATTTTCCCCAGCAAAGTACTCTTGCGTCCTTAAGCGAGAGCGCAAATTGGGGATCACTTGATTACTTACGCCTTAAGACAGGGCAGGGGACACGCAGCTCCCATCATCCCTGGCCATGCTGGCTGGGGGGGGATGATGGGAGTTGGGAGTCCCAACAACATCCGGTGGACCACAGGTTCTCCCCACCCTGCCTCAACAGATCCTGGGAAGGCGCCCTTGCTTAAGAACATAGGGAGAGCCCTGCTGGATCGGGCCTGGCCGGTCCAGCAGCGCGTTTCACATCGGTTGCCTCTGGGAAAGCCCTTCAATCAGGGCACTGAAGGCACCAGCCTTCCCCCCAGTGTGAGAGAGCGTGCTGCCGCCGAAAATGCACGCTCTGTCTGTTGAGCTGCCATGGGGGCGGGGACTGCAGCTCAGGGGTGGAGCGCAGGTTTTTCATGCAGGAGGTGTCCGGCATTCCCCCTGCTCAAAAGGATCTCGGCTAGTGGGCGACTGAGAAAGAGCCGGAACGGACGACAGGAGGCTAGACGGACTGGCCTGGTATAAGGCCGTTTTCTAGGCTCCTTGATCCTTCCTGGAAGTCTGCTTTTCAGTCTTTTTCTTAAAAAGCCATCTGAGCAAGTGGTTGTCGTCGCCACACCTTCTGGCGGTGCTTCCCATCGGTCTATTGCGTGCTGTGCGAAGTATCCTCGTCTTTTTTTCTCCCCCTTTTTTGGTCCGTTTTGATTTCTTTTGACAATCAATTTCCTCGGGTCACGCACAGACCAACATCGTTTACCTCCACGCCCATTCTTATTTGTGTCAGCCTTTTGGCACGCTTTGCCGAGAAATGTCAACACCCGCCTCTTGTGCCTCTCCTGGTGTTCCCGCAGCTGGTCTGCGTGGGTCGGCGCCCTCCCAGGTGTGCGGATCAGCTTCCTCCAGATGTCTTGGGACTACAGCTCCCATTATCCTCAGCCAGCGTGCCGGAAGTGGGCGTGCTGGCTGGGGTTGATGGGAGTTGCAGACCCAACACCTCCGGCGGGCTGATGCAGCTGGGGGAAGCGGAGGCAGGAAGTTTTATATTTGCCGCTCTTACGGTGGGCGCCTTTGGTAGGTGCGCTGGCTCGGTCGCCCTGCCTTGGTCCGAGGGGGTCTCAGTGTGGTGGTGGTGGTGGGGTTCCTTTTTATTTATTTTATTTATTTATTTATTATATTTATACCCCGCCTTTTTTCCTGCAAGGAACCCAAGGCGGTTTACATAATCCTCCTCTCCATTTTATCCTCACAACAACCCTGTGAGGTAGGTTAGGCACCTCCTTTGGATGTGAGCTCTCAGCCAGATGGGCGATTAACAAATGTAATAAATAAATAAATAAATAAATAAATAAAATCTACAGCAGGTGTGCAGAGCCTCAGACCTGGGGGCCGAATCCGGCCCGCCTAGCATCCCAATACAGCCCCCTGGGGTTACCCAGAAGACCATAGCCCCTTTCATGGTTTCCTGGCATTCGTGCAGTTTTTCTCCGTTCTTGAAATGCCTCCCCTAAGGCTTGGTTGCTGGCACTAAGAGTTTTAAGCTAAAATATGCTGGTATTCTTGGTTTTTACCACAATCTACCCGGACACTAGGTTCAACATCTGGGGCCTTCCTCCGACTGCCACCTCCGAGGGAGGCCCGACTGGCGGCAACAAGGAGGCAGGGCCTTTTCTGTGGTAGCCCCCCAACTGTGGAACAAGCTCCCCCCCCCCCGAGGCCCACCTGGCGCCAACTCTACTATCTTTTTGGCGTCAGGTTAAGACTGCCCTCTACGTTGAGGCTTTTAATAACTAAATGGTATACGGCGGGGTGGTAAGTTGTTTTAGCGGTCGTGTTTTATTAGCTTGTTTTAGTTTTTTTGTGACGTTTTTAAAATTGGTTTTAAATTTTTATAATGTTTTTATTGTTTATATTTAACTGTATTTTACTGTATTATTTTAGACTGATTGATGTGCACCGCCCAGAGAGCTTCAGCTATTGGGCGGTATAGAAAATGAATGAATGAATAAATTTTTGCCCCACCCCATTGCCCCAACCCACCACTGGAATCCTAGAATAGCAGAGTTGGAAGGGGCCTACAAGGCCATCGAGTCCACCCCCCTGCTCAATGCAGGAATCCAAGTCAAAGCATTCCTGACAGATGGCCATCCAGCTGCATCGCGAATGCCTCGGGAATGCGGCCCTCGAGACCTTCTCCAAAATGGAATTCAGCCCTCGGTCCGAAAGAGGTTCAACACCACCGTTGGTCTAGAGCTGGGCTCTCCAACCTTGGGTCCCGCTGGCTGGGGCATGCTGGGAGTTGTAGGCCAAAAACATCTGGGGACCCAAGGTTGGAGAGCCCTGCTCTAGAGTGTCTTCCTGCGTCTAGTTGGCCAGCCTCTCGCAACCACCGTGAGCATCTTAGCAGGAGGGGAGTGCTGGTTTCTGCTGAGCATGAGGAAAGCGCAGAATTGGTGCAGAGTTCAGCGTCCTGGAAATCTTAAGCTTTCATTTAAAAGAAAGAATCCAGTCCGTGGTCCTTGTGGTTAAAATGTGTCGGGAACGCGTACTGAAATATCTCAGAAAGGTGTCTAAATATGGTTTTTTGGGGCCCTGTATTGCTCCTCCCCCAACGATGAGCAAAGTCAGAAGTAAATCGTGGAAAGGATGTGGCGTGATGCTGGCATGTGTCCAGTCTGCGTGGTTTATGCAGGTCACAGAATCCCTCGATTCCGTGGCACAGTTTGGATTCCGTGGCTGCAGGAGCTTACCGTAGCTTAATTTCACTGTTTTCTCTAATGTGGAGTATGTACCGCTCTGAACTTGGTTTAATGCTAGGCTGAAAAATCCTTCCACGTTTTTTCCAACCGTTCTCATTCAGTCTGATAGAAAAGGAATCGGTTTGGAAAAGGAATTCAGAGGAGAAGAAAATGTTGGAGAAGTGTGGGGGGACTCGTGGTTCTTATGCTTACCTTACTTAAGAGGTGCCCCCATGGAGTGTGTGTGTGAGTGTCCTCTCTTTCATTGGACAGTCATCTCTCTGGCAGCCCTGTAGCTTCCCCAGCTTCCCACACAGTTCAGTTAAAGCAGTGCTTCTCAAATAGTGGGGCGGGCCCCCCTGGGGGGGCGCGAGGCTCCGTAAAGGGGGGCTTGCCTGATTGGCCAAACCCGCCCGTGTGACTTTTAGACCCTTTAAATCTTTTCTGCTACAGTTAATAAAGCTATTCTTTGTTGTAAATTGATCCACATTTCTTTCTTTTTTTATTCTCTTATACGTTAATAAGGATACAGTGTTATGCAGAGGTGTACTTATAACAATTTATAGACAAATGATACTATTTACAGTCGCGCGGGGGGCGCGCGAAATGTTTTCTTCTTCCTAGGGGGGGCATGACAGAAAATAATTGAGAAGCACTGAGTTAAAGCCTGTGGAAGACGTCATGAGTTAACTCCTCCCCCAGGGGGCGTTTTCAGATCAGGAGGTGTGGGAAGCCTGGGTAGCTGCAGAGTGATGGAGAGATTTCATAGATCATAGAGTTGGAAGGAGCCTAACAAGGCCACCGAGTCCGACCCCCTGCTCAATGCAGGAAACTAGAGGAGGGGGTCGGTCTCCCATCCGAGGAATCACCAGGCCTGACCCTGCTTAGCTTTCCGCGCTCAGACAAGCTGAGCCAGCGTGAGCCCACAGGCAATAGAAAGGGAGGGGGGCGGGAGAACACAGCACTCTCAGCATTGTAGTAGTTCAGTGATGCCGCCGAAAGATATTCACATACATTCTAAAGCGATCTGAGAATGTGGCGGAAAAGTGGAAGCCTCTTTCCCTGTGGGAAGAAAACGTTTGGGGGGCTGGGGAGGACAGATTTCGGCGCAGCACTGGCTCCACCTCTTCCCCGGGGCTGGACACAACCGCCACGCACACATCTGCTACAGGGCTTTCAGGGAAGGAACGTTATTATAAACATCTGCATTAGAGAAAGTTTCATATATATATATATATATATATATATATATATATATATATATTAATGCCTTGGATTGCAAGTAACTTGGTTTGAGAGCGTTTTGCAAGACATTTTTAAATATTTATTTATTTATTTATTTTACTTGATATACAAGCGACGTCTTGCAATGCAAGTACTGTAGTACGGCTTAAATTAAAAATCTCTGTACAAATTTTTTTGGGGGGGGATTTCGTTTTGATATAAGAGTGTTTTGGATTACAAGCACGTTTCCGGAACGAATTATGCTCTCAATCCAAGGCATGACTGTATATATATATATATACCGGTATATATTTAGCACCCCTAGAAATAGAAGGCCACTTTGCAGAATTTTCTCCCAGTGCTCTCCACCATATTTTTTATGTGATGACTGCCTTCTCCCCCCACCTCCACCATATCCCAGAATCATGCTAGGTATGGGGCAAGTGTGGGGGATGCAAAACGGGGGCCAAGCTGCCCCCACACAGTTGCCACTTGTAGTGGCAAAAAAAACAAAACCCTTAGGGGGGGAGGGTAATTTATTGATGTGTTTGTTTGTTTAATACATTTTTATACCGCCCAATAGCCGAAGCTCTCTGGGTGGTTTACAGCAGAACCATAAAATACAATATAATCTAACTATAAAATTTGAAACCATAGATTAAAACAAACAGCAAGGCTTGCAGCAGTTCAAATTACAGCAACAGTTAAAAACTACCAGATAAAAATGATTTAAGATGATTAAAAAGATTAAAATGCCTGGGGAGAATAAAAAGGTCTTCACCTGGCGCCAGAAAGAAGTACAATGTGGGCGCCAGGCAAGCCTCTATGGGGAGCTCATTCCACAACCAGGGTGCCACAGCAGAAAAGGCCCTTCTCCTGGTAGCCACCTACCACGGGTAAGGAAGAAGGTGTGCCCCCGAGCGCTGCTAATAATGGTGAGCCCCACCGCTGAGAACCTGGTGGAGGATTTCTCCTCCTGCTCGGAAAATTCGGTGAAATGCTTCCCGCAAATTTCTCTGCCCGCAAATAAGGTGGAGAATTTTGTGAGGCCGTTGGCACTCCAGCTCTGACCCGGATTCTGAAACCTGATTTTGAAAGGTGGAGGGCCCACCGTCCCATCATCAGGTCGCCCGGGCCTTGGGGTTTCACCTACATTTTCAGTGCCTTAAGCCTTAGGGCAGTGGTACAGAATGAATATGAGGTAGGGGGCCAAAGAGCGCCCCCCCCATGAAGGCCCTCCATGAGCTTGGATACCCAGTTATGTCACTGCCTTGGCCCCCGCCCAGTTTCACTTCCTCCGTGCTGAGGAGGGTCACAGCGTTCCACGCCCTTCTCAACGCCAAGAAAGGGACTCAGCCGGCCGCATCCCTGTTCTTATCTCAGGTCGGAGGTAACAGCGGGGATTCCTCCAGGCTAGGGAATCCTCCCAAGGAGGCTCCGCAGTCTGGATTGGGGAGCCTCGCGGGCTGGATTAAACCTGCAGGCCAGGGGTTCTGCACCCCTGCCTTAGTGTCTCTGGAGGAAGAACTCCAGGTCTCAGGACAAGGGGCCAGCACCAAACAGCCCTGCTGCTTTTCTGCCTGAGCACCCGCGTCCCTCCCCGTGAGTCTCCACGCCTGCGGCTCTGGAGACGTTGTACCCCTAACTGGACACACGTGACACGGGTTAAGTCATGACCGGTCCCCCTCCTGTGTGAAATCCGGGCCTCGTACGCCTCGCAGGAGCTTTGGCCGGACCCCGTGTGTCCGAACCCTGCATCGCCGCGGGGTCACCAAAGCGATCTCCCTCCTCCTCGGCCTGACCCTAGTAACTCCCCAAACTGCAGCTACCTTTGGCAAGAAAAGGCTTCTGTGTATTTTCCCTGTGGTGAATTTTCCTCTTAATTGTTAACGTGGCATGCTTTGATCTCTTCCTCAGAAAAAAAAATAAAAATTGTTGGCGCTGCTTCTGAAAGGTGCAGCAGTCCCCTTCGACGGGCTTCTTTCTCCCCCTCCCCACCCTACACTCATGTCCCAAACAAAGAATTAAAATGCTACGCTGGATATACAAAAGCATCTTCTTCTCCACCCGTTATTGTGGAGCTGAGGAGAGTACAAAAGTTTCTGTTCACCTACTTGGAGCTGCACATAAAGTTGCCCAGTGGTCTTTGTAGAGCAGTTGTCTTTGGGGACTGGGAAGGCTCGGGTTCAAGCCTTCACCTAATATCCTAGGAACATCCGTGCCTGCCTCTGTTCTGTGGTTGTGTCACCAGCTGATGGAATGATCTGGCCAGAAGGTTTGGTGGTGGCCATTTGAGCTCGGTAGCGTCTTGAAACAGTCGGGAGCATTTCTAGAGGATAGATCTATTTGCGTTGATAGCTCCATGTGCAGAAGCAGTCTACCTTGGAATACGCAACTGCCAGGGACGTCGCCAAGAGAGGATTTGCCCGCCCGCCCACCAGTTGGCTGTGATCACCCCCTGGGTGAGCCCTGAATTAAGTGGGCAAATCGCTCTATTTCTGGTCTGTGCCACTTTCACATGTATTCAATTATATAAGTACGTTTCCGTCCCAATTTCCGCATCTAGTCTGCAGTTTAAAAACAAACACACACACACACACCAAGAAAATCACATTTATTTTTGTACGCAACTTTCCCATCCCTACGTGGCGTTTTTGAATGCAACGTTTGAGCCGTGAAGTGCGCTGCACAGTTCAGAGAGCCGTGCAGTCCGACGGGGAGTTCCTTTCCCGTCCACATGTTTAGTCCGTGAAGTGCAAATTTGGTTGCTCCACTTAACAATGTGGACCGGGTGAAATCCCCCCCCCCATCCCTGGGACTCAGGCAGAGCTGAGCTGCATTCTCCTAGGCCACTATTTTTAATGCAAAGCTGGGAGTTTGGAGGGGTGGGCCGCATGTTCTCTACGAGTCCTGACCCTGCTTAGCTTTCCACGCTCAGATAAGCTGAGCCAGCGTAAGCCACGGGCCTCTCTTGTTTTGGAACCAATTTTTTTTTTTTTAGTAGTAGTCATCCTCACCATCAATTTATTTGTCAAAAGCCCATCCGGACCATAACAGAATAGCATAATAGCATTTACTACATTAGTAAAACAGAAGGTAAATCTGGGCCAATTTCCCTATAAAACTACGCTAAATCAAATGGCTTTGGCAACCACGTTGGCCTTAGAGGCTCCGTCCTGGCACACGGCCACCCAGATTTTTCAAGTCCTCACAATAAAAATGTGCAACCGTCGCAGTAATAGCTTTAGGCTCATTTCCCAACTGGTAATTCATGATCTGCTCCATCGAGTATCCCGGGACTTTGTCCAGGGAGACTTGTAGCAAGGAAATCCGTGGGACTTTATACGGGGGGCCAGTAGAGAAGAAAAACCGAAAGATCCTCCTCCTCTGCGGCGCCAGCCCACATCAACACAGCCGTTTCTCATAGGTAGTCGGGATTATCCTTTCGCTCCCTGACAGTCTGCAATGAAAAGAGTTTGAAATCTAGCAGCAGAAAGGCTTCCTGAGTTGTGGAATTTGTTATAAAGCAAAAGGAAGTGTCTGATGTCAAGCCCGGAAGAGCATACCAAGGAGAGATCCTGCGTCCCTGAACGTTATTCCAGTCTTTCTGGAGGCGTATACCCGGAGTCTCTTGTTTGAAAGCAGACATAGCCTGCAAAAGCCCAAGACTCGGTTAAATGGGTTTCTGAAACCAGACTGATGAACCCACACCCTGCCTAACCAAGGCTTTGGGTACAGAACGTCCTCCTCTGATGTCTCCTGCGAACAAGAGTTGTGGGAGCCTGGCTGGTTCTATTAACTGCACTATGAGCCACGTAAGAAACTTTAATCTTACTGGATCTTAAGGAAGAAAAGAAATGGAAGGTGGTTCTTCCTGCTGGCTGTGCAGTCCGGCCGGTCAGGGGTCACGCAGCCAACATGATGAGATCACAGTGGCCAATAGCTGATCTGACCAGTCGACATGTTGCCATCGCGAAGCCAAAGCAGAGTGAGGGCGATGCTTCCTGTCACAGCCGTGCATGGGGGACATTTTCATTCCACTTTTCAGTAGCCCCAAGCTATCGCTCAGTGCAGGGGGAGAGGCTCGCTCTGCGATGGAGGTTTTTTTTGTGTGTTTTTTATGTCAAATGCACCCCTCCTGGCCATTTTGATTCTGCTCTAGTGAGTGCAAGAAACTTGCGGGGGACGTTCCCCCCCCCCTTGCAATGCAAACTTAACCCTTCCTCTTACCTTCTGGGTAAGAGGGAGGAGAAGGATCGCAAGGGGGGGGGGGAAGTTGAAAGAAATGTTAAGCCAGGTTCCGTCCCACAAATCATGGCCTCCCCACGCTCCGGGAACTCTCGGACACGCGTTCGCCACCATGAGCGGAGATCGGCCCGAGGCGCACGCGAAAGATGGCACAGTTGGAAACTCCCATACTGCAAGGCTGAGAGAATTGGCTCTGTTTTCAATAAGCAAACTTCTGTGGGTGGTTTGGGAGGGGGGGGATGTTTAAGTGGCCTGTACAAATAGAAGCATCATGATCTGTGGGACCTCTTCATCTCTTCCCTTTCTTGCCACCACCCACCCCAGAACTGGGAAGGTGCCAAATCTTTGTGTTGGTATCGGGGAAGACGGTGTTGAATATGGGGAGCGGGTACCCGTGGCGGCTCCCTTTTCCCTCTGACTCTGCCAATCGCTGCTTCTCCTTTTTTTTTTTCTTTTTTCTTTTTTTTTTTGCAGTGGTCTCCCTTCCAAAAGCTTGCAAATGCCCTATTAACATTGTTATACAAAACAGCAGTGCACCATTTAATTAGGAAAAATAAGAACTAACCTCCACCATATGTTATGCTTCTGTCGGTATTTGCATTTGAAAGTCCGACTGCATTTCAGATTCGGAGCTGGGATTTTCGCCATATGAACAGGCTCCAATTTGGGTTGCTATGGGGGAGCGAGAGAGAGAGAGAGAGAGAGAGAAGAAAGAAAAAAGCCCAGCATACTTTCCTATCAAATTTGGAATCTCACTTTTATTTTCTGGATTGTTTTTCTTTTATTTTTTGAGGGGGTGGATTTTTTCTCCTTGTAGATGAGATCTTAATTGTGTCTTTGCAAATGGTTACGGAGGACACTCTGGCATATGTTCTGAATGTGTCCATAAACGACTGTAAAATGTGTAGAAATTGTAGGCACTCTATTAATAGATGGACCATTGTTTCTGCTGTGTTTTTGTTTTTGGGTGTGTGTTTTTAAAGGGGGGGATCTGTGCTGAGTGCCACATTTTGTGGTGGTGAATTTTGCAGGTTAACTATGCTTTGTGTGAAGAACGTGCTGCCATATTTTACAGCAAGGGTAAAGAACTGAGGGCCAAATCCACCCCACCCACCCACCCCCCGGGTCCCAGTACAGTCCTCTGGCGTTTCCCAGAAGGCCACGTTCCCTTTCTCCCTCTCCTTTCCTGCTCTCTTTTCCTCCCATTCTAAAAGATTGAAATGCTTCTCCTAAGGCTTCATTACTGGCAGTAAAAGCATTAAGCTGGTATTCTTTGTGTCTCCCGTCCCCCTCTTTGCCTTTGGCTGCATCCACCACTGGAATGTGACACCCTCAGAGCTTCTCCGAAGTTGAATTCTGCGCTCTGGGTTGAAAGAGGGATCAACGGCCCTGTTTTATAGTATAATGGGCAGGGGGATTTGGACTTGAAAATGTAGGTTCAAATCCCCACAGCGCTTACCGGGTGACTAGCCCTTGGACTAGCCCAGTGTTCTCCAACCTTGGGTCCCCAGATGTTTTTGGCCTACAACTCCCAGCATGCTACGCTGGCTGGGGCATGCTGGGAGTTGTAGGTAGGCCAAAAACATCTGGGGACCCAAAGGTTGGAGAACACTGGGCTAGTCGAACCTCCCAGCCTAACCTACCTTGCGGGGCTGTGGTGGGGATAATTATTTGCATTTTTTTTTTTATATGCACCCTTTCAAAGTTTATTTATATTTATTCATTTACAGCATTTATACCCCGCTCTTCAGCCAGAAAAGGCTCCCAGAGTGGCTTACAAGGATTAATAATAAAGTTCCAAAATTCTCAGCAGGTTTGTGTCTTGCAATGAAATAAAGGCAGTGTTAATTAGTTGTACAATAAAACTATATATATATATATATATGTATATGTTTCAACGAAACCATGAAAAAGGAGTGTGTGTGTGTGTGTGTGTGTGTGTGTGTGTGTGTGTGTATGCTACATAGATTTGAATGTGTCAGTTATTCATAAACTTCAACAAAGGCAGGCCAAATATCCATGTATGTATCCGTTCGAGATCGGCATCTATATACCATCCATTCAAATGTTGAAAGCGTTGTTAGGTCATCCATTGCATTATAAGAGGTGAGCATTTATCCTTCCAATGTTTGGTATGAGTCCTTTAGCTGTCCAAAGGGGCGTGTAAAATCCATTTATGTTGACCATGCGTTAATTTCCAGGAAGCAAGTAGATAATTTAAAAGAACATGCGCATCAGTAAATATGAAGGAGTGTTCCAGTACAAAGTTTATCCATATTGTAACCTCCTCCCCAGAAGAGGCAACTGCTGGACATTGCCAAAACATATGATAAAAGGAAGCACTAGCAGTATTACACCTCCAGATGTTAGCAGATTTAGACAAAACTCTTTCTAAAGCGACGTTGTGGCGTCCAATAAACACAAAACAAGAGTTTTTGTTGAATACGACGTAACCTGAGGCTCTGCTGAATCATCAGAAACGGACAATAAAACAATATGAAAATAATGGCTGAAGGGGGGGGGAGGTACCTTGAACTGTGTAGAGAAAAGATGGGGTAGAAATGTAATTTTAAGTGTCAAAAAGGACAATTGGAGAAAGACACCTTTGTGAACATTTGGGGTAAATTTTTGGATTATGTGTTGGTAAAGGTGGAGGGGGAACAAACCTTGTCAAGATTTGTTATATTTTTGGAATATAGAATAATATCTTGTATATATACCAAAAAAAAAAAAAAAAATTGGGGTGAGAAATATAACTTGGTCCCAAGAGGTGGGGGGGGGGGGTGCACAATGTTTATGTTGTATTTTTGTTGTTGTTGTTGTATTCATTAGTAGTTGTAAGATGTGAAAAATTAAAAATTTAAATAAAAAAAAAAGAAAGAAAGAAATGTAATTTTAGAGAATTAAACAAGCCGGCTCTTATCTCCACGCCTCAAGGTGGTGGTGTTTTTATTTTTTTTATGAATAAAACTCTTGTTCGGGGTTTATATCTGTTTAAGAAGTACCGTACCTACCGGTACTTAAAGTGGTGTGTGTAACTCTGGATTCCCGTTCATTTTTTAAGTGGCCATATTTTCCGCCGAGGCCCAGGGCTGCCGTTGGCTCTGCCTGCAGGCGAAGGGCTAGCACCCCTTGGCCAATGAGCGGCAAGGGAGGCCTTGGCCAGCGTGCCCTTGCTGTTTAGCGTGTGGCCCGCCAGATGATGTTGGGACTCCCAGCTCCCCATCCAACGTGCCTAAGCCGGTGTTTCTTTGTGGCTGCGGCTGCGTGTGCAACATCGTCCCCTCTGATTGGCAGGCAGTATGAAGCTTCTGGATTGGCCAGCCTGGCATTAATATCAGGAACCCTGGCTGCCTGCCATTTTGCCAACCAGCAGAGCAAAATCTTTGTCCTGTTCCGCTCTGGTCTTGGCCTCAGTTTCAGGATTTGATTGCGTTGAGCCTGGGGTTGGAAGATCCCCATAGATCTATTTCCCGATCTCTGGACAACGCCGTCTTTCCAGAGAAAAGGGCAAACGGGTTCCAGCCAAAGTTTCCCTTAACCTAGCAACGGAGGAGAGTTTGCGTGTTTAACATGCCAAGTCTTTTATATCTCTGATGACAATTCCAGATCCAGTGAATGGAGTTTCAGATCAGGAAGCTGGCCGAAAAACTAATTTTAACTCTGTTCGACGTGCTATTTTAGCTTGGCTTGAGAATCTCTTCTTGCTTCTTTCGCCTTCCCTTTCTCTTCGTTCTCGCTCGTGGGCGGCCGAGGTGGTCCTTGCCAGGCAGCGACGTTCCTCCGTGTGGGAACAGAACCGAGCTCCAAGGTTTCGGTGTGAGAAGGCATCAGTTTAGTCCCCCATAGATGTAGCAGTGGGGTCAGGAGCCCGTGTTTGGGTGTGTGTGTGTGTGTGTGTGTGTGTTTTAATAATACTGTTGTAGGTTCAGGAAGCCGGATGATGAAAGAGCAGGCAGATATTTTTTGGATTGCTTTAACGTAGGGGTGCAGGAACCACGGTCTCGCCCACCTGGGGTCACAATCTGACCCACTGGTGTTCCTCAGATAGCCGTGCCCCCTTTCCCTTGACTGCCAGTCGTTTGGTGGTTTCCTGGCCTTTGCATATCTTACCACCACCACCACCACCACCACCAATGCCAAAAGATTGAGCTGCCTTTCCTTAGGCTTTAGTTACAGCAGGCAGTAAGAGATTTAAGCTAAAATATGCTGGCATTTGTTGGTGTTTTGGCCTTGCCTCGTATGCCTTTGACCCTGAGTGGTTCAACACTCCTGCTTTAACTTAAGATTTGCCTGTCTCGATTGGAGCAGTTTTCTGTTTCCAAGCAGTGGCCGCCCAAGGTGCCTTGGGGAAGCCCCCCAGCAGGGTGCCGAGACAGCCGCCATTGGCCGTGCTGGCTGGGAATGATGGGAACTGCAGTCCAACACATCTGCAGGGTGCCAGGTTTGGGGAAGGCTGCCCGAGCATATGACATTCAGAGGTATACTACCCCTATGCAGAGAGGTTCTGTTTAGCTGTCGTGCCGAACGGACCTCTTGGTAGGCCTGTCCACCACGGATGTGTGCCTAGCTCCTGCTTGTAATGCCTTCTAAGCGAGTTGCCTCTACCATATCTTACAGCGGTGAGTTCCGAAGTTCATGCTTTGTCTGAAGAAATGCCTTTTCTTTTTTGTCAGTCTCGTCGGCCAGCTTTATTGGATGACCGGGGACGCGTCTGTTCTTAATATGACAAGAGAGACGAATGTAACATTTCTTTGGTTTGGCCGAGAAACTGGTCTGCAAAACAGTCAAATTCTGCTCCCAGTGTCTTGGGTCGATCGGGTTTGAGCACCTCTTTGGCAGGCGATCTTTCTCGGTTTCCTTTTGCCTGGAAATGAAAATGCGACTCCGGTTTATTTTTAACTTCACTTCTGTGTGCACCGTGCCTCTCTTTCCAGACCACCCGGGGCCCTCTGCCAGAGTGTTTGTTTCAAGCCTGGTGCCCTCCAAATGTGTCACACTTCAACTCCCATCAGCCTTCATTAAATGCAAGACTGATGGTCAGGAATCCTGGGAGTTGTCGTCCCAAAAAGTCTGGAGGGGCCACCAAGTTGGGGAAGACAAAGCCATGCTTACGTTTTGAGATCGCACGTCAGATCACAGCTGAATGTTACTCACAGAGGCAGTCCTGTGAGATTGCAGTATGACCTGTGGGAAGGTCTCTGTTGCCGCTTATTAGGAACGATTCCTCTTAATGGCATCTAAGTTGGGAGGTTTTGCCTTTGTTTTGTCCATCAGCCACATGGTGCTGCCACCACGAGGTGATTGCTTCAGTGCCTCTGTTTTTGTGAAGGTCATGTGCCGAATCGCCCAGGGTCCAGAATGGCTGGAGTGCACCACTGGCCAGCCTTCTTGGGATTACCCCAATAACGTATGTGCGTGGATGTTTGCGGAGCTTCATTGGGGGGTGGAAGGCCGGCAAACTCGCCGGGCTCGACTCCCCCCCCCCCCCGAGCTCCACTCACCCTACCTTTTCCCCAGCTCGACTCACCTTCTGTGAGCCGAGCTGGGGAAAGTGACTTCTGGGTTCCGGTGCTACGTTGTTTACGTAGAAAACGGCCTAATTTGCTCAAATTAGGCCGTAATTCGCACAAATTAGGTTGTTTTCTATGTAAACAACATAGCGCCGGGGACCCGGAAGTCCGGTGAGCGCCTCAGCTGGCACCTCGCGCTCGGCATGGCTCGCAGTGCCGCGAGTCGAGTGCCAGGCGGGTTGCCCATCCCTACGTGGGATGTTTGGGGCACTTCAGAAGCTCTTGTGTTCAGCACGACACAGCGTGAGAATCGCAGGGAGGGCTCGTGGGACCGAAGGAATGCATGCGTGTAAACGGGCCCAGGGCGTGAAGTCTGCACTTGCAGGCGAATGAGCAAGCAGGCTGGAGAGAATAACACCGCGCCGAATCATGACTGTGTCCCCAAGAAAAGAACGGAGGAGGAATCGTCTTTGTTGTGGCAACTGCAGTTTAGTAAACAGCCTCAAACAAAAGGTTGCCGGCAGAAGGAGTTTCCGCCAGTTTTTAAAGGGGCAGGTGGTGGCAAAGGAACACTTTGTTTAAGGAAGGGGGGGGTGTCTTGTTTTTGCAAACCAATTGTCCTTCCTCGCGCGGAACAATTCTCCTTATCTCTTTCCGCTGCCGTGAGTCACCTTCTGGCTCGCGGGCGATTCGCTCACCGGAAGGGACCCCTCGGATGACGGCTCCTTGTGGCAAACCCCTTGCTTGCCCTCCGGCGTCCTAACAAAGTGGGGCGCTTGCGTGCATGCCGTGGGACTTCTCCTACCAAGGAATGCTGCCCCCCATCCCATTTCTGTCTCTTGTTTACAATGTATTATTATTGTATTTTTACACACACAAAAAATATTAATTTCAAGGTGCGCACTGCTTTGGGCCGAAAAGCAATATAAAAATAAATAACGATTATTACTACCGTTACTACTTGCAGGAGCTTGGGATAGCACACATGTGGGGTTTTATCCTTGCTGCAATAGCCCTGTGAGGTTTGTTAGGGTGAAAAGAAGCAATTGGTCCCTGGTCATTCCAAGGCACTCATGGCTGAGCAGGGGTTTGAACCCAGGTTCAAAAGTTCAATACAGGCAGTTCCCAGGTTACGAACGACTTCCGTTCTTAAGAATGTCTTTAAGACGAATTTGTATGTAAGTCCGGAACAGCACGGTGTCCTATATGTTAAAATTAGCATTGACGCGAATTGCGTAGTATACGACGCCATGTACCCTACGTAAACGACAGTAGTACCGGGGAACCCAGAAGTCTGCTCTTAAGTATGGGTTGTCTGTAAGTTGGACATCCTTAACTCGGGGTACTGCCTGTACTGTAATGCAGGGGTCGGCAATGCGGTGCCCCCGCCGGACCCCAGACACCTTTCTTGACGGGGGCCTAGGGATGGGTGATCCGCCCGGCACTCGACTCTGGGCACATGAGCCGAGTGCGAGCGCCAGCTGAGGCGCTTGCCAGACTTCCGGGTCCCCGGGCTCTACATTATGTAGAAAACGGCCAAATTTGCGCAATTTGGCTGTTTTCTACGTAAACAAAGTAGCACCGCAACCCGGAAGTCACTTTCCCCAGCTCGTGAGAACGCGAGTTGAGCCGGGGGGGGGGGAAAGTAGGGCGAGCGGAGCTCAGGGGGTCGAGCCCGGCGAGTGCGCTGGACTTCCACCCCCCAGTTGAGTTCCGCACACATCCCTCATATGCCACCATTATTATTTTTTTTGTTTCACACGAACCCATTTTCTGCTTGTGTTGAAAACTGGGTTCAGAGGAGTTGTTTAGTGCGTTGGGGGTTCAGGCTTCACCTCTGCCTTGTACTCAAGTCTTCGGGGCAGGTGACTTGTCCTTTTGCCACGCCTCCCATGGCAGCCATTTTGTGGTGGCGCCCAGGGCAGCCGGTCAAATCGCCAGATTTGTGCCCACGGCCCACACAGGTTGCCTACCCCTCCTCTAACTCCTACACCTTGTGCAAGACTTTCCTCTGTGTTGCAATTATTCCAGCTGCAATTGCACAGGGCTGGGTTCGCAAAATGGACCAGAATTTCCATTTTCAAAGAAATGTTACATCATTTTTTTTTTAATTAAAAAAAAATCTAGTTTAATAGAAGGCTTATCCTTGTAACCCCCCAAAAGATGTGGTAATATTTTACTAACAGGATTGGTGGTTAAGTGGGGGCGGGGAGCAGGGTGGAATGGCACCAGCGCACTGGCGTTCCGTGTCCGTGGAGGCACGCGCACACATGCACGTGTTTGGATGGCTCTCTTTGCCTCCTTCTCCCGCTTTCCCAAAAACCGTCTCTGAGATTCGACTGTTAGGGACACTCCAGAACCATATGTCTGGCGGCACAAAGGCCAAGTTCTGAGAATGTTTGGTGCTGAGGCTGCCCCGGCTTGCCAAACAAGCAGCGTGCAGAGAACTTAAAACCCTATCCCATGCTCTCTTACGTGTGCACACCCAAATATTCATGGCTAGTTCCATCTTGGTGTTTTTTTGGGGGGTGGGTGGGGAAACCTGCTTTTATTGTGTTGGCTTAAAACTCCTCTCTCCCACCCCCCCGCGTCGGCTTTCTGCATGCGGCCTCCTTTTGGAGTCCTTTGTTTGCTCACCGTTGGGCCTTCTTGTTTTTACAGCTGCCGGGAAGTGTTTGGGGCATTGAGTTTTATTCCCCCCCCCTCTCTGGTTTTCTCCAGGTGCCTCTTCTCCTCTCTCTCTACAGCCCTCCCCAGCTGAACAGATTGCGTATATAAATTTCTCCGTTCCTTGTTCAGTTTTCAAAACCACCCTCTCTGCGTCTCTTTCTCCCTCTAAAAAACGCCTGCGTTTATCAAAAACCCCTCTCGCTGGAGATTCTGACATCGGTTTGTGAATTTCCAGGCATGCTGGTAACGCGTTCGCTTTCTCCAGCAATTGCCTGTCCAGAGCTCGGAAATTCAGGAGTCGCTTGCACCCGACGTGGGAGGGGAGACTGGCTCACGTTGCTTCCCATAATGCCTTGCACTGAGGAGGAGGCCGACCTTGCTGTAGAAGAAGAGGCCATTCTGGCCAAAACTTTCTGCCCTGGAGGACTGAAGTACCTATTCTCTTCTCTGGAATCGGCATTTCATTCCTCCGGGGCAGGAATTTCTGGCCAGAGAGGCGGCTGCCTCTTCGGTGGCAACCTCCCCGCTCAAGGCGAGGGATTAGGGGATAACCTTTTCATTGCCGCACGGGGGGCTGGGCGGGGCGGACAATATACAAATGAACTCGGACGGCGGTTTAACGAGGGAACAAGGTGCCGCTTGTTTGGAACGGACGGCTGTGGGACGGGGGGCAGAAGCTCGGTGCTAAATTCATAATGTTGTATGAGGACGTGCTTTGAGTGAAAACTTGGGGGGGGGCAGGGGAGATGAGGGTCTTTACCTTTGCAGAAAAATAGTGTGGGGGGGGGTTGAATGAGTGGCAGGTGCTGTGTGGTTGTACAGGTGTGCCGTTGTCAGGTTGCCAGCCTTCCCTTAGGCCAATGTTCTCCAGCCTTGGGTCCCCAGATGTTTTTGGCCTACAACTCCCAGCATGCCCCAGCCAGCTACGCTGGCTGGGGCATGCTGGGAGTTGTAGGCCAAAAACATCTGGGGACCCAAGGTTGGAGGGCACCTGGTCGGAGAAGACTGCCGCACAACAACCTAACGAGGTAGACCTGTACCGTTACATGTCCTCAGGCAGGCAGCAATGGCTGGTGCCCCCCAGTGGGTGGTGGGTTTGGAACGGTCTGTGGGCAGGCTTGGAGGGTTGGAGGAGTAGCTGGGTGGAACAGCAGGTCAGGACAGTTTAAAACCTGCGCGCCCACGCCCACAGAGCTCAGAATAGCTGGTTTATTCAATTCCACCAAACTCGAGGCTCGGATAGTAGATGGGCAAATAAAGCTCTTGATGATTCAACTGGGTTTTGTTAGCCTTTCAGTGGGTGACGTTGCTGGTTAGCAGTAATACCTTGGATTGAGAGCATAATTCGTTCCGGAACCATGCTTGTAATCCAGAGCACTCTTATATCAAAGCGAGTCTCTGGCGGGCGTGAGCGGGGCTGATTTCGGCCTGCTCGAGGCGAGCGGTTACATCCCTACCTGTATTGCAAGACGTCGCTTGTTTATCAAGTCAAAATTTATATTTAAAAAATTGCTTGTCTTGCAAAACGCTCTCAGACCAAGTTACTTGCAATCCAAGGTATTAATGTATATCCTCTCCCTCACCCACCCACCCCAGGCTCGCCCTTTCCAGTCAGCAGCAACCCACCCTTCTCTTCCACCCCACCGTGTCTTTCCTTTTTTATTGTTATTTTATTAAATAATCTTTTCGCTTGGTTGGGATGGGTATAAAACAACCTCCCTGAGATTTAACCAAATCTGAAAAGATTGTTATGTCTAGAGATGGTTTAGAAGGGAACATGTCAACAAGAGGTATAACAAGGGATTCATACAGATTGCAAGTTTAGGTTGCAAGATTGATTCAAAAAGCAGAAGAACAAGATGACCATCTAAAGACAGTATGGGATAATGAATTTGAAGAGGTGACCTCGAAGGTGGGCTGGAACAATATATGGGATAGATGGATTGTGAAAGTTATGTCAACTAGGATAAAGGAGAATTTCTATAAATTAATATGGAGATGGTACCTAACTCCAGTAAGATTAAATAAAATAGATAACAATTGCTCCGCACTCTGTTGTAGGAAATAGGGACATATGCTCATATGTGGTGGAGTTGTAAAAATGTTCTGGAATTTTGGCGAGAGGTTTTTACAGAAATATTGGAAATTATTGGTATTAATTTAGAGGTCTGTCCTAAACTTGCATTGTTATCAATAACCGATAAAGTCACTTGTGCCCAAAATACGAAGGAACTAATTGTAAACTTGTTAACTGCGGCTAGGTTAATGATAGCGAGGAAATGGAAAGTACAACATGTTTTCCTAATAATTGATTGGTATAAGGAAGTTTGGGATATAGCCCTAAACGATAAACTAACTTGTAGTATTAAATGCAAAAAGGGACAGTTAAAGAAGAATAATTTTATGGATATATGGAATCAATTATTAGACTATGTATTAATAAAGGGGAAGGGGAGTATGCCTTGTCAGGACATGTTATATTTTTGGAATGTGGAATTCAATTGATTAAGGGGATGGAAGTACATTAGTTGGGCTCCTAGTTGGGTGGGGGGTGCACCTTATGATTTACTGTAGTTGTATGTTTTTGTTTTACAGTGTTGTATGTAGTTTATAATAACTAAATAAAATTAAATAAATAAATAAAACAACCTCCCTCAGCCTGCTGCCTTCCAGATGTATTAGACTGCAACTCTCATCAGTGCCAGCAAGTGTGGCCAGTGGTCAGGGATGCTGGGAGTTGTAGTCCAAAACATCTGGCAGACTGGTTGGGGAAGGCTGGGATGAAATCAGTTCTGAACTAGAAGACACTGCAGTAGCTGAGACGCGAAATCTGGAATTCCAGTCTGCCCACCCGTCCGGATTTGCAGATCAGGTTGGCTCGCTTTGAAATGCGGACCAGAGAAAATCCTTATGCATCCTTAGGGTGAACTGGGCTTCCGTTGGCGGCGGTGCCTGCAGGGGCATCCTGCATCCGTGCCTAGCAAATGAATCCCGAAATGCCAACCCGTATAGAATGGGGGAGGCCTGGCACGGCGGCAGCACACGTGGAAAGGATCTAAGCACCTTGAGCTGCAATAGTATACACCAGGAGCAGTACATAAATTGGGCGGGTGGCCGAAATTGCTGCCCACCAGAACCCGCTGCGGTCTGGATTATTTCGTTGCGGCTGGTCCCACCCATTTTGCCTTTCGCCGTGTTGAGAGAGTGGCATGGAGAAGAGCGGTCTTCGCAGCGCTGCTCCGTCCCTGCCACCTGCATCACCTTTCTTCTGTCCGATCGCAGATTATAGGATTGCGCTGTTAGTTGATCACGAGCCAGCAGAGCGATGCAGCTGCTAAAAAGGCAAATGCAGTCTTGGTCTCCGTTCATGGGAGCATAGCATCCAGATAATGGGAAAGAAAAGCAGGAGAGAATTGCTTTCCCTTCTCCCTCCCTGCAAACTCTCCCCTGCAAGATGTCCCTGCTGTGGGGCATTTTTAATCACCCCACCCCACCCCAAGATTTGAAACCAGAAGCCTGGCTGAGGGGGAAGTAGCTAGGCAGTCAGTGTGTGTGTGTGTGTGTGTGTGTTTACAGGGCAGGATTGGTGGGCACAGAGAGGGTTAACCACGGTCATCCTTCCTATTGATTCTCTCCTGCAAAGCCCCCCCCTCGAGCCCCCGATTTCCTGTTCCCGTGGCAGATGCTGGCATGGGAACACTCGTACGCCACGGTCTGGCACAGTTTCCGTCTCCTGGCTGCAGCCTTATGCACGCTTACATGTAAGCCCCATCCTAATGCATGTGGGAATTACTCCTGAGTAAATGTGCCTCGGATCGATACTGTGTGTGTGTGTGTGTGTGTGTGTGTGTTTCACCTTTTGCAAAGTGCCACCGAGAGCCTCTCAGTAGGTATCCTTGGCTGGTGGCAGCAAGAGGAAAACAACTTTGCTACTTCCCGACGAAGGCTAAAGCTAATTATCAGTCGACTAATTTTATTGATTTTTCCAAATCTCGCTCAGCAGAGTCTCCTTCTCCTGGGCTGATTCTCTCCCCGATTAGGCAGGAAAAGCGGCTTAATACGGCAGTGTTTATCGTGGCCTCCGTCTGCCACCCCCGTTTCAGATCTCGTTTCCGTGCTGCCACTGACTGCTTCCCTGGCTCCCTTTTTAAGAGGGGGGTCCGGGCAGCCACTGGTGGATCTCGACACCTGTGGGATGCTGAGGTTTCACCTCTGAGCGTCCACTGTGTGGCTTAAAAGTTAACAAAACCTATGCGCATCATGCGCCGTATGACAGACATGGGTGTGCGATCCTCAGAAATGGAGGTTCATAGGATCATAGAGTTGGAAGGGGCCTACAAGGCCACCGAATCCAACCCCCTGCTCAATGCAGGAAACTAGAGGAGGGGTCTCTGATCCATGTAGATTTCATAGATCTCATAGATCATAGAGTTGGAAGGGGCCTACAAGGCCACCGAGTCCAACCCCCTGCTCAATGCAGGAAACTAGAGGAGGGGGCCTCCCATCCAAGTAATAACCAGGCCTGACCCTGCTAGGCTTTCCACGCTCAGACAAGCTGAGCCAGCATAAGCCACAGGGCCTGTCTTCTAGCAAGTAACAACCAGGCCTGACCCTGCTTAGCTTTCCACGCTCAGACAAGCTGAGCCAGCGATTGGCTTTTCCCCCATCCAGAAGGCAAAACTACTCAGACAACAGTGCAGGATCAGCTCTCCTGTTTGTTTCCTTTCCTTATAGTGCAAGGTGATGCACCATTGGCTTCCTCGGTCACCTGACAAACCACTGTGGGAGGGGAGGTTGGCCCAGGCTGGCAGAGAGCACGCTTGCATGCGTCCGCACTTCCCCCTCCAGGCCTGCTGCTGCTTCAGCTGGTGCTCTAGAGCAGCGAATTCGAGTTGAAGCAAAACCGTGGCGCAGCTGGGTTCCCAGTTCGAGTCCTACAGCGCCTTGGAGGCCTGTGTGTGTGTGTGCTTGATAAATGACCAAAACAGAGAGCAGAAAACGCAACCTCCTCCCTCACCACCCTCGCATTTTGCGCAGCTCATGCCGGTTTTGCCAATCGTATTTAACCTCCTCTCTGGCTTCTCAGGTTATGGCGGGCTTTGTGGCCTCCGTGCTTTCAAGAATATCCTTTGCAGTCATGAGGACTAGGAATTCGTGGTTTTAAAAACAAGAGGGGAGATTCCTGGGGGGGGGGGGAACCCCAGCACCACATGAAGTCGGTTTTCTGTGCTCCTGCAAATTGTGGCGTATGCCTGGCCCTGACCTTAACTGCCTCCTTTTGGTGGAAGTAAATGTTTAAAGCACCCTTCCCCAACCCAGTCCCCTGCCGGTGTGTTGCATTACGACCCCATCATCCCCAGCTGCAGGGGACCGGATTGAAGAAGGTTGCTTGGACGATCACACGCAGCCATCACCCTTGCCCACATGTACATGCTCTCTCTCTCTCTCTCTCTCTCTTCCTCAGTGCATGTGCGGTTTACAAGAGACAAATACATCTTCCTTTGTCTCCTGGTCCACACCCCCTTCCCTCCCGCCCCGAAAACGTTGTTCAACATTGAACTTGGACTGATTATTTTTATCGGATGTGCTGAGGGCATCCAACTGAAATGGGCTCTTTTTGTGCGTGCGTGCGTGCGTGCATGCGCTCCAGCGTAGAAATCCTTAAATGAAGGCGGGGCGGGGGGGGGGAGAGAAGAATGCTCTCTCGTTCTGACAGCTACATCTTATACTATTAGTACATTTTAATTAGAACATGAGCACGGAATGCTTTATGTATATTCATGATCGGGGTTATTAAAATGCATAATTAATCTGTGGGGCTTCTGTCCCCCCCCCCCCCATTTTAATAACTCTATTAATGGAATAGGGATGGGTGAGGCCAGGGCCTGGGAAGAGAGGGGCTCTGTTCTTGCCCCGCCCTGCCTGGGGATAGCGTGTGTTATCTGGAAGTTCTGGCAAGCAGGAAATGCCCTTGTTTTATCTGTACCTTCTATTATCCCCTATTTAATACATTTTGTATCCTGCCTTTCCTCCCAAGTTGCTCAAGCAAGGCAGCCTACGCAGCTCTGCTCCAGCACACGCACACACACACAGGGCTGGTTCGCACGACCCAGGCTGCGGACTGGGGAAGCACCACGGGACGATCCGCGGGGTCCGGCGGGGTGCCGCAGACGCGCGTGGGTGGGACCCTGCTGGAGCCAGCAGTCCCCGCACTGCAGTGCGGGCCTCCCGGCGCTAGGGAGTGAAGGCCCGGGATGCCCAGAGGGGCCGTTTGCCCCTACAGGCTGGAGCGGGGACGCCCGCCCGCTGTTCGCACGGCAGGGTGGCCACGCGCGGTAGGGGCTTACCCCTCTACCGCCCATGGTCACTTTGCGTGCGTCCCGCGTGTGGCCATCCCGCAGGGGCACCCCCCCCGGTCGGCGTTCACACGACACGGGAAGCACGGGGGACTTCTGCTCCCCCCGCGGTTCCCGGGTCGTGCAAACACGCCCACACACACGCACACTGCTTCATCCACACTACAACCATGCGAGGTAGGTTAGTGCCTGCTTTGCATGGGGGGGGGGGTCCCAGGTTCAATCCCCGGCATCTCCGGGTAGGGCTGGGGGGGGGAATTCCTGCGCTGCTGCCAGTCAATGTTGACGACGCTGAGCTAGATGGACCACGAGGGTCTGACTCCGTAGAAGGCCGCTTCCGATATCCCTGTGTCGTGAGTGGAGAGTTGAGCCTGGCTCTCCCTAGGCCTGGTCTGGCAGCCTAACCATGCTGAAACTGAACCCCGACAAGACCGAGGTACTTCTGGTGGGGGACAAGGGGAAGTTAGGGGATGTTGACCTGGTGCTGAATGGGGCACATCTCCCCCTGAAGGACCAGGTCCGCAGCTTGGGGGTCATTCTAGACTCCCAGCTGTCCATGGAGGCTCAGGTGGCAGCTGTGAGCCGGGCGGCGCTGTATCAACTCCATCTGATACGGCAGCTGCGCCCCTACCTTCCTAATCACCTGCTCCCATCAGTGGTTCATGCCTTGGTCTCCTCTCGCCTAGACTACTGTAATGCGCTCTACGTGGGGTTACCCTGGAAGACGGTCCGGAAGCTTCAGCTGGTACAGAACGCGGCGGCTCGCCTGATTAAGGGAAGCCGCCGGCGTGATCACATCACGCCAGTGCTTAAGGAGTTGCACTGGCTACCAGTTGCAGCTGAATTCAAGGTGTTGGTTTTGGCCTACATGGCTCTGGCCCAGTTTATCTCAAGGAGCGCCTCCAGCAACATCAAGTAGGATGCTCAACAAGGTCTGCCACGGACGGTCTTCTCCTTATCCCATCAGCCAGAGCAGCTAGACTGGTGGGGACGAGGAAGAGGGCCTTTTCTGTGGCGGCCCCCGTACTGTGGAACTCTCTCCCGAGTGACCTCCGCCATGCCCCCTCTCTGCTGAGCTTCCGCCGCTCATTAAAAACCTGGCTGTTCAGGCGGGAATACGGGGTGGGTTAAGATTTTAAAATTTTTATATTGTTTTAAATGTATTTTATTGTTTTTATTCTGTGTACATCACCCAGGGTGGCCGGTGGCCGGCCAGATGGGCGATAAATAAATATAAATAATAAATAAATAATAAACCACTGTGCTGCATTTACACTGTGGCCGGGCTCACACAACACTTTCGGCCCACAGAGGTTCTGAAAACCTCTGTTTTCACAACAAAGTGTTGTGAAAACCTCTGTGGGTTTAAAGTTGCCTGCCAGTAATGATCGGGCACAGCAGGGTTCCCTGGCCAGCTCCGCTGCCTTCTTCCCTCATCCATCCATCCTGCAGGTATCCCAGGTTATACCGCAGGAGCACCAAGTTCCCACCCCCAAAGTCTGTCATTTGCACTAATACCCACCCACCCACCCACCTCCGGCCACTGGGTATTCCCTCTGCTTTTGCCACTTGCTGAGATGCTATTGACTTGGAGTAAATGACAAAAACAAGGGGGACAGTTTGGGCTTCCCAGCACCCCAAGAAAAACCCAGGGATCCTGCATGGAGGGGGGGGAATTGACGGGGTGTCCCCCAAAACACCCTCTTTTTTGCAGGATCTTGGGTTCTTTTAGGGGGGGGGCCTTGTGCCTCTGGGTTATCCACACTTGGGAAAGTGAGGGCAGCCCAGGGGGACATGAGCTCCCCACCCACCCCCAAAAACCCCCTGAAGATTATGCTGCAAAGGGTGCTTTCACTCCCCCCCAACCTTTTTTTTTTTTTTAATGTAAAAGAAATAGCCGGCAATGGCCTACAAAGTTCCAATTTGGCGCGGACACTGTCTCCTTTCAGACAAGTGTCCATTCCGAATTGGAACTTTGTAGCCCACTGCCAGCTATTTCTTTTACACTAAAAAAAAAGTGGGGAAAAAAAAGTGGAAATGCAATCTGATTTTCAAATAGAGGAATGGTATGAAGAGGTATGGGATATTGCTATTAATGATAAATTAACGTCTAGTATTCAAGTTAAAAGGGGATTATCGAATCGAAATGATTTTAAAGATATATGGAGAGCATTTGTAGATTTTGTTTTATTAAAGGGGGGAAGGGTGTACACCTTCACAAGAGTCATTACAATTTTGGAAGGTTGAATGGTTACGTAGTTATTTGGTCTCGGTGGGGGGTGCACTTATTATCATTATTATTATTTCTTGTTGTTTTTTTCTTTTAAGTGTTTGTTGTATAATTTGTATGTTTATGTATTTTGTACTTTATATGTTAAAATTTAAATAAAATTATTTTTTAAAAAAATTAAAAGGGGGGGAATGGAAAGCACACTTTGCTAGCACCCTTGGCAAGAGCGGCAGCCCTTTTTTGATGCTCTTGCCCACGACCTTTTTGGCTTCTCAATGGGTTAGCCTGTACGACACGTTCAACCTGCTAGGCTCTATCTTCACCCTGCTGCAAACCATGGCTTAGCAGGGTGGTTTATAAGCCACACCAGGTTGTCTTTATCAACCACCGCACAGCGTTCAGACAACACGCCCAGCCACTCTGCCTCTTAGCCTACTGAAGTTTCGCCGCGTGTTGTGTGAACCCCGTCGGTGTGTGTTATGTGCGTGTGCGTTGCATGTAGCACACTAATGCACAAATGTTTCTAGCTGATGCTGGTGTTTTGGAGGGGATCTTTTATGTGCATCTCCCGGAGCACACTGGAAACCGATAGGCGACTCCTGGCCTGGCCTGCCGGGGATTGCTTTTGGGCAGAGAGTTGGGGCAGAGCTGCCTGCAGGGGAGTCGATCCAGAGGCACAACAAACCAGGGAGCTGGCCAGGCCAAGCCAAAATCTTGCTGGTGGCCAGATAAAAACCCGGTCCTGACAGGAAGCCTTTATAGCCAGCTCAGCAGGAACCAGACCCCTCGGTTACCCAGGGGGGGTGGGGGTGGGGCCATCTTTTTTGTCTACTCCCCACAGCCATGAGTGGACCGCTTTAGATAGATACGGGTTAACAGACTTCCAGGTTTGGCATGATGCTTCCGGTTTTTAGCTCCCTTCTTGGGAAGGAGTTGAATCTTGGGGTGAGGAGCTAGGAGTCCTGGGGAGCTATTTTGTGCACATTGCCCATCTCCTCCCTGCAGCCTTTATTCCACCATTCCTTCCCCCCCCCCCCCCCCCCCAGAATATTCTTCTCTCAATCTCTGCATCTTTTTTTCTTTCTGTTCTCTTTTTGTGTGGCAGAGTGACTGGAAAACAAGCATCACAGGTCTTTCCTCTTTTGCAAAAATGCCTTGGAAAGAGAGCGATGGGCGATTAAGAGAGGCTTTGAGATCTTAGGCTCCGCCCCCTGATCTGACAAGCCACGCCCCTCACACCCCACCCCACCCCTTGGGGCAGACCCTGCTTTTTAATCGCTTTTATATTGTCCGCCACCTTGGCAGCGGGGAAGTGGTCTACTCCTGAAGTAGTCTGAAGGTAGAACTCCGGATGTTTGGGATTTCAACTCCCAGCATGCTTGACCATTGGCCATGCAGGCAGGGCCTTCTGGGAGCTGAAGTCCCAAATACATGGAGGTCTACCTTCTGCCCACCCCTGGCTCGACCTCAACGCTTGGGAGAAGCATTTTGTTTTAAAGAAACCCCATCGCAGTGGCCACAGACCAGAAGCTTCTGGTTTGAGATACAGTCATGCCTTGGATTGAGAGCATAATTCGTTCCGGAAACGTGCTTGTAATCCAAAACAATCTTATATCAAAACGAAATCCCCCCAAAAAAAAATTTGTACAGAGATTTTTAATTTAAGCTGTACTACAGTACTTGTATTGCAAGACGTCGCTTGTCTATCAAGTCAAAAAAAATTAAATAAATATTTAAAAATTTGCTTGTCTTGCAAAACGCTCTCAAACCAAGTTACTTGCAATCCAAGGCATTACTGTACTTATTTAGTATAGAGTCAGTGGGAAGAGAAGATTTGGGGCTCTGACAGATGGGAGAGGGGATCTTGGCCTTCATCACACCCGTTACCCGGGCAGCTGCCTACCCTTGATCACATGAATGCAGTCTAGGACAAGGTTCACGTGTGACCAGCGTCGAAAGCCTCGGGCAGTTGCCTGGGTCCAGATCCACAAAGGGGCTCCATCAACTGCCAGAAACCAGCCCTGTCCACTGCAGAACTGCATGTTACCACACACACACACACACACACACACACACACTCACGCTGAGTCACTGAAATAGCGCTTTTGTATATTATGATGATAATTTATTATTCAAATAGAATGCTCTCGGTGGATTCTATTTTTTAAAATCTTCTCAGGTTTGCCTGCGTATTGTACAGTATTCTCTTTTGAGCATCCTTCTAATATTTTAGGGTCCGAGTACTTTGTCAGCGTCTGGAGGAATACGTTTTAAAATAATGTTTTAGTGCTGTTAGAGGCATCTGGATTGCAACTGCCCCGGCTAAGCACGGGCATGTAGTTCTGCAGCTGCTCCCCTTCACCCTCGGCTGCTTTTCATTCTCCCTTCCTTCCTCTGTTGTGTTGACTTTAGATTTGTGAGGTCCTTGGGGCAGGGACCCAGTTGCCGATGGAAGCCCTGTGTGTAATATTTGATCATTTGTATGCAGCCCCTGAACCCGCCTTTTTAATTTTCCGTTGGTGCTTTTGGGTTTGGTTCCCCCGCCCCGCCCCCCAAAAATGCAAATGAAATTGTTCTAGAAGGGAAGGTTGGAAGTGCGGGGAGGGGGACGTACATTAGCAAAGCAAAAGTTATTGTCGTCAAGGAATGGGTTTCTTTTTTTCCTCTGTAGTATCCCGAGTCGCATTAGCGTCTTCTTCCACCGCGCCCTCAATTCCGCAAAGTAATCACATTGGAAAATTTTTGATTAGAAAACAAAATCTAAATGAGAGTTATGAATATTCATTAGGTGTGGAGATTAATATGCATAATTATGCAAATTAGACAGCAATTAAACACCAATTCTCCGGGGAAATGATCAACACAAAAGGCTTTGGAATGGAAGCATGCAATTTTGAAAGAAGTTTCTGGTTAAATGAACAGTAAGGGGATGGAGGAGAGAGACGGTGTGTTTCCCATAATAATCAGCTTTTAAGAAAAATAAATACACACAATAGGGTGTGTGTGTGTGTGTGTGTGTGTGTAAGAGCAGAGTTGTGCTTTTGCACTCCCATCTTGCTGGTACCTGGTCTCTCTATTGTCCGTCTCGCCGCTATCTCAACATGGGGTTGAACTCAAGGAGCTGTTTGGAGACGTAAGCAACCCCAGAAAAGGGCTGGTCGGTTGTCTCAACCTTGGCTACCCACCAGGTTCTGATCCAGAGCTCAACGGGAGGAATGAAAGGCACTCTGCACATGCTCAGGGCATTGTACCCTTAAGCACCCCCCTTTTTCTTTTAGTAAAGCTCTTCCCCCCACCCCCCATCTAGAGAGGGTGGGAGTTTGTGTTTGGACATCCAGAGGCATTTTAGTAAGAGCTTTAAGCTAAAACACGCTGGTATTTTTTTCCTCTGCACATGTGCCCCCCCCCCCATTTTTTAATGCTTCTCTGTGTTTTCTACATTGCAGAAAATTAACAGCATGGGAGCATACTATGTGTGTGGGAGCATTTAAAAAAAAAAAAGGCCTGGGGTGGTGTAATCTGCTTGACCACTTAAGGATTTTATTGCATAGCTGCGGAGACCAGAAATCAAGTGGCAAAGGGTTCTTTTTTCGGGAGGTGGCGTTGACAGCACCTCTTCAGGCTAGAGGTGGTGGGATTTGCATTTCGGACCGCTAGAGGTGGTGGGATTTGCATTTCGGACCGCTCCTCCCATGCAGGGATGGGGGAGAAGTATCCCTGCATGCAGAAGGCGAAGCTCAACCAGTGCTCAAATTAGAGGGGTGGGCAGAGGGAGGCGTCCCCCTTATTTTTCTGCAATGCCCTCCCCTTGGCCAGTGTTTTTAGAAGACAGATGTGGAGTCAAGGTTTGGCCAAACCTTTGAATTTGAGCACAGAGCTGACCCTGACACCCTAACTTTCTACATGCAAGGACATCCACGGGGGAAGGTCATTCATCCATGCAACTCCTTCCTCGAGGTGGTGCAGTCCTTAAATATATATGTTTATATTTTAATGATCCCTTGATTCTGCCTAACGTGTCAGCCGGTGTTCCTTTGAAGCTGAATCCCTTTGGAAAGTTTGCAAAACAGGAAAGGTTGGCGTGGTTTGGGTTTTTCATCCCAAATATTTTTCTGTTTGTAGAAGGAAGAGTTAACTTCGAGAGACTCTGTCTTTTGAAGGTATTGCTGATCAAAGTAACCCTTATGTATTTTTCCCCACCTGGGGTTGTTTTCTCCCCTACCAGCAGGTTTGGACGAGCGACCGGCCTCGGGTTCCTGGGCAACAGGAGATCAAAATAACTCCACGTTTGACCAAGTCAGGGTAAGGACAGAGCTGAAAACGGCAACAGAGCAAAAGGGGCCTTCATGCTTGAGTAATGATTTGGGGGGGCAGGGGGGGAGGAACCCTAGGAAAGTTCTGAAAGCAACTTCTGAACATCCCGCTTCCTCTCAGTGGATTGAAATGCAAATTTTATTTCTGAGGATCTCTCCATCTTGCCCGCTGTTCTGTTTCTGAGGGCTTCCAGCTTGATGCTTTTTTGGGAACCCGCGAGCGAGGCATGAAGGCAATGGCCCCCTCCCATATTACTTGTCCGTAGCTTTTTATTTATTTATTATTTATTTAAAAGCATTAAAAGCATTTTCGCCCCACTCTTCAGCCGAAAAGGCTCCAAGAGTGGCCTCCATACAATCAGTTAAAAACAAGACGGTCCCTGCCTCCGCAAGGCTTACAATCGAAACAGTGCAGCACAAAAGGAAATAGGGATGTGGCGGGAAGAGGAAATAAGCAAACTCAGGCACCAATCCTTAAAGTTAAATTGTTCTGTATAATCGCCAGCTGAAATGGAAAGGTTCAGTGGGAGGAGGAGCCCGACGGAACTGGTCTTTCAGCAGAGCTGATGGAATGGCTCTCCGGTTTCCCATATCCCTCTGCTGCAACCTGATGGAATGATGGCTGCCTGGTGCAAAATAATTGTTGGTAGTAGACCGTCCGTCCCTGTGCATGGTGGTCCTGTTTAGCTACCTGGGTGGGGAAAGAAAGCTCTTTGGTAGATTTGCCCTGCATAAGAAAATAAGAACAGCACTGCAGGGCCAAGTCAGTGGCTCATATTGCCCAGTATCCTGTTTCCAGTAGTGGGCAGCCAATTTTGTGGGTTAAGTAAGTGTTTTTTCTCCCAAAAGATAACACAGGCAGTCCCCGGGGTTACGAACATCTGACTTACAGACAACCCGTACTTACAAACGGAGCGCCGTGCCTCCGGCGGCGAGCGCCAGGTGAGGCGCTCACCGGACTTCCTGGTTCCCCGGCTCTACGTCGCTTACGTAGAGGATAGCGTAGTATACGTAAAAACCGCCGCAATTTGCGTAAATGCCGTTTTCAATGTATACTACGCTGTCCTCTACGCAAACGACGTGGAGCCGGGCAACCGTATGTGCCTGTTCCGACTCAACGTACAAATTCGGCTAAAAGACAGACTTAAGAACGGATCTCGTTCGTAACCCGCAGACTGCCTGTAGCATGTGGGAGCGTGGGGGGGCTAAGCTTATTTCTTCTCCCACAACACGCTACCTTTGTTTGTTGTTTGTTTGTTTGTTTCTGCTTTAAAGCGGGGAGTTTTCAAACATGCCATTTTTGCTTTGCGGTTGCGGTCGCTGATGGCCCAGGAGCAGTGCTTCACTGCTTGATTCCGCCGAATGTATTGCCCAGACGTCGGGCCGTTGGCTTTTGTGATGGGGCTAGCCCAGCCTTCCCTCAACCCTGGTGTCCTCCACATGTGTGGGATTACAGCTCCCATTGTCCCCAGCCAGCGTGGCCAACGTTTCTGGGGGGTGGGGGGGCACCGGGTTGCGGAAGGCAGGGCTAGCGAATCCACCCTGGCAAACGGGGCCAGCGAAACGTGACTGGCGTCCAAAGGTTCTTACTGTCCGCAAATACCCTGTAGCGTCCCGGGAAGGAGCGAAAGAAGACGGGGAGATGGGTGCAGGGGTGGGAGCCCCGTGTGGTGGTCGCCTGGAGGCAAGGCGAGCTCACCTCAGCGAGCCGCCCTCTGCAAGGCCGAACTAACCTGTCCTAAGGGAGAGCTCGAAGATGGGCTCGTCTTTGGGAAACGGTCGCTATGACTAGGGATGCGTGAGGATCTCGTTCGGGGGGGGTGGAAGTCCGGCAAACTCGCCGGGCTCGACCCCCCCCCCCGAACTCTGTCCCACCTACCTGCTTCCCCGGCTCGACTTGCGTTCTCCCGAGCTGAGCCGGGGAGACGACTTCCGGGAAAGCCGGCAGAGCGCTTTTTGCATAGAAAATGGCGTAAGATATGGAAAAAACGGCTGCGATTTGTGCAAGTTATGCAAATCTTGTCACGTATCCTACGCCATTTTCTGCGTAACAAGCCCTCTACCAGGAACCCGGAAGTCCCAATGAGCGGCTCAACTGGTGCTCGCATTTGGCCTGCGCCCACCGTTAACTGTGACCCCCCCCCAGAATCAGCATCCGAGATAGGAGCGGGGAGACTCCCGGCGCGTTGTGACGTCTCACCTGTAAATGTTTGTGTCTTGTCTTTTTAGCAGGGATACGGCGAAGGCTCCCACTACAGCGAGCACAGGGACCTGCCGTCCCATAACAGCATATCTTCGTCGTCATTCCTAGGATCCGGGATAGTCGGTAAGTGCCACCGTCGGGTAGGAGCTCTGTGCGTGTGAAGTGTTCCTCTTCTGCGACCATGTTTGAAGGCAAGATGTCTCCTGCCGTTCGGGGGCAGCAGGAATGGGAAATCCGGTTTGGCATCGGCGGAAGGGGTGGTGGTGGCGGCGGTCGCCCAGCTCCTTCAATATTCCCAGTTCCCCTTCCTCAGCCTCCTCCTCCTTCTGCCTTCCTATATGCGACACGCTCGCCAAACCCATTTGCTGCCTTGCTCACGGGGACTCCCTGACGAGTAGGTCTCACTCTGGCTCAAAGGATTTGTTCCGTTCCTCCACAGCAGGAGCATGTCACTGCCTCCCTCTGGAACTGGGCATCCTCCATTTCTGCCCTCAAGTGCCGGAGGCTTGCTTGGGGAAGGTCCCGATCCAAGGTCAGGAGGCAGTCTCCGCCTTCAGCTTCCTGGAGGAGGCAGGGCCTCCCCCCCCCCCCGAAGCTCCAGGGGAACTTCCTGCCTTGTGGTGGGCTCCCACCCAATGATTGGTTTCTCTGCACATCCTGTGGCCATCTTTCCCCTTCCCCTGCCTGCCCCAGACCTTGTTCCCAGGCCTGGATGGCTTTGGCACTGCGGAGCTTGCCTTCCTGCACCCGAAACCCATGCCCTCGGCCCGATCTTGTATGTATTCCAAATTAATTTTGCAATCCAAGCTCATGTAATTTCTGTGGCCTGCCATATAAACCAGGGTTTTGAACCTCAGGCCGTGGGACAAATCCAGACCCTGAAGTTCCCCAAATTGCCATACCCTTTGCCCTGACTGCCCGGCATTTCTACTGTGTGTGGGGGGGGGGGGCACCCCACATTGTAAAAGGTTGAAAGGCCTCTCGTAAGGCTTAGTTACTGGCAATGAACTAAAATAGGGATGTATCAGAACCCCTTACCTCCTTCGCCAGTGGTCCGCCGGGAGCCTCCATGCCAGTCGACTGTTTTCGCGACACGGAGGCTCCCGGCGGACGTGCCGGGGGCCCAGAAGTGACGCGACGGGTCCCTGGCGCTGCGTTTTTCAGGTAAGTACCATAGAAAACCAGCGTCAAACAGCCGCAAAGAGCAAATCGCGGCTGTTTTAAACTGGTTTTCGATGGAACTTATGTTAAAAGCGCAGCGTCGGTCGGGGACCCGGAAGAACCTCTCCCCAGCAACTCTCCGGGGAGATGTGGCGAGCCGGGGAAAGGTACGTTCAGCGGGGCTCGGGGGGGGGGGTCGAACGGGGTAGGTTCGTCCCCACTTCCTCCACCCCGCCCCATCCCATTGATTTTCGCCACATCCCTACAATATACTGGTATTTTAGTTGCTGGCAATGAGCTAAAATATGCTGGGGGGGTTTGGTATTGGGCTCCACCCCTTTCACCTTTGGCCCCGCCCACAACTGCAAACCCCACCCCACCCCGAGCTTCCCCCCCCGAAATGGAATTCAACAGTCAGGCTGAAAGCGTTCGATATGAATAATGCATCCAGGGGATTTGTAACCATTCTCCTCGTAATTTGTGCAACTGACTTCGGCAGCGTTTACTGTCTGGCCTAATTCTGCCTTCGCCAGGCGCACAGGCAGGGCAGGGAGCTGTGCGGGATGCCGCAGTCACGCCGCTCCCACGCCAACGGCAGGAAATCCTCTGGCTGCTAACGCCACATTCTGCCCTCGGCGGAGTGAGCGTGCCAGATGGAGATGTCAGGGCCAGGCGGAGATCTCGAGCCTCTCCCCCCCCCCCCAAAAAAAAATTGTCGCGAGCAGACGCAAGGTCGGCTCTGCACCTTGATTCTGGGCCAGCCGCCGGCCCCGGGCGCAGCCTGTCAAAGCGGCCCCTCTGCCAGAGGTGGGAAAGATGGAGGCCGCATGCAAACCCACCCCCACCCCCGGCTGTTTTTGCGACCCCTGCTGTGTGTGTCTCCCCCCCCCCCCCCACTGCCGCTGCCAAATTTGTTGCTGTGGTGACAAAAGTCACTGGGATTTTGCAGTAAAACAAGGCACGCAGGGAGCCCACGCCTTGTCTGCGAACACGATCACGCTGCCGGATGCCTCTCGGAAGGGTGACTCCGCTTGGGAACAAGACGCAGGCTTCCTGCGCAGCTTCTTTCCCAGCTAAATTGGCGCGGTTTTTCGCCACCGCAGCAGATTTGGGTGGTGGCAAATCCAGCAGGGGTGGGCTTGTGGACCCCTGGAGGGTTGTGGCCGCCCAAGAAAATGTGGCTCACTTGCCCCCAGAAGCTGCCTACCTCTGCACCTCTATGGAAAGCGATGGAGATTAGTCCCCAGCAGGGGTGGGTGGGCTTTTGCCTCCCAGCAGGTCAGGGGAGACTCCTCTTGTGTTCTCCTCAAGCGTTGGCGTCGAGCGCTTGCGAAAGGGAACGGGCGAGGCGGGCGACGTCTGCACACCCCTAAATTGCAAGAGCAGCACCCTGCCGCGTCATCCCCCCCCTCCCCTGCGGTCTTGTTGACTTCGTTGCTTTGCTTCTCGCACCGCGCTAATCCTTACAAAGCTTGCGGGAAGTGAGGGATATTTGGGGGGGGTGAGCGGGAGCAGAGGGGGGCGTGGATCTGCGTGCGTCTCTCTCTCTCTCTCTCTCTTCTCTCGTGTGTGTGTGTGTGTGTGTGTGTGTGTAGACAGTCAACATGGTTTGATGTTCTGGTCGCCCTCATTCTCCCCTCCCCCGCGTCATCCTGAGTATTTGTGAATTAATTGATGGGGAGCCTGGGAGGGGGGAGCACAACAGGGTGAGTGGAAATTGTTTAAGTAGTAAGGAAACCAATAAGCCCAAGCAGATCTCTTTCAAGTAATTATTTCTCGCAATTAACTCCTTTTCAGGGCCCAGCTTGCTAATCTAGCCAGCATTGTGACGGGCGAGCATCTCGGACAATTGTTTTAATCCGGTTCACGGTGCACTCCCGTCCCCTCCCCGCCGCCTTTAATCTCTGTGACTTATCTCTCCTCCTTCCCCACTCGCCGGGAACCGCATACCTAATAGAATGATTGGATCTGGAAACGTCATTCTCATATCTCAGGTCCACGCGCCGACGGGAACGCGTTGACCCTGGTTATTCTGTCCCTTTTAACCATGGTTTTATATATTCAGGTGTGTAAGGGCTGGACCCAAGGCAGGATATGTTACTGTGGTTTGAAGTGGGCCTGTTAAGCACAGATTGTATCCAGAAGCCACAGGTTCTGTGTTACATTTAAAATCTTAGCCACAGTTAAGGCAAGAAAACCATGGTTCTTGCTAACCATGGTTACGCATGATGTGGATTTTTAAGATTCCTCCATCCTTCCTATCAATTTTTTTCCCTCCCCTCCCCCACCCTGACCTGTCCCCTTTACAAACTGCTTTTGTCACTGCCAACAAGGTGGTGCGTGGACCTCCAGAATCTGTAGAGTGGTACTCCGCATCCTGCAGTCTGGGTGTGACTTAGCATCTCACCATCAGACCCCGCCCCCTTCCAGGACACACACTGAGCTGAAGAAGCCCCCGAGCAGCCATGGGCAAGTGCCTCGCTCTGAGCCTTGGCTGCCTAACAGGGTTGTTGTAGGGCTACATTTTGGTTCCTTGGAGGGAAGGGCAAGGAGATGCATGCAGCTCATTAGCCGTGCAGTCTCTGCCCCCCCCCAAGAGCTTATAGTCTCTTACCTTCTTACTTCCCACATATCTACTGCTCTAATCTGCTCATTTATTTTCCAATTTTGTCATCTGTTTTCAAATGCTTCCCCTCTAGAAAGCGCTCTCTCTCTCTCTCTCTCTCTTTTCTGTCTTAACATCTTTCCAGCACTTTCCAGTGTACGTTTCTTAATATCCTTCTGGAGTTGTCAAAGGTATAATTTTTTTTGGTCAGTACTTGCTGACAGGGGAAAGAGATTGGGGGCAGAGCAGAGCTTGCTCAGGGACCCTTGGGGGGTGGGGTGGCAGGAAGGCAGGAAGAGCGGCTGCCATTGCAACTTTGCCGCTCCAGTCCCATGCACATGTCTATGTGCTGATTTGGAGGCATCCATGTGTGAACTCCCAGTGGGCTCAGCAAATTGCCTGTGTACAGCACACCTGTTCTTCATTGATGAAATTCACTGGCAAATCTAGCAAGATCCTAAAACGCCGCCCACATTTCATGTCTGTGTGTGGCTTTCCCTCGGCCTGTTGTCCTCTGGTTCAGTGTTCTCCAACCTTGGTTCCCCAGATGTTTTTTTGGCCTACAACTCCCAGCATGCCCCAGCCAGCATAGCTGGCTGGGGCATGCTGGGAGTTGTAGGCCAAAAACATCTGGGGAACCAAGGTTGGAGAACACTGCTCTGGTTAGCCAAATGATTTGGTTCTCGTGCGGTCAGTTGTCGCTCCAAAACGCTGCACGGCGTCTGCGGCCAGCGCCTCAACCACATTGCGTTTCCGACAAAGTCGGTTCACGCGTTCCGTTACGTGGGTCACCGGACGCGCCGCAATGAAGTGATTGCCCGCCCATGAAGCCCCTGGCCGCGCCCGCTCTCGTTTTTCAGTTTGGGCCACCCAAGGGTGCTGCTGAGCCCCGTACATGCCGTGCCTGGGGGGGTCTAAATGACCCCAGGCGTGGTGCAAACTTGCTAAGCCACCTTGACCTAGATGCATTGCTTGCCACTCCTGTACAGTACTTTTTAATTCATATTAAAAAACAAAACGAAAACCCAAGCTTTGAATTGGACCCCAAAGTGCTTCTCTGAGACTGCATAGATATCGATACCGAGGATTTCTCCAGGCCCTAGCTAGCGTCATGGATATTTGTGCCCCTTTACTTTAAGCAATTATTTTTAACATTGAAGTGAAGTTGGCAAACACATTCCCCCCCCCTTTTTTAATATGTTTCTTAATTGGGGGTCTCTCTAACCCCAATGCCAGATTCATAAAGTTCTTTTTCTCCTCACGAGTAGGAGACCTTTTCTCTCCCCTGTGTCTCGGCTCTCGTCCTAATCTTGCAGAGATTACTCTCCGTGAGCCAGTGCTAGCCACGCAAGTAACTCGGTTCCTGAGAGAAGGAAGAATGTTGTCGTCTGCTTGCCTGTTGGAGGCTTTTGGGATGATGCCCACGCGCACACGCACGCACGCACACACACACACACCCTTGCGATTTAGACCCGACAGCCCTAGACTGACTAAACCAGCCGGGGCTATTTTTATGCAGCAGGGAGGGGGGAGGAAGAGAGCGGTTGTGTGGCAAATTTAGTTCCTAAACCGCTTTGAAAAAAATTAGGTCAGTTAAAAGATTTTGCCCCGCAACCCTTTGACCTCCTGTTTACTTAACGCTAAGCCCTCTCGAGTGAACCGGGGAATGTGGGCGGCGGTATGTCCCTTCTGTTGTGGAATGGGAGCGCGTGGCTCTCGGTGCGCCACCTGTGGCTGTGGTGGCGAGAGGCGCAACGTCTGTGGGCCGCGCTGCCTAGATCAGCCCTCCCCAGCCGGCGGGCGCCCTCCGGATATTTTAAAGCAGATATTCCGGAGTTCATATAGTACATTGCATGTAACACTTCCGTGGACTTAAATGTCCACGTGATTTTTTATTTATTTATTTAGGCTTGGATCCAGGTTCTCCCTTCTTTCAGAGGAAGGGCTCCAATTTCGGGGGGGGGGACCCCTCCCCAGACACACACCACAGCTCACCCCATTCAGCAAGATTTCCTGACTCTCTGTGTAGCTTTTTCGGGGGGGGGTGGAGGGGCTGCTGTGGGAAGGAGGGGGCAGGGGGAAGTCCACTTCAGCCAGCGTGGTTGATCCAGCTTGGATTAAATGAACTGGGATAAACTTGGGTTCAACCTTATTTATTTATTTAGTGGTATTTATGCATTGCTTACATTAAATAAAATTTTGAGCGATGTGCGCAAACAAGTCATCATGCAGAGGGCAAGAATGCCTGTTGGAAAAGGAGCGGCTTCAGTAATTGCCCGAAAATTTGTAGTGGAGTTCCAGAGAGTGGCCTATTATTATTATTATTATTATTATTATTATTATTATTATTATTATTATTATTATTATTATTTCTTCCTGCCTTTTTCCCAGTACTAGGACTCAAGGCGGCTTTACGTGTACAGTTAAAACATATAAATACAACTATGCAAAAGTTAAAAAATATAATTAAATCATCTCTAATGTCAAAATTACGTCAGATATCACAATTAAAACAGCGATAGCAATATGAACAACAGTGCTAATCCATCGCATTCTCACAGGTCCAGACTATTCCCGAAGGCCTGCTGGAACAGAAAAGGTTTTGCCTGCCTCTGAAAACATAACAAAGGGGGTGCCACTCTAGCCTCCCTGGGAAGGGAATTCCAGAGCGTTGGGGCAGCCACCAAGAAGGCCCTCTGTCACGTTCTTAACGGCAGAATCCTACGCACGTTTTGACAGGGGGGAAAAAGTCCTACAACTCCCAGCATTGATGGCTGGGGAATGCTGGGAGTTGTAGGACTTTTTTTTCCCTGTCGAAACATGCGTAGGATTGCTCCCTAAAGGCCCAATCCAAGCCATGATGGACCAGACCTCCAAAATCCTGGTTTACCACCTGATGAGCATCTCCTGATGAGTGCAGCAGCCAAGCAGGCCGACAGGGGATCAGGGCATCTCTTATTTTCAATCGTAGAGTGCCTTTCCAGAATGGTATTTGAGGTTGCAGTGGGACTTAGGAATGTAAGGGCTTGGGATTCATATGGGAGAAAGGTGGATGGCTATAAGAGAGGACGGAGCCAGTGGGATGTAGTGGTTAGATCATCAGACTGCAACTGGCGAGACCAGAGTTCAAATCTCCACTCAAGCCACAAAAATTCGCTGAGTGACTTTGGGCCAGTCGTGCTCTAGGCCTAACACTACCTCGCAAGGTGGTTGTGAGGATGAAATGTGATGGGGGAAGAAACCGTGTCTGCTGATACTTGAAGGGAGGCTGGGGACAGGACTGACTAAATACGTAAACACATTTTAAATAAAATAAATAAACAGAACGGGTCAGTTTGCCGGGTGTGTGATGGGTCTCCTGTTTACTCATTTATTTGCTGGGGGGGCAGGGGGGGAGTCAGTTTCGGTAGCACATGAAACGTTTTTCCTCGCATCCTCCCCCACCCCCTTTTTGTTTTGTTTCTTTGCTTGTGGTTTGTTTGTTTGTTTGTTTGTTAAAGGAATGAAAACAGCAAACAAACACTACGTAGTAGCGAAAAGTTTGATTTTTAAAAGTCCCGTGTTTGCCAGCCAAACCTCTCCAGACAGACCTCCCATTTCGTTGGCAACTCATTTGGGGGGTGGAGGGTGGGGTGGGTATAGAGGGTGTGCAGACAGAGTGGACTTTGAGCTAAGATCCTAAAGATTCCTCCAGCCCAGCGCCCACCACTGGGAATGATGGGACTTGTGCGTGGGACTGTAAGGCCCATCGTCCCCAGCCAGCATGGGCTGGGTTTTTTTTTTTGAGATGATGGGAGTTGTAGTCCAACCTCATCTGGAGGGCCGCAGGCTCCCCAGCCCCCCCGCTACTGTGGGTCATAGCTGGAGTGAGGGGGGGGCTAAACTGACTTCCCTCCCTGTGGCGGTCCTCTTAGCCCAGTGTTCTCCAACCTTGGGTCCCCAGATGTTGTAGGCCAAAAACATCTGGGGACCCAAGGTTGGAGAACACTGTCCTAGCCATTACGGAATCGAGCCTACCTCTTATCTGCATAGCCCCGCCTCCATTTATGTAGCCCCCCCCCCTTCTGGTCTGTTGTCACCCTGCAGCCCGACGGAATGATCAGAACTCGGGTATTCGTCTGTACGTCCATTTCTCTCTCTCGTCTGTCTATGTACCTGTTATATTTGCGTGCGTGCGTGAGTGTGTGTGTGTGTGTGTGTGTGTGTATACACACACACATATATATGAAAGAAAGATAACTTAAGACTGACTGCATCCATCATGGATCAGAGCCTCCTTGTTGCCTTGGTGTTGTGCCACTTTATACCTCCTCCCCCCGCCGTCTCTTTCTTTCTTTCTTTCTTTATTATATTTATACCCCACCTTTTTTCCTGCAAGGAACCCAAGGCGGCTTACACAATCCTCCTCCTCCTCCTCTCCATTTTATCCTCACAACAACCCTGTGAGGTAGGTTAGGCTGAGAGTCAGTGACTGGCCCAAAGTCACCCAGTGAGTTTCATGGCTGAGCGGGGACTAGAACTCAGATCTTCCGAGTCCCAGTCCAACACTCTCACCACTACGCCACACTGTTGTCTGTCTGTCTGTCTCTCTCTCTCTCTCTATATATATATATATATACACACACACACACACACGCACGCACACCCCGTGCTTCTCACTGAAGATATATATGCGTATTCTCTCTCTCTGACTAGGTCACTTTTTCTTTGACAAGTTGTTGCGGGAGTCGCTACTGCCTTCTCTCCAGGCCTTAGCGTTAGAATCATAGCCTCGGAAGGGTTCCTTGAGTTCATCTAGTCCAGCCCCCTCCTCAGTGGCCGGATGCGGCTACACTGATAATCCCCCAGTGTCAGACGATCACGGAGTGTTTTCTCTCTTGTTTCCCCGTCGTGTCTAGGGAAAGGCACAGAAAGAGGCGCGTACCCGTTCGGAAGAGATGCGGGCATGCCTGCCCTCAACCAGGTAAACAAATCTCCGTATTTATTTGTGTGTGTGTGTGTGTGTGTGTGTGTATAATTGTTAATATGGTACGACTTCTCCAGTTTCAAACGCTCGCAGACTCGAGGCCGTGCGTTTCGATCTCTCGGCGCTCACAGGCAGGCCGCGAACGCATCCACCTCCCCCTGTCGCACGTCTCCCGCATCTGGTTAGTCAGCGCTCGAGTACGCACGAATGCTTCTTGTGCGCACGAGGTTCCATTGACGCAAGAGGAGCCCTGCTGGGTCAGACCAAAGACCCCTCTGGACTAGTCCCGCATCTCTTTCTCCCAACACTCGAGAGGCCAGGTCCCTCCAGGAAGCGAAACAAGCAGGGCTTGAAGGAAGCAATCCCTGTTGTTCATCTCATTTCTGGTCCTTGGGTGCACTGCGTTCTTGCCAGAACAGTTTTCAAACTCACATCCATGGCTTTGCCTGGTCCTCATACCATCCTGTGGCAGTGAGTTCTGTCAGTGAATCAGTCGTGGCATGTCCGGGACGACCTTCCCCCTCGGCAGTTTCATCGGCTGTTTCATGGGAGTTCCCGTATGACGAGAGGGGGAAAACCCCACAGCCAAGTAAAACATTGGCCAGAAACACAAGACCTGCATTGCTGCTGTTGTCATTAGGCGCTGAGGTCTGTCAGTGGCTGTTAACTGTCATAGCTCAACAGAACCTCCATGTCCATGCGCCGTCTACCTCTGAAGACCAGAAGCCAGGAGCAAACAATTAGGGGAAGGTTTATTTGATCCAGCAGGGCTCTTCTTGTGTCCTTTGCATTATAGATTCACGAAGGTCTGCATTGGCCTTTCTCAACCTGGGGCCCCAAGATGAGGTTGGACTGCAGTGCTCTTCATCCCCAGCCAGCATGGCCAGTGGTCAGGGATGATGGGAATTGTAGTACTACAGCAGCTGTGGAGCCAAGGTTGGAAAAGGCTGGTATATCAACAGCTATTAGCTGTCGTGGCTAAATAGAACCTCCATGTTCAAGAGCAGTTTACCTCTGAATGTCATACACTGGGGACAAGCCAAGGGGTGAGGTGGGGGCTGTTGCTTTAGTGCCCTGCTTGGGGGGGGGGAGGTTTCCGGAAGCATCTGGGCTGTCATCGTGCCGGAAAGAGGATGCTGGATTGGATGCTCCTTTTGGGCCGACTGCAGCAGGGTTCGTGTGAATGTTCTACAGACAGAGAGACGAGGCTCAGACAGGTGAGCTTGCTTGGGGCACACAGCGTGATTCGAACTGGGGGCCTCTGGTTCGCAGCGCCTCCTCTTAGCCGCTGTGCCGATTCCGTCTCGGGTGTGCAAAAGGGCCTCCTCCATTTTGTGCACATCAAACAGATTCTCTCCCACCACCCCCGGCTGGGCTGGGCTGCGCTGCGCTGTGCAACAGGCACGCCTGCACATGTGAATTTTTGCAACTCTTTTTTGAAAAAGGGGAGGGGGACCTTTATTAAGAAAAGCGTGTGGGGTGGGGGTGGCGGAGAGAAGAGGTTGTTTAAAAATCTAGACCAGTTTTTTCCGTAACTTCCACCGCCCGCCTGCCCATCTCTGCGCGGAGGATGTTTTCCTGATGTGTTCTGAAACAGCTGTGCGGGGACGGCTCCCAGCGCCAGAGTGGATTTAATTTTTAAAATCGGAACAGGAGACCTGCCAGCCGGCCGTGCGTTTGAACGTTACGGGCTTGGATTTGTGTTGTGTGTTTTTTAAAAGAAAATTTCCTGGTGAGAGGGGAGGGGCGTGATAGACGGGGCCACAGAACAGAAGGGGGCGTCCAGCGGGCTAAGGGAGACCCCTGCGGAACCTGCTCTAGGGTTTGGTAGTTTCTGTGGGGTGCAAGTCCTGGGGAAAGAAAGCGGAGCAAACGGAGTTGGGTATCAGCATAAGACTTCTGTTGGTCCGGGCTTCCCCAACCTGGTACACCCCCCCCAGATGTGCTGGACTACAACTCCCAGCATCCCCCAGCCCACAAGGAGGACATAAAGTCAACCATCCTTCCCTACTGATTTTGCTTCCAATATCTAGCGTTCAGAGTAGGGGTGGGCAACACACGGCCCATGGGCCGCATGCAGTCCCTCTATAAACTTTTTTGCAGCCCACCGCATCAACCATTCTGGGGAGGGGTGTGGCCTCCAGGGGAGGGGGTGAAATCAGCCTGCGGGAGTTGCCCCTCCCTAGTTTACAGAGACTGTCTGTGGAACATAGAGGTTCACAGCTAGACTGCCCCAGCCCCAGGAGGCTCCACCGAGCTCTCATGGCCAACAGCCACAGCAGTGGAACTTCTGCTGAAAGTGGAATTCTGGACTTAGTCCAACCACGCACACACACCCCAGGTCTCACCTCTTTGGACGTTTTTATGAGAATAGCAGCACTGGTGCCCCTGAGCGGTTCCATCTAACAATACAAGCTAGATAGAACCTCCTTGGAGAGTGGCAGTATACATCCATTTTATTTCTTAAGAGCGCATTATTATTATTATTATTATTATTATTTTAAATCCAGACACCGCCATGCTGCGAAGGGCTGCCGTCCAGCACCATCTTTATTTGGGTTCAGAAGAGTTCTTGGTTTTGTGTTCTGGGGATCAGACCTCCACCTCTGCCTCGTAACTTAGGTTCTTGGGCAAGTGACTCGGTCTTTTAGACTCACCAGTTTGCCTCTGGGAAATGAACGTTTTGGGACCAGCCGTGCCCACCGTGGCAGCTATTTTATGAATGGGCAATTCCCCTCCCACCATGGCAGCCATTTCTTGAGAGTGCCCACGACACTGTCTCAAAATTCCAAATGTGCCCAGCAGCCCAAAAGGGTTGGGACCCCTGCGGGAGATGATGGACACATCTGCAAAGGTGCAAGAGGGCCTTGACTTGGCTGAGCAGGGATTTGAATCCCGGTCTCTCTCTCTCTCTCTCTCTCTCTGTCTCACACACACACACACACACACACACACACACACACACACACACACGGTGCTCGGTCCCTCCTTGTTTTGGAAAGCCGTGCACCCGTCAAAATTTCTCCACGCAAGGGGCGGGGGAGGTTTGTGTTGGCGGCTGTCCTTTTCATCTGTGACGGTGTGTTTTTGTTTTTGTTCTGCTACTTTTCTTTTGCAGCCTGGCTTCCTGCCCGGCGAAATGGGGATTTCGAGTCCCAGCACGTTGTCCCCGACGGGGGTGAAAGGAGGATCGCAGTACTACCCGTATGCCAACAACCCTCGCCGGAGAGGAGCAGACAGCAGCATAGGTACGTGGCTCCCTCGAAGGGCATCGGACGGAGCAGCCATCTTGGCTGGTGGCCCTTTGGGCCTGGCGACGAAATGAAGGAAGGAAAGGGGAGTTTGTCCCGCCATGGACTGTACCTGCCCTGGTCAGACAGAGGTTTTTCTTGGCCTCTCGTGGCCCTGCTTTGATCCTTCCATAAGAAGAGCCCTGCTGGATCTGTCCAAAGGTCCATCGGGCCCAGCACCCTGTTTCCAACAGAGGTCAGCCAGATGCCCACAAGCAGGGCATGAAGGCAACAGCCCACCCCGTACTCTGGCAGCTGGTGTTCAGAGATAGAATGCCCCTGAGTAAGGAGATCTAGTGATCCCAGTTTGAAAATCGGCAGAGCTTCTACTGCTCCATGGGAATGTAAGATCCCCGTGGAATCAGGCCCAAACATGGCACGAAGGCAGCAGTGTATTCAGAGGTAGACTGCCTCTAAACATGGAGGTTCCCTGTCGCCATCCTGGCTAACAGCTGTCAGTGGACAGTCCCCTCCAGGAGTGAGTCTAATCCCCTTTAAAGCCATCTGAGCTGGTGGCCGGCGTCGCTTCTTGCGGCAGCCAGTTCCCATAATATTAAGCCCTGTAGAGGAACTTTCCTGTTTGGGGGGGGGTGTTCTCTGTCAAGAATCTACTTCCAATCCATTCCTTTGGATGACCCCTGCTCCCAGTTCTAGTATTTGGAAAGAGGGAGAAAAACCTATTTTTGTCCACTTTCTAAGCTTTGAGCAGGCTCCCTTGGGCAGTCCTCGGTCCCAATCCTTATTTATTCATTTATTACATTTATATTCCGCCTTTTTTCCTCTTGCAAAGAACCCAAGGGTGGCGTTTGTGGTCCACCCTCCTCTCCACGTTCTACTCACAACAACCCTGTAGGGCAGGTTAGGCTGAGAGTCAGCGACTGGCCCGAAGTCACCCAGTGGGCTCCCGTTTCTATTCTGTTCGACCCACTGCTGCCAAAAGTCCCCGTCTTACCACTGGCCCGTGGCAATCTTAACGTTTTTGTGGTTATTATGAATAATCTCTGTAATAATCCTCAGGATAGCGATATCGTGTGACGTCACTCACAATAGCAATATTTATTTCCAGGGGTGTTTGCGGCGCTTCGGAGTCTACCATGGCGTGAAATTTTTATAAGAGTACACAAAAAGCTTTTGCCATAATAAAATCTGTTCGTCGCTGCCATGAATAACATTGCTGCTGATAACGAAGGAAATGTGATAGCATTAAGAACAAAGATGTTGTTATTTTCTATTATGATCATCGTTCTTTCCAGAGGGGCAGCCGTGTTCGCCTGTTGCAGCAAAAACAAGGAAGTCTTCTGGCACCTTGAAGACTTAACAAATCTATTCTGGCATCAGCTTTTGTGTACCGTAGCCCACTTCCATCGGATTGCATGGAGTCATCCAATCCCAACGACGACAGCATATTCTTGTCATTCATAATCGTAATAATATTCTCATCCAGGAGCGTAAGATAGCATACATGGTCCTCCCTCCCAATGTTATCCTCACAACACCCCTGTGAGGTAGGCCGGCTGAGACAGACTGGTGACTGACCCAAGGTCTCCCAGAGAGTTTTATGGCCAGATGGGGAGGGAGGCCCAAGGAACAGGCAGCCGTGGATGGGCCAGAAGTGTGTGTTGGGTTGAGCTGGGCAGGGCCCCTCTCCATGCGAAACGTCCTCAAGCGGCCCGTGCTGTGACCACTGCAGGCTGCGCCCCACGAGCCTGCTGCCCCCCCCCCCCGCCTCTGAGGCAAATCTCGAGGGAGATCCATCGGCCGCCAGCCACAATATTAATCGGGGCCCTGTTAGATCAGGGCTCTCCAACCTTGGGTCCCCAGCTGTTTTTGGCCTACAACTCCCAGCATGCCCCAGCCAGCGTAGCTGGCTGGGGCATGCTGGGAGTTGTAGGCCAAAAACAGCTGGGGACCCAAGGTTGGAGAACACTTGTGTTAGATCAGAGGTGGGCAACTTGTGGCCTTCCAGATGTTTTGGCCTACAACTCCCCATCAGCCCTAGCCAGCTGATGAGGGGTCATGGGAGTTGTAGGCCGAAACATCTGGGGGGGGGGACGACACACAGGTTGCCCACCCCTGCTGTAGGTAGCAAGTGGATAGTCTGCATCTTTTCTAGCAAACTCCTCCTCGCTATCAGCTCTTGCCTGCGAGGTCCAACCCGTGTTACGTGGCGCAGTGTGGATGCCCCGCCGTTCTTCCCACCCACCCCCGTCTGGATGCGTGCGCTGGCATGCTCGGGGGGGAGCACTGGGCGGAGGGCTGCAGAGGCAGCTGCCGCGGAGGTGTGCTTCTTAGGGCACTTCCCTCCAGCCTCTTTTGAAGCCCCCTCTACTTATTATGGGGTGGGGGGGGCGCGGTGGCCCTTTGGTTCGCCTTCAGGAGAAACTGCTCTTGAATCCAGACATCTGGCATTCATTGTGGGCGAAGGAATCCAAGGAATGGGGACCTGCTAGCGAACCGGCCATGTGGCTTTCTCCTCCTTCGGGGGGGGGGCGGGATTTGGAGTGCGCAGTCTGTTAAGCAGAGACCGGAGGAACCCGGGGGGGGGGGGGCTCTATTTTTATTTATTTGGGAGCGAATGGGCCCGGCTTTGCACAGGTTGGAATAGCCCTAGGTTTGATACCACAAAGCCTTTAAGCAAGTGTACGCCACTGTCAGAATTGGACGCATTGTGCCCGCCCTATCTGAGCGAAGCCACGCTCATTGGCACCCCTAGCCGCGTGGGCCCTGCCATGGGGCACCCCATAGCCCCCGGCGGGAGGGGTCTGTCCAGTCTATTCCCCTGAGAGGGGCTACCCCACAGCAGGGGGGAGGGGCAGACCTATAGCTTTGTCTTTCAGCCTACTAATCGCCCCTGGCTTCAAACTGTATGGGCTGGAAAGCGATGCGCTGGTTAGGGAAGTCTGCTGCTAGTGGCTGAAGATGGTACTGCAGGCTTTAACCACATGGACACATATCAATTAATTAAGGTTAATTAATGCATTTTTAAAACAAAATAACCCCGGAGTGCATACTGCTAGGGTCCCTTTGTTATGCCTGCCAAGTTTCAGGTATCTAGACTTTATGGTCATGGCGCTGATGGACAGACAGGCACACAGACACACATCCTCTTCTATTATAGATTCGTAGTCGTATATTTAATATAGTTCCATCTAGGTACATGGCACTTACAAAGAACAGGATGAGAGGTCCCCTGCCCCATTACAGTCTAACATAGACACAGGGAAGCAACAGGGGAAGAACAAGTGATTATTTTAATCACACATACTTTGGCTTGGTTACAGGTAAGGAATCGGGATTCCTGGAAATGATCGGGACTCTTCTATGTTCTGCATGGTTAAAAAAAAAAGTGGCAGACCAATCCGATTTCACATAATTGTTCTTATTTTACATAAGTTATTCTGTATTGTTGTTTTTGTTGTGGGTCTTAGGGGGAAGGTCAAAGAAGTGATATGGGGCACTGCAGCCCTGCCTCTCCTGCCCACAGGAAACCTATTCCGCCACCCCGCTGAGCTTTCGCATTCTGAGTGTACCTTCTCAACCATGAGGACTTGTAACTTGCTTCTTTTAACTCAAGAGAGGGCGAGGCCTGGCATGGCCTTGTCCCTGAAATTCAACAGTGATCCACTAATGGTTTCATTTCTTTCCTTTTTTGAGCTTAAGTGCCACCAGCAGGATGGGCAGACGCCTCTTTGGCACTACAGTAATACCTTGGATTGCAAGCATAATTCGTTCCGAACCGTGCTTGTAATCCAAAACACTCTTATATCAAAGCGAGTCTCTGGCGGGCGGGGCCGATTTCGGCCTGCTCGAGGCGAGCGGTTACATTCCTACGGCACTACTTGTCTTGCAAGACCTTGCTCGTTTTATCAAGTCAAAAATTAAATTTTTTTGCTTGTCTTGCAAAACACTCTCAGACCAAGTTACGTGCAATCCAAGGTATTACTGTACTTGTAATGTTGGAAGGGGAGCTGGTGCGGGACAGGCCCTCGTCAGTGGCTTGCCCCAAGGCCGCCTCTGGACGCTACGGGCAGTGCTGCCTGACGCATGTGGACACGACTGCGTGTCCATCCCATGGGGGCACTTGACTAATGCCTGGGACCACTGCTGAATATGAGCCAGCAATGCGATGTGGCTGCAAAGAAGGCAAATGCAATTTTGGGCTGTATTAATAGAAGTATAGCTTCCAAATCGCGGGAAGTGATAATTCCCCTTTACTCAGCACTGGTTAGGCCCCATCTTGAGTACTGCGTCCAGTTCTGGGCACCTCACTTTAAGAAGGACATAGACAAACTGGAGAGGGTTCAGAGGAGGGCAACAAGGATGATAAAGGGACTGGAAACAAGGCCCTATGAGGAGAGACTGAAAGAACTGGGCATGTTTAGCCTTCAGAAGAGGAGACTGAGGGGAGATATGATCGCACTCTTCCAGTACTTGAAGGGATGTCACACAGAGGAGGGCCAGGATCTCTTCTCGATCATCCCAGTTTGCAGGACACGGAATAATGGGCTCAAGTTACAGGAACCTAGATTCCGCCTAAACATCAGGAAAAATTTCCTGACTGTCAGAGCAATAAGACAATGGAATCAACTACCTAGGGAGGTGGTGGGCTCTCCCACTCTGGAGGCATTCAAGGTGCAGCTGGACAGACATCTGTCAGAGATGCTTTGACCTAGATTCCTGCATTGAGCAGGGGGTTGGACTCGATGGCCTTGTAGGCCCCTTCCAACTCTACTTTTCTATGATTCTATGATTCTATGACCTCTCTTGGTGAGGAGGAGGAGGAGGAGGAGGAGGAGGCCTCTACACAAAGCCACATCTGGCAAAAAGGTTGCTGGCCCTCTGCCTTGACGTAGGCCGGCTGGGGGATGCTGGGAGTTGTAGCCCGACGCATCTGGACGGCACCAGTTTGGGGAAGGCTGACGGAGGCAATGCCCGTCCTTGGCCTCCCCTGCCCTGCCCCCGCACCACCTACTGAGCTTGCTCGCTCGGTGATTTCCGGGCCCCCACTGCCTCCCCCCCTTTCCTCCTCCCCCCCCCCCGCTTTCTAACTAATGAGATCCACCTGTTCTGTCCAGCAGGTTCATTCCATAAAACATCGCGCTCCTGCAGGGTCTTAGCGCCCGGCATCTAGGCGTGGCAATTTCCAAACACTTGTGCCGGGGGTGGGGTGGGGGGGGAGAGAGAGGCTGTGAGGGTGCCGCGAGGAACCGATCTGTTTCCTTTACTTGTTTGCTTGTTAACATTTGCATGCCACCTTATTTGCCGAAGAGCCGACAATTTAAAACGATAGAATTAACACAATTTAAAAAAAAGAAAAGAAAAAGAAAAAAGCCAGGAACATTAAAATCAGTAAAACATTAGAACAGCTACAGGATTTTAGAAGGCTAAATTTAAAAGCTGCGCCTTCATACCCTTTCTAAAATGGCCATGCTGGCTGGGGCTGATGGGAGTTGTGGTCCAAAATATCAGGAAGGACCCAGATTGGGGAAGGTTGATTTAGAGGGTTCCCATGGGGCAGGGGTGTGCGTCCACCGAAGGAGCTGCCCACTTTATCTCTGTGTGGCTCACGCCGGCTCAGCTTGTCTGAGCGTGGAAAGCTAAGCAGGGTCAGACCTGGTTATTACTTGGATGGGAGACCTCCTCCTCTGGTTTCCTGCATTGAGCAGGGGGTTGGACTCGATGGCCTTGTAGGCCCCTTCCAACTCTATGATCTCTGAAATCTATGATTCCTTGTTCGGGCCTTTCCTCCAGCCCAGTGTTCTCCAACCTTGGGTCCCCAGATGTTTTTGGCCTACAACTCCCAGCATGCCCCAGCCAGCGTAGCTACGCTGGCTGGGGCATGCTGGGAGTTGTAGGCCAAAAACATCTGGGGACCCAAGGTTGGAGAACACTGCTCCAGCCTACCCCAGCGCCGGGATTCTGCCTCATCTCTGGATAGGGTGCGGGTTGGTTGCCTCACAGTTCCTCTGAAGACTCTGCCCATTGTGTGGTTCTCTGCTCTGGGTTGTGCCTCTTACAAATCGAGAGGCGCACTCAGAACAGCCACTCAAACCCAAGATATTCATAGAATCATGAATCATAGAATCATAGAAAAGTAGAGTTGGAAGGGGCCTACAAGGCCATCGAGTCCAACCCCCTGCTCAATGCAGGAATCTAGGTCAAAGCATCTCTGACAGATGTCTGTCCAGCTGCACCTTGAATGCCTCCAGAGTGGGAGAGAGCCCACGATTCAGAGCGGGCTTCCTTGAGGGCCAGTAATCCATGCTTTCTCATACTATAAAAAGTATACATTTGCACTCTGCGCACGTGTAAAGGAATGAACCTCCCCCTCCGATCTGGGAACGGAGCATGTTTTCACGCTTGGAGGTTTTGCAAATGCTGCCCTGAGGTCTTGAGATAGGATGAAAGATTCCAAAATGTGGGAGGTTTTCTCCCAAAGGGAGGTGGAGGGCCCATCATCAGCACCCCTTTCCCTGTCTTTCTGCTGTATCCTCTGGGACAAATCTTTTGACACTTCCTTACTGCAACTCAGCTTGCTTGCTTCCAGGCAAACCAGAAAGGTGAGCAGTGTTTTAATCCTGCAAAAAAAGGTGAAAGTATGCAAGGAGTTCCAGGTGATCTGCCCTCCTTTTCCTGCCCATGGGGGGAGGGCGGGGGAGAAAAATGCTTCTGGGAGTGTAGCCTTGCACAGGGTGTGAGTTAACTGGTCAATCTAGCTGTGTTTTTTCTCGGTCAATTTCTGTCCTTTTCCTTTGTATATTGAGGGGTGTCCCCCCCAAAAAAAGTGCATGTTTGTTTTCTTTATTGAATTTATGTACTTATTTGCACACTAAAAATGTTTTGGAGAAGCAAAAAATCCACCCCAAAAGATAATCTAGAATAGCCTCTCCTAACCTGGTTATTGGCCATGCTAGCTGGGGCTGATGGGAACTGTGGTCCAACGCATCTGGACAGCACCAGGCTGACCTGGGCCCTCCAGATGTTTGGGGCTCCTAACACCCATCAGCCCCAGCCAGCATGGCCAATGGTAAAGGATGTTGGGAATTGTAGTCCCAACACATCTAGCGGGGTCCATGTTGCCGGGGGGGGTGAGGGGCTTCTCTACTCTAGACGGTAAAATGAGGAAAGAAAAAAGAGATGGATAGCCGTGGTAGCAAAGACATTAAAAGTTTTATGGACACGGTAACATTGGAAATGAAAAGCCGCGGTAAAAATGGCATGCAATTAACAAGAACAAAAGAACGAAGTAAAACACTGAAACTGAGAATGCCAAAAATACATACAGCACATGGCTCGAAATACCAAGCTCTAGAATCATAACAAGAGTCCCGCTGGGTCAGACCAAAGGTGCATATCGCCTAGTATTCTGTCCCCAGCAGAGGACAGCCAGATGCCTCCTGAAAGCCCTCGAGCACTAGTAACCTTGAGCCAGCCACTATCTCTTAGCTGTACCTACTTCACAGGATTGTTGTGAGGATAAAAGAGGTGAGGGGGGGAGAACGGTGCATTCTGTCCTAAGCTTAGTGTGGGAAGGGTAGAGATATGAAATGCAATAATGATAACCTTGGATTCATCCCAGTGGGGCCAGTCCACTGATCTGTTACAGATTATCCTAATACACGTGGAAACTGATTGACAGGCGGGTGCGGGGAGCAAGCCATTTTGCTCCCATTTGTTGACCAGCAGCAATGCCTGCATCTGTCAGACCCTTACCAAAGAATGGCAGCTGTCTTGCTGCTGAAAATGGTTGACCCTAAAAGAAAAAAAAAAAGACGGTTTTGCTTTACACGATCCATACTTGATGGATTTTTTTGTCTGACTCCAGTCACGAGGGAAAGGCACTCTGCACACACTCAGATGCTTGCCGCTTTTTTTTTTTTTTTGTTAAACCACGTCCCTGGTGTTGACAGTGCATTCCGGGGGGCGAACCTCTGGCACCGGTGAAGCCCCGTAGCTTTCTGTTGCCGCATTTCACCGATGGGGCAACTGCGTGTGTTTGGCTGGCTGACACTGAAGGCCGGGATGGGCACAAGGTACATCTGGATCTGCTGGCGGAGCTCTGCGTGACTTGCAGTAGACCAGCGAAAGTGCCTGGCTCCCAGTTGTGCAGCAGCAAAATGACGCTTCCCCCTCGCTTCCCCCTCGCTCCACCCTAAATTATCCTGCTGAAATGAAGGACACAGTGGGGCTAACTGTGGAAAGGACTGTGAGTTCCATTCAGTGCTGGTACTGAGCACAAATTCCTGGGCTCAGAGTTCTTTAATGCTAAGTGTGTATCTTTTGCTCATGGTTGGTGGATCTTGGAGGCTCGGGGGGGGCGGGGGGGGGAGAAGCAGAGCTACCTGTGGCTTATGCTGGCTCAGCTTGTCTGTGTGGAAAGCTAAGCAGGGTCAAGCCTGGTTATTACTTGGATGGGAGACCCCTCCTCTAGTTTCCTGCATTGAGCAGGGGGTTGGACTCGATAGCCTGGTAGGCTCCTTCCACTATGAAATCTATGAAATCCTGGAAGCCTAAAGTCTACCCACCCCTGGCTTAAGCCAGTGTGGTGTAGTGGTGAGAGTGTTGGACTGGGACTCAGGAGATCCGGGTTCTAGTCCCTACTCGGCCATGAAACTCACTGGGTGACTTTGGGCCAGGGATGTTGAAGAGTCCTTGGTCTCGAGTCACGAGTCGAGTCATGAGTCTTTGGACCCGAGTCTCGAGTCCGAGTCCTTGGTCCAAAATGGTGACTCACGAGTCACGAGTCCTGAGTCACTCCCAAAACTGACTCCATGAGTCCCTATTAAAATCAATGGGGGTTTTTCCCCAACAAAATAAGGCTACTTCAGATGTGTGGCTTAAATAAATTCTAGGCACAAGTGTGCCTTTTTATTTCAAAACTCTGCAACTGATTTTGGCAAGAACAGACCAGGCAGACAAACCCAAAATAACCAGGCAGGCAGAGGAGGCAGGGAACCCCAAAGCAGGCAGGCAGAGGCGTTTGTCTTGGACAATTCAACTGTTGAACAGGTCAAGAAGAGACCAGGCAGGCAGAGGAGGCTGGGAACCCCAAACAGGCAGGCAGAGGCAGCCAAACCCAAAATGTCTGACCCTAACCCAAACCCCCCACAACAACACATCAATCAAAATAAATCTCAACACATCGTTGGGGCTGCGCTCCTGGTAGCTGTCCATAGTGGCCGAGCAGCGGCGCGCCTCGCTTCCATGCGCTCTTCACCGGTGATCGCGCTCCTTCTGGCACAGCCAGAAGACTCGTCAACAGCCCAGGGATGTTGACGAGTCCTTGGTCTTGAGTCCCGAGTCGAGTCTCGAGTCCCATTAAAAATATTGGGACTCGAGTCAGAGGGGGGACTCAGTCCGACTCACGAGTCGAGTCCTTGAGTCCGAGTCCCCATCCCTGCTTTGGGCCAGTCACTGCCTCTCAGCCTAACCTACCTCACAGGGTTGTTGTGAGGATAAAATGGAGAGGAGGAGGAGGAAGATTATGTAAGCCGCCTTGGGTTCCTTGCAGGGAAAAAGGCGGGGTATAAATATAATTAATAAATAAGGCATCCCGGTGGGGTAGGATTCGAGGCCAGAATCAAGGCTATCCACCACACAGGACTGTCTCTTTATAATCTGTAATGGCATTATGAGAATTATTTTTTTTTAATCTTTTTTTCCTCTCCCCCCCCCCCCCATTCAGATGGACAACCGAAAAAAGTTAGAAAGGTGCCTCCCGGACTGCCCTCTTCGGTAAGTCACTTTTTTCTTCTATTGTAGTCGGTAGGAAATCCTGCTGCTGTTGTTTGCAAGGCCCTCCCGCCCTTTCTATTGGCTGCACTTCCGTGATGTCACAGAATGTTCCCGGACCGGCTGCTAGTGGGAGGGGAAGGCCAGGGATGGAATGCTGAAAAATCTGTACAGCTGCTGGGACCAGGGCTACGGGGCCAGTGTTGCTGAAGGAAAAGCCTTGTACGGGTCCTATTCTTCAGAGGCCGCTGTGTGTGATGAGCAGAGAGGGGAGGGTGTTGGAGGCCAGCTGGAAAGTGGACTGTGGGAAGATGCTGTTGATGGCTGGAAGGGGAACAAACTCAGAGGACAATTGGGGGCTGTCCTCAATAGGGCAGTGGAGGAATGAGGGTGGAATCCTAGAGTTGGAAGGGACCTCAGAGGTCATCTAGGCCAACCCCTGCTGCTGTTGCAGAAAATCCTCTGCCCCCACAACTCTGATGGACGGCCATCCAGTCTCTACTTAAAAACCTCCAGTGAAGGAGAGCCCGCCGCTTCCTGCGGGAGTCCGTTCCACTGTGTACTAGGGAACAGGGAGGCCTGGATTCATGGGCTCATGCCTTGTGTTATTCTTGTGAGTCTTATCGTGTGTAACTTCCTCAGGGCAGGGATCGTTGTCTCGCCTCTTTTCTTACTCAGATTAACTTTTGGAAATGCTGCTTTCTCTGCACGGGCATCATTTAAAAAAAAAAAAACCTATAGCAAGTCCGAGGGGTGGAATAAATCCTTTTCCAAGCCTGAGCCTTGCTTTAGACTCTCAGAGAGGAGAGTTTAAATGTCTCTTTTGGAACTCAGTTCTCAGTCGTATTGAAAAGCATTTTTGGCAGGGGTGCTGTGTGTGTGTTTTATGAGGGGTTGCAGCAACAACTGTAAGGCTGTGAACTTCTTCCCCCAGCATACAAAAGTCTCTTAATGGATTCATGCTTTTAATCTTGTTTCGTTGCCTTGTGTATTCTTTTATTGTAAGCTACTTTGGTTATTTTTTAGTAGAAAAGTGGAGTATAGTATTAAATTAAAGTCTTCCATTCTTCCATCTCCTCCCTTGCAAGCTCTTGAAGCAGTCCAAATTCTGAAACAGCTGGATTCCACATCTGCATAAATTATGCAAATGTCCAGCCCTTATTTTCCATAATATTATTCTGACTCTGTGATGTCATGGGGAGGGGCACAGGGTCATGAAGCTGCCTCCCCCACCCTCCAGTCCCTCCCTCTGCCTAACTGCTGGAGATCCTATTCAGACAGGCTTCTGAGATCTTGGCAGGCATTGGCCAAAACCCTTTTGAGCGTATCTTCACAGTCATAAGGACTAGTAACCTCTGAATTAAATGGAAGCTGAGATTCCCAAGAAGTGTAATTCCACATCCCTGTAGCTTTTTTCTGTGCTCCTGTGGAATTCATGGAGCTTGTTTTCTCATCATCGAAAGTGCTCTGAGCAATACTATTCTTGCAACTTGGTTAAATTTTATTAACATTAAATTGTATTGATTCTTACATATACTGTGACTACTATAAATATTCCCTTTTCTAATCCAGAGTTCCTCCATCCTCCTGTGTTTAGGCTGTTTCTGCCCCAACTTTCCCCAACTCTCTTGTCTTGTGGTGGAAGGGGACACCCCTCTGCCCCACCCCACCCTCTTCAAGCTTTGCCATCCCGCCCCCCAAATATCCCGTTGGCTTCTGTCTCGGGGTCCCTTTCACCAGCGAAAAGTTATTACTCATGTATTCTAAAATGTGTTTTATAATTTTCATAATGAGGTTTATGCCGCTAAACTCAAAGAGGGGGGAAGCTGTTCTAGGGTAGCTGGCGAGAATCTGTGGATCTAAATTGCTTTTCTTTGGGGGAGGGGAACAGCTCCCCCTTCTGCTCTCCAGGTGAGCCCTTTTGAAATGCAAGGAAGTGATCTCATCTGGGAGGAGGACGGGGGGGGGGTCTCAAGGGGGTCTCTCTCTCTCTTTTTCTTGTGCTGCGTAAAAGTCTGCCTCTCCGAGAGGGGGGGGGAAGAAGAGCAGGCGGCCAAGGGAGCTAGCTGCATTTTGATTTAGTGTTTCCTGTTGGGGTTTGGCCGGAGAATATAGGATTGCATCCTCCTGGCCGCCGCCCCGCCCCCCTTTCGCAAGGGCCGTCTGGTGCCGGAGCAATGACCACGCTGCACCTTTGGGCGCTGCTGCGAGGCCGCCCGCGGTTTCTCCCTTTCAGCACCCACGACGGGGGGGGAGTAGGGGGGGAGCGGGGCGTGGCGCGAACTTTGCCCCTTTTGTGCTTCTTAAAACTTTTCATCGCTCCGCAAATTGAGTTTACCCCGCCGCTCAAAGTGTACTCAACTTACTTAAGGCAGCTTTCAGGGGGGGGGGCAGGATTTTTCACACTGGTCTTGTTGCGGGCAGCACCCAAGTGTAATTTCGTGGTTGTCTTTTCCCCCCCCCCCTTTTTTTTAAGGGAGGTTGGATGAATGGAAGTTTGCATTTCAAACTGCATTCATCTGCAGTTTGCTCCACTCTCACCGAAATACCACCTTACTTCTACCAAGCCATTGCGCGGGGGGGGGGGGAGAGGCCACGGCAGGGAAGCAGAAGGGGGGGGGGAGGGATCCTTAAAATAAAAAGGTGCAGGGGAGAGAAACACACATAATTATTATTTTTTTAAAGGGAGGTTGGATGAATGGAAGTTTGCTTTTCAAATGCCAACTTCAAACAAGTTCTTTTAAAATCAGAAAACAATAGAACGGCAGCGCGCGCGCGCGCGCGCACAGATTAACAGGAAGGGGGGGGGGAGGGAGAGAGAGAGAGAGAGAGAAACCCTTCCCTGGGGGGAAGTTTGGTGGTTGAGCGCCAAAATTTCCTCGTTCTTTTTTCTTCTTTTCTTTTTGTTGCACCTTAAAACAGCCAAGTTGCCTGTTTTCTTTTTCACATACTTAAACACCAAGCTATTCGATTCCCCACCCCACCCCCGCTTCTCCCCATAAATTCACATTTAGGTGAGGCATGTTGGCCAATACTCATGTGTGTTTCTCTCCCCTGCACCTTTTTATTTTAAGGATCCCTCTCCCCCCCCCCTTTCTGCTTCCCTGCCGTGGTCTCTTCTCCCCCCCCCCCCCCCGCGCAATGGCTTGGTAGAAGTAAGGTGGTATTTCGGTGAGAGTGGAGCAAACTGCAGATGAATGCAGTGGGGTGCATCGGGGCTTATGTTTTTATGTTGGGGTGGGTGGGTGGGTGGAGGGGGGGCCTTTATGAAATCCACAAGCCCCGCCCAGCTGACTTCCCCCCCCCTTGGAATTTAGCCAAGTCATGTCCCCCCTCTCTCCCCCACAGCCTTCAGGAAAGTACGGTAGCAAAAGGGGCCAACACAGAAGGAAGGGAGGCTGCCACGCCACCACCCCCCTCCAGTTTGAGAACTGAAATGCACAGAAACTTAAGCATGTATTCTGGTGTTTGCGGGGGGGGGGGGCAGGCTTGCAGCAGTTCTGCTGGGGCTACTGGACGGGGCGGGGCGGGGGGGCCTTACGGGGCGCTCGGGCACTCCTGTTGTTGCGATCTCCTTTCTCAGGGTTTTATCTGATGTGCGTTTCTCCATATATATATATATATATATTTAAGCTGCTCTTCTTCCCCCCCCCACCGCCGTTCCCTGCCCCCACCCTCTTTTTGTCTCCCTTCCTCCTCCTCCCCCTCCCGTCCCAGCCCCACACAGCTGCCTGCAGAACTGGCCGGGTGCCAAGTACTGGCAGATGGCGCACGGCTATTATTCCTGCTTCGCTCGAGTCTCAGCCCTAGCTCCTGCTATTTAATCAAATTATAGGGAAAGGCAATTTACTGGATTTCTTATTCTTTGTAGCCGGCTTCATTCCCCCGCTCTGCCTCCCCGAGTCTCTCCAGCACTCTCCCCCCCCCCCATTGCTTCCACTCCACTCATGTTCCCACCCCCATGTCTCGCTTTAGTAAAAAAAAAAACCCTTTCTCTCTCTGTACATTCACACACACACTGCAGAAGGGAAAGATCCGGGAGGGCAAGCGAGGTTTGGCTCCTTGGCTCCGTTCCTCCCACCTTGATAACGCGCCTCGAAATGAAGACGGTTGGATCAGAACAGAAGAAGGTCGTTGGAAGGGGCTTTCGCGTGCGTGCCCGTACGCAGGTGCCCCCCCCTCGGAAATGGACGGCCAAAATGCAAACGTCTCCCTCTCCCTCCCCCCCCCCGCATTACCCAAATTGAGCGGAAATCCATGCCGTTTTTACAGGCATGAGAATCTTTCGAGAGAGCTCGATTTTGCAAGCTCATTTTGAAACTCTCAGGCCAGTATCAATATAGGTCTCTTTCGGTCCTTTGGTTAGTCATTTCGACGCTTGGGGCAGGCTGCCATAGTTTGAAGCTGCCTGACACCAGGAGAGAGTATTTCAGCCCTTCCCAACCCCCGGTGCCTTCCAGATGAGTTGGACTGCAACACCCATCATTCCCAGACTGGGAATGATGGGTGTTGCAGTCCAACTCATCTCACCTGCCGCCTGACCAATTCAGTGGAGACGCCGGGGGCCCTCCAGCATACAAAGCAGATATTCATTTTGAGAATGTACTTCCAGCCGAGAGTCCCCAAGTTTTGCCCACCAGCTTTTGCTGTCCAATCAGCACCAGCCAGCCCAAGCCACCTGCTACTGCAGTGTTCTCCAACCTTGGGTCCCCAGATGTTTTTGGCCTACAACTCCCAGCATGCCCCAGCCAGGAGTTGTAGGCCAAAAACGTCTGGGGACCCAAGGTTGGAGAACACTGCCCTAAAGGATAAAAATAAGAATGGCAGTTAAATAAATAAGCTCTCTCTCTCTCTCTCTCTCTCTCTTTCACTCTCTCTGCCTTTTTGCATGTCACGAGAGCCCACCGTGGCTTAATTTATGCGTGGGGCTGTCATGTTGTGCCGGGCACCTTCAGGCGCCATTTTTGCTTGGCACCCACGGGTGCCAGGCTTGCTGCGGCTTGACATGTCATGCGAATCCTAAAACAAGTCATGGGTTGTTTGAGGGCTGTCTAACCCTCAAACAACCCCTGCGTCTGGGTTCGCACAACACAGCAAGCCATGCCCGGTATGATGCATTAAACACCCCCCCCCCGGGCTGTCATATCGTGTGAACTAGCTCTCGCTCTCTCTCACTCACACACACACAAACACACACACACACACACACCAGCAGCAACTTCCCCACCCACAGTAGCACCAGAAAGCAGCTATACAAAAATGTTTAAATCTTTACAACAGCCAGAGAGAGAGAGAGAGAGAGAGAGAATTAAAATGTATAATCCCTCAAATTTCCAGGAGGATACTGTTGTTTGAGCTGGCCCCTACCGTAAAATCTAATAATGCTGGTGCATGGTTTACAGGGGCAAATCAACGATGCAGAGCCCTGAAGCTTTGCCCGCAGTCACTGGAGTGTTAACCCCACTTGCGCACCCTTCCAGCTGGAATCATTATAGATCGAGGGAAGGGCCCAGGCCATCATCCAACCCCGCCAGGAGGAAGAGGGGTTCCACAGTGGGCAACTGGAACTTGGTTTATAAAAGGGGGGAGGGGGAGAAAGCTGGAATTCTCATTGTGATTACCTCCCATCTCCAAAACTACATTTTATATCTGCAAGGGTTTTTTTTTTTTTTTTTTTGTAGGGCTAGGAACTGGATGGGGTCAATTAGTAGGGCCTATATACCAACTGCCTCAGAGGGTTGTTTGGTTGTGTTCAGTCTATGTTTTAATTAAGGCCGCAACCTTTTTTCAGCTGCATAGTCAACCAGAGGCTCAATCCTATACCCACTACTTGGGAGTAAGCTCCATTGAACTCCGTAGGGCCTGCTTCTGAGTCAATACACTTATAGAGTCAAGCTGTCCAGATTTGGATTGATTCATCAATAGGGACAACTTTTTAATCAGAGGGGCTGCAAATTAAGGGTGTGTTTGTGGGGGAGGCGCTTTTAAACTATTTTGCTGCCCGTGTGTTGAGTGTCGCAGGGAATGGAAGAGGAGGAGCTAATGGTGGCCCTTCTGAAATCAAGTGGGATCTTTTTGTTTATCTGTCGCCTTAGCTCCGCTTTCCCCAACTTGGCCTCCTCCAGGCGTGCTGCCTACTACAAGCCCCATCAGCTCCAGCCAGCATTGCCGATGGTCAGGGGCGATGGGGGTTGTAGGCGAAACATCGGGAGGGGCCCAGGTTGGAAAGGGCTGGACTGGCGGGAAGGGGGGGCGATCTAAAGAAATTCTTCCTCAGTTAGAGCGTTGTGACGCTCGCTCTTTCTTTCGAAATTAGTGGGGGGAAACACCTCTGTTTTAATGTCATGTTCAAAGGACTTGTAATGTTTGGCTGAGAGAACTCTTTCTGCCTTTCTTTTTTATTTATTTGTTTATTTATTTATCTATCTATGTTGTCTTGTTTTTGTTGGATGGGTGTTTTGTTTTTTGACCTTGCGATCGGAAGGTGGGAGATCGATGCTGTGAATACGTAAATAAAATACAAGTTTTTTGGGGGGGGTTGAGAAGCGAGTGCTGGCCTTCTCAAAAATTCCGGGTTAAAAATAAGAGGCTGGAATTACGGAGTTGGTAACTCTCCGTCCCGCTCTCACCCCCACAGGTGTATCCTGCCAACTCAGGTGATGAATACAGCAGGGAGCCGGCTAGTTATGCACCTTCCAAACCGCCCAGCACTGTCTACCCTGGAGCCTTCTACATGCCAGGTAGGTCACCTGCGCCAAGGTAGATTAGCTGCTGGGAGCATTATTACCATCTGTTGTTCTTTTGTGAGTGTTGTTGCTCTTTTGTTAAGCTTTTCCCCACCTGTCTTCTAAGGCAATGTTCTCCAACCTTGGGTTCCCAGATGTTTTTGGCCTACAACTCCCAGCATGCCCCAGCCAGCTATGCTGGCTGGGGCATGCTGGGAGTTGTAGGCCAAAAACATCTGGGGACCCAAGGTTGAAGAACACTGTCCTAAGGAACTCAGGGCCCTGTACATCTACCTCCCCGCACTTTACCCTCACAACGCCCTGTGAGGTAGTTTAGGCTGAGACAGAGAAAGATGGGCCTGGATCGCACGTAACGCTAAGCCACAGTGTGGTTTGTTGAAAGCCAGCTTTATTTGTTGTGCCGAACCCATCCCCACAAACAGACCATGGGTTGTTAGGCAGCTATAAACCACAAAAGAGAGCCCATGGTTTGCTGTTGGCTTACGAAAGTCTGGCTCGTCTTAAACCATGGCTCGTTGCGATGTCTGAACCCAGAACCGTGGCTTATTCCTGGCATGTTTCTGCCACTGCCCGCCCTACAACGGAGGCGTCCAGCCGTGAAGCCGTTCTGAAGGCTGGCAGAATGGGTGAGAGAGAGAGAGAGAAGCAAACGAGAAATTGGGAAAACAGGCTGCCGCTTTCTTGCTCGTCTGCAAGGCAATTCATGGCTAAAGCAACAAACCATGGTTAACATAAACCAGGGCTCGCTGTTATGTGGTAATACAGTGTGTGTGATTGAGAGAGCGACTGGCTGGCCCAGGGTCATCCTGTGAGCCTCGTGGCTCCGTGGGCGTTTGACCCCGAGTTTCCGTGTTCCTAGTCTGGGACTTCAACAGCTAGGTGTGCGGGCCACGGGCACAGTGGCAGTGTGCCACTGAACACCGGCCACCAAGGGAGCAACAGGAAAGAGCTGTTGCCCTCAGGCTACCTAGAGTAGGCAGGGGTGGGCAACGCGTAGCCCAATGCACGCACACGCACACACACACACACACACACACACACCATGGCCGTTCTCGCAGCTCTCGCTGTGCCCCTCTGCAGCCGCCAAAATCGCGCCGCCGGCAAAAATCGCGGCGATTCTGTTTGGGAAGAAGACGTGTGCTCGCCCCCACACCTTGTTTCCCTGTGAGATTGCCCCGAAGGCCGCAGGGAGCAGCCAACGTTTCCCGGCAGCCGTGGGGGGGGGGAGGGGGGGCCTGACTGGCCCCAGTGGGGAACAGGATGCTGGCTGGAAGCTTAGATGTACCCATATTTTTTCCGTCTATAAGACGCCCCCCATGTATAAGACGCCCCCCCCACTGAGCAGTTTTGCAACTGCACGGTTCTCTCCTCGGCTTACTTCCGTGTATAAGACGACCCTCAATTTTTCAGTCTAGCGATTTTAGGAAAAGTATAGTCTTATACATGGAAAAATACTGTACCTTTGGTCCTGATCCAGCAGGGCTACTGCATGTCCAGTGGCTCTCGGGAGTGTTTTCAAGGCCTCCACCTGGTCTTTTGAGATCTTCTGATGCTTCGGGAGGCCGGCTTGTCTGAACGCCAACTGCCCTATCCCAGCCTTTTCTGCCCTTGCAGTGGCTAAGTCAGTGTTCTCCAACCTTGGGTCCCCAGACGTTTTTGGCCTACAACTCCCAGCATGCCCCAGCCAGCGTACGCTGGCTGGGGCATGCTGGGAGTTGTAGGCCAAAAACGTCTGGGGACCCAAGGTTGGAGAACACTGGGCTAAAGTGGAAGAAAAAGTATGGGTAGCGGAGGGGGAGGGGAGAAGAAAACGTGTGTGTGTGTGGCGGCCTCTCACCTTTCTGCCTCCCTCACCTTTCCTGCCTTGCAGACGGGCTTCACAACTCGGCCGATCTGTGGAGCTCCTCCAACACCATGAGCCAGTCCAATTACGGGGCCATCTTGACCGCTTCCTCTCCGCTCCCGCAGTCCGGCAACTTCAGCGGTCTTCACCAGCACGAACGGATGGTAACGGGATGGCTTGTTTCACGAGGCGGGGGGGGGGGCAGGGACGTCCACGCACATGCCGATGTATACACCACATGCGCACACAGACCCACACTGCAGGGGTGAATTTGTTTCAGACTGGACTGGAGGCGTGTTTTTTGTCGCCCGTTCTCATGTGCTGTTTAAGGCCCGCTTGGGGGAGTTTTGTGGGTTCTGTGTGTCGGCCAGGATACTCTCTTTGCCGTTTTCCTAATGTGATTCCCGAAAAATGTCTTGGCATGAGTAGAGATGTGAAGACTCCGGGGGGGGGGGGGGATGGGGAAAACCTATTTGGGTTTTCTCCTGAAAAACTGAGCAGTTTTGGATTATGAAATATTTTCTTTTAGAATGATGAATAAAATGTTTTAAGAGAAGACATTCATACGTTACTTTACTTCTCCAAAATGATTTCTAAGAACTATGTAATAGGTAGACTTTTACAGGAAGCGGAGAGATGTAAAATTTCTGGAAATGTCGAAGCCATGGCGGAATATATGTTTTTTAAAGCTCTTTGCAAAATTCTCAGCATAATTATTACTTCCATTCCTTATTAAAACCATATTGATCTAATGCAGTGTTCTCCAACCTTGGGTCCCCAGACGTTTTTGGCCTACAACTCCCAGCATGCCCCAGCCAGCGTAGTTGTAGGCCAAAACCGTCTGGGGACCCAAGGTTGGAGAACCCTGATCTAATGTATCTTTAACTGATAGACATTTAGGAATGCTCCACATCATGTACAGTTTCCCAACAGGTGACTACACTTCGTCACCATATCATAATACATGAAGAAAATGTGCATTCTTGACCATTCAGAAATATAGAGCCCCGCATTTCTGGGCTTGTTCTGGTTAGATGCTGTACTAGTCAATTAATGTAGTTACAAAACTGTAGGTGATCTTGCCGCTACCTCCAGCTGCGATTGGGCAGTGTGTGGGTTATCCCACCTACATTTTTGTTTGTTTGTTTGTTGATACCTGGGGCTTGGGTCTATGGAACTCACTGCCACAGTTTTTAATAAAGTTCCCAGTTAGACCTCACCACTAGGGAATGCTGCCTCAGCTATAAAACCTTTCACCACTGCCACCAGCTTGGTTCCTATGGCACAGGAATGAGATTGACACCACCACCATTGAGACAACCTTTCAAAATGAACAAAAATCAAGATGTTTATAAGGGGGAATTACTTACAAAAGGGAATAAAATGTCACTCTTCAAGTAATGGGTTAAGATTGCTTAGATTCTTAAACTAGATATGCTTGGTTACCATTTCTAATGGGTAAGAGAGTCTTCCCTGGCTAAATAAACTCTCAATGGCTTTTCTTTCAGACTAGATTTCCCTAAACTTCACCCAACCAATTCGTTACAAACAGGAGCAGATGCTGTCTTCCTCTGCCTCTAGCTCTTCCTGCTTCTAGGATGATTCAGACATTTCAGAGACTACTTGCTTAAACTCCCTCTAGTCAGATATAAAATTGGAACCTAAAATATATTTTGTATAACTTGGTTTGCTGTTAAAAGTATCATGTTTGGTATATTGAATTTAAAAATACAGCTTATTGTGACAATAATTACAAATGTACTGAGTTTACTTTTAAATATTTTTTTAAAATTTTAACGATAATTTTATGAGTAAACCAAATTATACATAATACATTTTATGTTCCTCAAGTAACCAAATGACTTTAGATCTGTAAAGAGCACTAACAAAAATAAGTACAGTAATACCTTGGATTGCAAGCATGATTCAGTTCTGGAACCGTGCTTGTAATCCAAACACTCTTATATCAAAGCGAGTCTCTGGCGGGCGTGAGCGGGGCCGATTTCGGCCCGCTCGAGGCGAGCGGTTACATCCCTACTTTTATTGCAAGACGTCGCTTGTTTATCAAGTCAAAAATTATGTTAAAAATTTGCTTGTCTTGCAAAACGCTCTCAGACCAAGTTACTTGCAATCCAAGGTATTACTGTATCGCATATTTGTCAGTTTCCCCAAAATTTTCTGTTGTCCCCCCCGCCCCAAAATGGGGAAGAACCCCCATTTTGTTATGTTTTTTTTCACTTGACCTCAAAACTGCTGGGCATTTTACATCTCTGGGCACAAGCAGGTTTGTGGGTTATTCCCACAGGCCAGTCCCTGTGAATTTGGGCTCTGGCTCTTATGGATAAAAGTTTGTTTGTTTGTTTGTCTGTTTGTTGTATTTTTGAATCGCCCATCCGGCCGGCAAACCGGCCACTCTGGGCGATGTACAACATGATAAAATACATTTAAAACACGTGATATAAAATACATTTAAAACAGTATAAAACAGTATAACTTTTAAAAACTTTACCCACCCCATTCACATGGTGCTTCCCTCCGCCCCTTCTAGAATTATCAGATGCATTCAGGAGAAGTCAACGGTGGGCTCCCGTCCGTGTCTGGGTTTTCCTCAGCCTCCACTCAGTACGGCGTGTCCAGCCATACGCCCCCAATCGGCGGGACAGAGAGTGTCATGGGTAAGTCGCGGCCCGGGCTGTTCCCGGGGCTGGTAATTTATCATTATGCTTTCAATCTTTAGGCTAGAGTTGCCACAGAATCTCGTAGAATCCTTTGCAGGAATTCAGGCTTCTGCACGGGCAGGATCTCCACTGAATTATCAAGAGGGGGCGAAAAGCATTTTGATAAGGACTGTTTAAACCAGTGCTTCTCAATTATTTTCTGTCATGCCCCCCCTAGGAAGAAGAAAACATTTCGCGCCCCCCCCGCGCGACTGTAAATAGTATCATTTGTCTATAAAATTGTTATAAGTACACCTCTGCATAACACTGTATCCTTATTAACGTATAAGAGAATAAAAAAAGAAAGAAATGTGGATCAATTTACAACAAAGAATAGCTTTATTAACTGTAGCAGAAAAGATTTAAAGGAGCACAGGATTTAAAGGAACACAATATTAAAAAAAACTTTTAACTGAGGTCAAACGAGCCCCCCTTTACGGAGCCTCGCGCCCCCCCTGGGGGGCCCGCCCCACTATTTGAGAAGCACTGGTTTAAACCAATGTTCTCCAACCTTGGGTCCCCAGATGTTTTTAGCCTACAACTCCCAACATGCCCCAGCCAGAAAAAAAACATTGTTTTGACAATGCCCCTAGATGTCACTGGCAGGCACCCTCTTCAGGGAATGCCCCTTCGAAGATGGCGCCTGCCGTCTGCGGGTTTTTTACATGCTTGTATTTTTTTTAAAAAAAAATAAAATACACATGCTGTTTTTCCAACAGAAAACAATTCTTGCCGCCACCAAGGGCTGCGTGTGCATGGCAGTTTCGCAGAGCACAAGAAAAGGCATGGGGTGCGGTTTTGGGAACCTGGATTCTGTGACCCATATAAATTATGAGAGTTGAGCACCTCCGCATGATTTTGCTTAATTTTACATAACGTGTTAACTATTTTTGCACGATTCCGGCTTTGGCGGTCAGAGGGAGTGGCCAGGAGCACTGAAGCCGCCCTGCCTCTAACCCTATATCTCTGGCTTCTGAGCAAGATGCTGCCCATGCACTTTGCAGCCATCAGGACTAGAAACCCAGTTTCTGTTTTGTTTTGAGGAACATTAAAACGCACAGGAAGCTGGTATTTTTGTGCTCAGTGCCACATAATTTGCTTTTGCGGTGTACACACAGCCTAGACTAGGGGTGCTGAACTGTCTTTCAGCCCAAGGGTTGAATTCCATTTTGGAGCGGCTCTCGAGGGTGGATGGAGCTGAAGGCAAAATGGGTGGGGCGAGATAGCAGAAGTACTGGCCCATTTTACCTGACTGCCAGTCACTACTGCCTCTGGAGAGGCTTTTCAATCCTTTTACAATGAGTGGAAAGCCGCGGAAAAGCCAGGAGTCCACCAGATGGTCAGGGGAAAGGGGGCATGGCCAGAAGAAGGGGACGTGGCCGTTTGGGAATTCCGTGGCTACTACTCGTGATGGCTATTTCTTATATTTATTAATCGCCCATCTGGCCGGTCACCCGGCCACCCTTATATTTATTAATCGCCCATCTGGCCGGTCACCCGGCTATAGACTACTGACCTCCAGGATTAGAGGCAGTAACTGGGTTCAGACAGCACGATAACCCACATTCAAGGGTTGAGTGTGGGTTCTTGTTGAACCGTGGGTTGTTGTTGAAATGTGGATTATTGTGTTGTCCTGAACCCAGCTGCGCTCACAAGCCATGGTGAACAACCCACAGTTCACAATCCAACAACAAACCATGGGTTCGCTTCATGGGTTGTTCGCGGTTAACAAGCCATGGCTTGTTATCTCGGCTGGGTTCAGGCAACACGATAATCCCACGTTTCAACAACAACCCACGGCTCAGCCCTTGAGTGTGGGTTATTGTGTTGCCTGAAACCAGAGTCAGCGTGTCTCTGAGGAACAAGTGTAGGAGAAGACTTATTGCTTTCGCGTCCGGTTGGTGGGCGTCTGGTTGACCACTATGGGAAACAGGGTGATACTGGGCTACATATTTAGGCCTTTGGTCTGATCCAGGAGGGCTGCTCTTACTCAGCTAACGCAGTGTTCTCCAACCTTGGGTCCCCAGATGTTTTTGGCCTACAACTCCCAGCATGCGCTGGCTGGGGCATGCTGGGAGTTGTAGGCCAAAAACATGCTCTTATCTGCTGAGATTCTTCCCCAATTAGCTATGTGCGAAACACATTCCTCTTATCCAGCTAATGAGAACAGGTGCGATTGCTGTAAACCAGTGTTCTCCAACCTTGGGTCCCCAGATGTTTTTGGCCTACAACTCCCAGCATGCCCCAGCCAGCATAGCTGGCTGGGGCATGCTGGGAGTTGTCGGCCAAAAACATCTGGGGACCCAAGGTTGGAGAACACTGAGCTAACGGGAAACCCTTCCAACGCCCATGGGTTTTCAAGATGGGGGGGGGTTTGAGGGGAGAGATTTGGACATGTCGTTAACTTAGTTTATCTTGTCTATTTATACATTTCTTTTGCCACCTTTCAAGACGGTGTTCACAGTGCTTGGCTGGGTTGTACCTATGACCAGGGAGAAGCTGGTGGCGGGGGTGGGGAGAGTTGCAGTGTAGGGAGTAATACTGAATTTCCCTGCTACCTGTGTTCTCTTCTGCCCCCTCCCCCACCTGTTTCAGGTGAATCCCCAGCCTTTTCCTTCAGCTCCCCCCCACCCACCCACTCTCTCTTCTCTCTTCTCTCTCTCTCTCTCTCGGCCCTTCCCGGCACATGTAGGTTAATCCCCGTTGGGGGGGGGGAGGGCTCGAGGCAGTCAGAACCGCGCAGGCGGAAATAGATCTGTTTAGGTTTAAGCCGCTGTCTGGGGAGCGGACACAGTAATTCCTGCCCTCCTTGTGACGGTCAAGCGCAGAGCCCCCGTCCTTCGCACGGGCTTGGAAGAGGAAGGGTGTTGTGTTTTTTTTAATCCTCTCCCACCACCACCACCACTACCACCAGCGCCGCCACGTCTCGGAGGGTGGAGGGGAATCTCACACACTTTTTCTCCATGAGAAAACCTGACCACGGACGGGCAAAGAGGCGAGCCTGGCGTTTTCGCCTAGGACGGGGGGGGGGAGGGGAGCGGCGGCGCTTGGCTCTAGAGACGTGGTGTGCACACGCGCCCCTCCCAAGATGGCAATTTGGGACCCGGCGCAGAGGCCCCTGGGAAATGCCGCTTGCTCAACAAGATCCAGAACGAGGAGATAATGCGGATCATGGGGGGGGGGGGCTAGCGCTGTCAGATCACGGCTAGGGAACACCGGGGCCTGCGTTTTGAACCGCCCGGCAGGCTCCAACCCAGAGCGCTGCTAATCTCCTTGCCCCACCGTGAACCTGTTACAAAACCCTTTTCCGGCTACTGACTTCACGGCAATCGGGGGAAGTTTGTAACAAGGAACCAGCGCCAGGCACCCCACCCGCAAAAAATCCTCCCTGAGACCCCCTAGATGACCTTGATTGTCTGCCGATTTTAGCAGAGCAAGTGTGTGGATGAGAGGGTTTTTTTTTGGGGGGGGGGATTAGGGGGTTCCCAGTGAAAATGGACTGCATGGGGGCAGAAATGTTTGACTGATCCGGCACCAGGCACTGAGCAGCTGGAGTGTCATCAGCGCGCACACACCGCTGCCCCCTCCCCTCTTCCAAAATTTGCTTTGGGAGGAAGGCCTGGATAAAGAATAAAAAGGAGCAAATGTTGCATGATTTCTCTCTCAGTTTGTATCAATTCTTCATGACCTTCCCATCACGGGGAGGGAGGGGCAGTGAAATGTTTGAGGCATGGGGGTCCTGCCACGCCCCTCTTGAAATTCCTCTGGGCTTCTGAGATTTCAGGCAGGTGTTGCCCTCTGCAGCCATGAGGACTAGCAGCTTTTCTATTTTTTGAGGCAAGCGGAAGTTCTGAGGAAGCTGAACTCGTGGGGCCGATACTGCATGACAGTGCCTCCTGCTTTCTGCCTCTTGGGGTGGGTGGGCCATGGCCTTTGGGAAGTGGAATTGATCTAATCGGCCTTATAACCCCACGTTTCTATCATTCACGCCACCTTTCTGTTTTCCTTTCTTTTTTTTTCTTCTCCTTTTCTTGCTCTCCTGCTTCAGGTAACCGAGGAACCACGGCTGGCAGTTCAGGGGATGCACTTGGAAAAGCATTAGCTTCAGTAAGCCTTGACAGAAGTTCTTCTGGAAACCAAATGATTTGCAGACGGCAGGCCCTCTGTACTTCCTTCACGGCTGGGGTGTTGAATCTCTTCTATCCCGAGAGCGGAATTCTGTTTCGGAGAAGCCCTCGAGGGCCACTTCCCGGGGGTGGGCAAAAGGGGCGTGGCCAGAGATCCCTGCACATTTGGGCATTAAAGCTCTTGGTGCCGTAACGCAGTTCAACCCTTTAGAACAGGTTAAAGGCCACACAAAAGCCGGGAAACTTCCAAAGGATCAGTGGTGGGGGGGGGAGGAACACAGGCCTGTGGCTCACGCTGGCTCAGCTTGTCTGAGTGTGGAAAGCTAAGCAGGGTCAGGCCTGGTTATTACTTGGATGGGAGACCCCTCCTCTAGTTTCCTGCATTGAGCAGGGGGTTGGGCTCGATGGCCTTGTAGGTTCCTTCCAACTCTATGAAATGGGGTGTGGTTACCTGGAGAACCCCGCTGGGCTGGGCTGGGCTGGATTTGGCCTGCGGAACTGAGGATCTGCACCCCTGCTCTAGAGGGAACTCTCACCAGAAGGTGAGCAGAAGCAGCAATCACTCATTCCGTTACATGTTCTCTCCCCACCCTAAAAACAACACCAAAAAAAAACCACAACACTCCACGGTGACAAAGTGGCAGAACCGTGTGAGATGGTCCCATCTCGATTTCACCTTGCTTCCTCCCCATCCTGTTTCATGGTGCCAGAGGGTCTTTGGGGGCGGGGGAGGACCCCGAGGAACTACCCTGAATTGCTGTGCTCAGCTTGTGCTGATACTGTATTTCTGCCTCCAGGTCTCTGTTTGGTACGTTTTTACATTTTGATGCCAATTCTGCCGTCTCTTTAGAGCAGCTGTCCCTGAACCTGGGGCCCTCCAGCTGTGTGGAGCTGCAAGTCCCACCGTCCAGAGCCAGCATGGCTGCCCTGCCTGGGGATGGTGGGAGTTGTAGTCTTAACACATCTGGAGGGCACCCGGTTCATAGAAAGGTGGTGCCTGGGACACACAATCTGAAAGGTGCTTCCCACACCCATGGCGGAAATTCTGGGTGTTACCCAGATTTCTTCCTGTCCTCTGACATACCTTTATATCACACCTTTGAAAGACTGCTTTAGCCAGCCTGGCCCTCTTTTCTCTCTTCCTCCGCCCCCGCCCCCCCGCCATGCATCTAGAATTAGTAAGAAGAAGGGGTTCCAGTACATTTTCTGGGAAGTGTTTATTTGTTCAGTGTTTCATTGCTTTCCCACTTAAGGCAAAACCGGACTTTGTTTTAAGGACGAACAGTTACACACCGTATTCTTTCCCCTACTGCTGCCCCCCAAACCCATTGTTTTTTCTCTTTCAGATCTACTCCCCGGATCACTCTAGCAATAATTTCTCTTCAAACCCATCCACACCAGTGGGATCCCCTCAGGGAATAACAGGTAAGCCACTAAACGGGAGACAAAATCCCAGAGCACAGGTTCGCCCCACCTACAGAAACAGACGTGATATCACTTTGTGGCAGGACAGCTCCCCCCCCCTTTTTTTTTTTAAATAAAGCTGCGTTTTAGAAAATGAAAATTTCCTGTTAAAAAGAACGAGTGGCCGTTTGAGTCCCCGCCCTCCTTCGCAGAGGTCTGCCAACCCAAGATGACTTCCCGTGGATTTGGCGAGGTTGCGATCACCTTTTCTCTTGGTTAAGTGACTGACACCGAAAAAGATCCCCTGCGAATGTGAATGTAGCACACAGTGCTTAGAGGAAATGAGGGGAAACGTAGGAACGTTCTTAGTATTCAACAAAGGGGTTCAGAAACTTATATTTGCTTAGAATGAATTAAAACCCATGTTTTCTTACTCTGCGTAAATGTTTCTGATGCTAAGGGCCCTTAGGCACTTTTAAACCACAATTATGCACGTGATCTTGTCCAGAGGGCTCCAGAAATGTCTGTGGCTTAAGAGGAAACTGACTCCATTCCTAGCTCACCGGGGAATAGGGCAGCCCCCAGCTAGTTGAGGAGGCTCGATACAGGGCCTCTAACCCTGGGTGTAGAAATGCTTACAGGCACCGTTATCGGGTTTTATTTCTCTGTCTTTGGCATGAAAAATCTAACAATTTTTAAAATATAATCTCCTCCAAAAGATTGGGATTGAGACAGAAAATACCCTGAGGCCTACTAAACCTTCCCCTCTCATACTTTCAAGGCTTGGGGGGCCTCAGGCATAACCACTTTCAAAGTGGCTTATGCTGGCTCAGCTTGTCTGAGCGTGGAAAGCTAAGCAGGGTCAGGCCTGGTGATGACTTGGATGGGAGACCCCCTCCTTCAGTTTCCTGCATTGAGCAGGGGGTTGGACTCGATGGCCTTGTAGACCCCTTCCAACTCTTATGATCCTATGAAATCTATGAAAGTTTGGGGTGGTCATTTGGGACCTCCGGATGAATATATATAAATAAATGCATCAAACGGACCTGACGTCTGTGATTCGCTGGCTCCATCTAGTGCCGCGCAGAGGGGTTGCGTTTGCACAGGTCCCTTCCGGGCGGCGTCCAAACACACGGCACTCCTGGCTGCAGTGCTGTAGCTTTGCAGCTGCATCAGACACTCCTGTGTACTTGGTGAAAACCGACCCATCAGAGGCGCCATCCTTTTTTTTCCCCCTTCACCAACAACCCCCCCTCCCCCCCACCGAGTTATCAGCATCATTTTAGGACAAAACGAAGATGGTGCGTGATGTGGATGAGGTGGGTGGCATTTTTACTCCCTTCTCCCATCACCAGGGCCCCGGGACCAGCCAATGAGAGAGATTGGCAGTAAATTCCGGACGGAGAATGCATCGTGAATTTGTGGAACTGATGGCCACAAGATGGCTTTAAAACAGTGTTCTCCAACCTTGGGTCCGGCAGAGGTTTTTGGCTGGGGCATGCTGGGAGTTGTAGGCCAGAAACATTGCACCGCCGGCGAAAGTCGCGGCGATTCTGCTTGGAAAGAAGGCGTGTGCTCGCCCCACGCCTTGTTTCGCCGTGAGATAGCCCCGAAGGCCGCAGGGAGCAGCCAACATTTTCCCAGCAGCCAGGGGGGGGCCCCAGTGGGGAACAGGATGCTGGCTGGAAGCTAGATGTACCTTTGGTCCAATCCGGCAGGGCTGCTGCTGCATGTCCAGTGGCTCTCGGGAGTGTTTTCAAGGCCTCCCACCTGGTCTTTGAGATCTTCTGATGCTTCGGGAGGCCGGCTTGTCTGAATGCCAACTGCCCTATCCCAGCCTTTTCTGCCCTTGCAGTGGCTAAGTCAGTGTTCTCCAACCTTGGGTCCCCAGACGTTTTTGGCCTACAACTCCCAGCATGCCCCAGCCAGCTATGCTGGCTGGGGCATGCTGGGAGTTGTAGGCCAAAAACATCTGGGGACCCAAGGTTGGAGAACACTGCTTTAAAAGGAGATTAGACAAATTCAAGGGGGCGGGAGAGGGGTCAGTAAACAGCGCTTAGACCCCATAGCTATATGAACGCTCCAGAATCAGAGACCACCTGGCTCTGAATACCAATTGCTCTACTACTACTACTACACCGGACTGTACGTTGTCCCTCCCATTTTCTGCAGATTCGGATGGTAGGGGCGAAGCCAGAATGCCTCCTTGCTGGCAGGGTTGGGGCGGCACGGCGACCTTTTGCAGCTTCTCCTTGACCCTGTGGGTGGCCTGACCCGAGCCAGGCCGAAAGCAGGCTCCAGCCGAGACACTCACCGGACTTCTGGGTTCCCACCGGAGTGCTTTTTACATAGAAAATGGCGTAAGATATGTTAAAAGTGGCTGTGATTTGCGTGACTTCCGCAAATCGCGGCCGCTTTTAATGTATCTTTCGCCATTTTCTACGCAAAAAGCGCTCCGGAGGGAACCCGGAAGTCGCTTCCCCGGCTCAGCTCGGGAGAATGCGAGTCGAGCCAGGGAAGCAGGTAGATTGAGCGCAGCTCGGCGGGTTCAGCCCGGCGAGTTAGCCTGACTTCCACCACCATCCCCCCCAAATGAGCTCCGCGCACATCCCTACTCCGGTCACGTGACCTTTGGTGGCAGGAGCTGGAGCGCCACCGTCTTGAGCGGGCAGAGTAAGACCATAAGAAGAGCCCTGCTGGATCAGGCCAAGGGCCTGTCTAGTCCCGCGTTCTGTCCGAGCCGTGAGAATTTGGCTTTGCAGTAGCAGGTTGTGATGGTTGTGTTGTGTATTGTTTTTTGTGATGGTTGTGTTGTGTATTGTTTTTTGGTTTTACATACTGCTTGACATTTGACAAGCCGCCTTAGATTTTATTTTTAAGGGTGGGGTGTCCTGTTTATTTTTAAATGAACGAATGAAATAACAGAGCTGGAAGCCTGGTGTGATCCCAGCGGGCAGCGTACATCGCCTTGCCGTTTCACTTGGTTGTGAAGGCGTCTCGCCTGGGGCTGACTTCTTCCTCCGCTGACCTGTCTGTCTGTCCTCTACCCCAGGTTCTTCGCAATGGCCCCGGGCAGGTGCACAGGGTGCCTTATCCCCGAGCTACGAAGGGACCCTCCATACATTGGTAAGCATGAACCTCCTCTAACGCCATCGCTTCCTGCCATGAAGTGGCGGATGACGGAAATACCTGCCAGGCGGGGTCAGGCACTAGCAGCCGCCGCCGCCTGATTCCCCGCTTAGCATTTGTATGGTTGCATCCCAGGCAGAAGTGGCGTCCTTGCGGGTAAAATGGGAGACAGTAGTGACCTGCTTCGCGGGGGGGGGGGGGGGGATCTGTCGCCAGTGGGACCGAGGATTGCCACCTCCAAGAGAGGCTCGGTTGGTGGCAACGAGGAGGAGGGCCTTCTCGGTGGTAGCCCCCCAGTTATGGAATCGGCTCCCCACTGAGACCCGCCTGGCGCCAACCTTACTATCTTTTCGGCGCCAGGTTAAGACTTCCCTCTATGCCAAGGCATTTAGTTAGGAGCGTGGAATAGCACGGAGGGGATTAGTCACCTGTAGGCTCAGTTTTATTGGCTTTTTGTATTGTTATTTTAAACTGTGTTTTTAAATTTGGTTTTTAATTTTTTAAACTGTTTTGTATGTTTTAATGTTGTTTTTATGTATAGAGGGTTGTGAACCGCCCAGAGAGCTTCGGCTATGGGGCGGTATATAAATGAAATGAAATGAAAACTAACCTCTCTGCCCGCCCTTTCCGTCTTGCTTCGCACGGGGCTCGAGCCCCGACGCACACCCCAGCGGCGTCCGCGGATATTCCGTCTCATCTCCCCCCTCTTTCCTCCAGCAAAACAAAATGGAAGACCACTTGGACGAAGCCATCCACGTGCTGAGGAGCCACGCGGTGGGCCAGAACAACCACAGGGAGATCCACGACTTGCTGGCGTCCGCGTCTGCGCACAGCACCTCCGTCGGCAGCCTCAGCCAATCGTTCCCCCCGGCCTCCGTCTTGCCGATCACCAGTCGGCACTCAAACCTGGTACGGCCAGGGATCGTGAGAACTCAGCACACCCTTCGTAATGTTGGCGGTCGATTTAAAATTTAAAATCTCAAAGATTTTTGTCCCCAGTCATCTTTGTGTTGAGTTGTCTCCTGCGTGGTGGTGTTGGTTGCACCATCAGTCCCATCTTGCCCAATATTGTCTCCTTTGTTTGGCAGTCATAGAATCATAGAATCATAGAAAAGTAGAGTTGGAAGGGGCCTACAAGGCCATCGAGTCCAACCCCCTGCTCAATGCAGGAATCCAGGTCAAAGCATCCCTGACAGATGTCTGTCCAGCCGCACCTTGAATGCCTCCAGAGTGGGAGAGCCCACGACCTCCCTAGGTAGTTGATTCCATTGTCTTATTGCTCTGACAGTCAGGAAATTTTTCCTGATGTTTAGGTGGAATCTAGGTTCCTGTAACTTGAGCCCATTATTCCGTGTCCTGCAAACTGGGATGAACGAGAAGAGATCTTTGCCCTCCTCTGTGTGACATCCCTTCAAATACTGGAAGTGGCCCTCCACAATCTCAGGCAGAGAAGGAAAGGGGCGTTTTAGTTTGGAGAAAGGCAAGTAAGGGGGTCTGGTGCAGACACACCACAACCGTGTCTAGAATGATGCCCTGCGGATCTCTCAGTAATACTAGAACCCAACGGGGTCATCCCATGAAGCCGATTGGGGGGAGATTCAGGACAAGTAAAAGGAATGACTTCTTCACACAGTGCAGAGTCAAAACTATGAAATTGTCCACCGCAAGATACAGTGATGGCCACCGACTTGGACAGCTTTGGACAAATTAACAGAGGATAACGGCAGTCAACGGCTACTAGTCATGATGGCAATATATTTCCTACACTACACTGTATTACCAGTACCAGTTGCTGGGGACCACAAGCGGGAGGGTGTTGTTGCACTCTTGTCCTGCTTGTAGGCTTCCCACACGCAGCTCTTTGGCCACTGTGGGAACTGAATGCGGGACTTAGAGAGGCCTTTGGCCTGATCCAGCACGGCGCTTGCATTCTTAGGGCTCTTTCAATCACCCATTTATTTATTTATTTTGTCACATTTATATACCACCCAACTGGCGTATGTCCTCAGAGCAGTTTACAATCATTAAAAAACACACACCAATAACGACAACAGTATGAATATCAAAATATTAATGCTGGCTCCGGAATGCTGGAAGTTGTAGGGCATTTTTCTGTCTAAACATACATAGGATTGTGCCCTAAAAATATTTTTTAAAACTAGCAGTAATGTTAATAATCAGAGCAGCAGATTAAAAATATAATCCCTGTTGGAAGAGGAAGGTCTTTTGTTTATTATACTGTAGAATCATAGAAAAGTAGAGTTGGAAGGGGCCTACAAGGCCATCAAGTCCAACCCCCTGCTCAATGCAGGAATCCAGGTCAAAGCATCCCTGACAGATGGCCGTCCAGCTGCACCTTGAATGCCTCCAGAGTGGGAGAGCCCACCACCTCCCTAGGTCGTTGGTTCCATTGTCTTATTGCTCTGACAGTCAGGAAATTTTTCCTGACGTTCAGGTGGAATCTGGGTTCCTGTAACTTGAGCCCATTATTCCGTGTCCTGCAAACTGGGATGATCGAGAAGAGATCCTGGCCCTCCTCTGTGTGACATCCCTTCAAGTACCGGAAGAGTGCGATCATATCATACAAAATGTTTGTATGGCTGGGGCATGCTGGGAGTTGTAGGCCAAAAACATCTGGGGACCCAAGGTTGGAGAACACTGTTGTAGAGCACATAGCCTGACTCTGCGCTGTGTGAAGATGAAGGACTTCTTTTGATCTGTCCTGAATCTCCCACCAATCAGCTTCATGGGATGTGACCCCCTTCAGGTTCCAGTATTCTGAGAGAGGGAGAACAATGTCTCCCGGTCCACTTTCTCCACACCAGGCATCATTTTGTACACACCTCTCAGTCCGTGGAAGAGGCGGCATTTGAAGCTTGGCCTCGTGGCTCTTCCGCTGCTAGCTGCAGCAGCTCTGCCAGCGTGTCCACGCTTCCTAGCCTCGCCACCGTGTGCATTTCCCTGCCCTCGCCAAACAGCAGCATCAGAAGCTGCTTTCTACAAAGTCAAGACTGTTGGTCTGTAATATAGACCCACTTTTATCTACATCGGGGTAGGCAACATGGTGTCCTCCAGCAAGAAGGCTCGCTTCAGCAAGGTGGCTGCCTCGTGTGCCTTCAGACCGTGCCCTGCTTGGTCTGCTTATTTACCTGAGCAACAGGTGAACCGGAAAAGTAGTACACAGGGGCTCAGAAGCCTCTGATTTCCTGAGATTTCCCTCAATCTCAGGAAATCCTACACATCTGTCAGGGATGCTTTGACCTGGATTCCTGCATTGAGCAGGGGGTTGGACTCGATCGCCTTGTAGGCCCCTTCCAACTCTACTTTTCTATGATCTCTCCTGAGGTTTCATGCTTTCAATCCTATCCCTGCAGTCATAGGGGCTAGAAACTTGTTTTTTCAATGATGGCGATTAAATGAATGCAGAGATTCGTAGAATGCTGTCTTCTGCGCCCATTCCAAACTCCGTGCGACTGCAGAATGGCACCTCCTGCCCTTGGCAGCTCACCTTCTTGTGTCCTCTCGTTGCAGGTGGGGGGAGGTCACCCTGAAGACGGCCTCTCCAGCAATCCTAGCCTACTCCACAACCACGTTGCTCTCCCTGCCCAGACCAGCTCGCTCCCAGACCTCAACAGAGGCCAGTCTTCGGATGCCTTCAGCGGTAAGGTTGAGCTGCGTGTCTTCCCTTGAGACTCCAAGCCCCCTTGCTGGTGCAGTTGTGTGTATACACATACAGTAATACCTTGGATTGCAAGCATAATTCGTTCCGGAACCGTGCTTGTAATCCAAAACACTCTCATATCAAAGCGAGTCTCTGGCGGGCGTGAGCGGGGCCGATTTCGGCCCGCTATGCCCGCTTGAGGCGAACGGTTACATCCCTACACTTGTCTTGCAACACCTTGCTCATTTATCAAGTCAAATTTTATTTTAAAAAAATTGCTTGTCTTGCAAAACGCTCTCAGGCCAAGTTACTTGCAATCCAAGGTATTACTGTATAAGCACTGGCTACCAGTTGCTTGCCGAGCCGAATTCAAGGTGTTGGTTTTGACCTTTAAAACCCTACACGGCTCCGGCCCAGCTTATCTCAAGGAGCGCCTCCAGCAACATCAAGTAGGCCGCTCAACAAGGTCTGCCACGGACGGCCTTCTCCTTATCCCATCAGCCAGAGCAGCCAGGCTGGTGGGGACTAGGAAGAGGGCCTTCTCTGTGGCGGCCCCCACATTATGGAACTCCCTCCCTAGTGACCTTCGCCATGCCCCCTCCGTGATGAGCTTCCGCCGTGCATTAAAAACATGGCTGTTCAGGCGGGAATATGGGTGGGTTAGGTTTTTAATGAAGGATTACTGTATAAGCATCATTTTGTTGCGCGCATACACACACACACACACACACACACGCTGTTGCCCACAGCTTGTCTCGTGTGGATTGTAGGATTTGGCACAATTGTCCACCCGCTGTCAACTCGCACAAACCACCATAAGTATGGGGTCGGGACATGTTGTCAAAGTATGCATCGTGGGACATTATAGAGAATTCATCCCAGTTTTCAACGACATGATCGACTATTTGTTCACGTACCTCCCTACCTAGATTTTGGCTGCCATACATAACGATAGATAGCGCCCGGAATAGGCACGCTCCGTCGCCTACAATTGGTACAACTGTGTATGGTATCATCACACCATTTACATTTACATTTTCAATTTGCATTTTGAATTTTTTTGACGGAGAAGAAGAAAAATGGGGGTGGGGGAACAGATTTAAAAATGAAAATGGAGGGGTTGGTTTTTTTCTCCTTGAAGGCCTGCGAGAGCTGTATGGAAAAGATACAGTGTCTCTGACTGAAAGGGTAATGTTTAGGCTGGGTGCCGGCAGCAGAAATCATTTCTGACAGAAATATCTGATCTTAAAGAAAAATCAGGTTAATCCTGAGAGTCTACAGGTGATGAAGAGTGACCGTGCCAAGTTTGGGGCGGATCCGTCAAAACGTAATGGAGCCTGTGCGATGACACCCCACACACAACAGTCATTCAGTCATGTAAAAAGTTTCCCTCCCTTTTCACCCCCTCAGAGAACATTCTAAATGGCCTAGGGGAGATTTGCATACCCAGCCCTATTGGCCCGTGCAGGAATTCATACGAACATTCTAAGTGTCATATGGGCTATTTGCATAGCTGCTCCTGTTGGCTCCTACAGCAATTATGAGGTGAGGCCGATTTGCATAACTGCTCCCCTGTTGTTTTGCCCATAGAAGATATGAGAGTGTGGCGATCCCCCCCCCCCCCATTTTCACCCCCTTAGGGACGGAATTTCCAAAAATCATCCCTTAGTGGGTGTCTACGTTATAAAAGCAATATTCTTTCAAAATTTCACATTCCTAGATTAAACGGTTTGAGCTGGGCATTGATGAGTCAGTCAGTTAGGACTTCTTCTTTTATATACCTATATAGATAGATAGATACACACACAAACAAACACACACACACCTTTTCTACAACAAAATGATGCTTATTCCCAAGTAAATGTGTTTAACATCAGGGCAGCAGACGCCATTTTATTCCTGCAATCATGATGGTGCTATGATTGAAGTGAGCTTACAATGCAAAACTGCACATGCTCAGAGTATCTCTTTTTATATCAAGGTTATTATCACTATTATTTATTTTATTTCTATACTGCCCAATAGCTGAAGCGCTCTGGGCGGTTTACAACAATTCTAACATACAATAAAATACAATATAAAATACAAACACACAAGTGTTTTTGTTCTTACTGTTCTAACGTGTCAGGAATGTAGAAGCAGTTGTAAAGCCTGGAATGGCGTGGGGATGGGCAAAATTGTGGTGTCTGTTTTGCGCTTCACACGTGAACATGTGCCCTTGGCCGCGTGGAAGGGGGGCGCCCCTGAGACCGGGTCCTAAACTGATGGAGGCTGCGCCCGCCGTGCTCACGTGCTGGCCTGCTCCCTTTGCAGGCTTGACGGGGGGGCTGGGAAGGTCCAGTGTCTCGTCGGGCACCAGCGAGATCAAGCGGGAAGACAAGGAGGACGACGAGAACACGTCAGTGGCCGATAACTCGGAGGAGGAGAAAAAGGAGCTGAAGCCATCGCGCAATAGAACAAGGTGCTCAATAAACAGGTCTCGGCCTTTCTCTGTTTCCCTCCAGGGGTTGGCGGGGGGGGCAGGGTGGCCAGGATCCATGCTGGGGAGGGGGCATCCCCCTCCAGGGACCCTCATGCTTTTCAGGCAAGGCTGGAAAAAAAAAACAACCGCCGCAGCAAACCTGCGTCAAACTCCCAGGCGCCTCCGGCAAACGCTGAAGCGCAAGCTTCTTTACTAAAGTGATGGGGGCCGTTGTGGGGAAATATGTCAAGACTTCCTAGGGAGACGGCATCTAATTTTCCAGCCCTGGCTATGAGCTCCACCGGTTAATTTTTTGTGAATGTGATTGGTGTTTTCAGATTTATTTTACTTTTGTTAGGGGTGTGTGTGTGTGTGTGTGTGTTGCGCACACGTGTGTTTCCAAACCCCCTTGTTGTGAGGGGGGGGGGTTGAGGAAGAACAGAAAACCCGCTCCCATTTGTCCTAGCGACTAAGTCAGCGGTTTCCAAACCGTGCCCGCCTTCCATGAAGCCTTGGCACATCCGCCATCTCCCCTGCAAAGGTTTCTGGGGTGGAGGATGTTCTAGGGCTGCATGAACGGCTCACCCATGCCACTCCCCAGGCTGTGGGGCCCTGTCTGTTGGCCAGAGTAAATGGAGATTGTTCTCCCGGTGCTCCCCTGAAGCTGTGTGTCTCCGGGGACAGTGGGCAAAAACCTCTCTTTCCAAGGCCTGTGGCTTATGCTGGCTCATCTTGTCTGAGTGTGGAAAGCTAAGCAGGGTCAGGCCTGGTTATGACTTGGATGGGAGCCCCCTCCTCTAGTTTCCTGCATTGAGCAGGGGGTTGGACTCGGTAGCCTTGTAGGCTCCTTCCAACTCTATGATCTATGAAATCTATGAAGAAGCTTTTCTGCAGTTACTGATCTCGCCAAGGAGCCCCCAATCCCATCTCCAGGGGTTTTCTGGAACACAGTTTCTAAACTGCTGACCCTGAGGGGTGCAGGACGGAAAAGACAGGATCTCCACCCCTTCCAGTTCAAGTGATATTTTCTTAAAGGGTGGTGGTGGGTGGTGTGTTTTGTTTTTGTTTTGTTTTCAGTGTGTGTGTGTGTGTGTGTTAATGTTTTCATTTTTTAAAATGTAAACGTGTTCCGGTGCTGAGGTGTGCACACAAGAAAAATGTCCCCCCCCCTCCTTGTTTCATTCTTATTTCAAATTATCAGTCAAGATGAGGATGAGGAGGACGACCTGCTTCCCCCAGAGCAAAAAGCCGAGCGAGAGAAAGAGAGGCGGGTGGCCAATAACGCCCGCGAGCGCCTGCGCGTCCGCGACATCAACGAGGCCTTTAAAGAGCTTGGTCGCATGTGCCAACTACACCTTAACAGCGAAAAGCCTCAGACCAAACTGCTAATCCTACACCAGGCTGTGTCGGTTATTCTGAACCTGGAACAACAAGTTAGAGGTCAGTGGAAGCTTCCGATGTGGTGACATTTCGGAACGGCATGGGGCTGTCTGTCTTGTCCTCCCAACCCCGGTCCAGCCCGCGCCCTGGGGGCACGCCTGCCCGGCGCACTCCACCCTTTTTCTCTTTTTTTTTTACGGTGGTGCCTTTTTGGCTTTGTGTTTTACTTCTCTCTCCCATTTTTATTTTGCTTTTATGCTTTGCATCCCTCGCTCTCCCGTCTTGCGTTTGCAGCGAGAAGCAAATGTTGCACGCTCTGCATGCTGTCTTTGTGCCTGAGCTGGGGCTCCTTTCCCCCTGCCCCTTTCCTTCTGCTGCATAGGGCTAAAAGGCTGTCCCTCCTGCACCTGAGTGCTGTATTGCCCAGTACCGGGGGAGGGAGCCCGATATTCTGGAGGGGGCGCGCAGCAAGATCAAGCTACTCGTGCATAGAACTCTCAGGAGGGGGTTACAAGAAATCCATATAGGTAGTATTCCTAATGAGAACTCCGTTCTAATTCTTCCCCTCCATGACCCACTGCACCGTAGCACATTTTTTCTTATAAACACATCCTAAGCGGTAAACCGTACTAGGCACAGCCGTGTGTGTGTGTGTGGGGGGGGAACCCTCAACATTGCAAAACAAAACAGTGTCGTTTCTTTTTTTAAAAATTGTATCATTGATCTCTCCCCACACGGGGCCGTGTTTGTAAGAAATGTGGGTGGGGAGATTCTCACCATGTAGCGACAGTTCCCTGCAAAAGATGTACTCGTCTCAAGCCCTTAGTGAAGCGCAAGGGTGTAGAACCGCAGGACCAATTCAGTCCTCCAAGGTTCCCAGATGGTTGTACCCTCTTCTTCCCCACCCACCCCGCCGACCATCAGTAGTTTGGTGGGTTTCCAGCTTTTGTACAATTCAACTTTAAAAGGTTGGAATGACTCTCCTAAGGCTTAGCGACTGGCACGTAGAGCTGTAAGCTCGAACATGCTGCTGTTTTGGCCCCGCCCCTTTCACCTTCAAAATGGAATTCGGTCCTTGGGCTGAAAGTGGTTCAACAACCCTGGTGCAGCATATTCTCAGGCCAGTCATTCCATGGGTGCATGGCTGGCTCCTGGGGATGGCTTTCTCTTCTCTCTCTGTGCCCCAGGACGTGTAAACTTGGGAGCATTTATTCATTTTTATATACCAGCTTTCCACCCAAAATGATGCTCAAGGCGGCTTGAGCATGGTTGCGTGGGGGTACTTCTACGAGGGTGCTCTCAGTTGAACTTGGGAGTTACAGAGTAGCTTCGGGATGGAGGCAAGTCTCCCAGAAAATTGGGTCCAGGCTTGTGGTGGTTTTAAGTCATGGGGACTAGCGCCTTGGACCAATGAGAGAGGTTTGGAAAATGTGGGGTTTACCCGTGTTGAAACACGCAAGGCTCGATCACGCCACTGTCCATAACCCAAGTCCCATTCCCAGTTCCAAATGCCAGATTAGCTTCGGTGGTAATAGCAGTCCAGCAGAGACACCATCCAGAGCCTGCAACCCAGAGACGTTTAGGCCGTGAGAGCTCCGAAGTGTGCCTGTGGGAGGGAGAGAGGGGGCTTTTGAGCTTGGTCCCCCGCAGCTGATCTAGAACTCCCACCAAAGGGAGCTGGGCAAATTTTTCCTCTGCTGCGAGTGCCTTAACGCTTGGCCGTGCATGTGAGCATTTAACTTTCCTTCCTAGGAATCCTCCCAACGGGTGCATCTTGGCAGGTTTAACTCATTCCTCCGCCCCTCTTCAACAGGGTTTAATGTTCTTCCGATAAAGAATCACCGACTGTTTTCTGCTCTGCTCTTGTGTTGCGATGCTGGAATTCCTTTGTGCTCCTCTCTCGCTAACGTTTCCCCCCCCACACCACACACACACACTTTTCGCCTGTCATAACATGTATAACTTTATTATTTTCCTTGTCTGTGGTTCCCCCGTTCCCCCCCCCTCCCCGCTTTCCTACAGACAGTCCCCAGCCGTGACCTCTCGGTGGTTCCCACCCTCTACCTTGTACTCGCTGCTCAGAGAGACAGAAAACATCAGGGGGCAGGGGGGTTAGGAAGGAAGGAACAGTCTGTGAGTGAAAGAGTTGGCACATTCTCCTCTAGTCTTGGTCTCCTATGCGTGTCCTTTATTTTATTTTATTTTTTAAATGACAAACCTATCTGCTGGCAGCAGATGAGCAAAATTGTGCCTTGCCTGGTCGGCAGCTAGCCTCCCCTGAGCCGAACCTGGCTGGCAGATTTGTCCCACTGCTTACCCAGATCCTCTCAGTGGATATTTCCGAGCCCTGGGCGTTTTCATTCGCCAGCTCCAGGAGGGAGAGGATCCTGTCTGACGCAGTGTGTGTTTCCAAGAGGTGGCCATCACCTTGGCCCGGGGAAAGCCGCCCGTAACGTTTTTTTCAGCCTTGTACACAAACTCAGTGGTGATTGAGAATGTCAAGGGTCAGGGCACGTCCCTTCTTCTGCACCCTAGACCAGATTCAGTGGTTTTTCTCCAAACCTTTCTGCCCCTAGATGAGTTGATGCGGCTTTAAAAGTGAGACTCTGCAGCTCCCACTGGGTCTTGTATGGTCACCAGCTAAAAGCCTTTTTTCCATCTCAGACATCCCGGTACTGTTAGGGTTGCTTTGCCACAAGAGCGATTTTGATTGTAACGTGTTACAAGGATTAATTTCCCTCTGGGTGCTCTTTTTAGCAGCAGGAGCCAGAGATCCAGAGAGCTATTCAATGCGTGCCCAAGAGCTTTTGGGTTTTTTTCTTGTTTCTCCCCCCTCCCCTCTGAACCAGAGGAACTCCCCGCCACAATTCCCGCAACATTTGCCCTATTTCTTAATTCATCTGATTTATCACAACAATTACAGATCCAGTTGGATTTGTGTGTTGCCCCTGTGTATTTTGAAGTTGAATCTGGCTGCATTTCAACACGATCACTACATTTGCAACCTAATCCTATGCGTGTTTACTCAGAAGAAAGTTCCACTGTGTTCAACGGGGCTTACTCCCAAGTAAGCATGCATATGATTATAGCCTTTGTGTAACAAAATCACTACTTTGCTAATTTTTTTAAAGCATACGTCAATTTTTTTTTTAATAGGTCAACTTTTAAAAGTTAACATTTTGAGCCTTTTGAAACAGCTTTGTTTTAGGCCAGAATTTCAAAGTTGATTGAAACTTCATTCTGGGTCTGCATCGTGTTCCCTGGCGTGTTCTACCGGGACGTAGGCTCTGCAACCCAGTCTTAAGAGGGAAGTGGTCCAAGCAAGGTTTAGGTAGCTTTTCTGTCTTGGCTGCTTTGGGATATTAAAAGCCGAGATAAAGGAACTGGGGTAGGGAGGTCTTTTTAGGCACCATCTTGAGTGGAGAGTCCATTTTGAGTACCTTGATGGAGTTGATCTTCTGAGGGAGGGAGGCTCCCAGCCAAGGCTATCTTCTTCAGCTTAGGACGGTTGGAAATAAATAGAGTAGAAACACACACATCCAAATGCTACTTCCCTGGCCTTGTAAGAAACCAGTTGTGTGTCCAGGCCGTTTGGGTTCCCATCAAGCACCTGTCTTAAAAAGAGAGGTGTATCACCAGATCTAGCACCAGGCTTTTCCCTACCTTCCCTTCATGTACAGAGTGGTCATCCGAGACTTTCACCAAATCCGTCAGTTCAAGTCAGTTTGTGCGATGGGGGTTTTTTTTTTGCTCTGGGGGAGAAGGCCATCCCTGCTTTAAAATGTGTCTTGGGTGTGACCGGGCTTGGGGAGGGGAGAAGGAAAAGAGGGGCTAGACGTCTTCGGTTAAGTTGTGTCAAGAGCTTAAGGTGCTGCCAACACTCATGGTTGCTTTAGAAGACATTTGTCCAAGATGTGCCTTCCCTTTGCCAGTCCTCGGCCATGCTTCGAATCCCCAGGCACCATCTTGCTTGGTGGCATGGCTTCAAGAAGAGATGCATCATGGGGAGGGCGGGGGTGGATCTGGGCCATCTCGCGTGTGTTTGTTTTTAAGAGGTGTTTCAGACTACAGGAGCGCATAACTGCTTCTAGACATGTAGACATTAATGCGTGAAGATTTACGCATGTACCACTTTCCCAAGGAGAAGGTGCATTCTCTAGACCAGTGATGGCGAACCTTTTTGAGCCCGAGTGCCCAAACTGCAACACAAAACCAACTTATTTATTTCAAAGTGCCTTAAATTTGGCAGGAAGAAGGAGGGGGCACTAGCTAATTGCGCCCCACTCTGTCTCAAGGCACGGCTCTTCACCGGGCACGCAAAGATTCGGGCGTGCGCGCGCTGTGCTTCTGAGCTGTCTGTTCAGTTAGAAGGAGGGCTGGGTGCCAGCGCAGTCTGCTTCTGGGGGTGGAGATGTTGGAGTGGGCCTGCCTGTGGAGGCCAGCGAGGAATGAGTGGAGAGGAGTTACTATGGAAACCCGACGCTGAATGCAGAAGGGGACGGTCTTTTCGCGATCTGGCGACCAGTGGCTTGCGTGGCCCACAGAGAGGTCCCTGCGTGCCAGCTGTGGCACCCGTGCCATAGGTTCGCCATCACTGCTCTAGACCACCTTTTGAAATGTTGCCATATGTTCTCTCTTGGAAATAACTGCATAGTCATATCATCATCACCTCACTTCATACAGAGTTTGCCGACATCTTAGAGCAGTGTTCTCCAACCTTGGGCCCCCAGATGTTTTTGGCCTGCAACTCCCAGCATGCCCCAGCCAGCGTAGCTGGCTGGGGCATGCTGGGAGTTGCAGGCCAAAAACATCTGGGGGCCCAAGGTTGGAGAACACTGTCTTAGATCATCATGGGAGACTCACATTTGTTGTCATTAAGTTCTTCTTCATGGTGTCTGTACAGTCCTACATAAGGGGCTTTTTGTGCAACGGCAGTTAGAACTCGAACCTTTTCAGTGGTGGCCCCCCCAGGATTATGGAATGCTCTCCCCAGTGGAGTCCACCGGGCGCCAACTTTGTCATCATTCTGGTGCCACGTTAAGACTCTCCTCTACTCCCAAGCGTTGTTAGTGTGACTTAAGTTCCATTCATTTCACCGGGTCTACTCTAAGCAGGACTGTAAGATTGGATACAACCCAGTTGCAAGAACTGATGCCGCCCGTCCTGTATTCCCTTTCTGTGAGGTCTAAGCATGGAGAGTCCGCAGCAGTTCACCAAGCCCCCAACTCTTCTGTTCACCTTTGAAATCCGGAAGTCGCTGCAAAGGGAGTTGACCTTACGATATTCACTCGATCGATATTTAGGAAGGGACCCACCCACCCACCCACCCCGCTCAGCGGCAGAGCCCCTGCTGTGCCCGCCACAGGTCTCCGGTTCAACGCCCCGGCATCTCCGGTTGGCAGGAACTGCAAGCAGAGTAGATAACGTTGGGCCAGATGAACTGAGATCAGCTGGGCGGGTAGAAGGCGGCTTGCTCTGTCCCTGTTTCCGCTGAATGGGCCTTCCCGTGGTGTTCTTTGGAAGGGGTATCATAAAGCCAGTTGCACGTTCTGTGGGGTTGTGTGTCCTTCCCAAGCGGCCCTTCTTTCTCTTTCTCATCTCCCTTTTTCATGTGACAATGGTTTTGCCATCTTGAAAACCTCATTGTGGACTGTGGCTTTGCCATCTTGAACCGTAAATTTAACTGGCACTCAAGGAGTTTGAGCACTGAGTCTGTAGCTGCCCAGTTCAACCCAGTGGGATTTGGATCTTAAAATGTAGGCCACATTTTCACAAAAGAACACTGATCTAGTGGAACCGTAACTCCTCAAGCGACAGTCGTGCCTCTCCTTTGCCACTTGGAGGAGCCACAGTTGTGAACATAAAAGCCTTTTTCTTCTGGGCAAATTCCTGGTTCGTTTAGCAACAGGAGCAACTGGGCAGCGTGTGCACTAGATGGAGGATCAGTATTATCCACGGTGGAAATGAATTTCCTTGAATGATTTGTCTGAACTTGAATAGTACGACAATATTGACCACCTGAGGAATTGCCGGGTTTCAGGGTGACCGCGCCTAAGTGTTTGGCAGCTCCTTATCTCTGCGGTGTAACCAAAGGGTGCTCCCCGCTATCATTTGGCTCCTGCCGTCTTGGCTCGTAGTTTCCGTGGACATTTTTCCACCACACCTTGGCACCGTCCCCACCCGTCTCCCGCCACCCTACCCCCCCAAAGTCACTACTTTGCTCCCTGACTAACCCCTGTGGTGCTGTGTGAACCCAGCAGTACGGATGAGGCGCTATCACTGGAGGACAAAGATCTGAGGGACCGGGAGAGGCGGATGGCCAATAATGCCAGGGAGAGGGTGCGCGTACGGGACATTAACGAGGCCTTTAAAGAGCTGGGACGCATGTGCCAGATGCACTTAAAAACAGACAAAGCACAGACCAAACTCATCATCCTGCAGCAAGCAGTGCAAGTCATTCTAGGCTTGGAGCAGCAAGTACGAGGTACGGCGCCAGGGGGTCCGTCCCCCCACCCTGAGGTCACACCCTTGCACGGGCGGGCGGGCGGCTGGTGGTCTCCATGTGCGTGTGTCCGCACGTGTGCTTGCTCGCATGAGTGTCTCTGCCTATCCCTTCAACCCTTTGCTCTGGGTGCCGGGTTGAGTCTGTTTGTTTGTTTGTTTGTTTGTTTGTATGTATGCTGCTCTGTTCGTTGCAATTCAGCCGGAGCGGAGATGATTCCAAAGGGAATGAGGAGGCACAGTTCTTCGTCAGCCCAACCTGCAAAGTGGCTCGTGACTTTTGTGGGGTGGGGGTTGGGGACAGAATCGCTCTCCGAACATGTTAACTCTGGCAACGTTTTCCTCTGCAAGGAGCAGCTTTGGGTTGACTGCAGCTGCCAAAAGGAATCACGCTCTGTTCCCCCTACTGGGACACGTCTCACGCTCCCATAGCCTGCATCTATTCATTCTCTCTGTTTCTCTCTCTCTCTCTCTCTCTCTCTCATGCTTCTTGGGGAGGGGAGGGGGCTTTTGCAAGGTATTTGCCAGACGTGGGTTTCTCCTCCTTCCCATGGCTTGTGTTTTCTTCCCTTTTCCTCAGAACGCAATCTGAACCCCAAGGCAGCCTGCTTGAAACGACGCGAAGAGGAGAAAGTGTCTGGTGTGGTGGGTGACCCCCAGATGGCGCTTTCGGCATCTCATCCAGGTCTAGGAGATGGACACAACCCCGTGGGACATATGTAAAGGTATTCCCTCCTGGCACCTGTTGGGGCCTTTCCTCGGAATGTCGAGCTCCTGCACTTGAGCTACATAAGCTTCCTTGCATGCACATTTTGGCACATGTGGAACATCTTGATGAGGCATGCGGGTATTGCTTGGGCCTGGGCCATGGGACCCTAGCCCTGGATCTTTTACCCAGAGCCCTGAGTGTCCGTTGTTGACAATGGGAGATTCTTTTCCTTGACTAAATTGCTATGCAAGGGGGCAATTTTCAAGGGGGGTTGCAGCTGGGGAGGGAAGGGCTAACCCTACCATAGCCACTTGCTGAAATACCCCTCCCCACAAAAAAGATTCCCCCTGCTTAGTAATTTACCTGGGGAGGGGGGGGCGACCCTTCCACTGGTGCCAATGGAAGCTTTTTTTTAAAGCTTAATTGCATAGGGAGGGGGCAATTTTCCTACAGGAGGAAAACAGAAAAGTGGGATGGGACAGTGAGAGATTGCAGATGAATCGTAACTGAAGAGGACCTACTGTGTGGCGTAGTGGTGAGAGTGTTGGGCTGGGACTCGGGAGATCTGGGTTCTAGTCCCCGCTCAGCCATGAAACTCACTGGGTGACTTTGGGCCAGTCACTGACTCTCAGCCTAATCTACCTCACAGGGTTGTTGTGAGGATAAAATGGAGAGGATTATGTAAGCCGCCTTCGGTTCCTTGCAGGAAAAAAGGCGGGTTATAAATATAATAAATAAAAATAAAATAATAATACTGATGATCTGGGCTGGGGTGCAAATTAATCAAAGAATTTATTTTATTTCAGGTGATTTGGATGAGAAATCAATTGGCTGGCTTTGCCTTCTGTGAGATGTAAATAAATCCTAGTAATTCTTTCTAAATTTGCAGGTGTAGATATAAATTACCATATGCAAATTTTATGCAGATTTGAGTCTTATGGCCCTCAGCCGCAAATCTTTTAAGTGCCTAGCAAAACCCTTGATGCGGCTGATCCTTGATATTTTTGTGCCAGAGGCAGAAAACCTGAATGTTGGTGTGCCATCACAGAGAGACTTACAGAGGCACAAAACAGGGCCTCCGAGTCCGGCCTTAATACACGGGGCATACAGGCCTGTGGCTCACGCTGGCTCGGCTTGTCTGAGTGTGGAAAGCTAAGCAGGGTCAGGCCTGGTTATTCCTTGGATGGGAGACCCCTCCTCTAGTTTCCTACATCGAGCAGGGGGTTGGACTCGATGGCCTTACAGTAGGCCCCTTCCAACTCTTATGATCTATGAAATCTATGGGCAGGCTTATTTGGGAGAAGGTGGTTTTCCATAATATTCCTGTGGTTGACACAACAGCCTTGCTGAAGCTGTTGCAAATCTGGATCCGGCCAGCGGCTAGATGGGAGACCACGTGGGTGATATGTATAGATGTAGATATGTATTTATTTTCCCCCCCCCTTGTCTCTTCATAGACAATTTCTTTTCTTCACCTGGAAGCAGACGTCTGTAGGAAGAAGGGAAGGCTGTATCACTCACACACACCCCCGCCGTGTGTCTGCACCAGAAACTGTAGTCCTGTTTAAATACTGACGCACGGCAATGGAAGTGCTCTAAGAAACTTTTTTTTTTTCTTGAAAGGAAAGGAAAAGAAAAGCAACAACTTTATCAAGACAAACAAACAAAAAAAACCAACAGCAAAGATTGCCTTAAGTGTATATTCTGGAACTGTCAATGCATATCCTTCAGTTACCAAGAGGGTGGGGGGGGAGTGTTACATTACAAGTGGCTTGTGTTCACAAAAGGCCAGCAGAAGAAATTGTGCCTACGCGTTTTTCTTTTTTTAAAAAAAAAAACAAAAACGAAAAGAACATTAGTTACGATAATTTTTTTAATTTTTTTTTTTAATGTAGAACAAACATAGTAATGCCTTTTTGGGTTTTTTTAAAGCTTCTTTTGCATATATGTTTTGTAAGCAACAACGGAAAAAAAAAATTGTGTAAAGAGAAAGAGAGAGACTTGATTCCCCATGCTTTTTTCTGCTGCTGTTTCTATAGTTAATGTTGCATATTATTTTTAAAATAAGATCAACCAGAAATATTAAAAGTTCATATTAAGAGACTGGATGTTTAAAAAAACAAAAACAAAAGCGGGCGGTTGGGGGACTGTTTGCGTTTCGGCTCTGAAAAAGCCGTTCCTGTGAGCTAGGCAGGCTAATACATGTCCTCACTTGGCTAGTAACTTCCATGATAAATCAGGATGTGCTGATATCATCTCTCTTACTTTTGGCCACTTTGAATATTGGAGGGGTGTGGGGAGATGACTAAAGAAGTCCAGCAGCTCATGGTTCTTTTGTCTTTCATCTCAAAGGATGTGACCGATAAGTGATTCTTGAAAGTCTAATATTTTGTCCTGCCCCTTTCCCATCTCTCCCCCCCCCCAAAAAAAAAAATATATTTGTGGTCCCATTTTAACGGGAAGTGAACGAACTGCAAGCAGAAATAAGTTTGGTTCCTTTTTTGTGGGGGTGTCCCAACCGAAGATGATAATGTCTCCAAAATAGACATGTCAAGATGCTGGAAAACATGGACTTGAAGGAGCCAAGGTGGCAGGAACTGGGACTACGCAGAAGTATGATGGAGACGGATAACAACTCGCCTTTTTTTTTTTTTTTAAAGCATCTGAGCAAACCGAATGTGGAACGAAAGAGCGAAAGGTTTGGAACGACGACAAAACCAACGCTGCCACGTTTGAGACAGAACAAAGACCCCTTGGGAGAAAAAGAGAACAAAAGAGCCACGAGGGGTGTTGACAGAGAGACGGAAATGATGATGATGACGGCGGCATGGAGAGCCCCAGCCCACGATGGGGGGGGGGGGTATCTGTTGTGATACACGCACATCCCAAAGAAGAGGGGTGCGTGATCTCCCGCATCAACATTGTGACGCCCCGGGTCTGCTTGGAAAATGCACTTCCGCAGCTGGCTGGTCAAACTGCCCCATCCTGGACTGACATTCAGGGCGGTCTCCCCCGGTTCTTCGTGGGCAGAAAGGAGGAGAGAGTCTTTTGTGTCCTTCTGCTTCCAAATACATCACTGTAAAGGCTGTATCCACACTTGGGGGTGGGGAGGCAGTCGGGGGCCTGTGGTCCAGTTGCCCAGAGGCTTTTTTTAAACCCACATGGTCTCTCCTCCACATGGCTGACTTGGGCTGTGTTCCTCCTCAACTTTGTCCTCTCGGTACCAGAGATTCAGGGCTCGCTCGTGGGGCAGTTTTGTAGCCTCCAAATGCGAGGTTCCAAATCTCAGGGATATTGCTCTGGCAGGTGGGTGGATACAGCAGAGTGTGCCGAGTGTTCCACTGTGACTTCATTCCAGCTTATGCTTCCTTGAATGCCAGAAGAGAGAAGCCCTAACGTAAGGGGTGGCATCTGGGGGGACTTTTCCTGTGGAAGCTGCGACATCCCTGCCTCGTCACAGCCTTGGTCCGTCTGTAAAAGGGAGAAAAGGGCCGGCGTCTCGTTAACAAAGGAGGACCGCCGACAGAAGGCCAACTGGAGCCAGCAACCATATCCTCCCATCCAACTGTCTTGCTTTATCCCAATTGCAGAGTTCTTATTTTCTGACTGTGGGTGTGGGCATTTGTCTCAGTGTTGCCACTGGGGGAAGAAGTTCTCGAAGGAAGTAGGAGGGGAAGCCCACCGCCGACACCGGAAGGGTCATGCAGAGAGCACCGCCTGCCCCCTCGCCTTGTCCCATCCCCACCTTTTCCCGCACAGATGAATTTGGAAACCACAACGTGGTTGACCTGGGTACCAAACAGCTTTGCAAGGAACTGAGTATGCTGAGTGGGCATGTCCGATCTCCTGTGGATGCGAGAACTTGCCTGTTCTTCCCACCACCATCCTAGCTGAATATCTCTGCAAAGCAGAACGTGTGACAACTTCCTTTTAGTGCCAGATCTCCTCAAATCTCTTCCCAAGTCCACCAGCTCAAAACAAGCGTCTTCTTTTTTTTTTAAGTTGTTGTTCATTTTTTGGTTTTGTTTTAATTGTTTGAAAGTATTTCTGTTCTGTTGAAGGGGAAGCTCTCCTTTCTAAGGGTGTGTCTACACTACAAACTCTAAACCAGTTTCAAACCGGTTTATTTAAAGGAATCCTGCAGTTTCATGAGGGTACCGAGAATTCTTTGCTAGAGACCCCACTCCCCTTCCCAAGTGGCCCCTCTTCCTAGAGCTACAATTCCCCAGAATTCCTGCATTTGGTAGCTGTAATAGCTAAAAACGGGTTTGAAACCAGTTTTAAGTTTGTAATATAGATACGTCCCAAAGAATCTTGGGATATTTATTTTTGTTGGGGAGGGGGGGAGGGAATTGGGGGTTTTTAGGAGACAAGAAGGGACAACCAGCAAAAAAAAAAAGGAAAAAGTCTTAGGAGAAACAGCATCATGGGAAAATTTAACTTTTTTTTTTTTGTTTAAAAAAAATATAGGGGTTCAAGCAATGCAGAGAACAAAATGTAACTTGATTCCCATTAAGATATATTTTTCTAGGCGGGGCGGGGGGGCTGTGTATTTTTCGGCCCTTTTAGATTGTTTTGAGGGTTCTTTTTGTTATTGGGGCTTTTTATATAAAAAAAAATAAAAATGGGTCCTTGCTTTTTTTGGGGGGAGGCCCCAATCCACCTACAGTTAGTCATGGCTGTGTCTCATGGAAACGAATGGACTAACAGAAGTCCTTTTGCTCTTAGTGGGGTTTGAGTCATGTCTAGCTGTATTTGGACTGGGGCCTTGGTGTTTTGCTGCCTACATGTAAATCCAGCTGTACGTAACGGGCTGAGATCCTTGTTATTAAATCAGATACACATTATAGTTTTTAAAGATATATATATAGTATAAATATATATATATAAATATATGCCTAACCCCAGTAAAAAAATGGAAAAAGGAAAAAAGTATTTGGGGGAGGGAAGGGAGCAGGATAGGGAAAAAAAAACATTTTTGGGACTGAATCACAATTTCTGGGATGGGGGGGAGCACGGGGGTTAAAATTGTGTTTCCGAGTGCCTCAAGATATGGATTGTGTTCATTTTTTAAAAAAATAATAATTTTATACAAGTGTCAAGAAAAAAAAAACCCGCTGGCTGGATTATTTGGAATTTTTAAATAATCCTTAACTTTTTTAAAAGTAGAATTTTGAGAACTGTCCTGTATATAACAGTAATGTAGCAATAAATGTGACATTTTATAACAATATTACCTTTTTTTTTTCCTCCCCCTCCCCGTATCTGTCTTTCAGATGTTGTATACCTATCAATGAAAAAGTTGTAATAAAGGGTTTACCTTGTACTAAACCACCTTCTGACTGTCTCACTTTTTGCTTCATTCCTGCCCCATTCGGGCTGAATTTTTAGAAAATAGATAACGTGTAGTAAAAAAAAAAAAAAAAAAAGTGATAATAATTGCGTTTTTTAAATTATTTTTAATGTTAAATGTGTCATTTGAATCACAACACAGTAGAGCAACCAACATCCAACAACAAAATGAAGGTGCATTTTTAAAGGAGAAAATATTTTAAATGGGGGAAATCTTAAGCACAAGAGGAAATCCAGGGAGATTGCATACAGAATAATAAGATATTCTATAGCTTGCCTTAAGAAAAAAATTGGAAAGAAACTAGGATGGCCACTTATGCTACATCAGTGTTCTCCAACCTTGGGTCCCCAGATGTTTTTGGCCTACAACTCCCAGCATGCCCCAGCCAGCATAGCTGGCTTGGGGCATGCTGGGAGTTGCAGGCCAAAAACATCTGGGGACCCAAGGTTGGAGAACACTGCACTACATCAATAAAAAGAGGTCAAAAAGGGGACATTGATTTGCATGAATGTTGCATCTGCTCATTTATATGTACAGATGCAAATTTGGAAATGACTCTTATAATCTAAATCGGGTGGACAATCTCTAGGGTTAGAGGCCCTCACTGTTCGCCTAGGGTGCTGCACCCACCCACCCACCCCGGCTGCTGCTGAATTCGCTGCCAAATGTGGTGGTACTGTAGCAGCAGGGAAAGAATGGCAATTTTTCTTGAAAACAAAGCTCACGGAGGGAGCACACACACGTTGGTTGGAAGCAAAATTGTGCTCCCGGGAATGCGACTCTTGCTTCTAAACTAGGTGTGTGTTCCCTGCATGCCTTGTTTTCAAGAAAAATCTTTCTGCTGCTGCCGATTCAGCAGCAGCGGTAGGGGTGGCAAAAAAAAAAAGGCTGGGGGCAACCCACGAGCCCCACTGTGTTGCCCACCCATGATCTAAATAGAAATACAGTGCCTCTCGCCACAGTGGGGAGCCTGTGACCTGAGTGCCTTGCTCCGTCTGCTGTTCAGGTGTTGATGGGCCACTTCCGTGCCTCTGCTCTCCCTCCTTTTGGTTCCTCACCTTTAAATCAGGTTTGGACCGGGCAGTCCTTCAAATACAGCAGGGGTGGGGAATGGGTGGCCCTCTAGAGCAGGGTTCTCCAACCTTGGGTCCCCAGATGTTGCTGGCCTACAGCTCCCAGCATACCCAGCCAGCATGGCTCATGGCAAGGGATTCTGGGAGCTGTAGTCCAGCAACATCTGGGGATCCAAGAGGTTGGAGAGCCCTGGTCTAGAGCATGGGCACTGGGAGTCCCAGCAACATGTGGAACACCTTCTAATGGAGGACTCTTCTCTGTTAAAATGGGACACATAACCGCCTTAGAAGAACCCACTAATCCCGTCAATAAATATTTGAGGATGGTCAAACTGGCTGCCTCTGAAAGCAGGCTTAAAAGAGTCTGCTCACAAGAGCGGGGAAAGGAGGGTCATTTATTTTAAAGCTGCTCAGTTGTACCTGGGATGGGATTAAACATTGCTTTTAATTTTTGATGTGGTCTTCTCCATGGTTGGAAGTTCCCAGAGGCTTAAAATCTTTTGATATTTAAAAAAGGTTTTTAATTAATTGGACAAGATGCTATTTTTTAAAGAGTAATCTTTAATACTAGTACTTAACAAAAACTGAGCGCCATCTTATAGGCGGGCGGCCTTCCCTCCCTCACAGGCAAAAAAAGCCCCCTTCTAAGAAAGCAACATGTCTGCACATTAAAAAAAAAAAAAAAAAAAACCAACCCCCAGCTTACCTTTCCTTAACTTTTTTTTTTAAAACACAACACTTGACCAATGATAATATTACTATAGTTAGACTATATTAAGAATAACCACACTGAATGCTCTTAAAATGCAGTGTGATTTGTTTTGTAATTTAATTTTTCCAAAGCAGGCCTTTGTATCTTTTTTGGAAACTGCTCCCTGTAAAAGAGACCCCCTTGGAGCAACACCAAGTGGGGCTGAGGCTGGCCGGCTTCCAGACAAAATTAATCCCTAAGCAACTCCTGCAGAAAGGTCAATCTACTGAAATGGCCCCCTCCTGGACAAAAATTGGGATAAGACAAGAAAAGGAGGGCAGTAGAAGCCGTGGAAAATCCGAGAATATGCTGTTGTTTCCGTCACACGTACTAGGCTTAGATATACAGTACACGGTTGGATCTAGGTCCTATACCAGGGGTATGGGAAATTTTTCAGCCAGAGAGCCAAATTCAGTCTCGGAGAAGCTCTGAAATTCCAGTGATGGGCAGAATCAAGCAGTGTTCTCCAACCTTGGGCCCCCAGATGTTTTTGGCCTACAACTCCCAGTGTAGCTGGCTGGGGCATGCTGGGAGTTGTAGGCCAAAAACATCTGGGGGCCCAAGGTTGGAGAACACTGCTCTAGGAAGTTGGGATTCATGGGCAAGGGAGGTTTTTGAGGAGAGATTTGGAAGAAGTAAGGACTAAGGAGGCATTCTGGACTGCAGTTCCAGGTATGCACAGCAGCCAGGGAGACCGTGTGAATTTGAGAGAGCAGAAGAACTTTGTTGTTCATCTTTGATGAAGATGAGCGAGGGACACGGGCAGGGTTGTGTCTGGAGAGGAGCTTGCAGTATCCAGGAGCAGACTGGGAGTCAGTGCAGGGATTTAAGGAGGGGCGTTCCATAATCATAGCAATGAGAGAGGTGACTGATCTCAGCAGCATGCTGTTAGAGGGATGTGAGCAGGCCAACTTAGGTCTCCTATATAGCAAATTATTTAACTTCTACTTGCCTGGAGCGGGGAGGGGGACACACCATGATCATGAAGGTGGTTTTCCCAGGGTGAGGCTCATCCTTTGCACTCCGGGTGTGCTGACCCCTGCAATTTCCCCAAATGCGGGAAACTCGACTGCAGAATTTGTGGTGGTGGTGGAGGACTGCGTTCACGCTTTCCCCTGCAAAAAAAAAGAAAGAAAGAAAACGAATTATTTAACTAATGGATCAATGGAATACTTTTCTCAGTGTGCTTTGTGTTCCAATTTAATCAAAAGTGAGGCATTGAGTTGATTTCTCTCTAATAAATAGCAACAGTGTGCAATTTGATTCAGCCCCACTATGACCGTCAAGCTGTACAGCCGTGTTCTCCAACCTTGGGTCCCCAGATGTTTTTGGCCTACAGCTCCCAGCAGGCCCCAGCCAGGTGCCTTGCTGGCTGGGGAAGATGGCACTTATAGTCCAACACAGGTTGGAGAACTGTGTACGGATGGCCTGCATTAATCCAATAGTGGGATATGCCATTGTACTAGCTGCAACCGACTCCAGTCCCTGGTAACAAGCAGTCCCCCTGTGCTTGCTGGCTGGGGATGATGGCACTTATAGTCCAACACAGGTTGGAGGGCATCAGACTGACAAAGCTGGCCTTATCCCACATGTGGTCTAGCTCCATATCTACTCCCCCCACCTACCCACCCACCCACCCAAAAAAAAAGCTCTAAATGTAGCAAATGCTCATTTTCACTTGGTTTTCCATAGTCTGTGGGCTGCTACTTTTTATTGGTATTTTCTGGTTTCGTAGTATTTTTTTTAATTGAACATTTATTTACTGTTTTGTCTGCTGTACTTTTTGCATAGTTATGTATGGTTTTTATCTTCTATACTGACTTAGGAAGGTAGCAACCCTTAGAGGCCACCTACAAAACATTTTAATTAAATAATTAAATGCAGGTGTCTTCTCCTGGTGCCATAACCTGGAGCCTAAAGGGTTGGTTTAGGCGCAGCGTCTGTACAGTTATACAATTATACTTGGTATAATTTGAAAATATGGGTAATAATGGGCTTTTGGGGTTGTTGTTGTTTTTCATAAATGAAAGTAGGCAGAATACCACCAGTTGTTTTTTTTTTTAATACAATCATATTTGAAATTGTAGCCAAAGAGCTTCTGCCTGAGTATAGCGCAAATAAATATATTTCAAATATGAAAGCCCTTCAGGCACCTGCACAGACAGCCCGTGCGCTCCTTGCACGGAACACAAAACAAGGCCGTGGGGTCCAAGGAGAAGGGTCGCTAACAGTGACATAAGAGAGCGCCGCGCATGCGTGCTTGGGAGAGAGACCTGCGAAAGCCGGCGAAGTTCGCCCATAGACTTTTAAGTTTAGACTCACATAGTGAGCCTTCCTTCCGGGATGATTTCGGAGGCCACTTTTTCCCCTTGCGGAGTTCAGAGAGCCGGTGTGGCCTAGTGGTTAGAGCAGGGCTCTCCAACCTTGGGCCCCCAGATGTTGCTGGCCTACAGCTCCCACAGCATACCCAGCCAGCATGGCTAATGGCAAGGGGTTCTGGGAGCTGTAGGCCAGCAACATCTGGGGACCCAAGGTTGGAGAGCCCTGGGTTAGAGTGTTGGGCTGGGACTCCGGGAGATCCGGGTCCTAGTCCCCGCTCGAACATGAAACTCACTGGGTGACTTTGGGCCAGTCACTGACTCTTAGCCTAACCTACCTCACAGGGTTGTTGTGAGGATAAAATGGAGAGGAGGAGGAGGAGGATTATGTAAGCCGCCTTGGGTTCCTTGCAGGAAAAAAGGCGGGGTATAAATAAATAAATAAAAAAACAAAGAGGCGTGGTAACTTTGGCCATATTTCGTATGCACATTTTTAATATCTCCGAGTTTTAAAAAATATTTAAAAGCACAACGCGTTTTCACTCAGATCAATGGAGCATAAGGCTTCTGCGTGCAACTGAGCACTAGGTTTGGGCTGGGCTGGGGGCGGGGTGTATTGAAGCAGGTTGATCTTTAGTGCAAATTGAAGGGTGTGTTTGGTTTGGGGGATTTTTGCCAGGGAATACAAAACCCTACCCCTAACCTGCAATATTAAGAATGGGCTACATTCCAGGGTTGTTGTAAACCACTCACTCTCTCAGTCCCTGCCTGCAATATTGGGGTGGGTGGGTGTTGGGTTTGTGAACAGCAATGGATTACACTGCAGGGCTGTCGCATCATGCCACCCTTACACAGACGCTGCCACCCAGCTCGATGGGGATAAAGGACTGTATTTAAACCGGGATTGTCATGGGAATATTTTTTTTTAAGGTTTAAACACAAAAATAAATGAATAAATAAATAAATACATTTCCCATAGGGAAAGAAAGACCTGAGTTAGAAAGAAAGAGCATGAACTCCTTTCTTTTGTGGGGCGGGAGTAGATGTAGAAATGCGATCACGTTTTAGTGAGTCTATAGTAAAATTACTAACCTACCTGGCAAGGTCGTTGTGAGGACAAAAAGGAGAGGGCAGGAAGAAACATGTAAGCAGCCTTGAGTTCCTTGGAGGGATATAAATCAGGATATGAATGTGATCGATACATAAATAATCCTAAATCCATATTAGTGAAATACCTTTATTGGGTATCAAGCAAGAGACCGCCAAGATCTGTTCACCAGGCAAAACGTTACAACCTTTCCGCCCTCTGCTTTTTGTAACATTTTGCCTGATGAAGAGATCTGGAGATCTCGAAAGCTTGCACAGTTCTGTGATCTTTTGGTTGACCTAAGAAAGGTATTACACTAATATGGATTATGAAATGGAAATTTTCTTACACTCAACGCAGCTATCTTGGGGAGGTTGGGATGAATAATTCGGGCTTCAACGTCTGCCAGCTTTTTTCCTCTCTACCCCCACCCCCTTGCTCTGTGTACCATTTAGCTTCATGAAGAATTCTGGAGAACCCAAAAGTTTGCACACTGCTGAGTGGGCCTAATAAAAGTATTACCTCAGTAAGGATTTTTGAATTGTTCTTATGGCCAACCGTTGCCTTTTGTATAAAAAGTTTAGAGAGACTTTTTGTGTATAGGCTGGCCTTTCTCAGCCACCTTCCAGATGTGGACTACAACTCCCAGCATCCGCCATGACTGGTTGAGGATGTTGGGAGTTGTAGTCCCAACACATCTGGAGGGCACCAAGTTGGGGGATGCTACTACGAGGCCAGCCGAGGGAGAGGAAGCAGCAGTCCTTCCACTGTGTCCATGACCTGCTGAGCTAGATAGCTAAGAGTAGAGCCTGAATGTGCTTTTTTCCTCCTCCCTCCCAATCCCCTTTCCTTTTGTGTCCTGTTTTTAGATTGTAAGCCTGCAGGCAGGAACTGTCTTAAGAAATATCATTATAAGCCGCCCTGGGAGTCTTTTGGCTAAAGGGATGGGGGATACTGGGAATTGTAGTCCAGCGCTTTGGAGGGGCTCAGGTCCCCCACTCCTCCTGCATACTAGCCGCGAACTCGTTCTCAGCAGTGGCACCCACCCTCTGGAACACCGTGGCAGAAACTGTGGCAAGCTTCAAATACCTCTTGAAAATATATTTGTTTGTGCAGGCTTTCCCTGACCTGGGACTATGATGCTACCCCTGTTTTATTGTTGTCTATGCAGTAATGTTTTTAATTATTTATTACTTTATATTGTTTTTATTTGTTTTTATTTATCTAAAATATTTCTTGGCCGCCTTTCAGGGCAGAAGCTCTCCCAGGACGGCTTACAACATTTAATAAAGCACACAAAATCATTAAGAGATTAAAATGGAGCGTATAGTGGAGAGGAAAAATATGGCGTCCAAGGTAAACCCAGAAACGGGCCCTGTGTTGGTGCGTCTATTTGTTAAAACGTCTATGGGGCACCATGGATGTGAACGTCACCAGCTTGCAGTGACGCCGCGGCGCATGCGTCTCTATAATGAAGCCGCGGCGCAGGGGAGGAGCTCGGCTTCCTCGGAAAAAGCCGTGCGGCGGAGGGCGCATGCGCGCCAAGGAAGGTGACTTTCAGAGGAGCTGCAGTCAGACGGTTGCAAGATGCTCAGCAAGCTCGTGGGGCCGCGTTACACTCAGCTGTTGCGCAACTGGTGAGTGGGAAGGGGCGGGGCGTTGGTTTGGCCCCTCCCACAATTGTTTTGCAGGGGGGGGCCTCGCCCCATTTGAGGCCCCTTTCCTCTTTCCCCTTGCAGTTTAGCTTTCACCTCCATCTCTTATGCCCGCCCCCCCCACGCCCCAATTGTCCTCTCTTTGGGGGGATCAGGGGGCTTCTCCTCTTGCAAAGTTTGTTCTCCTTGCGGGGCACCTACGTCCTTGCTTAAAATCCAGCTCTTTGTCTCTAGTCGGGGTAAGTAAAGCCCCCGCCGGCTCAGGCCCATGTGCCTTCGGGAATCCCTGATAGAGCTGAGCAGGGCATGAATGCAGCAGCTGGTATTTTGACTGCCTCTGAAGATGGCGCTTTTATTTACGGTAGCTGTTGTCATTATCATCAGCCTGGGCCTGGCACCTTCCAAATGTGTTGGGACTACAACTCCCAACACCTCCCATCCAGCTGTGCCTTGGAGTACAACTCCCAGCACTCCCCAGCTATGCTGGGGGGATACTGGGAGTTGTAGTCCAACGCTTTGGAGGGCCTCAGGTTCCCCACTCCTCCTGTATACTAGCAGCGAACTCATTCTCAGTAGTGGCACCCACCCTTTGGAACACCGTCTCATGCTCGGCTTGAGAGGCAAAAACTGGCAAGCTTCAAATACCTCTTGAAAATATATTTGTTTGTGCAGGCTTTCCCTGACCTGGGACTATGATGCTACCCTGTTTTTATTGTTGTCTATGCAGTAATGTTTTTAATTATTACTTTATATTGTTTGTATTTATTTTTATTTTTCTAAAATATTTCTTGGCCGCCTTTCAGGGCAGAAGCTCTCCCAGGGCGGCTTACGACAATAAAGCACACAAAATCATTAAGATAGTAAAATGGACAAAAACAGCAATGAAACCCAACAGTAAAACCAGCATTAGAAACCAGCAACAACAGTCAAATCAGGAGTGTGAACCGCTTAGAGATTTCATTATATTAAGCGGTATAAAAGTATAATAAATAAATATCCAGGTGTACAATCCTTGCGTAGCCAAAGGGCACCATCCAAACACCCAAGAGGGAGGTTATTAGCAGGGTCAGGGGAACCTCAGGATTTGCAGGGGGGACCCCCCCCCCCAAAAAAACATCCCAATGAAGCCTGAGTGGGATCAGGGCCACAGAATGCTGACTGGCAGTTGCGTGGAGAACCAGAAACCCAGCTGGGAGGGAGAATGGGATAGACTAGCATAGAGGAGGCTGCGGCTGCCTGGTTTGGTGCACAGGAGCACGCCGCACTGTGACATTTTCTTACAGCTCCAACTTGTCCTGACCAATAGCCGCTGATAGAACAGCCCTTTATAAGGACATAAGAGCCCTGTTCTTATAAAGGGCTGTTCTATCAACGGCTATTAGTCAGGACAAGTAGGAGTTATAAGAGCCCAAGGAGCAGACCCAAGGTTTCATAGATCTCCATAGATCATAGAGTTGCAAGGGGCCTACAAGGCCATCGAGCCCAACCCCCTGCTCAATGCAGGAAACTAGAGGAGGGGGGTCTCCCATCCAAGTAATAACTAGGCTTGACCCTGCTTAGCTTTCCACGCTCAGACAAGCTGAGCCAGCGTGAGCCACAGGCCTGTAGACCTGCTGGATCGTCTAGACCTGCATCCTGCTTCAGCCGTGGTCAGTCAAGATGCCTCTGGAAAGCCCACACAGCAGGGCATGAAGGCCACCACTCTCCTCTGTCCTTGGCCCACTCCTTAAAGGCAGATTGCCTCTATACATGGAGGTTCCATATACGGTAGTCATCATGGCTAGTAGCCATTGACCGACAACATGAATTTGTCTAACCCCCTTGGCCATCACCGTAACCTCGTGGCACCAAACTCCATGGGTTAATGACGTGTTTGTGTGTGAAGTTCTTTTCTTTTTCTTTCTTTCTTTTTTAAATAAAAAATCTTCACATCATTGGATGACGCTTGAGTTCTAGTGTTATGGGAGAGTAAGAAAAACTTCTCTCTTTCCACTGTCTCCACATTTTGCATAACTTTATAAACCTCTGTCATTTCCACACTCCGTTAGTCATATTTTTTATAAGCTTAAAAGTCCCCTTCTGGTTGGACCTCCACTCTTCGTTGTGGGGAGGGAGGTGTTTCTCTTGTAGCTTAGCTGACCCCCCCCCCCCATTTCTTTCCACCCTTTGAAAGTATGTCCGTATTGGGTGGCGAGGGAACATCTGGCCTCCCCAGTCTTATTTTTTCATATTGTTTCCCAGTTTTGACATTCATCAGGAGATGCCCTCCTGCTGGTACCCAGGATCTTGGAGGTCTGGTCCATTATGGCTCAGAAGAGGGCCTTTAGTATCTTTGTGCCCCCTCTCTGGGACTCCCCGCCTCTACAAATTAGGCAGGTGCCCAAGTGCCAACCCTTCTGGGTTTGGGGCACCTACTGAAACCGTTCCTTTTCCAACAGGCATTCCCGGGAAGGTAATCTTGTCTCTAAGACTTGTTTTTGTACATTGCTTAGGAATTTCTTTAAAGTAAGTGATTCATAAAGATAGATAGATAGATATAGATATAGATAGAGTCAGTCTCTCTCTCTCTCCCACTCCCACCCCCACTGTTTCTTTCCTCGTACCACCTGGACATTTCCATTGCTTTTGACTCCACCTTTATTCCTTTCCTCTTTGGGTTGGGGGAGCATTTCCCTTTAAATCTTTGCCTTCTCCTTTGTTTATTTAAAATATACTCTGCTTTTCTGTGGGACAGCAGCCCACGCACCCACCCACCCCCGGCAGCTGACCATAAAATAAAAGTACCGGTATATATTTTAAATGATGCTTAAAAATTTAAGGGAACAGTGTCTGATGCAGGAACTCGTAGAGAGAGAGGAGCAGAGAAACCATGATGAAAAATGGCCTGTCCCCTGCCCTTCAGTTCCCTGCCCACAGCAGCCGCAGGAGAAATGGCACCCCACACATCACCAGAAGCGCAGTGCAAATCGAACACCTTGGGCCAGTTCACACATCAGAAGGAACCGGCTGACTGGGAGCAATCAGGCAGTGTTCACCAGCCTTGTGAACCAGGCCATTAGATTTGAAAGTGTTCAGAAACTTCCTAGGCAACATTCCCAGGAACCTGAAATGCTGTTTCTGGCCCCGCTGTAAAAGATGTACATCTTTCCCCCTCTCTCCTACAGGATACCTACGATGGCCATGTGGGGCTCAGTGGGCACTGTGGGGTTGATATGGGCAACGGACTGGAGGCTCTTCCTCGATTACGTCCCTTGGATCAATGGCAAGTTCAAAACGGACGACTAAGCAGCTGCCTGGGCTGCAGGGTAAGGTTCTGGTCTCGTGGTTCTTCCCCTGGTGAAATTTTTCTTTGTGGCAATGCAATCCTCGACTTGGAGAGGAGGACAGTGCTTTGTTTTATTCCAAGAATGATCCCCCCAACCCTGCCCAGTTCCAACCTTGGAGCTGCGGAGGGGAACAGGAGAGTCAGAGGCCTATCATGGAGTCTGACACACACACACAAAAAACCCTGTTTTGTTGGCAGCCGAGACCAGCCAGAATCTGTGGAGCCTTGATCACACCACGCTAGGTACATACAGGCCTGTGGCTCTCGCTGGCTCAGCTTGTCTGAGCATGGAAAGCTGAGCAGGGTCAGGCCTGGTTATTACTTAGATGTCGATGGCCTTGTAGGCCCATTCCAGCTCGGGTATGATCTATGACTCCTGGAGTCCTGCAGCCAACGGCATGGATAGTTATTTTGAACCCATAAATAACACTCTCTCTCCCCTATGTGTACCTGCTTGGCTGTCCTAGATTTCTCTCCTTCCTTTCTTCCTTCTCTGCACACTTGTTTACCAACACCCCCAACAGTACATGTGAGTTCCCTTTCTATTCTCTCTCTCTTCCCCCGCCCCCATCTACTAAGTGCTGACGGACTTAATTGATTTGCTTAACCATTGATTTGCTTAACCAATCACTTTTCTATGATTCTGTGATTGGGCTAAGACTGAAACCTAAACACCAGAAATTTGGCATGCATAAGAAGGGGAACCTAGGGGTCTGCCCCTCAGGGTTCATTTGTTTTTTAAATGCTTTTATTGTCTGTATTTTATGTTATATTTTTATTGTATTTTTATGAGTTGTTGTAAACCACCCAGAGAGCTTCGGCTATTGGGTGGAATAGAAAGAAAATGAAATAAATAGATGATTATGATGATAATACTACAAGTGAGAAGGATCTTGGAATTGTTGTAGATCACAAACTGAATACAGTAATACCTTGGATTGCAAGTAACTTGGTTTGCGAGCGTTTTGCAAGACAAGCAAATTTTTAAATATTTATTTAAATTTTTTTTACTTGATATACAAGCGACGTCTTGCAATACAAGTACTGTAGTACGGCTTAAATTGAAAATCTCTACAAATTTTTTTGGGGGGGATTTCGTTTTGATATAAGAGTGTTTTGGATTACAAGCACGTTTCCGGAACGAATTATGCTCTCAATCCAAGGCATGACTGTATGAGCCAGCAATGTGATGTGGCTGCAAAAAAGGCAAATGCTCTTTTGGGCTGCATTAATAGAAGTAACGCTTCCAAATCGTGTGAAGTGATAATTCCCCTTTACTCAGCACTGGTTAGGCCTCATCTTGAGTACTGCGTCCAGTTCTGGGCATCACACTTTAAGAAGGATGAAGACAAACTGGAAAGGGTTCAGAGGAGGGCAACAAAGATGATTAAAGGACTGGAAACAAGGCCCTATGAGGAGAGGCTGAAAGAACTGGGCATGTTTAGCCTTCAGAAGAGGAGACTGAGGGGAGATATGATCGCACTCTTCCAGTACTTGAAGGGTTGTCACACAGAGGAGGGCCAAGATCTCTTCTCGATCATCCCAGTTTGCAGGACACGGAATAATGGGCTCAAGTTACAGGAACCCAGATGCCACCTGAACATCAGGAAAAAATTCCTGACCCTTAGAGCAATAAGACAATGGAACCAGTGACCTAGGGAGGTGGTGGGCTCTCCCACTCTGGAGGTGTTCAAGGTGCAGCTGGATGGCCATCTGTCAGGGATGCTTTGACTTGGGTTCCAGCATTGAGCGGGGGGGTTTGGATTCGATGACCTTGTAGACCCCTTCCAACTCTACTTTTCTATGATTCTGTGAAATGTGTCCATCTGGTTGAAGTCCACCGTAATGTCTTCAACCGCTAGGGGCAGACTTTCCTGTGCAGCACATAGCTTTGCAGTCCATATAGTTTGGGGGGGGGGCAAGCCGAGCTCGACTGAAGCTCTGGATTATAGGCCTCCCCTTCCCTGCTACTGTGGTGCAGCCCACCCTCAGGGAAATGGAGTGGACACTCCCTTCCTCAGAGGGCTTAATAGGGGTGCACGAAGGCAGGGGCTGTGCCTGAGGGTGCCGGGGGAGGCAGGCACAATGTGTCCCAACTCTTGACAGCTGCATAACTTTGCTTGAAGGCGTCACTGCACCAAACTAAGGGCTATTTCAACCCAGGCAAAGCTAGGTCCGAGTGCGTGTAAATTTTTAATGCAAGTGCTTTTAAAACCTGTAGATGGCAAACACCAGCTTCAAGTAAGGGAATCGGGCATTGTGTGTCCACGTGTCTTTATCCCAACGTAGCACCTAGGAGATCCTTAACCAACTAAGGCTGCAATCCTATAGCTACTTACCTTGGAGTAAACCCCATTGACTCAATGGGATATACTTTTGAGTAGACATGTACAGTCATGCCTTGGATTGAGAGCATAATTCGTTCCAGAAAGGTGCTTGTAATCCAAAACACTCTTATATCAAAACGAAATCCCCCCAAAAAAATTTGTACAGAGATTTTTAATTTAAGCCGTACTACAGTACTTGTATTGCAAGACGACGCTTGTATATCAAGTAAAAAAAAATTAAATAAATATTTAAAATTTTGCTTGTCTTGCAAAACGCTCTCAAACCAAGTTACTTGTAATCCAAGGTATTACTGTATAGGATTGCACTGTAAGGCTGCATCCTCTTCCTACTCTCCATTTTAAGATTGTAATCCACACAGGCTTTATAACTTTAAAACCCAGCCAGCTTTTTTCTCCCCCCCCCCCCCCGCTCCCTCTTCAAAGCCCTCTGCTTTGCTTAACGCCCATCCGAATGAAGAGTTCTGGAGAACCCGAAAGCTTGCTTGCTTGCTGTTTTGTGGCATTTGGTCGGTCCCAATAATGCTATTGCCCGGCCGTGGATTTAGGAATTCGTCTTAAAAAGAGGCGTTCCCTCCCCTACAAGAGGGAACGGTGCCTGCCTGCTCTCATACAGATGTGCATGATCTAAAATAGCGGTGCTGAACCTCTTTCAGCCGGAGAGCCGAATTTCGTTTTGGAGTAGCTCTCGGGGGGGGGGGGGCTGCATTTCCGTGGTGGGCAGGGCCGAAGGCAAAGGGTGTGGGACCAAAATCCCAAACATACCGGCATATTTTAGCTTAAAGCTCTTACTGCCAATACATAATCATTACTGTAGATTATTTTACATTCCTTAGTTACATCCTGTTTAGGCTACTGTACCGCGCTGTACGTGGGGCTGCCTTCGAAAACTGTTCAGAAACTTCAGCTGGTCCAGAATGCTGCAACCGGACTGTTGACTGGGGCTGGTTACAGGGAGCGCATGACTCTTTTGTTACAACAGCTTCACCGGCTACCCGTTTGTTTCTGGGCACAATTCAAAGTGCTGGGTCATGACCTATACAGCCCTATATGGCTTGGGACCAGGCTACCCGAAAGACCACCTTCTCCTATACAAGCCTGCCCCGCTTCTGGAGAGGCCCTTCTTTCGAGACCACCACCATCAAAGGTGCGTTTGGTGGCAACGAGAGAGAGGGCCTTATTGGTGGCCACTCCCAGGCCGTAGAGCTCCCTCCCAAGAGAGGCTAGGTTCGCTCCCTCTCTGCTGTCCTTCCGCCAGCAAGCAAAGACCGCTTTATACAAAAAGGCCTTTGGCCTTTAAGTGGGTCTGTTGGGTTGGGTGCTGGGTGTTTTTTTTTTTTTTAATTATTATTATTATTATTATTATTATTATTATTATTCTGAAATTGTTATGATCCTGTTGTATTTATTTTAATGTATCGTTTTATTGTGTCGATCAATTTTATTTTTGCCTGTAAGCTGGCTTGAGTGCCGATTTTTGGTAGACAGTTAAAATCAATAAATGAATTAGGAGAAGCATTTCAACCTTTTAGAATGGGGGGCGGGGAACTGCACAAAAGCCAGGAAACCTCCATGGGAAGGGGATGTGGCCACTTGGGGATCACAGGAGGGCCAAATTTGGTCTCTGGACCTGAGGTTCTGCACCCTGATTTAAAAAACAAAGAGTGCGCTTCTCGCTTCAGAAATACTGTTTTTGTGCAAATTTAGTTGGTAGATTAATTGATTAAAATTCGTATGGTTAACTAGGTAATATAAAAATTTCTGTAATCAGATTGTTCATGAGGTGCCAACTTGCACCCTGAGGAAAAATTGGGGAGGTAAGCGCTAAGCAGGGTGGAACAGTCAGTGGGATTCTGCTTTAGCTACTCCTGGTTGTCCAAGCAAATCCTGCAACAAAATGAGCTGCTTACCTCTTTTTAATTTCCTCTCTTCCCCCCCCCCCCCCTTTGTTTTCCTACAGGCCAGGCTGCTTTGACTCTGACCGGCTCTTTTCCTGGTGCTCCTAGTTTCTGAGTCTCTGAAAATGCCTGCTGCCAATTTCCATGAAACGGTGTGATGATAACTTCATTTGTTACTCCTTAACAAGAGGATGCTACTACATGATGTCCTGTGAAAACCCAAGAAAACCTCTTTTAGAACGTGGGCCTGTGCAGAGCTGTAGACATTTTTGCTTCTCTGTGTCTGTGGTGATGGGCTTCACCCAGGAAGTCTGTTGGACAAATTGACGTGACCCAAATACAAAAACATTGGCTAACTTTGAACCGTGTGTCTGTGTCTGTGTGCACACATATGCGCTTGCTCAGTATCTCTGAGTGGCTTGGCTGTTTTGTAGTTCCAAAGTATTAAGTCTATGAGTTTGAATCCTGTACAAGGGGGATTGGCCAGCCTTCCTCCTACCAAAGTTTCACCAACTTCATACACATTTCATATCTTGCTGTCTCTTGCTATTGTCCCCTCCGACGATGAGTTTCCTGTTCTCGACCTCTCTGGGAATAGTTTTTAGAACCCAGAACATTCTAGCATGTGTTGTTCTGGAACACAGGACAATATGAGTGGCCATGTTTTCCTTCTTTGAATCAAAGGGAGGGACCATAGCTCTGTGCTAGAGCCAGCGATGTGTGAAGAATCCGATTGCAGTGTTCTCCAGCTTTGGGTCCCCAGATGTTTTTGGCCTACAACAGCATAGCTGGCTGGGGCATGCTGGGAGTTGTAGGCCAAAAACATCTGGGGACCCAAGGTTGGAGAACACTGCGATAGGGGGATGAAAATCCAACAGATTTTCTCAACTCAGCCCCACGTATTCCATTCCGTCAACCCTGTGCTGGCTTCGACTCCATCTGACACGAGTCAAGCCGGCACACAAGACTTCCATTTCTAAAACGGGCCGTGATTTCCATAATATATATATATATATATATATATATATATATGTTAAGCTGGGGAAATTTGTGCAAAATTCAGGCCTCAACCAAATTTGCGCGAATCGCACTAGAGATCTCGCGGTTCTCGTCTCCAAATTTGTGCAAATATTTTGAGCACGGAAGCTGGGGGGAAAGCCTCGACTCAGCCCACTTTTGGCCGTCGGGTCGGAAATATACGTATGTTGAAAATCCATCAAGCTCAAATGGAATGAGTTTTCCAGTGTCGCACATCCCTAGGTGGAGCACCTGCATTGCATGCAGAAGGTCTCGGGTTCGAGTCCTGACACCTCCGGGTAAGTCTGGAAAAACTCCTGCCTGAAACCCCGGAGAGCCTGCTGCAAGACCGTGGTGACAATACTGAGCTGGATGGGCTAAGGGTCTGACTCAGTATAAGGCATCTTCCTCTGTTCCTAAGTTTTAGGAAGAACATAAGAAGACCCCTGCTAGACAAGACCGAGGTGCATCTAATCTGGCATCCACAGAGGCCTGTCCAGATGCCCCCCGGGGAAGCCCACAAGCAGGGCACGAAGGCAATAGCCCTCCCTCAGCTGCTGCCTCCCAGCATCTGGTATTCAGAGGTAGACCATTTCTGGACAAGGGAGGGCCCATTCAGCTATATCCATTGATGATCGTCATCAGCATCATGCGTGTATCCAGCGTGTAACCATGCTCAAAGTAGCTTACAGCAACGTCGGGTGTTTTTGTTGTTGTTTTTTTTACATAATAAAATACAGCAACGTTTTCAGAAAAGTCACAACAAAATCGTAATAAAATTTAAATAGTCATACAAATAAGCTGAACCATCTCACATTAATATACAGCAAAATTAAGCAATCATACTAAAGCCTAGCAAGAAAGAGATACAAAATAAGGGATCTGAATAGCAGCAAAAATAAAACATCAAAGCTAAATGCAATCCAAGCCACAAGCACCGAAGAGATCCTGTCCTAGTGGTCTTTAGGAGCAGCCTTTGTAGCTGGAGTCAGTCACGACCCCACCCTCCCGAGCCTGGCGGAAATGAGCCAAGTTCGTGGGACCGAGGACCGGGACTCGTAGCTGGATGCGTTCCTCCTCCACAAAATTGTCTCGCTCCATTTTTATAGCCGTCTAAGCTATTGGCCATCATTGCATCTTGTGGCAGCAAACACCATAAGCGAATTTTGTGTGAAGTGGTCCTAGGAAGGTTTTGACGGTTATATGGAAGCACTGTTGGGGGGGGGGGAAGCCCACAAAAGCCTTTTAAGAGGCTATTAGTCTGCATTTAGAAGCCCACTACTCCACAGTCGGCATAGACATGCTAGTTTAAAAAAAAAAAACAACCTTTACCAAGTGGACGAGGGACGGAGTGCTCCATCCCCTCCTTCACCAGTTCACTCGCCTGCATGGAATTCCTGGTCGCCTATGGTGGCCGGGAGAGTTGTTAAAGACAAAGCTGATTAAAAATCAGTGTGGAGGAAGCTGAGCATTTCACTCATTTGTTTCCTTATCCATGGCCTTAACTATGTTGCTTCCCTCCCTCCCTCTCCCCGCCAACTCTGAAAAAATCTAAATTAGATTAATACAAATATCATGTTCCTTCTTACAGAATCATACAGATGGAAGGTACCTTGGAAGTCATCTAGTCCAACCCCCTGCTCGATGCATGGCCCACAATGCAACTAGAGATGGTTGTCTGGCCATTTGGTTTGACAAACCGTTGGATATAGCAGTAATTCCCGAACTCTGCTGAGGCGTACTAGTCTGCTAAGAGAAATTAATTAAAGTGTGTCCGTCCGTCCCCCGAGCCCAAAGTATCCCCCTAGAGCGGAGGCTCCCTGTTACGTCTCTGCATGTCACTGTTCGTTAGCTTACCTGCTTCCAAAGCAGGAGAGTTGCTAAAGGAAGTGACTGACATGAGGCTAAGTTCTTTTAATTGGGAGATTAAAGCACGCAACAAGTTGGGGCTGTCAGAGCGGAATTGTTTGATTTATTTACTGCATTTTTATCCCACCTTTCAGACAAAAAAAAAAAGAGTTCTTCCTGGCAGAAAGGGGGAAGCGAGCACCCTACAACTGTTCCTGCCCTGGCCAATGGTCGGTCTCTCCCTTGGCTTGATGCTATTCCTGAGAAGCAGGGGGTGCAGCCTCCCAGCGGCCCCATGTCCCACAGCTGACGGCAGAAGCCAGAGTGGAATTTTGCTTCTGATTTTTGTATGGCAAAAAAACTCGCCTGCCTCGACTGTCAGAAACATGGAGGCCTAGTACTGGGATGGGGAGACGGGAGCGATCCACTGGCACTGTGCAACAGGGCGGTCGTGTAGTCCAAATCGACAATGCAGATGGCTGCTGCCAGCTTCCTGCCTCTTACTTCGAGTGTGTTGCTGCCTCCCTCCGGCCTCTTCTCGGAGAGGAGGAGGCAGAGTTGGAAAGTTGCTGCTTGGCAGCCCTCCATACTTTATATCCTTATTTTATTTATTTATTTATTTATTTATTACATTTATACCCCGCCTTTTTTCCTGCAAGGAACCCCAACGCGGCTTACATAATCCTCCTCCTCCTCTCCATTTTATCCTCACAACAACCCTGTAAGGTAGGTTAGGCTGAGAGTCAGTGACTGGCCCAAAGTCACCCAGTGAGCTTCATGGCCGAGCGGGGAGTAGAACCCAGATCTCCCGAGTCCCAGTCCAACACTCTCACCACTACGCCACACTGGCTCTGATATGATTCCACTCACCCAACTTTTCTGCAGCATGCTCAAGGCATTAAGTATACCCTGGGGTGCATTTAAAATAGTCAACATTGTGCTGACCCTTGGTTTTAAACAAATACATGATTGCTTACAGAATAGTCAACAATGAGCAATTCTGGTGGGACGGGAGAGAGATTAATATGTCAACCACACTGGGTCAACATATTCATCAAGCTATCCACCACAATGTCAAGATATCTTTCAGTCACCGCCAGCTCCGATCCCATCAGAGTGTACGTAAAGTTGGGTTTTTTTGCCCCAGTGTGTATCACTTTACACTTGCTGACCTGAAGCACACTTTATTTTATTTTTCCCTCAGCTAAAATTGGGAACACGCAAAACTGTTGACAGGCAAAAAGATTTACAGCGCATGTTTACTACGCGTGTCTCAGAAATACGTCCTGTGGAGTTCAATGGGGCCTTATTTGCAGGTGTATATAGAATTCCAGCCTTGGGAGGTTTAAGAATTACCTGCCCTCAGAGAAGCCCAGCTGCTACATTTCTGCACGAGCCTGGACATATCTCCTGAATTAAAGGAGGCAAGGCAACAACAGTGACTCATTCAGAGAGACGACATGACCCTAATCCTAGGGTGGACAAGTTTGCAGTGGAAGTAACCAAGGGGTCTAATAGCACCTGATACAAAAGCATGACAAACTTGTCTGCCCCTGCAGAAGAGAACAGTGAATCATGCAGAGATGCAGCCGGCAACCTCCTCTGTGGGGTGGGTATTTTAGGTTCACAAAAGCTTTCAATTATTTAACTAATGTATTTATTTTGACATGCCAGCAAACCTCTTTCACTGCAAACAATTATGCCCCAGGACATAGTTGTTTGCTAAAGGCACTCAAATGATACCTTTTTGCACATTATAAATTATTGGACTTCATTGCTTTTCTAGAAGTATATTATCAAAACTGTTTACAAAGATGTGAGGTAAGCAAATAAAAGTTTCAACCACCTAACACGTTTAAAACCAACAGCAACCAAACAATGCAGGTAAAAGTCACATCCCACAGGAGTTTGGAACATTTGTATGAAAAGTTGCAGGAAGCCAATGATGGTCCTTCATGAATTTTTCCCCAGGGCAGGATTTCCAGGAACCAGTTGCCCCCACAGAAAAAGCCCTGCTCAGTAAATGTGGGGAAGCCAGAGCAAAAGTGACATCACCAGACATTTCCATTACCAGATGGGGAGCAACCAACATAATGCTACTAACCAAGGGTGGAATCCAGACATAGTCATGCTTAGAAATCAGTGGGGCTTAAATTCGTCATGATTTCAATGGGTCTGCTCCAAGTATGACTAAGTCTGGATCCAATCCCAAGAAACAAGTAACAGAAAGTATTTCCAATAGATGCCGTGGCTTTGAAGGGTGGCTTAGTGTGTTGTGTGAACCCAGTCATAATGATGGCCCAAAAGCAGTTTTCGCAACCTCTAGGAGCCATCTCCCTGCAGCCTCTGGGCATAAAATGACCTCCCCGTCATCATAATATGGGTCATTCCATGTAAAATCAACCCCCAAAAATGAAAAATTTACCTCACCATCTGCGATTTTTTTAAAAAAACTGGCATACTGGTAGACCAGCATGAGAAATGAACATACACCAAATTATAGGTCATTATACCTCACGGTTCAAAAGTACAGTGTGCTCAAAAAATGCCCCAAACACGATTTTTCAGCATTTGTGACTACACAAAAAGTATCATAACTTCCTTCGGAATTGACCTAGAAAGTAAATCATGGTGTCATATGAAAGCTCTCGAAAGCTCTCAATGTGTTCATGACTTTTATTTGATATGTAACATGAAGCATGCATGTGAAATAAAATATTCAAGGTCATAGATTCTTTAATTTGACCTTGAATTTAAAAAAAACCAAATGTTTTTTTTTGCTGATTTTTTTCCTCAGATAACCCATGTTTACCTTGAGTATATGTACCGATTTCCAGAACGGGGTTCCGAACAGTTCAGAAGATGTGAATGTTCTTATACATGCACAGTACCTCCCTACAATAACTTCACCTTTGAGGCATGGGTAGGCCTCAAACCTTCACAGAGATATATCTCTTTGGATGTCTACATTAAATCAAGCTTTATTCACAGATTCTGATAAGAAAGAAAAAGGCAGGCCTGAAGCCGTGACAAGTGCCGACCCCACTTCTGCTGCAATGTGTTCATGACTTTTCAAATTGTTGAATTCCTGCACACCATTTCTACAGGTAGCATAACTAAGATCTATTATTTCCCTGATGGTGCAGCAGCACAGTATAAAAATGGTAAAAACTTCAACAACTTAAGTAAGTATAAGTCAGATTTCGGTATCAATGCAGAATGGCACTTCTTTGCCACATCGCATGGAAAAGGGCCTTGTGATGGTTTGGGTGGCACTGTGAAAAGGTTAGCTGCTCGAGCAAGTTTGCAACATTCGTATGAAAAACAAATCATGACCCCTCGTCAGTTCTTTGATTGGGCAAAGGAGAACATCACACAGGTTGCATTTCAATACACCACAAGTAAAGATTATGAACTGGAAGAAAAGCTTCTGAAATGTCGCTTCGAGAATTCAAGACGATTCCTGGGACATAGAAAATTCACGCTGTAATTCCATTAACAAAACACACTGTTGCTACTAAAAGATATTCATTTCAATGCGAATCCAGAAAAGAGACAGTGACTATTAAAGAAGGAGAACTGGACTTGCAAGAAATACGAGGATTTGTTACATGCGTTTATATCTCACAATGCTGATTAGGTTGTGTTTTACAAACAGATGATCAGAGAGCAGAAGTGTTAGTGAGCTTTCTTCATCCAGCTGGACCAGCAAAATCATTTACCGTATGTATCCAGATAAACAAGATGTCCTATGGATACCATCTTCAGATGTTTTGACAAAAGCTGATCCTTGTTGCCCAACAGGGCACTTCTATACACTAACAGACAAACAGTGTCAAGCAACAACTTCAAGACTAGAAACTACTGTTATGAAAAGGTCCTTAATTCAGGACTTGTTAACAAAATGTTAGTAAGTAATATTTGAACTGCATAAAATCTGATCAGCATATATAAAAGTAAAGTGGAAAATCACATCTATGCACAATAATGGTTTTTCAAGCCCACATCTAAGTAAATCAAAACAACTATGCTAGCAAGAGTCCCATTTTGAAATCAAGTACATGTTTCTAGGGATGTTAAACGTTATTTAAAACACAAGGATTTTTTTGTCATTATTCAAGGTCAAACTTCTGTATATTTATTTGAAAAAAATAAAATGAACATGTTTTCCCCAAGCATACTGGTGAGTACATTTTTTAACAAGTACATATTTTAAACCTCATTCTTCTGAAAACAATAGGCCCTGCAACTTATTTTTTAATAAGGAGAACAAGTTCACCAAATCTTAAGCAATTTGCTTTCAGTTGGAAATATTCTTTGATTGATTTCATACCAGAATGACCACCCAGGGGAAGTATCATTATTCTACACAAAATGTCAGAAGTATGCTATTGCGAAGAAGAATACCTAATTCAGAGCTGCACAATTATGACAGGGTAGCTTGTACTTGTGCACAATGTTTTATTCAAAACCTAAGTGATAATGCATATTTTCTTAAGATACGTACAGTGAGATAGCAATTCATATGAGCTATGACGCATACACACAGAGCGCCCCAAAAGATGTAACTCGTTTTCTGTTAAGAACCCCATTTTGAAAATTGGTACATGTATTAAGCACTGTCAGATGAAATACTAAAACAAAAATCATGGATAATTTTTTTTTAGTTTTTGTAGAATTCAAAGTCAAATTTTACTATTTGACCTTGAATATATATTTATTCCAAAAAAACCACTTATGTTACATATCAAATGAAAGAACATTTCAAAGGCTTTCCATCAACACCATGATTAACTTTCTAGGTTCTGTAGAACTGGAATTACTGTAATTGTAATGTTGTCCGACACACAAAAATTAACGTCTTTCTTCATATTTTTGATTGCCATATCTCCAAAAGTTTTTGTCCCAGAAGTCTAATTTTTGGAGCAGCTTATTTTCTCAGCAGACCCAACAAGTTCACCAAGTTTTTTCAAAATCGGTGACGGTCAGGTAAATTCATTGGTTGATTTTACATGGAATGACTCATACTGGACCCCCATTCTTGTCATGTCAGCTCAGGACCAAGTAACTGAAGGACCACCTTCCCCAGTACTGACCAGCTGGAGATTTAAGATTGGCTGGGGAGGCTTTGCTTCTGGTGCCCTCAAGGAATGTGGCTCAAAAGGCTACATGTGGCCTGTGAGGCTACCACATGTGGCAGAGCCTTCTCAGTGGTGGCACCCCGACTGTGGAACTCCCAGTAGAGATTTGGCTGTCCCCCCACACTGTTGTCATTCAGGTGCCAGTTAAAGATGTATTTATTCATACAAGCTTTTGGGGTATAGGAAAGTGTTTTATCTGTTTTCTGGTGCTGTAGTGATGGTTTTATTTTATTTATTTATTTATTTATTATATTTGTTAATCACCCATCTGGCTGGTCACCCGGCCACCCTAAACCCGGTTTTAGTGTATTGTGCATTTGTGGTTTTAGAGTTACGGTTTTAACAGTGTTCATGTTCTCTATTGTTTTATATGGGTTCTTAGTTGCCCTGGGCATGCATATATATCTATATCTATATCTATATAGAGAGATTATATATATATATATATATATATATATATACACGCATGCACGCACGCACGCGCACACACACACACACAGAGGCAGTCCCCGAGTTAAGAACGTCCGACTTACAGACAACCCATACTTAAGAACGGACTTCTGAGTTCCCTGGCGCTACATTGTTTACATAGAGTACATAGTGTAGTGTACTACATAATTTGCGTAAATGCCGATTTTATTTACAGTCATGCCTTGGATTGAGAGCATAATTTGTTCCGGAAACGTGCTTGTAATCCAAAACACTCTTATATCAAAACGAAATCCCCCCAAAAAAATTTGTACAGAGATCTTTAATTTAAGCCGTACTACAGTACTTGTATTGCAAGACGTCGCTTGTATATCAAGGCAAAAAAAATTAAATAAATATTTAAAAATTTGCTTGTCTTGCAAAATGCTCTCAAACCGAGTTACTTGCAATCCAAGGTATTACTGTATTTTTTAAAATAAATTTTATTTAGTTATTATAAGCTACATACAAAACTATAAAACACAAACATACAACTAAAATAAATCATAAGGTGCACCCCCCACCCGCCTAGGGACCAACTAATATACATCCATCCCCTTAATCAATTAAATTCCACATTCCAAAAATATAACATATCCTGACAAGGCATACGCCCCTTCCCCTTTATTAATGCATAGTCTAATAATTGATTCCATATATCCATAAAATTATTCTTCTTTAACTGTCCCTTTTTGCATTTGATACTACAAGTTAATTTATCATTTAGGGCTATATCCCAAACTTCCTTATACCAATCAGTTATTAGAAAAACATGTTGTACTTTCCATTTCCTCGCTATCATTAACCTAGCCGCAGTTAACAAGTTTACAATTAGTTCCTTTGTATTTTGGGCACAAGTGACTTTATCGGTTATTGATAACAAAGCAAGTTTACGACAGACCTCTAGATTAATACCAATAATTTCCAATATTTCTGTAAAAACCTCTCGCCAAAATTCCAGAACATTTTTACAACTCCACCACATATGAGCATATGTACCTATTTCCTGACATCCTCTCCAGCAAAGTGCGGAGTAATTGTTATGTTATCTATGCTATTTAATCTTACTGGAGTTAGGTACCATTTCCATATTATTTAATAGAAATTCTCCTTTATCCTAGTTGACATAACTTTCACAATCCATCTATCCCATATATTGTTCCAGCCCACCTTCGAGGTCACCTCTTCAAATTCATTACCCCAGTAAAATAAACTACCATACCCGATTTGCTTTAGAGGGGAAAATAAAACCTCACAAGACACTTACTGCCATTGAGGAAGAGGTTATTGGGTGCATTATCTTTCACTAGGGCCATTGTCAATTAAAGAAATGAAAGATTATTAATTAATCAATTAAGGGTGCAATCCTACGTGTGTTTAGACAGAAAAAAGTCCCACAACTCCCAGAATGCTGGAAGGTGAGGTTTTTTTTCTGTTTAAACATGCATAGGATTGCACCCTTAACTTTTTAAAAAATGTACTGTCTTGGCTGCCTGGGGAATGCTGGGAGCTGTAGGGACTTTTTTCTGTCTAAAATAGGGTTGCACCGTTAATTTGCCTACACTTGCATGGGGGTGGGGAGAATAGTTTTGAAGCAAAAAACTATATTTTTGTTTTTAGATGCACCTGTGTGTGAGAGAAGGGGTGGTAGTGCTTGCTTAGAAATGGCAACCTTCTAAGATGGTGCAGTTTTAATAAGCACATGCATTAAAAATGTTATGTAATCTGCTGCCCAAATTAAATGTGGGCACCATTTTAGACTGGTAAAGATACAATCGTATACACACTAAGAAGTCCCATTAAATCAACTAACCTAACTGGTTAATAGATTAAACATTACAGCTTGTATGTTTTTGCCATGCTTCTAGTATCTTCTGGGTATTTTAGCACTGATTGTGGCAGGGCTATTCCAGACTAGGCTTTTAAAACAAGAGCGCAGACTTGCTTTCTGCTTCCTCTCCTAAAGGCACATCTTGGGAGCAAATCTATTTCTTGAGAGAGAGGTGGCATACACCTGCTGGCAGGGACTGTGTTGTTTTTAAATCTCAGAACAGTGCCTAGAAAACTTAAGGGATGATGATGATGATGATGATGATGATGGTGATGGTGATGGTGATGATGATGATAAATGTATTGATAAGGCAGGTTGTCAATATATTAAGTGAATAAATAAAACACATTATTTAGGAGGGAGATGTCAAAGGTCTCCATGTAGAAGGCAATATTTATTCATTTTTTTATTATTCACATTTATATACCACTTTATTTGCTAAAAAGCCATCAAGGCAGTGAACAGCAGTTTAAAACAATAAAACCGTAACACAATAATAATAATAATAATAATAATAATAATAATAATAATGACTAGCTGCTGTGGGCAGTGGGCATTGCTAAGGGAAGATAAGTTTCATACCTGGATAAGGCAGGCAGGAATTCAACAGGTGAGTCGTTCCCCATCACACAGCAACTGTGTGCTGTGAGGGAAGAGATGGAGGTCTTACCAGTTGAATTTCTGCCTGATTTAAAGCCCCAAGTGAGAAAGTAGTGTGGTTACCATTTCTGGATTATTTCTTAAGTGGGTTGGGGGGAAAAACTTTAGTCCAACTGGAAGGGATGCTCGAAATTAGGATGGGGGGGTGGGAAAGCCGACGGGATGCTTTCCCCGGATTGCTGCCCTCTCCCCCCCCCCCCACTCACCACCAACCTACCCTCTGCTGGCTGGTTGCTTGCCGTGGGGCGGAGCCTGTGGGCGGAGAGGGGCGGGGGTCGCGTGCCTTGGGACCACGTGGCGGCCGCTCTACTGCCCGGGGGAGGAAGAGGAAGATGGCCAAGGCGCCGGGGGGAGCTGGGGGGCAGAGAGGGGGCCCGCGATGCCCTCCCTTGGGGTGAGCCGAAATGCATGGGGGGGACGGGGGGGACTCCAGGGGGGCGGGTGGGGGGGCGCGCGCGCGCAATGGGGCGAAAGTGTTGCCGAGGCTCCAAACAATGCGTCCAGAGGGTCAGTGGGTCATCGTGCATGAATGGGGCCGGGGGGGAGGGGCTGTGGGGCAGCGCTGGGGATCCTCCTGCAAAAGTGGGGGTGGGCGTGGGGGGTCTCGGAGAAGAGTTGGAGGAAGCTCGGGCGCTGGTCGTGGGGGGAGCCCAGGAGGGGGGGAGGCAAGGGCCTGTCCGCTTTGGGGGGCAGCAGTGGGGGGGGGTTGTTTGGGGGGTTCAGTGGGGAGTTGGGAGCGAGTTTGGGGATGTGGGGAGGCGGAAAACGCGGGTTTGCGGGGTGCTGGGTCGTTGGGAGGGATGTGGGTCAGCAAGGGGGTGTTGGGGGGCGGCTTGTGTTCAGGGGCGCAGGAGGGCTGAGTGATGGTGGTGGGGGACGGGGGCAGAGAAGTGGGGAGAAAGGGCAGCTCGGTGGGGCGGGGGAGGTTGGCGATGAGGAGTGCGGAGGTGTTGGGTGTGAGCTGGCATGGGGGGCATCGTTCACCCCCTTTAAAGTGCGTGCTGTAAGAGGTTTGTGTTTCGGGGGGCGGGCGAGTGGCCGAGGTGGGGCTTGGGGGGCAGCCGCGGGAAGCATCAGAAGTTGAGCGAGAGAGATCTGTGGGGCAGAAAGTGCCTGCAGTGGGCTGAGGTCGGGTTATGGGGGAGGGGGATCCCTCAGCAAGGGGGCAAGGGAGGGGAGATGGGGGGAGGGGTCCCAAAGGCAAATGTGGGTTTAAAAAGTGGGGCCGTAATGTAGAGCTGTGGGGCCCATTAGCAAGCAAAGTGGGGGCGATAGGGGGGGGTCTGTGGGGTAAACGGAGGGGGTGAAGCTGTGGGGAGGTCAGAGGTCTGTGGGGCTGGGGCCAGAGGAGTGCGTGGGGAGGTGTAGGTGGATTAGCAACAAGGGGGGCAGGGCAGGTGGTCTGTGGGGCTGCAGAGCAGTGGAAATGGGGTGCATGGGTGTGGGGAGAGGCTGAGGGGCTTGCAGCAGGGGGCGTGTGGTGTGGGTTATGGGGGGGGCTCGTCGGCAGCGAGGGCGAGGGGGGCGCTTGTGGGCGAAAATGTGGGGCGACAATGCGGCAAGGGGGCCGGGAGGTCTGTGGGCTCGGAGGGCAATGGGGAGAAAGAAGGGCCGGGGTGGGGTGGAGATGAGGAAGTATAAATACGTGGGGAGAAGAGTTTGAAGAGGGGAGGCTTTATTGGGGGGCACGGGTGAATCAGTGGGGGTTGATAGATGCGCTTGGGGGGGTATCTTAAACCTGGATAACATGTGGGGGGGGTAGTGAGGGCTTATGTGGGGCATGCCCTCCTGAGGAGTGGGATGTGCGGTGGAAGTGCAGGGAAAGTTGGGTGTGGCGTTCACACGTTTGGGGGCTGCACCCTTGTTGAGCTCGGAGCGACGCGTGTGGACCACAGGCGGGTCAGGTTCTGTTTCTCGCGTTCCGGTGTTGGGACTTCGGCGCGTGTTTTGTTTTGTTTTTTGGTGGGGAGGCAGGTGTATCTGTTACGAGATCACGTGTGCGTGTGTATGGTGAGACCGAATTCCTCTCCCTCGGGGTTGGAGATGGGGGGGGACTACATCTCCGCCCAGGCGGAGGGATACCGTCTCGAAGCGCCCGCGCGCGCTCTTTCCTCCCCATTTGGCGGGATGTGAGGCGAACGCGTTTTCTTTCTTTTTTTTTATAACGCCGCTCAGCAACGGCCGCCCGCGCGCTCCCCCCCTCCTTTTTTTTTTCTCTTTCTTTTTCAATTTACTAGCGGGGAGGAGCGCGAGAGGATGGATCGGCCAGGGAGGCGAGACGCGCGTGCGCACTCGGTGAGGGGGAAAAAAAAATAATAAAGCGCGTGGCTGAAGGGAATGAATGGGAACGACTCGGGGTGAGCAGCGGGAGCGGTGCGGGAGGGAGGTCTTCTGAGAAGAGCCGGCGTGACGTCAGCGAAGAGGCACAGCCGGCGGGTAAAAGGAACAGCGCCCCCTTCACGCAGGAGACCGTGGGGGAGGCGAGATTGACAGCCCCTTGGAGGGAACAGCCGCTGCCGCTGCTGCGAAGGTTCCAATCCCAGCCAAGGGAGGCGCTCTGGAAGAGCCTGGCCCTGGGAGCCAGAGTGGAGGCTGCAGTCGCCGCCAGCCGCAGCAGAAGCAAGCCAGCTAGCCAGCAAGTAGCAGCCAAGCAAGCCAACAAGCCACCGCAGCCCTGGCTGGGAGGGACCTTGGAGCAAGCAGGCAGGCCGGAGCCAGAGGAGGAGGAGGCTGGGCCGAGCCAGACCCAGACCTGGGCCTCGTGGAAGCGATGGATCGGAAGAGGTGGGAGTGCTCAGCCCTCCCGCAGGGATGGAAAAGGGAAGAAGTGACCAGAAAATCGGGGCTCTCTGCCGGCAAGAGTGATGTCTATTATTATAGGTGAATGTGCCACGGCGGAGGGACCTGGGGGAAGGGGGTTGGCGGCGGGGAGGGAGGGAGGGAGGAAGGAAGGTGGCGGGGCTCGTGGGGGAAGCCGCTGTGTCCACCACCGCCCGCCTTTCTCCGAGTTTGCTTGCTTGCTGCTATAAAACTGTCACCCCGTTGCAAATGCACACACACACAAAGAGGGGACGGAGGGGGTGTCTGCATTCAGGAATGGGGGGGGGTGCGGTTGGTCTGTCCTTTCTCTGCCCCCTGCTTGCAGTTACTGTGGCCGCTGCAAGGGGGGGGGGAGCCTGGATTGTGGGCATGCATGATAGGGGAAGGAAGAGCTGCTACCGCCAACCCTTTTCTCTGCCTGTTTGCCATGCTAGGAGAATGTCCAGTTTGGGGGGGTGAGGCTGGGTCCGTTGCCTTTTGGGGCGCAGGCGGCATGAACCGCAGACGGCCCTTGTTCTGCATTCAGCTGAAGAACTGATTGTGTATTGGGGGGAAGGGAAAGGGATTGCAGATGGCTCGCCCCTTCTGTGGGGGTGGGATGTTGGAGGGGAGTAGGCTACAAATGACAGTCCCGTCACGTCGTATAATGTGTATTTTTGTCTGGAGCCAAATTTTAGGCGACTCCTTTTGCATAACGACGGGGGGGGGGCTTCAGATTGACAGGCACCCTCTTGAATTGTGGGGCAGCGTGCGTGGGCTGTCCTGTCCGTGCTCAGATCAGGCATAGCAAGCTATTGCACTGTGGGGGAATATTTCTGTGGTGGGACATTTGGGGCGGCGGGGCGCTGACTGCCCTTCCTCAGCCGAGGCTGCTGATGCTGTGGAAGTATGCTTGCCACATTGTGTTGGGCGTTTGGGGACAACTTGGCTCCTTTGCATCAAGGTTTTGGGGTGTCTGTGTCAGCCGGGATTGGGGTGTCTGTTGGCGGCGCGGGGGGGGGGGAGAGAAAGCATCTTCCACTGTGTAGAGAGAATGCAGGGCTTCTCCGTCTAGTAAACAGTGGCTCTATTGTGCGGGGGCGCTGTGTGGGTTGGCGAGGGGGGTGTCACAAAGCAACAGAGGAGCAAATGCAGGAGATGACATGCCAGTTGCAATGGATCTTGTTGGGGGGGGTGAGCTCTCTGAGCTGCTGTCAGGAGAGCAACAGAGCCTGCACTGTGGGGGGGGGGGGGATAGTTTAGAGGGCTGCATTCCTTTGAATAAGGAATGACTGCACGCTGCCTGCCGGTGAAGATGGCATCCCGATTTGCCTTTGCGTAGGATCAGGAAGGGTATCAACTGCCCATGTAGGAGGACGTATCCCCATTAATGAATGCCCCTGGACACTGGCGCAGGGGGGGGGGGCTTAAGAATGGGTGGCTGCTGTGAACAGGGGTGATGCTGCTGCTGCCGCCACCAATCCAGTTGTCTAGGGCTTAGTTACATGTATGGCGGGAGGGTGCTTCGCAAAATACTGTTGTGTGGAACACAGAGGGACTGTGGGGGTTCCCCCCCCCCTAACATCTAATATAAGACAGCTTCCCCCCCCCCATTATGGCGTCAAGCTGTCTGCTGACAAGATGGGCGATGACAACCTATGGGGGGCAGCCTGTTGCATAGAGACGCGCACCTGTGTGTGTGTGTGTGAGGGAGAGAGTTGCTTCTAATGCACTAAACGATGCCCCACTGCCACAAGCCTGGCGAGTCATTAGCCACCTGACGCTGCCGTCAGGAGACGGATGTGGGGTGGCATCTCCTGCTCATTGATACAGGAAAGTGTAGGTGGGATTTGGGGCAGATAGAAGCGATACAGTCTGCCTCACCAGTTGCAAAAAAAAAAAAAAAAAAAAAAACCAGCTCTTAACGAACAACAGCATTTATGTAACACATACGGTAGATGACAGTTATATACTGCCATCCGTTTGCATTCGTACTTTGCAAAGGTTTTTATTATTTTTTAAAAAGTATTCTTTAAATACCAAGGGAGAAACTCACAGATAGTGAAAAATAAATGTTATACATGGAAAAGGGCTCATTTTGGCAAAACTTCATAGATAATAATTGAAAGAGAAATACACGTGCAAATCAGGGAAGCAGTCTGCACATGTACATTCAGAATTTAGGAATAGTCTTAAGCCTTCTAGCATGGCCTTCTTTTTCTTTTTTTAAAAGGCGAGACATTTAGTTTGTACATAACTGTGACCCACCATGCTTTTCATAACTGTCCCACACGTTACATAGAATGCGAAGAGCGGGAAATGGAGGCTGTGGATAAAATACAGGGAGAATATGCAAATCCCAGATGTAATTATGTGGACACCGCAGCATCTTCCATGCTGATTCACAACAGTGCCGGTGTCAGTGAGTCGAAACGTTTCCCACCCACCTGCCCCAGCCTTTTGGGAGAATTTTACCCGGCAGCCTGTGTTTTATAGGAGACGTCTGTGAGAAGAAGGTTAGAGCATTGGTTCATAGATCCAAGACACATGCATCTGGGCCATAGGATAATCTTGCACAGCCTTGAGCAAGGTTCTCCATCTACGAAAAGGATACGATCATATAAACTGGTTCTTCATGTGCCAGTGCGTATGTAACCAAAATAGCACTATCTACACCCTACGCTGGCTGGGGCATGCTGGGAGTTGTAGGCCAAAAACATCTGGGGACCCCAGGTTGGAGAACACTGATCTACACACACAAGAGGGAGGTTCAGTTCCCAGCATCTCCCATTAAAAAGATTGGGTTAGGCTGGTTGTGGGCAATGGGAAATGCCTCTCTCTGCCCAACACCCTGGAAAGCTGCTGTCAGTCAGAGTAGTCCAGGGGTGTTGAATCTCTTTCAGCTGGAGAGCCAAATTCCATTCTGGAGAAGCTCTTGGGGGCTGCATTCCAGTGGTGGGCGGGGCTGAAAGCAAAAGGGGAGGAGCCAAAAACACCAACCTATTGTAAATTAAAGCGTTTACTTGGCGGTACGTAAGCCTTAGGAGTGGCATTTCCAGAAAGGAGAAAAAACTGCACGAACGCCAGGGAAGCACCAAACAATTGTTGGTCAGGGGAAAGTGGGTGGGGCCCTCTAGGAACTCTGGAGGGCTGGATTTGTCCCCTGGGCCTGAGGCACTGCACCCCTGAGCTAGATGGACCAGCGTCCTGACTGTATAGAGCAGCGTTAAATATCCATAACTTGGTGTATTGTGCAGGATGGGATATGGGGCCATAATTACATTGATGCACGCTTGATATTGGTGAGTTTCAGCCAGGGTCTTGAGAGCTTACCGGGAGTTCTGCAGTGAGAAGGTCACTGCTAGTAGATGTGTTTCCAGAAAAGATGGCGCACCCCTCGCTACCAGCCCCCTGCAGGGTGCAGCCACAAAAGAGTTTGGTGTCTGCTGGGACCAGGAGTCTGCTCAAATAGGGCAATAGTGAGGCTCAATAGGCACAGAACATTTCCCAGAACCTTCTGCAGTACTCTGGCTACTTGGTGGGCCACTCGTTGTGGAAGTCCATTCTTTGAAGGTAGAAAGTTTGAAAACTGCTACTCTACATAATCCATAGTTCATTTTTCTTTTTTAAAATTATTGTTAAGCCCCTTGTTTTTTTCCCAGGCGCTGTGAGGCGTCTGGCATATACCTCTTTGGAGCTAGAAGAGAAGAGGTGGAGATGAGGTTGGCTTCTAATAGGGGCCGGGATAAATTTGCAAGGCTTTTTCCTTGCAAACGGAACATAAAAGAAAAAAGCGTTTAGCTTGCCCGGGCAGAGTGGACATCTGGAGGCTGTTTGGACAAGTCTGAATAGGCGATGATGCATTCATCTTAATTTGCCCGCCCACCCCCCTCCAAGTGCACACGCTTCCAAAAGTCTGTGAATTTCAAGTAACACTTTAAATAAAGGAGTGAAAGAAACGCAGGCTGCCTTTTCTTGTTACCAGTGACTGAAACAAACCAGAGAAAACATTACAATGCAAGCGTACCTTTAAGCAGAGGAGCATGCAGAATTGGTTTCATCGCTTTGCAGCTGCTTTTTAAATCTTAGTTGCAAGGTGGAAAGGAGCATGGCAGAGGACCCTTCCCTCGTGTGTGTGTGTGTGTGTGTGTGTATAATTTATTTATTTATTTTTAAAAAGCACTGCAACCCATGTGGAGTGGTTTCCTCACAGATGACGTGCAGGCCTCAAAATCGGGAGGATGTCATACCGAACGTCCAAAGTTTCACATTGTCATGTCAAGCTGCTGAAGAGGCTGTTGTGGCATCTTCTCTGTAATGTGCATTATTTGCGTGGCTCTCAGCTCAGGGGTTTGTTTTTGTATAAAGTGCAAACCTGAACAGTTTTAGATGACTCGGGATGAGAGGCAGCAGCTCTGGAACCGGTTCTGAATATTTTAAAATCTGCAAAAGCTAAATCGATCCCATGACATAGGGCCTGGGGCTCAGCAAGGCTGTGATTAGGTACATATGAAGCTACCGTACGCAGAGTGGAACTGTTGATCCATTTAGCTAAGTGATGTCTGCTCTGACTGGCAGCATCTCTCCAGGGTCTCGGGCAGAGAAGGGTCTTTCCCATCACCAGCTACCTGATCCTTTTAACTGGCATTGAACTTTCCGCATGCAAAGCATGTGCTCTACTGCTGAGCTATGGTCTGTCCCCTAAAGATGAAGTACGTTTCCAGTCCTCATGGTTCTAAATAAAGGACTGGCTTCTATAGCAAGGTGTCTTTCCTGCTGTCTGATCCTTTTGACTGAATATGCCGGGGTTTGAACCTGGAACCTTCTGCGTACAAAACGTGTTCCAGTGCTGAGGTGGGGTCCCTCCCCTGGTACCTGCGGAATAAAAGAGTGTTTGTTGAGAAGGAGACTCTGTCCCGGCGCAGTTCGGCGTCTCAGGATTCCTGCTCAGTCTCGCATGCTGCGCTCCCAGTGCCAGATGTCAGACTTCTCTGTCCAGACTTGAAGGCTCCTGCAGGCTCGTGTCTGTGCAGCAGAATTATGGCTGGTGCCCAGGTGAGGCCTTCCTGGAAGCTCGCGGGCCCTGCTGATCACCGCCGTGGTGTCCGGTCAGCTCTTTCCACTGGGGCCCAGCTGCACCCACCCCTGCCCCCTCACATCTCGCCAGACCCACCCCAACAAGGGCGGTGAGGGGGCTGCCGCGGAAAAGGCTCGAGGCTTATTTTGTGCATTCCCCACCTTTCTTTGCTTAAGGGGGCCTTGGGGTTATTTGGATGGAGAGCACCTCAGCCACGTTTCTGTGGCATCCTTGGCAATCTTGCTGATTACGACTAGTGGTTTTATTATTCCTAAACTGATACCGACCTGTTTAAAAAAAAATGTACAGTGGTCTCATGATTTTTATTGTGCAATAAACATCTACGGGGGGTGGGGGTGGGATAAGCAGATGGGCAGTAGAAGTGGCGCTTTGGGCTCTAGAGTAACTAGCCTTGAGAACTGCTGTAGCTGGGCTCTGAGGAATCCTGCCTGCTGGTCCCAGCAAGTTCCCTCCCATCAAAACCAGTCGGGGATATTTTGGCATAAACGGCATTTAGACCAAAGTTAGGCATGGGGCAGTGAGTGCTTTTATCTTAAATCTCTCGCCTCCAACGGGTATGTGAAGGAGGGCTAGAAAAAATTTCCAGAGAGCAGCCAGCTATCCAGGGCCGGATTAACATTGGGGCGATTGGAGCGGCTGCTCCAGGCCCAAAGCAGACAATAGGCCCACAATATAGGGACATGCGGCATGATTTGAGTTAGCTCTGATCGTTATCATTCAGCATAATTAATGATTTTTTCAAGATTAGAAAGGTGTTCTAAGCACATCTACATTACAGGCTTGAGGCAAGACCTAGCAAGAACTGTTGTTCTGAAATTAGCATGGTAGGTTTTTGCATTTCAATCACTGTTACTACATTTCTTTGAAGCACATGGGGGCTTGCTAGGGTCTGTAATATTCAGATTTAGAAGGGACCTCTCTCTCCAGCCTCGAGCAAAAGATCTTTCTGATTCGCAGCTCAATTGTTCAAATGCTAGTTTAACAAAAAAACGAAAACGAAACAAAGCAACAAGAACAACACAATTATTCTTGGTCAAGCAAAGCTTCCTGGCTTTTTGTTGTGGCTGCTTTTTCTTTTTTAATAAATAAATTTGGGGGAAATTGGGAAGACCCTTACTGATGAGCTGCAGGAGTTTTTGAGTTTTGGCACTTTAATGGTAATTAAAATATTTAATTTGTTTTAATATAAAATTGCGTCTTCATTTTATTTATTTCCATAAAAAGGCCCACCAAAACCCTCAGCACCAGGCCCATAATGCTCTTAATCCGGCCCTGCAGCTATCTCCCCATAACGTGTCAAAGGAAAGATCTGTGCACACCTTGCTTTTCCAGCAGTACGGTAACTTCAATGGTAAAGTACTTCTCCACTGCATTGCTCGCTTCACCAGCTCCACGGGGAGTGCACGGCTTCTGTTTCAGCCGTGTTGCATCTGCGGCTGCCAAGATGAAGAAGGGGGTAGCATATTTTGTTTGTGTGTTCCTGCTGGAGTGAAACTTCTGCTTTATGAGGTTAGGTGTGAGGGTGCCCAAGAGCAAATTGCTACGCTTGGTTTGCTGTAAGGCTAATTGCACGTTGGCCAAAGTTTGAAAACTGATTCCACCACCCCCCGTCCTGTTCGTTTCTCAGCCCGAGTGGGAAGAAGTTCCGCAGCAAGCCCCAGCTGGCCCGTTACTTGGGCAACTCCATGGACCTAAGCACGTTTGACTTCCGGACGGGCAAGATGCTGATGAGCAAGGTGAACAAAAACCGGCAGAGGATGCGCTACGACTGTTCCAGCCAAGCGAAGGTGAGGATGGCCAGTGGCTGGCCTGCTGTGACGAGAAGACTGGGACCGGCCCGGGACCTTCCTGTCAGGGTTTCCTGGGTACCTGTGGTGCTTCTGCGCACACGCAGAATAAGACTGCATTCACTTTTACTTAATTAACTTCATTTGTTTACATACTGTGGCATTTATACTCCTCGTTCGGTAAATTGTATTGAGGCAGATTACCCCCAAAAAAATACATCTCAACAAATGTAAAAGTATCCTCTAACAGTGAATGGTTCTTGGTGGCACCACCATAAAGGTACTAATCCAGAGGTGTTGAACCTCAGGGCCACGGGCCAAATCCAGCTCACCCGGGGTCCCGATCCGCCCCTCCAGGGTTCTGTAGATCGCCGCCGCCACCCCCCGTTTCCCCTGACCATCGATAGTTTGGTGGTTTCCAACTTTTGCACAGGCTTTTCCCCCCTATCCTAAAAGGTTGAAATGCCTCTGCCAAGGCTTGCTTACTACTAGTAAGAGCTTTAAGCTAAACTATGTTGGTCTTTTGGGCCCGCCCCTTTGGCTTCTCCCACTGCTGGAATGTGGCCCCTGAGAATTGAAGTCAGCCCTCAGGCTGAAAGAGGTTCAACACCCCTACGCTAAACTCTTTTTGACCTCAACCATTTTAAAAAATGCAAGTTTTTAACTGCAGATTGCCTCGGGGGTGGGGTGATCATGGGACCAGAGCAGGTGTGGAGGGATCTTTTAATCCTTTACTCCTGCTCCTTCGTCACAAGCTGGAATGTGCAGATACCATCTTCAGAAGAAGGATTTGCCTCTGCACCGCCACAGGGGTAGGAAACGGTTAAATTCCCCCTTTATGCCTGCTCTGAGCCTATTAATCCCCCCCCCTCCGGATGCAATTTGCATTTGATGCCAAGATGCATTTCCTGTCACATGTAGCTTGTCCCTTAGACTCAGTTGTACAGCAAAGGGTGAAGAACGGACTGATCTTAGTTTTAATTTCTGAAATAAAACTTCTTTTACTTGTTTCGGTCTTCCCTCTCTCTCTTTCTCTTCTCCCTCCCTCCCACCCCACTACACTTTGGTTTTAGGATAAGCCCGACCTAAACACCGCACTCCCTGTCAGGCAGACGGCTTCAATCTTCAAACAGCCGGTCACTAAGATCACCAACCACCCGAGCAATAAAGTGAAGACCGACCCACAAAAAGCAGTGGACCAACCCCGCCAGGTAAGGGCTGTGGCCTGGGTGCGGTGCCGTGTTCTCGCGAGGGGGCTAAGGTGGGAGATGGTGACTTGACCGAAACTGAGCGGGATTTGAAGCCTGGTCTCCTCCAGTCTAAGCTCGGTGTGTTCCCTCCACTGCACCGGGCTGGTTTGAGGCTCCTGGCCAACCCAAGGTCTCTGAGGAGGAGGAGGAGGAATTCGATGCCTTCCCTCTTCAACCCTGTCCCGAGCCCAGCTGTAGGTGCAGTTTCTCCTCCCTCCACCTGTGCCTCACCAGAGCACCAGTGGCGACAGACCACGGGGGACATCCAGAGCCATTGTCGGAGTGCCCAACCTGGCTGCCTGGAGACCGTCACTCACAGTATACTCATGAGGGTGTGAGAGCTGGACTGACCCGGGTTCAAAAGCTTCCCTAGCCAGTGACCCTCAGTCCCAGTCACGCAGGCGGAAGGAGGAGATAACAGCAGTTAATAAAGATTAAAGAGTTTATTTGTAAGACCTAATTACATGGGATTAAGGCAAACAATGCATCTCTTACTCACTACATCATTGCAGATACAAATCCAATACCCCAGTGGTAAGGCTAGATGAAGTGAAGTCCAGAACAAGAGACATGTCGAGTCGAGACGAGCAAGACAGCAAGTGAGAGGAGAAGAGGGGAGGAGGAGTGAAGCTATCAACAAGTGTGTTAGCTTTTATACCACAGACCCTGCACCTATAAATAGGATATTATTACTCACCCCAGTTGTATAACCTATTCATCAACATGTTGATTCCAAACCTGTCCAAGGTTGCTGAGTCATATCACCTTGAGACTATGTCTCGTGACCAGAGACCCTGTGTACTTCATCTCAAGAGACATCCTCCATGTTAGGTGATAATCCTGATGTCAGGTGGTAATCTCGTTCTGCCTATGCAAAACCTAACAGAGGGACGGTCTACTCAGGAGCAGATTTCTACTCAGAAGGGGAAAGACCCAGCTATGGCTACTGACGAGGCGGACCCAGCGGCAGCTGTTGAATCAGGGGCAGCCGGCGTAGAAGCTCTCGGTCTTCCCCAGACCTTTGCTGGGTTAACAGTTCCCATAGAGCCAGTGTGGTGTAGTGGTGAGAGTGTTGGACTGGGACTCGGGAGATCCGGGTTCTAGTCCCCGCTCGGCCATGAAACTCACTGGGTGACTTGGGGCCAGTCACTGACTCTCAGCCTAACTCACCTCACAGGGTTGTTGTGAGGATAAAATGGAGAGGAGGATTATTATTATGTAAGCCATCTTGGGTTCCTTTCAGGAAAAAAGGCGGGGTATGAATATAATAATAAATAAATAAATAGAGCTATTTGCCTCCAGTTACAGGCTCGGGGGCAGTGGTGTTACCGTAAGATCACTGGATCAGGCCAGAGGTCCACCTTGTCCAGCCTACTCTTTCCCAAAGTGGCCAGCCAGATATTGGCTGGGAAGCCCACAACTCAAGCAGGGTGTGAGGGTGACAGCCCCCTTCCCCACACACACACACCCTCCAGCAGCTGGTAATTATGAGGTAGACTAGCTGTGAATATGAAGGCTCCATCCTAGGTAGCACCTTCTTTGCTTGATGGCTAATGGCTGAGCAACAAGCCTTGCGCAGGAGAGGTCTGTCTTCATATATGGACCCTCCTCCCTTCCCTGCTGGAGAAGAGTTGAAGCAACCAGCTGCTGTCAGAAGCCCGTTCCCCCATCTTTGAAGACTTCTAGTCTGACACAGACTCTCGTCCCGGCATATTCTCACAAGAGCTCACCACCATTTATTTATTTAATTCGTTAAAGCGCCTTCTCCCATGTTGTTGCCAGACTGTTAAAGCCGACTTCGGAAGCTCTTCTCTGGGTGCCGCCACCCGCAATGGTGCAATGGGCGGCTGCCAGGGAAAGAGCCTTCTCAGTAGTGGCCCCCCCACTAGGTGGCACTTCCCACGGAGTGCCACCTAGCATCCTCACTGTATATGTTTAGATGCCAGGTGACAGCCTTCCTCTTCCAGCAGGCATTTAATCTTTTGCTCTGATAGTTAATTTTATTGCTGGCTCTTTTAATAATTTTAATGTTTTTGTATTTGTTGTTATTTTATTGTTGTTTGGGGGCTTTTATTACAGGGAGACTGGTGCCCCATGGTGCCAAAGCATGGAGGAATGCTTCTGCTAGTACCTCTGTCCCAGCATGCATACACAGAGAGAGAGAGATTATAAGCTCTAGTTCAACCTTTCCCTGCCTGGTGCCCATGACCAGGCTGGCTAGGGATGATGGAAGTTGTAGTTCCACCCATCTGGAGGGTCCCAGGCTAGGAAAGGCCGAGCCGAATTCAAGGTGTTGGTTTTGACCTTTAAAGCCCTATACTGCTCTGGTCCAGTTTATCTCAAGGAGCATCTCCAGCAACACCAAGTAGGCCGCTCAACGAGATTTCATAGATTTCATAGATCATAGAGTTGGAAGGAGCCTATAAGGCTATCGAGTCCAACCCCCTGCTCAATGCAGGAAACTAGAGGAGGGGTCTCCCATCCAAGTAATAACCAGGCCTGACCCTGCTTAGCTTTCCACGCTCAGACAAGCTGAGCCAGCGTAAGCCACAGGCCTGTAAAAAATCTGCCACAGACGGCCTTCTCCTTGTCCCTTCAGCCAGAGCAGCTAGACTGGTGGGGACTAGGAAGAGGGCCTTTTCTGTGGCGGCCCCCATACTGTGGAACTCCCTCCCTAGTGACATCTACCATGCCCCCTCTCTGTTGAGCTTCCGCCGCTCACTAAAAACATGGTTATTCAGGCGGGAATATGGGAGTGGGTTAAGATTTTAAAAGTTATACTGTTTTATACTGTTTTAAATGTATTTTATATCATGTATTTTAAATGTATTTTATCATGTTGTACATCGCCCAGAGTGGCCGGTTTGCCGGCCAGATGGGCGATTCAGAAATACAACAAATAAATAAATAGGGAAGCCCCTCTAGTTGCTGCCGGCCTGGATGACCTCCCTATCAGGAGGCTTCCTTCCACATGTGTCCAGCCGATTCTCCATTTACAAGTTCCATCCAGAGCAGCTGTTGTGGTGGCATAAACGCAGCTCTGCCTTGCACTGAGGCTCCTGCCGGACCCAGGTCCAAGCCTTCTTGGCCTTTTGGCTGGCATATCTTTGAGACATACCTGTCTTAAGAATTTGAGGAGGTCCCTTGCATGCAGAAGACCCAAGTTCCATCCCGGACATCTCAAGGTTAAAAGTAGTGGGGAGGGGGGGCAACACCAGGAAAGGCCAGCCTTCTTCCCGAGACTCTGGAAAGTCACTGGATTCCAACTCCCATCTTGAACATTGGCTGTGCTGGCTGGGGCTGATGGAGGTTTGTAGTCGAGAGCACCTGGAGAGATCCGTGTTGGGGAAGGCTGGAGTAGAAGGCAGCGCTGGGCCAGGTGGATGAATTGTCTGACCTAGTGTAAGGCTAAAGATATTTATTAGCTCTCACAACTGTTGAGAAAGACACTGCGTGGTCGGTCTCTCTCTCTCCTCTCCCCTTCTCCTTTTTTGTACATAAATTAATTAATTAATTAATAATTAATTAATCTCTGTCTTTAGCTCTTCTGGGAGAAGAAGCTGAGTGGCCTAAATGCCTTTGATATTGCAGAGGAGCTGGTGAAAACAATGGACCTTCCAAAAGGTTTGCAAGGTTCGTAGTCGAGCTGGTTGCGGGCTGATCCGTTGCTGCTGGTGGCTTAGCTATGACCCAAGTTGATCAAATCAGGCTGCTGTTTGTTTTATTTGTGGGCATTTCATATTTTGGTCCTCAGCCTTCAGAGGTTCTCTCGTATCATCTCACAAGAGTTTTAAAAACAACAAGAACACTTAAAAACATGGTAAAGCAGCAGAGCAGCATAAGGTGGCATTTGAAAAGAGCTGGAGTTACACAAGTTAACTGTTACAATCCTAAAACAGAAGACTTAACAGGTCTGGGTGATACAAGATACTTGCCTGCTGCCAAAATGGCATTGGGCTCAGTGCCAGGTGAGGCTTCTAAGCCGGGGTGCCACCACCAAGAAGGCTCTGTCTCAAGTCATGACCTGCCTTGCCGTCGAAGGCAGAGAACCTGAAGAACAGCATCGGAAGAGAAGAGCATAAATTCAAAATTACAATGCCTATAAGAAATGTGGAACTTGAGCTGTCAGATTCATCCTGTGTGTTCTTTCGGTTTAAATGCCAGTCATTCGCAGTCCTTGGACTGCATTGCAGAGCTTTTGTCCTGGAGCCAGCTTCTATGGAGAGGCTTTTTTTTTTTTTTTAATGATCTGTCATAGCCCTGACCCCAGTCAAGAAACAGCCCAGCTTCCCCTGGGTCCTAGTTTCCCCCACCCTGACTCTGCTCTTCGTTGGATAACCTCTGCAATAACTACCCCGGTGTGTGGCTGTGTGTACACTCCTGATAGAGGTTGACAGCAGTGGCATTTATTATTTTATGTATGCAGCCCTTCCAAGTAGTTCAGGGTGGTGTACATGTTCACTTCTGCTCATCTCAAGGAGCGCCTCCAGCAGCATCAAGTGGGCCGCTCAACAAGGTCTGCCACGGACGGCCTTCTCCGTATCCCATCAGCCAGAGCAGCCAGGCTGGTGGGGACTAGGAAGAGGGCCTTCTCTGTGGCGGCCCCCACATTATGGAACTCCCTCCCAAGTGACCTTCGCCATGCCCCCTCCGTGATGAGCTTCCGCCGTGCATTAAAAACATGGCTGTTCAGGCGGGAATATGGGATGGTTAGGTTTTTTAATGAGAATTTTTTATATTGTTTTAATTATTATATTTTATTGTGTTGTTTTGGTGATCTCCTCCCTGCCTTTATCCTCAGAACAACCCTCAGTGGTAGGTCAGGCTGAAAAGATATAGTTGCTGGTTCACTTTCACCCAGCCAGCTTCGTGGCTGAGTTGGGATTTGAACCCAGGTCTCCCCAGTCAAAGTCCAGCATGCTAGCCACTGCACCACACTGGCAACATGCCACAGGAAGCAGTTGCATCTGAGGCTTGACAGGGCTGGCCAGCCTTTTTTTACCATTGAATACAGCTTTCCCCAACCAGTCACCCTCCAGATGCATCGAACCACAGCCCCCAGAATCCCCCCCCAGCCAGGATTCTGGGAGTTATAGTCCAACACATCTGGAGGATGCCAGGCTGAGGAAAGCCGGTTTACTAGATTGGAGAGGTGGATGTCGGCAGCAGTACGGGAAAGGGAATTAACGAGTTGTTTTGCTGCTCTTGACTTCCTTAGGTGTGGGGCCCGGCTGCACCGACGAGACCCTCCTTTCCGCCATTGCCAGCGCCCTGCACACCAGCACGATGCCCATCACCGGGCAGCTTTCCGCCGCCGTGGAGAAGAACCCGGGAGTCTGGCTGAACACTTCTCAGCCCCTCTGCAAAGCCTTCATGGTGACCGATGAAGATATCAGGTAGTCGACGTCCCCAGAGCAGGAGAAGAATTGGTTTAAAAGATAAAAGGGTTGGGTCCGGATTTAAGTTGGATCAGCTGTGCTGGGGGAAGCGGACTTCCCTTCCAGACCCCTGGAAATGCTACACAGAGTCCGGAGACTCTGCTGACGGTGGGGAGGATCCCCAAAACTCAGGCCAGAGGAACCGTCCGCGAGTGGAACCCTTCCTCTTGAGGAAGGCAGATCCTGCATCCATCCTGAATTCTGCAAATTGGCAGAATACTTCCTCTCCTGTCTTTTAGACTGGCCTTGTAAATAACTTTAAAAATACGTGTACTCATCTGCAAAACAAAACTGACCACATCACTTGTGTTTCTTTGTATCATGATGGGTTTCTTTCTCTTAGCAAATTAGGCATGGTATTGCTTGTATTTATCATGTTATATAGCAGAGGGCAACTGAAATTATCATGCGGTCAGAGGCACCTCCCCAACAAGGAAAGGCTAAAGTCTTTTGGGCTTTTTAGTTTAGCAAAAAGGTAATGAAGACAGGTTATGATAAAAGGTTTGTGAAATTGTGCATGGTGTGAAGAAAGTTTAGAGACAGATTTTTTCCTCCCCCTCTCATCATACTAGAATTGGGCGTGGTGGGACACCGAATGACATTGATGGGCAGTAGATTCAAGACAAAATGTTATTTACACAGTGCAGAATTAAGTTATGGAACTCATTGCCACAAGACGTGGTGACGACCACGAACCTATAAGGCTTTAAAAGAAGGTTAGATAAATTCCTGGAGGAGGAGGTCTATTGATTGGTATTGGCCATAATGATAAAATGGAACCTCCATGTTTAGAGGCAGTATACCTCCAAATATCAGATTCTGGGGAAGGCAGCAGAGGGGAGGTGTTGCCTTCATCTCCTGCTCATGGGCTTCCCAGCGACATCTGGTTGGCCACTGTGGGAAACGGGAGACTGGACCGGATTAAATGTTTGGTCTGATCCGGCAAGGACCAGCTTTTAACGTCTGTTTCTTTTGAGTTGCGCGTGATAGTTTTGTTCTCTGGGGGTTTGCCCCTTTCCCCGATGGTGAAAGATCTCCTTGCTCATCTCTGCTGCATGCCGTGAAAACCACGAAGGAAAGGTTTTCGAAAGTACACGGTGGTGCGGGTTTGTGTTGTCCTTTCATTTCCATTTTGCCTCCACAGGAAACAGGAGGAGCTGGTTCAGCAAGTGCGGAAGAGGCTGGAAGAAGCGCTGATGGCTGACATGCTCGCTCACGTGGAGGAGATCGCGAGGGACGGCGAGACCCCCGCGGCGAAGGCCGGGGGCAACGAAGATGGGGAGGACGAGGACGAGGAGGCGGATCGTGGCCAGGAGATGGAGAGTGTATAGTGCAGGTAACGCAGCAGCAGCAGCGGCCCTGTGCGGACGTCCTCTCTGCACCATCCGCACACCTGCCGTGGCCTCGGTTAGTGGCTTTCCAAACTGTTCTGGAAAACCCAGGGGTTTCCTCAGAAGCTGCCGTATATCGGGTCTGGGTATTCTTTATTTATTTTACTTATTATATTTATACCCCGCCTTTTTTCCTGCAAGGGACCCAAGGCGGCTTACATAATCCTCTTCCTCCTCCACCTCTCCATTTTCTCCTCACAACAACCCTGTGAGGTAGGTGAGGCTGAGAGTGAGTGACTGGCCCAAAGTCACCCAGTGAGCTTCATGGCCGAGCGGGGACTAGAACCCGGGTCTCCCGAGTCCCAGTCCAACACTCTCACCACTACGCCACACTGGCGTAAATGTTTACCAACTAACCCAGTGTATTCTCCTCCGGCTGGCCGCAGTTCTCAAAGGCCTCAAGTGAAGATGGCCCATTATCTGTTTCCTGGTACTTTAGTTGGAGATGCTGAGGATTGGACGAGGGAATGCTCTAAATCAGTGTTCTCCAACCTGGGGTCCCCAGTTGTTCTTGACGTACAACTCCCAGCATGCCCCAGCCAGCGTAACTGGCTGGGGCGTGCTGGGAGTTGTAGGCCAAAAACATCTGGGGACCCAAGGTTGGAGAACACTGCTCTAGATTCACCACGTGGCCTGGGAAGGCCGAGTTACGTCATGGCTTGTTCTGTCTGTTCTGAACCCAGGACACAGAGAGTGACACCAAATTTGAGTGTGTTCAAATTAGTCCATTGTGTGTAGGTGCAACCTGGAATCCCCATCCCCAGCTTCCTGTGACCCTGGGTTCCTGGCTGGGGATGATGAGAGTTGTAGTCCAGCACATTTGGGGGCACCGGGTTGGGGAAGGTGTGAGTTGCATGACGGGTTCTGTTGTCTGTTCTGAACCCATCAGAGAGTGACACCAAATTTGAGTGTTTTCAAGTGACTTCCATTTGTGCTCCGGATTAATGTCTATGACCGTATTAGATCAATTTGTAGCAGGGAGCTTGCCACCTCCCCTTCCCCCTCCCCCACTTGATAGTGGTAGTTGCAAGGTGCTAGTCCTCTTACTGAGTGTGTTGTCTTTTTTTCTTCAGGGCAGTCCTCTTGAGAATTCTAGCCTAGACCCTGTCCACACCGAGGCAAGTGTGTCTTCAGACTGCATCACGCACCAGCTACGTGGCTCTCTGTGTGAACATGTTTGGCCTCTGCTTGCAGAAAGTCAGAGAAACCAGTTGCTCAGTAGATCTGGGGTAGTTTGAAGAGGGATTTTACTGAACCCATACTCTTTCTCCCCCCGCCCCATTTTTTTTCTTTCTTAAAAGTATCACGGCAGGTGGGGGAGGGAGCATTGACACTGGAAAACTATACACGTACCCCTTCATCTTCCTTCTAGGCCAGTGATGTGATTTGAGGAGGCTATTCTCCCTAGTCTCTCTTTGATATTACCCCCACATGCCTCAAGGCAATTATTCCCCTTGGTTTAACCCAGTGAGATGACACGAAGAGCTCTTTACGTCTTCCCTGCCTGTTTGGAACCACCTGTACTGGACCGTATTTTGAGTTGTAGATAATCCATTCCGCCTGTGAAATCTTGCTGTGGAAACATCGTTTTCTCATCTCATCTGACTTTTGGGGGTTTTGAAGGTTGTTTGCCTTGATTCCCCCCCCCCCTTAAAATCCCAGAGGTAGAAGGTGCCTTCCTGCGTGGGCTGGGGTGGGAAGCTCACCCCCTGGACCATTTATTGATTCTTTAATCAAAAGTCCCCTCTTCCGAATGAACTGTGAACCGTACTGCAAGCGTGGAAGACAGAACTGTCTGTGGTTCATATGGAACTCTTCTAGCGCAAGCAGTTTTTATATAAAAACTTTTAAGTTCGTTGTAGAAAGAATATTTCAAGTGGAGATGTTAAAACACCATTTGGAGAATTTTTTTTGTAATGGAAAGGTGCTGTTTGAGGGAGTCCGTTCTCCTTCTGCAATCGAACCTCTCCAATATCTGTTTGACCAGGATTCAGTTATGGGGTGGGGTGGGGTTGCCTTTGTTTATCTTGCATAATTAAATCCTTTTAAAAAAGGAAAATATGTATGAAAATTACTAATGTGCACTTGAGAATGGAACAAACCGATTCAGTTGCGAGATGATGCAGAATTTGCCTTAATGCGTTTGGCATCAAAACGGGTTTGGGGGGGCGGGCTTCTTGAATGCTGGTAGTGTAGACATTGGAAGATGATGCTGTCTTTTGTCTCTTATTTGCTTACACACACACACACACACTCTCTCTCTCTCTCTCTATTGCCGAATATATTTTAATAATCCATCTGTTAGTGAACTTACTTGGTAGCTCTGTGTCACAGATTCCAGCGTGTACAGTACCACTCAGGAGGGATGCCATTCTCCCTTTCCCAGTTCATTGACCATTCTCAAAGCTCAGTTCTGTTTGTTGAGGAGTGGTGAGGTTTGTCTTTTTTAAAAGAAGTAAGACATTTGAGTCTGGCTCCGGGCCCCGAAATTTTGGACTTTTAACAAAAAAAAAATAGGGTGTTTTAATTTTGCACAGCATTCATTTAATTATTTTCAAATGTTTGAGCAGTCAGTTGTAATCCATAATTTAGATCCATAATCAGTCAGGCACACACACACACTGCTTGATTTCTTTCCTCAATACTCCATTATCTGTTTGGAGTTCCTTCTCAGCAGACAACAACTAGCAAATATCCTGAGCGACTCCTTTAAACTTTGTGAGATGTAAAACCGTGCCGGCCAGCTTCACTTTGTGCTGCGATGTTGCCGTGACAAAATGTGTTACTAGTGCGTAAACACGTAAGACCCATTGGCTGGGGAGCACCTTTTTTTTTTTTCTTGGTGTCCTCTCAAACCTGGTGGGTCAGATCAGACATGCATTTCTGTAATTTTTTAAAGTAACAAACGACTTTAATCAATAGCGTGATGGTCAACTTTTAAGAAAATTCCACCACCCTTTGTATCTCTTTCAAACATGCAATCGCCCTGCTTCCCTTACTGCTGATACCTACTTTCAATTGTAATAGCATCTTAATGTACAGCCTTGTCGGGGAATATTAGTTTTGTAATTAAAAAATGTTTTTCATAACACTTGAACGCTTGATGCGAAAATGTCGAGATGGGTGTGGGTGATGTGCATCCTTGGATAACGTTGCCCCCAGATAAGTCGGCCGTGGAGCCAGGAAAGGGGCCACCAAAATGATCACCGTCTTCCTAACAAGGAAAACCTCAAGCATTTGGGGGCGGGATTGTACCCTTGTAATATAACCAGCTGTTGGATGAAATTGGGCATTAGGATTCAGGGCAGACAAAAGCAAGTCCTTCCTGCAACATGGAATTAAGAATTCACTGCTGCAAGTTGTGTGACAATGGCCACTGGTTTAGATGGCTTTACATGAGGGATTAGAAAAATTAATGGAGCCTATCAGTGGACTATTTGCCATCGTAGCTAAAGGGAACTTCCATGGGCAGAAGCAGTATACCAGGAATGCCATGCCATAGAGCAGTGTTCTCCAACCTTGGGTCCCCAGATGTTTTTGGCCTATAGCTCCCAGCATGGGGCATGCTGGGAGTTGTAGGCCAAAAACATCTGGGGACCCAAGGTTGGAGAACACTGCTATAGAGCAACACCAGGAGAAGGTTAATTGCTTTCAGGTGCTACCTTTAGGCGTCCCAGAAGCGACTGGTTAGAAAAGCATAGCCAAAAAAGTCAAAGGGCTTGAGCAGCTCCCCTGGATTTGTGGTTTGTGTTTTTTTTCAGGTTTAGAAAAAAGGTGAGGAAGGGGAAACATAAGAGATTTGTAAAGTTATGAATGGTATGGAGAAAGTGGATAGGATGCAGCTGCTTCTCCCTCGTCATGCAAGGACCCAAGGGGTTCATCCCACAGAGGTGGATGGCGGAAGATTCAGGACGTTTTGGGTTGGTGGGCACATTTGGAATTGTAAGAGTGTTGTGGGTGCTTGAAAAAAATGGCTGCCGGCGGGGGGGGGGGTTGCCCATTCATAAAATGGCAGGCACGGCCAGTGACAAAACACTTGTTTTCCAGAGGGCAAACTAACTTGCCCAAGAACCTCGGTACGAGGCACAGGTGGGATCCGAGCTCCAAAACATAAAACCGTTCTTTTGAATTCAAATGAAGATAGTCCTAGATGGCAGCACTTAACTTTGCAGGGTTCCCCATTATTTTATTTATTTATTTTTTAAAGGAATAAAAGAAAAGTCAGAAGGGGCAGGCGCCAAGTCTGCAGGCACAGGGTTAAAGGAAATATTTCTTCACACAACATACAAGTTAAACTGGAATTTGCTACCACCGTATATATATATACACATGTATACATGCCTCAAAATACATATATATATACACACACACACACACACACACAGGCATCATCAGGCGATCACTCGTGACCGAGTAAGATTGTCTTCCGGGATAAAAGGAGGAAATTCTAAAGAAGATTGTGTAGACTCTAGCGATGGGTCCGTAAGTGACTGTGGAGGCCAATTCTAGATCCACACAGCTTCCCACAGTGAGGACACAGGTTACCAGATAGAAGATGGTCCTGTAAAGGATTCATTTGACGTGCTTTTCGCTTAGCACGTTTCTCCCTTTCACCTTGCACTCGGGCTTCTTCAAAGTCCATGGAACCTTTGTGAAAGGCCAACCTCCAGTTAGATCGTTCATGGGCCAGAGCTTCCCAGTTTTGATGTTTATATTGCATTTTTTTAGATTAGCCTTATGAACATCTTTAAACCTCTTATATTGACCACCGATATTCCGCTTTCCATCCTTGAGTTCGGAGTAAAGTAACTGCTTTGGGAGACGGCAGTCAGGCATTCGAACAACAGTAAAACCTTGGATTGCAAGTAACTTGGTCTGCAAGTGTTTTGCAAGACAAACACATTTTCAAAATAAATTTTAACTTGATAAACAAGCGACGTCTTGCAATACAAGTGCTGTAGTACGGTCAAGAAAAATGAAGACTTTACACTATCATTCTTTATTGCAGCTTAAATTAAAAATATGTGTACAGATTTCTTATGGGGAATTTCGCTTTGATATACAAGTGCATTGGATTACAAGCACGTTTCCGGAACAAATTATGCTTGCAATTCAAGGTTTTACTGTATGTGTATATATGTGTGTGTGTGTATGTGTGTGTATATATGCATACATATATATGCCCCCCCCAATAAAACATTAAAACATATCTAATAAAATGATTACAGACATTAAAAGTATAGCACACTAAATTAATTTAAAAGGCTAGGTTAGAGAGATGTGTCTTAACATGTTTTCTGAAAGGCAAGGGAGCGGGGGCCAATCGTACTTCTGGGGGGAGTGCATTCCACAACTTGGGAGCAACACAGGAAAAAGCCCTCGCTTCTGGAGATTGTAATACACAGGTCCTTGATGAGAGAAGGATCTCGGTCAGGCCCTAAGCTGTTTCGGGCTTTAAAGGTTAAAACCAATAGCTTGAACTGAGGCAAGCCAGTGCACGGCTTTCAATGTTGGCACTGATACCATCTGGATACCGTGCACCAGTTAGCAGCCCTAGCTGCTGCATTTTGCACCAATTGAAGCTTCTGAGCACACTTCAAGGGTAGCCCCATGTAGAGCACTTTGCAGTAGTCCAGGCATGATGTAACCAAGGCATGGATAACGTTCCAAATCAGGCCGATTCGGGAAGGGTCGTAGCTGGAGCCCCAAGCCTAACTGTGCAAACACACTCCTTGCTACTAACACCTGAAGATCCAGAATTGCGTAGGATCAAGGAGCACTTCCAAGCTAGATAAGAGTTCAAGCCAGCCAGCAAGGCTCTTAGGCCAGGATTTCTATGTAGGCTGATTTTTATATGTCCAAACGCTGAAGTTTGCAATAGGAGGCATACGCAGACTACAAACATGCTAGCGGGCCTTCAGTCTGCTGGTGTCTAACACTGGCTGGGGCATACTGGGAGTTGTAGGCCAAAAACATCTGGGGGCCCAAGGTTGGAGAACACTGGTCTAGAAGGACGGTGACGCTCTCCAGTGCAGCCATGAAGGTATTCTGCCTGCCAAAGGGGCCAACTCCAATGCCCGTACGACGGCTCGCCATGGGATGTAATTCCATAACGTATGGGCATCAGCAAAATGAGATTATTCCAGAACAAGATTTTAAGGCAGACACGTGCTTCAGAGAGCTGCGTCGTCGTTTTTCTAAAGAAGCCACCTCCCTAAAGGTGGCCAGGAGGTAAGCGAACGTGGTGGGCCGTGTGACTAACCAGCATACTGAAATAGCGCCGCCCCAGTACAAAGTTTCATGGGACTACCCATTATGATTTTTTTAAATTAAATTTTAAATGTGTTTCAAATTTACCGAATTTGAGAGTAGGGGCATATGAGGGCTTCAGCTCCATAAGCTGGTAGTTGGTTTTTTAATTTATTTACCACAGGGAGTGCCACCCTTTTTTTGGCCCGTGGGCATGTTTGGAATTTTTGAGTGTGTGTGGTGGATGCTCTCGCTAAATGGCTGCCATTGGGGAGGCGGGAATTGCCCCTTCACAAAAAATGGCTGCCAGTCACAAAACACCCACTTCTCTGGAGGCAAACTGGAAAGTGTAAAAGAAAAGTTAACTTGCCCAAGAACAAGGCCAAGTTCCAAAACACAAAAACCAGCCCTTTGAACCCGCACTTCTCTGTTCCGACACACATTTCACAGAAGGCAAAACCACTCTTTTGTACAGTAATACCTTGGATTGCAAGTAACTTGGTTTGAGAGCGTTTTGCAAGAAGACAAGCAACATTTTAAATATTTATTTATTTATTTATTTGATATACAAGCGACGTCTTGCAATACAAGTACCGTAGTATGGCTTAAATTAAAAATCTCTGTACACATTTTTTGGGGGGTGGGGATTTCGTTTTGATATAAAAGAGTGTTTTGGATTACAAGCACGTTTCCGGAACGAATTATGCTCTCAATCCAAGGCATGACTGTATTTTCTAAGCGGGCCCAGAGGCATTCTTGGAAATAGAGATGGTGCAGTAAGGAAGGAAATTGCTTCGTTTGCTGCATGCTGGCCCTCCACTTAATTCTTTAAAAATGTAAACAAATCTCAACAGCGTTTTAAGACCAGGAGGGCAGCAGACATCACGAGCACCCCAGATTCACCACACGCATGTCTGTGTCCCACTTTTCTGCAGTGAGTACTCTAAAGCAGTGTTCTCCAAGCTTGGGCCCCCAGGTGTTTTTGGCCTACAAACTCCCAGCATGCCCCAGCCAGCTACGCTGGCTGGGGCATGCTGGGAGTTTGTAGGCCAAAAACATCTGGGGACCCAAGCTTGGAGAACACTGCTCTAAAGATTTAGAGACGGTGTCACCCAGCCCTGGTAATCAGTAATGGGCAGTTTCTAACATGGCTGGGCTGATGACTTTTCCATCACTGCTCCATCCACCCCATTGCCGCCTCCACCTCCACAGGCCTCTCTCGTCGACAGGAAGTGCCCAGAGTTAGGGGTCCCTGCTACCTTCCGCTCAAGGCTAATGAAACCAGGGGGGGAACTTAAGGATGAAGCGGTGTTACGTTGTTGCCTTCTTTTACTACATCGACTGCTTTTGAGAAGTTTTGTTGCAAAGGGGTGGATGGAGCCTGCTGAACTCTTTATGTATGACAGGTTCCCAAACTTTCTGCCCCTCGGAGCCCCCTTGAGAGAGCTGTGACCGACTGAGGCCCGCCAGTCACAAAAGGGCAGAGCCAGACACAAAATGGCGGCAGATGGAGGCGGAGTTTGGCCTTATCAGCCAGCAGCTACTGAGACAACTTTATATTGATACCTAATCCCTCTTTGGAAATTGGCCACTGGTTATTTTTCCTTGTAGCAGGGGGTTCCATAATTCAGCTTTCCTCAAGTTAAGTACAGTCATGCCTTGGACTGAGAGCATAATTCGTTCCGGAAACGTGCTTGTAATCCAAAACACTCTTTTATATCAAAACGAAATCCCCCCCAAAAAAATTTGTACAGGGATTTTTAATTTAAGCCGTACTACAGTATTTGTATTGCAAGACGCCGTTGTATATCAAGTCAAAAATAATAATAAATATTTAAAAATTTGCTTGTCTTGCAAAACGCTCTCAAACCAAGTTACTTGCAATCCAAGGTATTACTGTACAGACTTTGGCTGTGGAAATACCATGGTTCAGCTTCCCAGTTTCAGACCCGATTTGCTGATCCAGTGGCTCTAATTGGAGGACTTTTTTTTTATTTTACATAGTTTTTCTCCACCACCACCACCACCCCAGGCCTCTCAAGGCATTCTTACTCCTCTCCCCTTCTTTCACACTTGTAACGTCTTCCCCAACGCTACCACTTTCTCTCCCTCCTGGAGGAACTGGGTGTGGAGCTGCAGCACTGAGGTCCACCTGAAAGTGGGCCAAGACCCACTGGTGGTCCCTGGCCCACAGCTTGAGAAAAACACTGGTGTATGATAAACATTCACACACACAATACTGATATTGTGGCCAGTTTGGCTGGGTATGCGATAGATCCAATGAGTAATGGAAGGCCTGGCCGAACCAACCATTTGCAGCCCTCTGGTACCAGTTCTAACTGTTCCAGTATCAGAGGCAGTCTGCCTATGTACACCAGTTGCTGGGGAACGTGAGCGGGAGGGTGCTGTTTCACTCATGTCCTGCTTGTGGGTTTCCCATGGGCAGCTGGTTGGCCACTGTGGGAAAAGGAAGCTGGACTCGATGGACCCTGGGTCTCATCCTGCAGGGCTCTTATGTTCTTATTTGTCATTCTAGTCTGTTTTTGACAGGCAGGGCAGAGAACGTTTCCCCCAGGGCCGGTGCAAGGCAGTTTGGTGCCCTAGGCAAGATCAGATATTTAGCGCCCCCCCTTCCCACTTGAACCCTCCCTCCCTCCAGCCCTATGCTCCTGGCGCCCCCTTTAGCCCGGCGCCCTAGGCAGCTGCCTAGTTGGCCTAATGGTAGCACCGGCCCTGGTTTCCCCCCCACCCTCCTGCTCCATTTAATGCCAGGCATTGAAACTGGGCCCTTCTGTGTGCAAAGCCACTGATCTCCCGTCCCTCCTGAAGGGATATGGGACGTGACGCCGTATCTCCGGCTCTTCCTCCTCACCGCCACCGTTGGAGGAGAAGTGGGTCCAGGGTCCCCCTGCTGGGGTGTGGGCCCATGACAGTGCCTGGCCAGGCCAACTCCTGATACCTCAAAAGTATATTTCTTTATAAAAGTATTTATTAATCGCCTCCCCCCCCCAAAAAAAGTCCCCAAGATGACATCAGAACTGAAACATATACAACAATATCGCATCAAATAACATACTAAACAAATTAAAGCGCAAGGGGGCCGGGAAACATCTTTAAAAACGGGTCAGAGTTGCATTTAAAAGCACTCAAAACGCTTTTCCGAAGAGGTTGGTTCTATGTTGAGAACTTCGTGCTGTACAACGGAGCTGGTGGCATATGCAATGGAAATTGGGGGAGACCGAGTGTGCCGTGTGGGTCTTTTTGCTGAGTGAGCGGTTCCCCACCCTGCTCAATCTCTCTGGTTTATTAGTGAAACAGACTTAAGGGAAACAGACTTAGTGAAACAGACTCCTATGCATGTTTGGACAGGGGGGGGGGAAGTCCTACAACTCCCAGCATGCCCCAGCCAGCAGAAAAAAGTCCTACAACTCCCAGCATGCCCCAGCCAGCAGAAAGCAGAGCTGGCTGGGGCATGCTGGGAGTTGTAGGACTTTTTTCCTGTCCAAACATGCATAAGATTGAACCCTAATTGTAGCATCAGTTACAAGTTCAAACTGAGTATCCCTTCTTATTATGCATTAGCTTATTTTTAAGGATGAGCACTGTTTTTAGCAGCTCTGGAAGAGATATACATACGTATATAAAATGCAGAGTTTTAAAATGATTGGATTGATTAACGCTGGCTTCGTGTGCAGTGCCAGTTTGAGCACCTTTCTATTTATAGTGCATTTTAAAGGCTGAAACATTTTCGCGTGCATCACTGGCACTGTAATTAACTGTACAGTGCCATGATGTACACACTAAGGTCTTTGAGTGTTTGAAGTGCACTACATCCCTGCTAAATATTGAAAAGTATTTAAGTATTAAAAAGAAAGGCGCTAGACCTCAGGGCTGCCTGAGATCCATTTGGGGTGGGGCTATTGGGTGTGCCTGTGTGGAAGGAGCAGAAACCGCACATTATTAGTTGTGCCCATTTCTTTAAACAAGCGCAAAAAGTGCTGACATGAGCAATAGGTTCTGGGGCAAAGCCTCATTTTCGATTTTGGTCCTGCAAATGCCACTGAGGGAGCTGTCTAGACATCTACACTTAAGCTGAGGGGAGAGGAAAAGGCTGTGGGAAAAGTTTTCTAAAACATTGAAGTAGGTTCTGTGATAGTTGTTGGGGTTAATAGTGTGGTCTGAAACTCTTAAAAGGTTTCCATTTTTAACAGCTGGACTGGATCACTAAGGTCTAGCAACTTGCCAAGGCTGTGCCACTCACAGAGTTTGAGGGCCTTCAGCACTGTGTCCAGGTTGGGATAGGGGCTGTAGTGATTGTACAGAAGACATTATTTGCCAACGGCTTTGGCTGAAGATCTTGTCCAATGTCAATTTTCTAAAACAAGAGACTGGCACTTGCCTTGTCACCCCTTCCAGCCACTTCCTCTCTAGCATTAAGGGCTAGCCATGCTTAGGGGTGAGCTGGGCACTCCTGCATATGCTCAGAGGCTGTTCACACACATTCATGGAACAGGCCTGAACCATCCATGAAGCCTTAATAGCTTTGGTTCCTCATGCAGATGTCATGGAATCACCAGTATTTTTTGAAGCAATGTTGCTAGCCCATATGGAGACCTCCGAAATGTGGAAGCCACTTCTAAACCCTAGCTTGTATTGATATATCAGAAGCTGCTTTGGCATCCCTGTCAGTGGAGGGGAGGAAGACACGCTAAATAGGATTTGGTATTTCATCGATCATCGAGTTGGAAGGAGCCTACAAGGCTATCGAGTCCAACCCCCTGCTCAATGCAGGAAACTAGAGGAGGGGTCTCCCATCCAAGTCATAACCAGGCCTGACCCTGCTTAGCTTTCCACGCTCAGACAAACTGAGCCAGCGTGAGCCACAGGCCTGTCTATGGAGAGCCAGTGTGGTGTAGTGGTGAGAGTGTTGGACTGGGACTCGGGAGATCCAGGTTCTGTTCCCCGCTCAGCCATGAAACTCACTGGGTGACTTTGGGCCAGCCACTGAGTCTCAGCCAAACCTACCTCACAGGGTTGTTGTGAGGATAAAATGGAGAGGAGGAGGAGGATTACAGTATGTAAGCCGGTTTGGGTTCCTTGCAGGAAAAAAGGCGGGGTATTAATATAATAAATAAATAAATAAATAAAATAATTACATATTCTGAGGGAATAAAAATATATTGTGTTGTATTAATCAGCTTTTCTCAACACACACTGGGTATTGATATGGTGGAGATCCATTTCTCAAAACCTGCTAGAGTTGTGTTGTACTCGGGTGCCTTGCTAGGCATGTGAAAGATTTGGGGCCCAGACTTTCAAGTGGCCTCAATAGAAATCCCCCCCCCCCAGCTGAATTGCCATGCAGGGGGGTTGGGTAGAGCATTGCAGCACTGGGGAGTGGAGAGTTAACCCTTCCCTTGCTTATCCCTTCTATGTATTAATAGTTTACCTTAAGCCCTTATTGAGTTCAATGGATTTTACTCTCAGCTAGGTAGGCATGAGACTGCCACCATACTCTTTCTATTACGTATCGCTAATAACAATAGCAGTAAAAATGCCAAAGGAAACCCCCCCATAAGCCTAATAGAATGAAAAAAATTATAAATATTGCATTATTTTATTTTATTGGTGTGTTTTTTTAATTAACAACAATAACAGAAGGAACCAACACACACAAAGCGATACAATAAAATAGAATTTTAATATGTATGTTGACGTGGAAGATAAGAAAATAAACATTCTTTTGTTTGCCCATTCTATGTTATTAATACAGTAAAACCTTAGATTGCAAGTAACTTGGTTCTTTATTGCAGCTTAAATTAAAAATACATGTACAAATTTCTTATGGGGAATTTCGCTTTGACATACAAGTGCTTTGGATTACAAGCATGTTTCCGGAACGAATTATGCTTGCAATCCAAGGTATTACTGTAGTGTATTCCTTTCATTATTGTAGCATGGCTGGCTGGGGAATGCTGGGAGTCGTAGGACTTTTTTTCCCCTATCTAAACATACATAGGATTGTAATTGCTTTCAGGTTCTTAATTGTTCTGTATTTTTGATTGGGGACTTGAGTGCCTCATATTGAGACAAAAGTTAGAAGTATTTTAAATACTAGTATCAAAAACAGGAAGGCTGCAATCCTGTACCTACTTACCCAGGAGTAAGCTTCATGCAACTCAACTCTTGAGTAGACATGCATAGAATTGTATGGTAATGCTGAAATCCTATGCACACTTACCTGGGAGCAAGCTCCATAGAATGCAGTGATACTTACTTCTGAGTAAACACGCATACAATTTGGCATGCAAACCATCTCTGGACTTGGGGTTTTTAAAAAAGAACAAACCATCACCTAACTTTTGCAACTGCCAAACCAGGTGTTGGAGGAAGAGATCTCCCTGAGTGGTTATTATTAACACCAGCCTTTAAAAATTAATTATAATAAATATCATCTTTATCTTGAATTTTGTTCCTTTAAGCACCACAGCTGATGGAAGTACAGTATTTGTCTCTGCAGCTTCTTTGGCAATTAAAAAAACAACAGATGGGGTGTGGTTTTAGGGGGGGGGGTATTTTAGTGAATTATTATTTAATTATTTTTAGCTGTTTAAAATTTTGTACTATTTAATTTTGCTGTAAGTCGCCTTGTGGGTTTATGTTTTTTTTAGAAAGGCATTTAAGAAATCTAATAAAATTATAATTATAATTACTATTATTATTTTATTATTATTATTGCAACAAACCATTTTTGTTAATGAAAACAATACAGGATTATTATTATTATTATTATTATTATTATTATTATAAGCTGCTTATTCACTGTATCAGCAAAGAGAACAGCAAACCCAGTTCTGGGCTCCTTTATTCATTTCAATTTGAAAAACAGAACAATACAAGATCTTTGCAACAAGAACACCCCAAAAAGATTAAAAATACACACAGGAAAATATTGTTGATGGGAGTCAGCTTTCACAGTCCATTTCTTCACGGGACCTAACTTGGCGCGTCTATAGCTGGTTGCAGGTGTGGGTGTGAGAAGGAGGGAGGGAGGGAGAGTGTGTGTGTGTAATTGTAACCAGTGGGCAGCCAGAGGGAAAGGAAACATGGCACACACGAAACTTGGGAAGTCCGGAGGGCGACAAGGGCGCTCTCGAGCGTCAACGTAAGACAAGCCCAGCGCAAAAACACGCACAAACTTGGCCGCCTTTCCAAAGCAGAAGTTGGGGAGGTGGAAAGGAAGGAAGGAAGGAAGGCAAGCAAGCAAGCAGCGCGCGCAGGGGGAGGCGCGCGTTCTGAGCCCAGCCTTCCAGCGGCCGAGGATGATGGGCGTTGCAGTCCCCAGATTGCGGAGGGGGGGGAGGCCGCCCCAGCCGTGCATGTGCTAACTTCGCCCCGGGTGGGGGGGTCGTGGGAAGAGGCTTCCCCGGCGCATGCGCCCTCCTCTTCCTGGGCCAGGCTTGCATTGTTGGGCTGGAGGTGACGCGCTGCCTCTGGGCGGGACGGAGGCGAGGCAACGCCAGGCGCGCAGCGGGCGGGGGCCGCTCCTGGCAGCCCGGGCTTGTCACCCCCCCCCCAGCCCAGCCCGCCCAGCCCAGCCACCAGCACCCCTCCTTTCTCTCCTTCCTTCCTTCCTTCCTTCTTTCCCTCCCTCCCCGCCTCCCCGGCTGGGTTGGTGGATGCAGGCGGCGGCAGGAGCCGCGAACAAAGGACGGGCGGGGGGGGCGGGATCGTCTGGGGCGAGAGGAGCAGAGCTGGGGGGGCGGGCGCGGAGAGGGCCCCGAGGCCGGAGGCTGAGCGGGAGAGCCCCAGGCTGGGGGGGCAGCGGCAGCAGCGAGAGGAGGAGGAGGAGGAGGAGGAGGGCGGCGGGGACCAGCCGCTAGCCATGCCGAGCGCCGTCTACCAGCTGGAGGGGGGGGAGGGCCCCTGCTGCCCCCCTCCCGGCCTGGGGGGGCTGCTGAACCCCCAGACGGTGCAGCCCGCTTGTTGCGGCGGCTTCCCTCGGCCAGGCAGGCGAGAGGAGGAGGAGAAGGAGGAGCACCACCGCCACCAGCACCGCCACCTCCCAGCGCATCCTTCTCCTCCTCTGCAAGGAGCAGGGGCCACCCAAGACCAGCACGAGCGGGAGGAGGATCCGCCAGCAGAGCTCAGGTTTGCCTTGGATCAGCTCTCCATCTTGGGGTTGGCAGAGGAGGAGGCGAGAGGAGGAGAAGGGGTCGTGGGGGAGGAGGAGGCCGGAGAGCATGGAGGCGGAGGACCCCAGGCAGGGGACGAAGTGATGGAGGCAGGGGAGGCAGGAGGGCTGGACCGCTTCGGATACCCCGGTGTGGCGCCCGGGCCGGCGGCACCGCCCGAAGGAGGCGGGCTGGACCTGGAGGGCAGCCCCCCCGCCTCCAGTTCTGCCTCCCCCGTGGAGATCTTCGGGGCCTTCCCGCCCCACCTGGGGCACCCCCTGCCTCCGCAGCACCCCCTGCTGGCGGGGCAGCCTGGCATCATTGGCAACCGCAAGAAGAGCGTCAACATGACCGAGTGTGTTTCTGTGCCCAGTTCGGAGCATGTGGCAGAAATTGTGGGCAGGCAAGGTAAATGATGGTCATAATAGATGATGATGATGATGATAATAATAATAATATAATAATCTTATTTAATAATTACAGGGTCACTTTGCCCCCCACGCCTACTTAAAAATGAGTCTAGTGGCGCAAAAGGGATGAAAAGACAGTCCTGGCTTCCCTCCCCCAAGACACACACCCCTCATTGTCAACACACACACACACACACACACACCCAGTAACTTGCCAATCTCCCATGTGGGTTTTTGAAACCATCTCTGGTGGAGCGGGGTGCTTTTAAATTGGGTTCTTGCCATCCCTTCTTATTTAACACTTTTTTTTAAAAATTAAAAAAAACACCCTTATTTTTACTCTGCATTTTTTGAAAGGCATCTTATAAACCATACCAAGCGTTTAGGATGAAACAAGCTGGTGGGCCAGTTTTTAATTTGGGATTTGTGGGGCACGGGAGAGGTAACTGGGAAATAGCCATGCTGGGGGGGGGGGGCATATACACCGAGGCCCAAGCTAGAACCCCCCCCCCCGTGATCAGTTTTACATAAACATATGTTGACCCTTTCCAGTGCTTTCGCTTCATAAAGATAAAAAATGAGGGGCTTTTCTGCTCTGCCCTCTCCCAGACACTAACTTCCTCACCTTTTGTATTTATAAATACAGCCATATTTGGCCTTCCCTTTCTCTCCTCCACACCCAGGTTCTAGGAGTACTGAAATCCCCAAAGCCAAGAAATGCTATATAATCTCTGGACCTATCCCATGTTGCTTTGGGGTGACTTTAAAAGTCTCTTTGTTCTTTTGTGTCATAGAAATGTGGAGTAGAAGGAAGGAAGGTTTCAAAAGCACTTCCAACTTTTTACTGTTGGAAAAATCAGAGTCGTTCCTGAAATAATGTGTATTTGTTTTCCATCCACCCCGACTTGATGTGTGTGTGTGAGAGAGAGAGAACCTGCATCTTTATTAATCATATTTCAAGATAGCCTTTTTGTTGTTGTTTGGAAAAGGCAAACAGCCACCCAGACTTGCTTCGAACTTCCTATATTGCTTTGATTCACCTTCTTGAGCCCACTGGAAAAGGTGGAATCTGGCTCTTTCCACCTCTTGATGCGACTGTGCTCAGGAGGATTGCTTTTGTGTGTGTGTGATTTGCTAGCTCGATGTGTTTCAGCCTGTCGTTTTATTTTTAACACATTTTAAAACTTGGGTTTATAAAACCCTGCTTTCTTAGGGATGAATGAATATATATATATATATATATATATATATATATATAAGGAAGGGAAGTGGGCAATTTTCCTGCTGCAGAAATTGGTCGCGAAGAGGACAGTAGGTCATATTGTAAACCGGCGATCCTGTTTGCCTCCTTTGCTGTGGTTGTGGTTGACACCTTGCAAAATATTGCTAAAATAAAATAAAATAAAAAATGCACCCTTCCCACTTTCCAGAATGGAAACTGTCATGACAGGGAGCATTTTATGGCATTCAAAACGGACACCGGATAAATAATCCTTCCTGGGGAAGCTCCTCTTCCTTACGGTATACTAATCCTTCTCCCCTTCAGCCCTGCAATAGGGAAGAAACTCTCCATCTATAAAAGGCCCCAGTTGCTGTGTAGCATGCCTGTATTTCTAAGTTGTTGTTGTTGTTGTGTCTTCCCCCCCCCTCTTGTCGTAAGTGGGGCAGGATGTCTGCCCCATTGTTCGCTTTGTTAGCTGAGACCATGCTGTGTTGAGTGCGGTGACATCACACTCCTTGTTTCCTATTGGGTGGTTCTAGAAGCACCCCCTCTTGCTCCCACCCCCACCCGCCACTCCCAAGTTATATTAGACCAGGCATTTCTTCTTCCAACTTTTCCCCTGCTTTAGCAAAGATCAGTCCTTAATGTCTGGGAAGAGATATGCCATCCCTCTCAAGTCTGCTTGTAAATCTCGCGCTCTGGGCTGGGAAACCCGTCCCACTATCCTGGGCACAGGGCAGATTCTCGGTGCCTGCTCAGTGGCAGAGCAAAATACACTCTGCACCTGCTCAGAGGTTTCCTTAAGCTGTTCCTACCTCGCACAGGACCAGAGACTGAGGTGAAGCAAAAAGGTTCTTTTTGAAGGGCAGTGACGATGAGCTGCGGGAGCAGTTACAGAGTCCCCATCAAAAAGATTTTGTCCTGATCAGGATTGCATAGTTGATGTGCATGGCACTTTTTCAAATGTATCATGAGAACTAGAGCCTTGATTCCCTTTTTAAAAAAAAATATTTTATTTTTTAAGACGAAAGGTGAGTTTCTCAGGCAGAAGGGATCTGTGGCCGGCAGCACATTCTGCGACTTTCTGTGAAATGTGTGCGGCCACGCTCCTCAGCTTCTCCTGATTAAAAGTGCTTCTGTCCCAGCCTGTAACTCCAACCTAGTGACTTCATCTTAAGATAATGCCTCTGCCACGAGCGTGTTCTGTGACAAGCCCTGGTGCTCTGACTCCCCTCCAACTCTTAATATGTGGAGGGTAACAGCTCCCTTCATCATCATCATCATCAGGCGATCACTCGTGACCGAGTAAGATTGTCTTCCGGGATAAAAGGAGGAAATTCTAAAGAAGATTGTGTAGACTCTAGCGATGGGTCCGTAAGTGACTGTGGAGGCCAATTCTAGATCCACACAGCTTCCCACCCTTACGGGGCTGCTGTAACCATCCTTGAGGGGATGTGTGTGTTCCCCATAAGCCAGTCTTTAAAAGCGGACTCTGCGCGTTTCTTTTTAAGGAGAGGCCAGTTCGGGAGAGGACGTTCCTCCGCCTTTCGAAGCTCCACTTGCCAGGAAGCTGGCATCCGGATCTTTTTTTGCATTTCTGCCTGCCCTGCCGCTGTTGAAGGCGCTGGATTTTTATTCTTAAAGCTGGCCCAAATATCCCTTAAGAGCCCAAATATCCCGTCCCGGCACAGAACGATGCAAAAGCAGCCTCTGCGTTGTGGCCGAATTTGGGCTGCGTGGGATGTGCTTGGTGGGCAGGACTGTGGGTGCCCCCCCTCAAGCCGCCCCCCTCCCACGTTGCTGGGCCGTCTTAGCGCAGCCACTTTACTAGGAGTGGAACCAGCGCCCCGCAGCAAGATGTTCTTCTTTCCGTTTCTCATTGCATCGATTGACTAGCGCACGGACGTGGCTCTGCACGGGTGGGGCTTGCCCCGGGTTTGGAAACGGCGAAGTCCTCCAGCAGAGTTCAGGCAGCTGCCACAGTTGTGCAGCCTTGTGTCTGCCCCGTGTGAGCGCAGCCATGCCCGCTGGCAACCCTAGGCACAGTCCCTGCCATGATGTGCCCCCTATATCCCCTGAGGGAGGGTGTGTCCACTCCATCCGCCCCCCAGGGGCTGCCTCACAGCAGGGGGGAGCGGGCAGGCCTATAACACTGTCCCTGGGCCCGACCACATGGACGACAAGGATATGTGCTGGTTAGGGACTCCTGCCCCAAGTGGCTGAAGATGCTACTGCAGGCTTCAACCACATGGACACAATCATAGAATAGTATTTTATTTATTATTTATTTATACCCCACCTTTTTCCCTGCAAGGAACCCAAGGCGGCTTACATATAATCCTCCTCCTCTCCATTTTATCCTCCTCCTCTCCATTTTATCCTCACAACAACCCTGTGAGGTAGGTTAGGCTGAGAGGCAGTGACTGGCCCAAAGTCACCCAGTGAGCTTCATGGCCGAGCGGGGACTAGAACCCGGGTCTCCTGAGTCCCAGTCCAACACTCTCACCACTACGCCACACTGGCTAGTAGAGTCGGAAGGGGCCTACAAGGCCATCGAGTCCCACCCCCTGCGCAACGCAGGAACCCAAGTCAAAGCATCCCTGACAGATGGCTGTCCAGCTGCACCTCGAATGCCTCCAGAGTGGGAGAGCCCACCACCTCCTTAGGTAGTTGGTTCCATTGGCGTATTGCCAGATTAATTGGAATTAATCAGTGTGTTTTAAAAAAAACAAAATAACCCAGAGGTGCACACCCCTAGGTCTCCTTAGTATGCGTGTCAGGTGTCTAGGTTTCACAGTCTATGGTGCTGACATGCATAGCAGGTGCTCTCTTACTAAGCTGTGTCCTTTCCCTTGAAAAATAAAGTCAGGTTCCAGTCCTTATGATTCTAAATCAAGATTTGGTTTAAACAGGAACATGGGGAGTTGCCTTATACCAAAATGAAATTCAGCCCTTGGGCTGAAAGAAGTTCACCCTCACTGCTTTGGACCATAGCCTTGGGATCGAGGGTTGTCACCTAACCAGAATCTTACCAGTCTGGCTGGAATTTTAGCCTCTTGGCTTGTGGCTGGGATTGAAGGCGGGAAAGCCAGGGCACGTTTTGCTCTTGACGCACATGTGCAAGCTGCCTAATCTTTTAAAGCTGGTGGCCATTGCCACATCTTGTGTCAGTGAGTTCCACAAATTAACGGTGCATTGTTTGAAAAAAGGCTCTCTCATGTCTGCCTTGTATAAAAGGTTTAAAAACCTCTGGAGGCAGTCAAACACTCTCTCATAATATTATTTATTATTATCTAAAGTATTTCTATCCTGCTCCTCTCCCAAAAATCAGTCGGGGGGAGGGCGGGAGAAGATAATTCCTACATGCAGGTTTACAATCTAAAAAGACACGACACACAAGGAAAAGGGGATGGGGAAGGAAGAGGGGAAAAAAATCAGTAGTCTTTCAGCAGGGGTAGTGGAATGACCCCACTTCCCCTCTCATCTCCTTCCGTACAGCCTGATGTAATACTAGAACTCAGGGTCACCCTTTATTCATCCCTTTCTGGTTTATGTCAGTTCCACATGTTACAGTTGTAAGTCCGTTTCGCCTGATTTCCACATCAGTCCGCAGCTGTGAAGAAAACGCACGAAAATTCACACAATTATTTTCATGCATAACTTTCCCGAACGTGCGCATTTTCATACACCATTTTGGAGCTGAGAACTGGAGACGTGTACACTCCAAAGGATAACTGTGACCCAATCCACATATTACTCCGGAAACTGCAGATTAAGTTGGTTCACTTAAAAGTTCCATCCCTGTCATTTTAAAATATTGGCCAGTCAATTCAGAAGAGACGAAAGAAAACACACGACACAGAAATCATGTATGGGATTGAATGCCATGCGACGTAGTAGCTCCCAGGTTAGATGCCTTTAAGGAAAAGGCATACAAAGCCGGGGCTGGGGGGGAGGGCTTGTCCTGTCTGTACTTTTTAGCCATGGTAGTTAAATGGGGACGTGGTTGGATAGAGGAAGTAGCCCATTGTTTATTGTTTTGTCCATTCTATGCCTCTCCCCGAATGAAATTTCTAACCTATGCTGTGACTCAGTGGCCAAAACATGATATCGTGGGCATGCTTCCCTTTTAGATTGGGACGACTTGCATTATTAGATTGCCAACTTGCATTATTTGCAACAGCAGCTAAGAAAAAAGTGAGCAAGTTTCTTGGAAGGACGTGCCGCTGGATTGCAAAGACAATTCTCTCATCCAGTGTTCTCCAACCTTGGGCCCCCAGATGTTTTTGGCCTACAACTCCCAGCATGCCCCAGCCAGCTATGCTGGCTGGGGCATGCTGGGAGTTGTAGGCCAAAATCATCTGGGGGCCCAAGGTTGGAGAACACTGCTCTAATCTGAGCAAGCGAGGTCAAAAGTAGCTCTACTGGACGTTTTTTAAATTACGGATTCGTTTTAGCGGTGCCTTTTATGTTCGGTGAGAGCCCGTGGGTTTTTTGGCTTGGCCTCTGACGTTTTTACTACTTTTGCATTGGCCGAAGTGGCGATGGCAGACTTCCCCAACCCAACGGCTTGTCCAACACATCTGGAGGGCCCCAGGCTGGCGGCCCGTGGCAATAAGCAGTCGTCATTGTGACTACGGAGTGGAACCTCTGTTTGCAGGGACCCTATAACTCTGCATGTCAGATACCGGAGACAAGCAACAGGGCTGGAAGGTCCGTTCGCATTTTGCCCTGCTTGTGGGATCCCCAGAGGCATCAAATGGCCATCCTGAGAAACTAGATGAATCTCTGATCATATCCATTGGGTCTGTTCTTACGGAAGCAACCGCACAGACCCAACCTACCTCTCTGAAATCCCCTCTCTCTTCCAGTGCCAACTTTTTAGGCTGCGGCTTTAAGGATAAACATTTAAAATGAATATGTGTAGGGTGTGTATATTTGTGGGTTGTTGTTTTTTTTCTAAAAATAGCTGGAGCCCCCCACACCCATCTATAGTTTCACAGGGAGAAAGGGAGATCGAGTGTGTAAATTTTTAAGCAGATATACTTCCTTGTATCAGCCAGGACTTTAAAAAACAACCCAACTGGTTCTTTTCGCCCTAAAGCTATGTACACTTTCATGATCGGTATGTTTCACTCTCAAGTTTTTATCCCCCCTCCCTTCTACAGCTGCATGTACGCCCCAATTGTGAAGCGCAGGAAATCAGCAGCATGCAGTAGAGCCCTCACAGTTCAGGCCCCCCCCCCCAGAATCTTGGCTTTTGGCAAAATTAAGACAAGTTTCTAGTCCCTGGTGTTGCAAAGATAAGTGCTTGGAGAAAAGTGGCACGTGTGTTCTGAGAAGCCAGAGGAGTTGCTGGGTAAGATATCCAGTAGGGTGTGAGATGCCGATTCAGTGTCCTTTTCCTGCCCCATTCGTGCAAGTCCCAGAACCAGGTAAAATTTTGGAAAGTAAGATAAAAGTTAAGATAACCTTCCTGGGAGGCCAGCGGAAGAACCATTGGAAGCAGTGTAAGTAGCCGCTCCATGTGAAGGGAGGGAGGTCTGCTGACAGACCGCTGTTTCCACTGCTGGAAGCAGGGAAGTGTGAGGAATCCGATAGGGGGGCTGAAAATCCATTGGATTTTCACAATCCCCCCCCCTCCGGATTCTGGGTCACCAGCACTGCCCTGGCAGTGAGTCGCCATGAAGTGAGTCGAGCCAGCTCACAGAGTTCCGTCTCTAAGACAGGCTGCAGTTTGCATATTTTTTTGAAACGCTAAGGAAATTTGCAGAAATGGCGCTATTTGCTCAGTTTGCATAACCGTATGCAAATTGCGTAGATCGCCGTATTTTTGCATGTTTTGTGCAAATCAGCACCCGAAAAACACATGGATCTAGCACGGCTTGCTCATATCGGCTGGTTTTATGCAAGTCACGCTAGGGGTCCACGTGCTTTTTGGGTGCTGGTTTGCGCAAAGCATGCAAAATACCGCGAGTTACGCAATTTGCATAAAGTTAGGCAAATGGCACAAATAGTGCCATTTGCGCAAACTTCGTTAGCATTAAAAATAAATAAATGTGCAAACTGCAGCCCATCTTGGACAGTGGACAGTGGACAGTGGACTAGACCAGTAGCCATCCCAGCAGGCTGTGCAGGGCGAGAGGAGAGAGGAAGCATTGCTGTGCCTGCAGTCCTGCTGAAAGACAACCAAATGTTTTCCTCTTCCCTCCCCATCTCTTTTTCGTTGTGTGTCGTGTCTTTTTAGATTGCAAGCCTGTTGGGGGGCTGCCTTGTTTTACTAGTTATATGTAAGCTGCTCCAGGAGGCTTTTTGGCCGAGGAGCAGGATAAAAATACTTTTAAGGGCACAAGCCTATGCAAGTTTAGACAGAGCTGGCGGGGGCATGCTGGGAGTCGTAGGCTTCCCTCGCCCGCCCGCCCCCGGTCTAAACTTGCATAGGATTGTGCGCTAAATAAATAATAAATATTAGCCATTATAGTGATGGAACCAGGCAGTCTGCCTCTGAAGTACCAAATAACAGGGACAATCGGCAGCTGGTGGCCATCTCTCTCCTGCTTGGTTTTGGGCTTGCTTTTGGTTTTGGGCTTGCTTGGGCTTGTTTTGGGGCTTTTTGGGCTTTTTTTTTGGCTTTTGGGCTTTTTGGGCTTGCTTTTGGGCTTGCTTTTGGTTTGGGGCTTGCTTGGGCTTGTTTTGGGGCTTTTTGGGCTTTTTTTTTGGCTTTTGGGCTTTTTGGGCTTGCTTTTGGTTTTGGGCTTGCTTGCTTTTGGGCTTTCCTGAAGCCGTCTGGTCAGCTGCTCTTGAAAGCAGGATTACTGATGTGAAGGCCTGGGGGGGGGGAGCCAGAAAAAAATCAAAAACATGCCATTCCCGCGCCCCCTGACCAAAAAAAAAAATATATCTTAGGAAAAAAGGGATTCCCCGCCCCCCCCTGAGTTTTTCCCTTTACCCCCATTGTCCTGTTTTTGTTTTCCTCAGGCTTTCACATCCCTAATTACAGAAACGACATCGCCTAATCCACCAGATAAAGGAAAGAGTAATGGGTCGTCATGAGCGCCATCTTTGTCTTCAATAAATGCTTTTGACAGTCCATTTCTCTATACCAGTGTTCTCCAACCTTGGTTCCCCAGATGTTTTTGGCCTACAACTCCCAGCATGCCCCAGCCAGCTACGCTGGCTGGGGCATGCTGGGAGTTGTAGGCCAAAAACATCTGGGGACCCAAGGTTGGAGAACACTGCTCTATACAGTCTGTGTCAGGGATGCAGAACCTCTCGGCGGGGGGGCGATCCAGCTCTCTGGGGTTCCCCGGAAGGCCACGCCCACTTCTCCTGGCCCCTCCCCCTTTCCGCCAGCCAGCCACCCTTTCGTGTTTCCCCGGCTTTTGTGCAGTTTCCCGCCCCCATTCTAAAAAGGTTGAAATCCCTCCTCAGGAGAATTTGGCCCTCAGTCTGAAAGACCCTGGCCTAGATGGATGGATTCAGCCAGGCGTTTTCTTGTGTTGTCGGCCACACGGTCCAGATCGAGCCCCCATGTTCAAGAATAGTCTACCTCAGAATAGAAGATGCTGGGGGGCAAACTGTAGGGAAGGGCTGTTGCCCTTATGCCCTGCCTCTTTATTTATTTGTGTGTCTTCATTTCTGCACTGCCCTCCAGCGAACATTTCCAGGGCAGTTTACAATAGAAGAGCAAGAACAACCAGTACTGGGCCGGTTTCGACACGTGGCATCAGTGGGCAGCTGAGATGCCTCAGTGGGCCCCAGAACTCTGGCGGGGGGCGGCAGTGTTGACACCTGCCTTGGCCCCCTGCTTTAAAAATGTATCTCGGCAGTGCTCCAGGTGGTACGAGGTGGTTGACTCTAGCAAACATTTACATTTCCCATAATGCTCCAGAGCGATGCGAGGTCAGGGGCACTCTGGGAAAATTAGTGTTGCCTAGACCCAGCTGCTTGGTGCTGCCACCGCCGCTGCCAGCACCAGATATGTCCACGAGACCCCTCAAATCTGGAACCGGCCCTGAACAATCGGAATCGTAAAAGGCATAAAAGCAGAACTCAGCTGCGAGAGAGCCTGGGGAAATAGTAAGGGTTTCTCCTGGCGGCAAAAAGACGCGAGAGTCGCCAACCGGCAAGCCTCCCTAGGGGGAGAATTCCGCAACAGAGGGAGCCACAACGGGGAAGGCCCCTTCCTCGGTTTCTACCCGCTGCACCTCAGGCTGTGGGGACACCTGGAGGAAGGCCACCATAGATGTCCTTGGCCAGCCTTCCCCAACCAGGCGCCCTCCAGATGTTTTGGACTACAACTCTGAAAATTCCTGACCATTCGCCATGCTGGATGGGGCTGATGGGAGTTGTAGTCCAAAACATCTGGAGGGCGCCTGGTTGGTTACCAGCACTCTGAATTGTGCTCAGACCCAGGCCAGGAGCCAGCACTGGCGAGATATGTTCCCGACACCCAGTCCCTGTTAGTAGCCCAGCAGCTGTGTTTTGAACTAACTGAAGTTTCCAGGCAGTTTTCAGGGATGGCCCCACACACAACACATTGCAGTAGTCAATCCTGGAGGCCCCCCAGCATATGGAGAACTGTAGTCAGGCTCTCTCTGTTCAGGAGGGACTAGAGCGGGCCGATGGAGCTGGAAGGCACTCCCCGTTGCTGGGCCCTCCAGTGACGTAGCTGGATCTGTGAGCACCCCCAGACCCTGAATCTGATCCTTATGGGGGAAGGGAAACCCCCCTCTAGGACAGGACGGAGGCCACCTTCCTGGGCTGTCCAGCCTCCTTCAGCTCAAGGGCCCAAATGCAATTTCAGGAGAGCTCTTGGGAGCGGCATTCCAGTGGTGGGCGAGGCCAAAATGCCCAAAAATACCAGCCCGTTTTAGCTTAAACCTCTTCCTGCTAGTAACTAAGCCTTGAGGGAGGCATTTCCACCTTTTACAATTGGGGGGGGAGACTATACACAACGTGGGAAACCACCGCATGATCAGCCATCGGGGAAGGGGGCGTAGCCCTCTGGGGAAGCCCCCATCGGGACCTCAGGTGGGCTGGATTTGGCCTGATGCTCAGCACCCCTGCACGCAGAGTACCGCCGCCTTATCAGGACGGAGCTTCAGTGTATTGGATCCGCTGGTTAATGTTCCCTTTTCCTTCCCTTCCTCTTGGCTTTGTTTCAGGATGCAAGATCAAAGCCCTGAGAGCGAAAACCAACACCTACATAAAGACCCCGGTCAGAGGAGAGGAGCCGGTCTTTATCGTGACGGGACGGAAAGAGGACGTGGAGATGGCGAAGCGAGAGATCCTTTCAGCCGCCGAGCACTTCTCCGTGATCCGGGCCACGCGCAACAAAGTCAACGGGGTGACGGGCTCGGTCTTGGGCCCGCCGAACCTTCCGGGGCAGACCACCATCCAAGTGCGGGTCCCGTACCGTGTGGTTGGGCTGGTGGTCGGGCCGAAGGGGGCCACCATCAAGCGGGTCCAGCAGCAGACCCACACCTACATTGTGACCCCGAGCCGGGACAAGGAGCCGGTCTTTGAAGTGACCGGGATGCCCGAGAATGTCGATCGGGCCCGGGAAGAGATAGAAGGCTCACATCACCATGAGGACCGGCTCCTTGATTGATGTCAACGCCGACAACGACTTCCACTCCAATGGCACAGATGTCTGCCTGGACTTGCTGGGTGGCAACCCGTCCAGCCTGTGGTCCAAAGCACCCAACCCGGCACGCCGGACTCTGTCCAGCCTGCGCAGCGATAACCTTAGTTCCTTGGGTAGCGCTACCTCGGTGGCGGAGCCTTACTTTGGGGCCCCGGGGCCGACGGGCCCCCCAACAGCCCCTTTGGCTCCGGCAGCAGCTTCCCGTTCAGCGAAGCCCCCGTGCTGGGCTCGGACGACTGCGACTTTGGGTTTGATTTCCTGGCCTTGGACCTCACCACGCCAACCGCCATCTGGTCCCCGTTTGAGCCCGCCGCCAACCCGCTCCAGGCCTTCGGCAGGCGGCTCCTCTTCCTCCCAGCGGCGCAACAGCAGCCTCAGCAGCACGGCCACGCCTCGGCATTCGCCCACCCTCCCGGAGACGGGCGGGGCTTTGGACCATCCCCTGGCCCGGCGCATCCAGAGCGACCCGGTCAGCGCCCTGTCGTGGCTGCCGAGCCAGGGCTCCTCCTCCAACAGCACCGGCTACTCCTCGTCCTCCTCTTTACCGGGCAGCGTTTCGGCCACTTCCGGCTCCCCGACGGATTCCAGCAGCTCCGACGGGGCCCGCAAGAACTCCCGCGAGTGCGTGGTGTGCTTCGAAAGCGAGGTCGCCGCCGCCCTGGTGCCCTGCGGCCACAACCTCTTCTGCATGGAGTGTGCCGTGCGCATCTGTGGCCAAGCGGAGCCGGAGTGCCCGGCCTGCCATATGCCGGCCGCGCAAGCCATCCACATTTTCTCGTAGTCAACTGGGTCGGCAGACCTCGCCATGCGGAACCCCTTCCCCGCCCTCCGGAAACATGGCTTTTTTCAAACGTTTAACTGTTTATATCAACCTTTTTTTTTCAAACAATTTAAAGAAATTATTACGGCGGAGGGGTGGGGGAAGGGAAGTCTACTGCATCCCTTGCGTCCTGCTCGGCTGAAAATGAGATACGAAGAGGGCAGGAGACAGATTAAGGACGCCATCCCATCGGGGATGCCCGTAACCCTCCAAACTCTGAGGATTACGGGCGTCCTGCGGAGGAGCGTGCTGCAGAGGTCGCCTCCGTGCTCTTCCTGCCCTGCCGCTCAGCTAGACGGCCAGTTTCGGGCGTCCCAACTGGGGCGCTTCAGAGGGGGAGGGAAGGAGGCCGAGGTGCCGCCAGGATGCCTCGTATCTTGGTGGCGCCTAGCTCCTCCCCTCCCTCCGGAACGCCCCCAAACCTTGTCTTTCCGCGCTGGCTGCGAGGGGGTGGGGAGGGCGCTCCGAGCGCGGAGACCCAGCTACGAGGTCGGAACAATTTTCCGACCTCGTAGCTGTCTCCTGGAAAACCCTGTGGCTGTCTAGCGGCCGTAGGATTGCACTGTAAATAAGTTTGGGGGGGGGGGGGAGGATTACGACGTGTGTGTGTGTGTGTGTGTGTGTGTGTGTGTGTGTATGTGTGAGGTGACAAAAACACAGGAAAGTGGTGCACATTTTGTGATTGATTAATTAACATATTGTTTACAGAATAGCTTTAATGCTCAACCTGTGCATCCAGGCCGGGCTGAGTGAAACGTTGCTGTTCCTCTGACTGTTCTTTCCAAATAGGCAGTATTCCGCTTTGCAAAGATAAAATGAATCAAGCAAAAACTGAGGTCCACGTGCACTTTTGAGGGACACGACAAGGGTGGTCTTTTTTTCCTTCTCCTTTTAACATTTTGTTTTCTATTAAAAAGAAAAAGCAATTGATATTTTATTTTTTATTTTGGGGGTATGCAGTTATGTGACTGAAGTGTGTGTGCGTGTGTGTGTGTGTATGCTTAATTTTTGTCGGTAAGACAAGTTCTATCTTAAACCCTGCCACTCCTCAAAATCCATGTGCAGATAACGCGGGGAGGGTATTTGTGGTTTACCATGAAGGAGAAAGACAAGTTGGGGAGTTTCCCAGAGGGAGGAAAACAAGAACACATCATGTCAGCAAAATGCAACCTTTCCCAACCATGGTGCCCTCCAGATGTGTTGGACCACAACTCCCATTACCCCCAGCCAACATGGACGATGGGAGCTGTAGTCCAGCACATCAGGAAGGCGCCAGGTTGGAGAAGGGTGGGATAAGGCGCACACACACAAAACAAAAACGACAAAAACTTGTTGTGGTTGGACTTTTTTTTTTAAAGTTTATTTTTTACCTCTCTGTATATGTAGGGAATTTCTAGGAAAATACTTTATTGAATAAATCTTAAGAACTAAAATATATTTTATTTTTAAAAGATGGGGCTTGGCAGGGGGGTGGGGTGGGACACTAGACATTGAACCTTACAACGGCTAAAGTTCTGATTTATAAATATATATATTTGCTGTTCTGACTTGACGGTTATGAAAATTGTATCCACAGAGTTTTATTTTTTTTGAAACTTCAAAGCCTTCTTAATAATAATTAATAATAATAATAATAATAATAATAAAAAGACTTTTTACTATCTATGAAGATATCGCCGTACATGTGGTGTGTGTCGCTCTTGGGGTTATATTCGGTAAACTGGTGGCTTTCGGCGCCTTTTCTGCTTCTCACAAGCGCACTTGTCTGCCTGAGGAGGTGCGCCTTGCAGAGGACCTTGGGGGGGAGTGCTCTGGAGCGGGTGCTCGGGTTCATGCGCCAGGCCTCCTTGGGCTCCAGCCTGATGCGCCTCTCTGTCGCCTTGCTCCCCCACGCCTCCAAAGCAAGCGTCCCCAACCTGGCGCCTTCCAGATGACTTGGGCTGCAACCCTCCGCAATTCCTGGTGCGCATGGGAATTGCGCATAGGGTTGTAGACCAGCAGATCTGAAGGGAACCAGGTTCAGGAAGGCTGCTCTAGAATAGCCAGGGGTGGACAAGAAATAGATTTAGAATCACAGAAAAGTAGAGTTGGAAGGGGCCCTCAAGGCCATCGAGTCCAACCCCCTGCTCAATGCAGGAATCCAGGTCAAAGCATCCCTGACAGATGGCCGTCCAGCTGCACCTTGAATGCCTCCAGAGTGGGAGAGCCCACCACCTCCCTGGGTAATTGGTTCCATTGTCTTATTGCTCTGACAGGAAGTTTTTTCCTGATGTTCAGATGGAATCTGGGTTCCTGTAGCTTGAGCCCATTGTTCCGTGTCCTGCAAACTGGGATGATCGAGAAGAGATCCTGGCCCTCCTCTGTGTGACATCCCTTCAAGTACTGGAAGAGTGCGATCATATCTCCCCTGAGTCTCCTCTTCTGAAGGCTAAACATGCCCAGTTCTTTCAGTCTCTCCTCACAGGGCCTTGTTTCCAGTCCCTTTATCATCTTTGTTGCCCTCCTCTGAACCCTCTCCAGTTTGTCTACATCCTTCTTAAAGTGTGGTGCCCAGAACTGGATGCAGTACTCAAGATGAGGCCTAACCAGTGCTGAGTAAAGGGGAACTATCACTTCCCGTGATTTGGATGCTTCTATTAATGCAGCCCCAAATAGCATTTGCCTTCTTTGCAGCCACATCGCATTGCTGGCTCATATTCAGTTTGTGATCTACCACAATTCCAAGATCCTTCTCACTTGTTGTATTGTTGAGCCAAGTGTCCCCCATTCTGTAACTCTGCATTTGGTTTCCTTTCCCTAGGTGCAGCACTGGGCATTTATCCCTATTAAATTTCATGCTGTTTTTTTCGGCCCAGTGCTCCAGCCTATCAAGGTCACTTTGAATTTTGTTTCTGTCTTCCAGAGTATTAGCTGTTCCACCCAACTTTGTGTCATCTGCAAATTTGATAAGCATTCCCTGCACCTCCTCATCCAAATCATTAATAAAAATGTTGAAGAGCACTGGGCCCAGGACCGAGCCCTGCGGTACCCCACTCGTTACCTCTCCCCAGTTTGAGATTTCATAGATCATAGAGTTGGAAGGGGCCTACAAGGCCATCGAGTCCAACCCCCTGCTGAATGCAGGAAACTAGAGGAGGGGTCTCCCATCCAAGTAATAACCAGGCCTGACCCTGCTTAGCTTTCCACACTCAGATAAGCTGAGCCAGCTTGAACCACAGATCAGCATCTACAGGGAGATCTCTGCTTGATTTGCAGTCGATAAGTTGCTTTTTAAAAAAAAAAAAATATTAAATTTTTATCAAACAAAACAAATAAAATACATACAGCTAGTACAGTGCTCCCATCACCATGGGACCAAGAGATACTTATTATCTGTATAATCCATTTTTATCCTAAATTCCAGAAATGCATCAAATCTTAACATGGTGGTGCACTCCCCTTTCCCTCTACTAGAACATAATCTAAAAATAATCCCCAAATATCCTTGAAATCATTTTTCTTTAATTGTCCCCGTTTGCATTTGATATTACAAGTTAACTTTATCATTTAAGGCCATATCCCACACAACCTTATACCAATCAGTAATAGAAAAATACTTGTTGAACTTTCCATTTCCTTGCTCTCATTAATCTACCCGCCGTTAATAAATGTACAATTAGTTCTTTGACATCTTGAGAACAGGCCACCTTCTCCGTTATTGATAACCATGCTAATTTAGGACAGACCTCTAAAGTAATACCAATAATTTCTGAAATTTCTTCAAAGATGCTGTCCCCAAAAATCCAATACATTTTTACAATTTCTGACAAGCTGTCAGGGTCTGTCCTGCAGCGCCATCTGGCGGCAGCTTTGTGTTTACCCGGCCACAGGGCTTCGCAGGGTGTGAGCCCTGGCTGGTCAACCCTTGCAGAGTTCAGGCCCGGACCGGCAGGCACTCCCCGGGTGGGCTAATGTGGACCAGCTGAGAGCTGCCAGGAAAGGGCTATATAGGAGCTGCATTTCACCTTCAGCCTTTGCTGCAGCAACATGGTCTCTCGTGCTAGATGCAGCCTGTTCCTGATCTCCTGCTACATCCAACCTTGCCTTGCCGTGCTTCACCCTGACCAACGCTCCTGCCTCTAGCTCTGTTCAGCCTGGTACGTCTTGGTGCCTGTTCCTACCTATTCCTGGACCCGTGCTTGAACTCTGCTTGACTTTGTGCCTGTTGCCTGGACTTGCCCTCTGGCTCTGGCCCCCAGTTTGGACTCTGTTGCCCTGAACCCGTGTAGAACCTTGGGCCTGTTGCCTGTATCTGCCTCCATCCTTCCTGGTCCTGGAGTTCCAGCCCTGAACCCTTGCCGCCCATGACACAACCCCCTTATTTTGTTTTAATAGTAGCAAGAGCAACATTTTATTTATTACTCCTTTTTAGGCTGCCTTCTAGGACAACGCCCTTTCCCAGGGGCTTGCAGCCAGCCATACAGCAGTTAAAAGCCATAAATTCCAATGGTGCAGCCTGAACAAGTTACAAATCCCCCAAAGCCAGCGAGCTCTAAATGCAAATTGGACAACTGTGTTCTTAAATTTGGTTTTTAATCTTTTAAACTATTTTGTATGCTTTTATTGTTGTTGTTTTTTATGTATACACTATTGTGAACCGCCCAGAGAGCTTCGGATGTGGGGCGGTATAGAAATGAAATGAAATGTAGTAACTCTTCAAAACCCATTTTCAGCCCAGCATAAAAATAATTCCAAAATCCAGTAATCAGCAGTCTAAAAACCAAGAACTGAAAAAGCAGCAGCAACCTTTCATAGAATCGCCGTACTTTAAAAGCCAGCCTAAAACAGATGGGTCTTCAAAGCCTTTTTTTAAAGGCTGGCGCTGACAGGCCAGTTTATTTATTTATTTATTTATTACATTTATACCCCGCCTTTTTTCCTACAAGGAACTCAAGGCGGCTTACATAATCCTCCTCCTCCTCTCCATTTTATCCTCACAACAACCCTGTGAGGTAGGTTAGGCTGAGAGTCAGTGACTGGCCCAAAATCACCCAGTGAGTTTCATGGCCAAGCGGGGACTAGAACCCGGATCTCCTGAGTCCCCGTCCAACACTAACCACTAGGCCACGCTGGCACACAGTTGCACATCCCTTGGCTGGGAGTTCCATGAACTAGGGGCCGTGTGAAGGACTGCTGCTTGCCGGCCCTACTAGGTAGGCCACACTACCAGTTTACCCAGGAACTGCCGCCCGCCTCCCCGGTTCCCTTCCCTTGGTGTAGCAGCCCAGCTTTGCAGACCAAGAAGGAACACACACAGTTATTAAGATGGAGACTTGATTAAAACAAAAATTAAAGGTTAAGCAGTGTAAGGTCTCCAATGGTCCAATACATATTTTTTTTAAAAAAAAAACCTTATAAGAAAGGGCTAAAAAGAGGGTAGGGAAAAGGGGGTGAGGTAGGTTGTTGTGAGGGAAGGGGGATAAAAAGGGTCTCTAAAAGATTATCTAAAACAAATCCCCAAAAGTCTGCAAAGAACTGCTTGAGCCAAGCCAGGCCTAGCTCTCCCAGCTACTGTATCCTGAAATCCTGCCCATGGTGGAACTCCCACAGCATCCAGGCCCGAGGAAGAACCCAGAGCCTTCCTAACCCAACTCCTTTATCCAAAACTAGGCCTCTTTTCCCGCCCAATTTCCACCAGTCCCCATCATCCTGCTAGGCAGAACTTTCTCTGCTGATCTCTGAAGGAGGGTGCCCTCGCCCCCTCCCAGCTGCAGGCACTTTCGCGTGACTTCATCCCAATTAGCGTTGGCCTTGGTGTATACACCTCTGCAGATAACTCGTTTTCTCCCAGGTGCCGCTAAACTATCTCACGCTCTCCAAGGAGGCCTGGCCCTGGCACATTCCATGGAAGAGCAAGAGAACAAGGGTAAAAGAAATCAGAATCAACCCAGAGGAGGGGGGGGCGGAACTTAGCTCTACCTCCGCCATGTCCCATCTTCGCAGGGGCCACCACTGAAAAGGCCCTGTCTGTTATACCCACCAATCCAACTGACCTGAAGGCTGGCCCAATGAGCAGTACCTCTGAAGCTGATCGTAGGGCATGGGCAGATTCATAGGGGTGAGGGTGATCCTTCTAATACTGCTTTCCCGGCTTTTCTTTCTCTCCCTCCCCCACTAGATTAGGCTGTTGAAATGGAGGAAGCTTGAGAGGGAAACCAGGAACATTTCTCTGGAAGAACTGTTCAAAGAAGCCTTGCAGGGGGCAAAAAAGGGTGAGCCAAAGGCAAAGGGGGGGGGGGGAATACCAGCATAATTTAGCGTAAAATGAAGCCTTTAGGAGTGACACTAAACCTTTTAGAAAATGGGGCGGGGGGGTGCACAAAACCTGGAAACCCAGTGGTGCAGCTAGGTAATTTTAGACCCTGGACTTAATGGTCTTATGGGGTTTTTTTTTTACATGGCCATATGTCTTGCTTCAGTTATGAAGCGCACAACCAGCATTTCTCTTTCCCCCTCGCTACAATGCTTCTACATTCCTGATACTGGAGTTAGGAGTTTAAAATGTGGAAGTGCACACGCTCAAAGAGTATTTCTCTTTACAGAAACAAAAAACGGGCTGGCAAACAGTTTTGGCTTTTTTTTTGCTCTAAGTATCAGGAACTTGATTTTGGTCAAAAAATAGAATAAAGTAGATCCAACAAGCCAGAAGGCCGCCCATCCTGGGCCTTGGAGCACATGTTTGGTCTGTGCCCACACACAGCAATGGGGTGGGCGAAGTGAACTTTGAGGGACACTCATCTGATGCTATTGATCTTCTCATTGAGGGACCCCAAGAAGCTTCCAGTTTCCCAGAACACCGTCCAAAAGCATGGAGTGGGCGCATCACAGGAAGCAAAGGTGAGCTTCCCAAAGAAGAGATGCTGAAATTCAAGCTGCCATGGGAAGTTGGGCCTCTTTGCCTCTGAAGGCCTGCTTTCAGCTCAGAGGGGAGAACAATGTACAGTCATGCCTTGGATCGAGAGCATAATTCGGTCTGGAAACATGCTTGTAATTCAAACACACTCTGTTATATAAAATGACCCCTGCCGATCTTTTAGGATTTTATTAAGCGTCCATTGGCAGACGCCGCTTGTATATCAAGTTCAAAAAAAATTAAATAAAATATTTAAATTTGCTTGTCTTGCAAAACGCTCTCAAACCAAGTTACTTGCAATCCAAGGTATTACTGTACTCTGCACGTGCTTAGAGGCTGTCCTTTTATATACCCTTGTGGCGCTTTTGTGGTTAAGACCCTAGGGTGGTTTCCCTATCTTCCACGTGCTTAGTGGAAACAGCCACTATATATCCAGACCTTTATGTGTGTGTTTCGAGTGATTGATTTGATTTATATATTGGATAATTGAAATAATAATAATTTATATTCCACTCCTCCTCACAAAGAGCTCAGGACAACTAACAACCCTTATAAAACACAGTGTACCACATAAGCAGCATTAAAATCTTGACTCTAAAATCACAAATATATAATAAAATGCAACAAAACATCAACACAATAAAAAAAAAAAACAAATAAAGCACTTGCCTATACCCCCCAAAGCCTGCACAAATAAATATGACTTTACATGGTGCCTAAATAACAACTGCATGGGGGACAGCTGAATCTCTCCTGGAAGACGGGGTGCCACCACCAAAAAAAGCCCTGCTATGTGTACTAACACCGCAGGACACGGCACCAAAAGCAGAGCCTCCACAGCCATTCTTAAATCCAGGGGTTGGTCAGTGTGCGGGAAGGCAGTCCTTTGAATATTACTGGAGGTTCCTAAATGAGATATGAAGGCACCTTATGGCCCATCTCCCCAGACCAGTAGTATACCCTGACTGGTAGCCCCTCTCTGGGGTCTTCCCAGACTTGCTCTTTTTAAACGAGGTGCCTCCGGGATTGAACCTGGGAGCTTCTGTGTGCAGAGCATGTGTGCAGCCATTGACCCATGACCTTCAAAGTCCTTTCGCCAGCTCCTTCTCTCGATCAGGGATGTGAAGAGTCCATGGGCCAAGTCTTTGCAACTTCCAAGGGGAGGAAGATGGGTCGTCTTTCTCCAGTCTGTTTAAATGGCACAAACCCCACATTTTGCATAAGTTACTGAGCATCAGTCGTTCCGCTAGTCGTGGGATGAGGGGCAGGGAGTTATATCTGAGCCCCTTCCCTGGGGCCACTGGACATCTTATTCCAAGATGCCTCATGGCAGTACCCACAACACCCTTTCCGAGCACATCTTCAATCATGAGAACTAGAAACATGGGTAGTGCGGTCTTCTAAATGCACAAACAGATCCTCAGGAACTGAATTCCACATTACAGATTCCCGCCCCCGCCCACACCCCCTCATCAATTTTCAAGCTTCTAGCCCTCAGTGTTGGAAACCTGCCTGCATCTTTTCCTGTCCGGTTTCGCCACTGGCCTGCGTAGTTGATAGGTGGCCTTTCGCAAGCCTCCCCTTCCCCCGCTCCCCGCCGTAACTTTCCCATAAGCAATACTGAGATAGCTGCCCTACCTTCCAGGTCTGTGACGCCTCTTTCCATGCCCAGCTTGATGCCATAATTCTGGCCTCTCCGATGTGGTGCCCATAGACACCTCGCTTGGCGCCCGTCAGACGCCCCGCCCTGCCTGATTTTTACTTGTAGATACGTATAAATATACTTTAAAAAGAAAAAAACTGGGCGGCTGGCCTGCTGCAAAGCAAAGTGCTGCCCTCCGGCGCCATCTTTCTTTGGGTTCCAAAGAGTGTTTTTCTGTTTTGGAGCTCAGAGACGCCCCACCTCTGCCTCATACTTAGGTTCTTGGGCAAGTTAGTTTTCTTTCGGTCTCTCCAGACAGCTTGCCTTCTGGGAAATGAGCGTTTTGTGGCCAGCCGTGCCCACCACGGGCAAAGAATGAATGGGCAAAGAAACCCAATGACGGCCATCTTGTGAGAGCACCCACAACACCAAAAGCTTGGGGACCCCTGCCATAGGATTGTATTAATCAATGACGTGGTTGGGGCGGCAATAAGCAGGCTTCAGCCTTGCAGGATCTGCTTTGTTTTTCACGAGAAGAACCCAGAGATATCTACCAACTGCGGCCTGGTGCAAAAGGTGCCCGCTTAGCATTAAAAGGACTGCTGAGCCTGGGAATTTGTTTTGAGTACCAAGGCTGAATGGAGCTCAGAACCTTTCCTCAGAAAAATCCACCCCAAGCCTTCTTCGTATCAGTAGTATAATTTAATTGCTACTACTGTTAAACAAGCCTTGCCAATCGACTGCAAATCACTCAGAGATGGAGCAGTAGATCCAAACCCACTTTCTGTCCACCAACTAGGGGATGGGCCCATTTCCTTTCCTGCCAGCAGGTGGCGCTGATGGACAACAAACAGGACTGACCCAATGTTACACACTCACCCCCCTTTCTTTGGCCAGGGCTGCAGAGCTCAGCCAGGTTTGGTTTCCTTTGGAAGGAGGTCACTGTGGGCTTATCGGTGTTTTGTAACATTTGCATCTGTTTACAGGTTGAGCATAGGTTGGAGGCACATCCCTTAAAAGTCCGCTGCTGCCACATCAGCTCTCCAGGGCGAGTAGAGTCACGAGTCTTTGGACCCGAGTCTCGAGTCCGAGTCTGAGTCCTTGGTCCAAAATGGTGACTCATGAGTCACGAGTCACTCCCAAAGTTGACTCCACGAGTCCCTATTAAAATCAATGGGGGTTTTTCCCAACAAAATAAGGCTACTTCACACTCAGAGCAGCCACACAGAGTAATCTCAGGTCCTTCTTCTGCCTCTCCCAAGTACGCAACACATCAGTCAAAATAAATCTTGACACACTGTTGGGGCTGCACTCCTGGTAGCCGTCCATAGTGGCCGAGCAGCGGCACACCCCGCTTCCATGCGCTCTTCGCCGGCAATCAAGCTCCTCTCCACTCCTTCTGGCACAGCCCAGGGATGTTGAAGAGTCCTTGGTCTCGAGTCCCGAGTCGAGTCTCGAGTCCCATTAAAAATATTGGGACTCGAGTCCGAGTCGAGTCAGAGGGGGGACTCAGTCCGACTCACGAGTCGAGTCCTCGAGTCCGAGTCCCCATCCCTGCCAGGGAGACGGCCAAGCATAGTCTCCAAGTGCCCCCGAAAATGCCAAAATACCTGGACTGTCACGAAAACCCTTAAGCCATCCCGGCTTCTCACTTTGTCGTGCAGAATCCCGAATTCCCCCTGCCTCTGCAACTGCAAGCTACTTCAAACTTTTTAAACTTTTGTTAAAGGGGGCCATGCCATGGGCAAAATTACAGCTAAGCTACAACTGCAAAGCTTAGCTGCAATATTGCCCATGGTGGCATGGCGCCTTTACAGCCGCAGAACAGAGAGACAGACGCTGCGAGGATGTGTGTGTGTGTTTGTGTGCACGCACACACACACTCTACCTGCTGAAAAGCTGCACCTGCTGGCCAGGACCGAGGGAGAGGTGAATGAGGGAATTTATCACATGATTCCTATCTTTATATTGCCAAAGATTTTATTTCCTAACAGAGCTGACTCTGTGCCAAGAAACTTCCCCTTCTCTCTGAAGCTCCATGTTTGGGGGTGTGGGGTAGGTGGGTAAGCTTCACCTGCTGAATTTGTGCCAATCCTGACCATTTTAAAACAAGAAGAAAGAGATTGTCCTGCGAGCACTGACCCCCCCCCTGAAAAACACCAGATATCAACAATTAAGGGTTTAAGTAAGGTAAAAATAAAATAAAATTCAAAAGCCACTTATAAAATAAAATAAAATATAATATAATAATGTAATAATTATAATATATAAGATTTTGTGTGTTTCCTTTAATAACTTTTGTACTTATGCTCTTTGGTTGCCTGGCCATACCCTTGGCCACGCCCTCTTGATCACACCTTCATGTCGCTTAACCATGCCTCTTGCAAATTCACGTGCATGTCCCTATTTTCATCCGTGAGATGTTGGAGGGTATGGGCCAAGATGCTCTCGGGGAGTTTCACAGAACCCAAACTCAGCTCTCCGTGTCTTTCCGTCTCGAAACTGCAGCCTGTCCTTTACACACAAAGCCCTCCATCATGTCAACCTGAGCTGGAGTAGGAGGAGGGGGGTGTCCCCCTTCCAGGTATTTCCCAGCCATTGAGAGCAGTCAACCCATCTCCCTAAAGGTGATGCAACAAGGGCTTAGATCTTGGGGGCCACGCCCGGGGACCCTGCAGCTCAAGGGGACCCCGAAATGACCATCCAGAGCAGCAGCATGTGATGGGGCAGAGGCAACCAGGCTGTGTGTTTGGGCAGGCCAGGGCCCGCCAGGGCTGGCACTGCATCCTGCAGCATCCTTTCTTGTGACTTTTAAACCATTTATTTATTTTTTTATTGCAAATTTTAAACTTTTTTATTTCTATTTTTTTTAAAAAAAAAAAACCACACAAAACATAGCGGTAATTGAACAATTAACAAAACTAAAATGGACTTCCAGATTTTTCTACAGCAAATATACATAAGTAACAGATAGTTTCTCTAGTCGATAATCAAAAAAAAGAAAACTTCTCTTTTTTTCTATTGTCACAATTCTTCTGTTGTAGGCAGCTTTTAAACAGTTTAGAGTTACAGGCTTCTAGTTCTAGCCTTAAAGGCTGCCTAAAATTCATTTTAAATAAATAAATTAAATTAAATCAGAGGGTGGCCAACTAGGCATGTACATGGTTACAGATGCTCAATTTATTATTTTTACTGTGTGTGTGTGTGTGTGTGTGTGTGTGTGTAGCCGAAGCAAATTCCATTTCATTCCTCTAGTCATCATGATGATGCTTTGTTTTAAGTGAATTTCAAATGTGAAACTGCACATGCTCAGAGTATTTTTTTTATCAGGGGTGGTAAACAGATTTGGGCTTGGGGGGTTGAGGGTTTTTGTTTGTTTGTTTGCTTTTTGCTAATGTATCAGGAATGTAGAACCAGTTGGGAAGCCTGGAATGCGGGAGGGGGCAGAGATAAATGTTTTTTCAGTTGTGTGCTTCACAACCAGAGTCAAGCACCTGGCCATCTAAAGCTCCCCCCACCCCGATCATAAAATCCAGGGTCTAAAATTACCCAACTGCTGCACCACCACGGTCCCTGCCCCAAGGAGCTTGCATTGGCTGGGTTCACATGACACGGCAACCCGTTGTGGGTGACGACAAGCCACAGTGGGTGCTCGCCGATTCCCACAGGGTGGCTTGTTTGAGGGCAACAAGCCACCCGGACAACCTATGGGTTGTTGTACCCACAAGGGGTTGTCAGGTCTTCTGAACCCAAGCTGGTCCCCCGCCCCCCTTGACAGCCGGCTTTCGCAACCCCTGTTTTGTCAGCCCCTTCAAATTGCACAAGCAGCACCTTGGAGGTGTTGTCCATGGTTGCAAACCAATTTTGTTGTTGTTGTTGTTTTTTGCACCCCCCTAATGTGCGCAAATATTTTCACACATTTTTTGAAAAGAAAATTTTTGGTCTTTCTCAAGTGCAACACCTGCGCACTTCTGGGGGTCCGAAAATGGGCAGCCTCGCCTGGGCAATGTCCAGGGAGGTACCTGCTGCCAAAGTGCAGCAGGAACCAACCCTGGACTAGACCCAGAGAGGCTCCAGATACCCCTTCCCCCCCCCTTTGGTTTGGTTTGACAGCTGTCAAAAGGCGAGCTGTCAAGCCAAACCAAAGGCACAAGTGATCTGTGCTCATGAAACGGGGGTGGTGGGATTGACACTTCTTTCACAGCAAGATATATTTATTTTATTTTTATTTTTTTACTCCACTGTCCTAAGGATGCTCTTCATTTTCCACTTGTTCCCAACACTCTAGGTGCTCGGGAACATGGAAAAGTATGATCCACCCCCTTTTAAAAGGGACCGGCATTTTGACAGCTAGCTGTCAAAATGCCAGTTCCTTTAAAAGGTTTGGGTTTTTTGACAGGGCTCCCCATGGTTTAGTCACAGGGACATTTATAGGCATATGTCCCTGTCCCCAAACACCCATTGCTCCGTCGAAACCCCATTTTAAAAGGGACCCTGGGTTTTGACAGCTAGCTAGC